>CM053140.1:108964700-110164700 GCA_028571685.1 Heterohyrax brucei
TGCAATAGGCCCATATTCTCTCAGACAGAAGTCATGTATTTTGGCACAAAACAAGCAGCTGACTGATTCGGTTAAGTTAGCCAGTCGGGTCAATTTAGTTCTGGAATTATGTGAATGAGTTTTGAGGCTGGGTTGGAGGTATTTAAGGTGTGAGGGAATGTGCCTGAAGTGTGTTAGTTTGTTCAAATAAGTGTCATGGTAGAAGAATAAAAACAAAGTAATGAAAAAAAATGCTTAGAAAATGATATAAATGGCAGAGCACTTTTTATGTCATTTGTGCATGTATTTCAGAGTCAAATTTCACTGCTTTGATCGCAGTATGCTAAAGGATTCCTTCATTTCTCAGTGTCATGTTTTAGAAAATAAGAGGATTTTTATATGAGAAACAACTTCTACTAGTGAATTAATTATTTTAATTTGATAGTTTTTTTCCTCATTTGCATCTTTGACAATTGTCAAATTTATGACTATTAAATATAATTAGAGGCTGTGTGTTTTTCAGAATAGTGTAAACAGCATTACAGACATTAGCTGCAGCATTAATTTCCACAGAGGATAAAACGTTTTATACTTTGACCTTTTATAAAATAGTCTTCTATTTGAAAAAAAATTGCCTGTCATTTTCATAGATATCTGTCCAATTGATATCTGGCATTATAGACAAACTCTTGACTTACAAGTAGCACATTATTTCTAAGTATTTGGTGATAACCACTGGCAACTGTCCTCATAAATCAAGTAGAATTCTTCAGCTTTCTATTTTTAAATGAAGTCACATAGTATAAATAATACATCATTATTACATTCTTGTAAAAATATTCTGCTTCTCAATATGTTTAATTATCATTTCTCTTAATATATCTAATGGTGGAAAGCGTAAGTTGCTTGGTCCAAGAAAATAAGTTTCTACATATACAAATACACCAATGTGAAATGATCCATCCGTGGTATCTGCTTTATCCTTATAATCAAATGTAATGACTTGGGGGACAAAAATTATATATACATAAACTTCTAAATGATGGCTTAGTTATCTAGTCATGCCATAAGAGAAATACCACAAGTGAATGAATTTAAGAAACAAAAATTTATTTTCTCACACTTCAGGGTGTTAGAAGTCCAAATTCTGGGTGTGACTCTAGGCTGAGGCTTATCTTTGTCTATTTTAACTTCTAATAGCTGCTAGCAATCCATGACATGGCTTTGCGTGTAGATGGATCCCCCCAAGGCACTTGTCTTACCACTGTGTGTCTCTGTGGCTATTATGTTCCTCTTATGACTCAGAAATGATAATGTTTAGAACCCATCCTACTTGAGTCTGACCTAACTAACATAACAAAGAAAAACTCTATTTCCAAACAGGAATATATCCACAGGTATAGGAGCCAGGCTTTCAATGCCCATTTTGGTGAGATCCAATTAAATCTGTAATGTTCTTTCTTTGAGGCTGTATTGCTCATTTCTATTTAGGATGCTGGCTTAGACAGTGGTGCAGTGGGATATGTCTAACCTTGACTATTTATAATGAATTTCCTTATACATAGGTGAGTCTTCCACATCTGATGAATCCATCAGTTATAGAAGTCTTACTACCAAAATCAAGCAAACACATTTCTTAAAGACCTTATCAACCTTGGCATGGAATAAATGAGCAAAAAGCAGAGGTGAGTTGATGAAAAGAATCTCAAGTCATTAACTACTAATGACAGGGCTTGTGAAGAACAGCGTCACCAAAGGAACTGACTTGCTTTATGTGTATTATATTTTTATCTGAATTTCAATACTGGTTAAACATGTACTTCATTACAGGACACAACTAAAATAGAAGGGCACCTGTTATGTCAGAGCCATAAAGCAGATCTACAGCCTGCTGGCATGTGAAATTTCTCTAATTTATATTTTTTATTAAACTACCTTCACATTATGTGGTTGGCAGCATAAATAATAAAGCATGTTACTTCGGCAATTTTACATTTACTGTATTAGTAAGTAAATGCAATGGCCACCCTTATTCTCAAATAATAAAAACTACCCAGCCTTTTCATGAAAGATGATTGCAATTTCCATTGGCCTGTATATGCAATAAAAAGCCATAACTCATCAAAATTTTAGCTATTTTCTCTTAAGATAGAAGAGCATTTTGTTTGAACATTGAACGTGATATGAAATATTCATGAAACTGAATGGAGTTTAAGTACTAAGTAAAACTCTTAAATTCTTTTCAACTAGATTGAAATTCTTTCCGAGCCCAGTAAAAACTGCCACCGACCTAAATAGATGTTCACAAACAGTGTAAGGAGATTATACAATATGTTCAAAGTGCTATGGTTATTTGGGATTGATTTTTCTGAAAAGCCTGTTCCTCCCTGAAATTGATTCATGATAACAGCCTCCATTTGGGTCAAACAGTATTTAACCGCTTGTAAATTTTAATTAAATGATTTGTCACTTTGAACACATAGTTTGTCATCTTGCAACTAAACGATGTGTCTTTATCAGAAAATCACTCAAGGGGAAGGCATTCATCTAATTTGTCACTTGGACACCTATTAACATAATTTGGTTGTTGCACAGGGATAAAGTTGAAGATTTGTAAAAGAGAGTAAGCAAGATCATATTGTAAACTATTTTAAAAAAAAACATAATTTGCTCTGTAATTAAATTCTAATAAGTGCTTCACTTCTGGTCATTTTTCATTAACAGATGTTTAACTTTCTGAAAGCAGAAAATCCTCCAGTTGAATTAAGTATCTGCAGGAAAATATGGAGCTGCAAATGAAAAGCTATAAGCTGAATTAGAATTATCTAGGAAGAAAAAACTGCTCAGACTAGAAGCATTTACATCACCCTGAACTCAGCTGACACCTTGTCTACAACCTAGCTAACACCACTGGAGATGGCTGAGGACAGAGTAAAAGGGGCAACTGATCAAGTATTGAAGAACCAGCAGAGATCATAAAAGCATTCTCTAAAGAAGGGTATGTCTTTCTTATCACTTATTTAGCACTTTTTAAGTTCTAAAAATATTAAAAATTTAGTGTGTGTACACATGTATGTCTGTGTGTGGAAATTCGAGAGTGGTTCCAGTAGAGCAGACAAAATTAAATAATTTGTCTGTATTACATTACAGTACACTTGGTCCTTTTCATCACAGATACACTGGTGACGACAGTTTGCTTATACTACTCAACAAGAAATAGGTCTATAAGCTAACATCTAAAAATAAGGTCAAATGCAAATTCTTTTTTGAAAATAAAATTTTAAAAAAGTCTTTTTAGTCCTTGTCATTCAAAGACTCCCAAAAGATCTGACAATGTCACAAGTGTGTAAAATGAAGGGACTGTATTTATGTTATTTAAACAAATTAAACCTAAGGCCCCCTACAGTGAAGTACAAAGCATTAGATATTACTATCACATTTTAAACCCACTTTAGTCCAGTCGGGTCTGACTCACAGCGACCCTAGAGACCCGAGTAGAACTGCTCCATAGAGTTTCCAAGGAGCACCTGGCAGATTTGAACTGCCGACCTTCTGGTTAGCAGATGTAGCACTTAACCCACTATGCTAACAGAGTTTCCAATTGTGTTTTAGGGTCATTGTATTTATTATACATCAAAATCACCTGGAGAGCTCATGCAAAATTTTTGAAGTCCAGATTCTATGTCCATAAAAGAAGTTTTAATTGTTCAAGAGTGGAGCCAAGACACTGGTCTTTCCAGATTGTAATTTGCAGCCTGTGTTAAGAAACACTAGGCTGTCATAGTGCTCAACTAATGAGAAAAGAATGAGGCAAGCCTCATAAAAGATGTAAGAAAGACTTGTTTCTGTTAATAAAACTAACAGTCTTACAATCATTCAGATGTAAAGTTTAACATTAATTAGTATTTCTCTTCTGTACATTCCCAATCTTCCTCTACTCTCACCATTACCAGCCTGTTCAACTTTTATTCTTCTTTGATTTACAGTTGACGTCTCCTTATTTTGTTTCTTATATCCAGGCATATTTAGTATTGGCAATGACAAAAAAAAAAAAAAAAATCCCAGATAATTCTGTTTCTGTCTCTTCCATATTTTTCTTTTGATTCACAAATGATGGAAGATTGTAAAACACAACTGTCATTGAGTTATCAAGTTATGTCACTGTTCAAGAATGTTCTATGCTTCTGAGAACTAAAAACATCTATCCCTAGTTTGCTATCCACATTAATATGACTTTGCTCTTCCATTGTCTTTATATAGCATAACTGTACTATGACAGGACACTTCACTAGGCAAACCATTTTATTATTCATTGTGAAGACTTTCAGAAATGCTTATTAATCTGCATTAAAAAGTATCAACAGACAATTAATGTCCTAAGACTCCTTGAATCCCTCCCCTCAAGGTCCTTTAAATCCTCTCCTCGTTGTGTCCACCAATCTTAAAATATTATTTTAGATACTAACCTAATACAAACCAAGCCTCTACATTGGAAGCCCTACCGTAAAATATCAAATTATCAATAAAATTTGGTATTGTCTTCCCCCTCCATGATACGACCAAAGTTCTGTTGAGATAGTGTTCTCAGCTACATAGAAAAACAAAAAAAAATGCAACTCTGTCATATCAACTTGGTGACGGTGGGTGGGTCATATCAAGAGGTAGTGTCAGTGGCATTTGGAGAACTAGCATTTGACAATTTTCCAATACATACAGAATAACATCCCACCGTTCCTTCTCAAGCTTTCATTTCAGACCCATCGGACACTGAAACCCAGCTACCTTTCTTATCACCGACTCTTCTTCTTTACTTATACTATATCCTGAACTCTCCAGGCAAATTCATATTTTTTAAGATATCCTAATCATTCTTAGTATTAGCTATTCTCTCACAGTGGATCCAAAATTTATGGAAAATTTATCATTAAACAATTGAGATAAGGTCCCTTTGACTTTTTTATTTTGAGAACTATCCTTGGATCTAGTTATTGCTCCTGTTGGATACAGCACGATGGCTTCAGACTCATGATGACCGTAGGTACAGCAGAGGGAAACAGTGTCCAGTCCTGTGCCATGATAACAACAGCTGCTGTGTTTGAGCCACTGTTGCAGGCGCTGTGCCAATCCATCTCGTCAATGGTGCCCCTACTCCCCACCCTCTACTCTTCCAAGCACGGAGCCACCCTTCAGGGACTGGTCTCTCCTCCCTTCCCCAGCATGTCCAAAGTCAAAGTCCTGCCCCACTGCCTCAAGGAGCACCTCTGCCTGCACCGTCCGTAAGACAGACTTTCTCATCCCTTTGACAGTCCATGGCATACTCAGCATTCCTTGCCAACACCACAATTCAAAGGCATCAATCTTTCTGGGGCCTTCCCATCCATTGCCCGATCTTTACATGCATAGGAGACAACAGAAAACACCGTGGTCTGGGTTAAGTGTACCCCTAGGGTCGCCATGAGTCGGATCCGACTCGACGGCACTTGGTGTTGGCTGGCTAAGGTCTAGTAAGAACAGTGGCATCAGGAGTGAGAAGAAAGTAATAATTAAGAAAAGAATGATACTTATTAATGATACAACCTTATATAAGCTTTTTATTTAATCTGGAGATATTCACAAACCTGGGTTTTTACCTGTATCTTTCCCTCCATTGTTTCTTGAGAAGTTTGTCTAAGCATAGCCTTAATGAAATCTCAGTATATAAACATTTGGATTCTTTACCCTCCAGGACCATGATTCTGCTGTGAAAGATGAATTTGGTTGACCTAGTAAGATTTGTGCCTCATAAAGACATGCTGATTCTTTCATAGTTCTTTTCAAAACCCAAAAAACCAAACCCACTGCCATCAAGTCAATTCCAACTTGTAGTTAACCAGTAGGACAGAGTAGGACTGCCCCACAGAGTTTTCAAGCAGTGCTTGGTGGGTTCAAACTACTGACCTTTTGGTTACAAGCCATAGCACTTAATTGCTTTGCCATTTAGGCACTTGAAATTGGAAGTGACTTGACTCACCTGCAGCTCCCTTATGTTTCCTGACTTGAAGCAAACATCGATCTGTAGAAGTCCACTTGGTTTCTCTTTATGTAAAAAGGATGGCACATTGGAAACCTTTCTTTAGACTGTGGAAATTGATGGAGGATTAAAATGACTTTTCCTTTACTATGATTCACAAAAAGGAGAGCATATGTATACTATCCCAGTGAGAACTTATATGCAGATACCATTTAGACATTTATTAAAAGAATAAAAAATTGCAACATTAAATATAGACAGAAATGAAAGAAAAAGTATAAATATAAAAAATATATTTTAAAAATAAGAAGCTAAAAGACTAAAAACATCATAAACTTTACCTTTGGACAATGAAACATGGCACATGTGAATCATAAGAGAAATTCACACTCAGAAAGATAGTTTTAAAAATGTATGTACATTAATCCACATGCCGTTAAGAAAAATAGAAGGTATATTGAAAGATTCCACTAACTGTCTGAAAAGAATTTTAGAAGAAGAAAACAGGGACTAATAGGAAGCAGTACTTGGAAAGAAAACAGATGAGACTTCTATATAACTAAACAAATATAGGAGCCCATAAGGTAAAAGTGTATGCTGAATAACAAACAGGATAAATGAAATTAAGCACATACTCAGACACATTATAAAATTACAATAAACCAGCAAAATACAATAATACCGTGAAAGCTAACAGAAATGGAGGATAAATTACCTACAAAGAAACAATCAACCATTAGACTGACATCGAATTTCTCATTAGCAACAAGTGAATGTCAGTAGATAATTCAATGACAGCCTCACAGTGCTGAAGGTACACAGACCTGTCTACCTACAGTTCTATACCCTATACAACAATTCACAGGGAAATAGTTAACATCGGGGCCTATTACTCACACATTCTCTTCTGCAGATGCCTGGGGGAAATGAGCAATTCAGTATACTTCACTAAAACATGCTATGACCTTGAGCAGACTTCTTTGCTGTAGTATAATGGTATTTACCATAGATAAATACGGTATCTAGAAAATGTCTTTAGTAGGACATACTTGGTATAGCTAGATTGCTTATTGTAAATGAACCTGGGTTTTACGGATTAATGGGGCACGGTTTACTAGAGAGTTGGGGGGCAGTCGTGGAGGCATTCCTCTATCTCTGTAATTATCAGCATATCGAAAGAAAGAGCTCCAAATCCCTGATGGCTTCCTTTGTGAACCATGTTTGTGCACATATTGCTCTACTACTCTGTTTATCTGAAAGTGAAACATATCCTAAAGCAGAGAAATGAATATCTTTGGAAGTTGCATCTGATATGTCGGTTTTGAGTTCTACAGGAAATGAATGCTTTGCCTGAGTGGTGTTTGCCTGTATCCCCTGAATCATTAATAAAGTTTGGTGCTGGGTAAGATCTATGATGCGTAGCAGTATTGTTTGCCAATTCCACCTCTCAGGTATGTACAGCTATCTTTCAAAAGTCCTGACCACAATTTCAGACACATGTAGGTAAAAATTTGCCACCCATAGACTCATTGAAAGAACTGTGGAATGCGTACTTGAACAAAAAGAAAAGAACCCAGAGGGACGGATGCCATTGAAAAAACAAAGGTGAACACACAAAATGATATATTTTGGTAATGTTAATTATCTGTCATGTCAAAAGAAGCTAATAGTGCGTGTGTGAGAAAGAGAGACAAAGAGACAAAGAAAGAGAGATTAAACCACAAAATAAAAGTCATGAAATAAGGAAGACTGGTGCGTGTGTGTCCAGAGGCCTGGAAGTTGTTCTGTGAACACATTCATGTATGCACGGTTTCTGACTTGCTTTGGAAGAGGTTACTAAATATATTTAAACTTTGGTAGAGAGATGGTAGTTAACTGCTCATTTGCAAGTTAAAAATATAAGAGAAACCACTAAAAAATGAAAATGTAAGTATAATGTACCTGTTGCCATCAAGTCAATTCCAACTCATAGTGATCCTATAGAACAGAGCAGAATCACCCCACAGAGTTTCTGAGGAGCAGCTGGTGCATTCCAACTACCAATCTCTTGGTTAGCAGCTGTAGCTTTTAACCACAGAGCAACCAGGTTCCCAGTTATAATGCACAGCAAAATTAAAAAATAAAAGATGTTATTGATTCCACAGAAACCAAGTAAGAAGGAGGGGAGAAAAAAAGTATGTAAAATTTTAAAACACAAAATCCCAAACTCTATATTCTTTCAGGGTGCATACAGCTGGGAAACACAGTTGGGAAAGGTATGCCTTAAATTCAAGATGAGGGAAGGCAGAGAAAGGGAAGAGAACAAAGGGGATTTCAACTCTGCCAGAAAAAGAGGGCTGAAACAAACTATAGTAAACATCTACATTTGTCAAATGTAACTGGAGCACATGTGCATGTTAGCATATTCTCTTAGGTATTTTTCTGGAACTTTGAATAATTCATGATTTAAAAAAAAATGAGAGTATATGACTTTCTATAGATGACTATTAAGTATTTCATTGATGGTCTCTCCTTCAAAGGAGTTAAAAGGAAGTTTGAAAAATAGTTAAAGTCTGTGTTACTAAAGAAACTTCTATCAAATGAAAAGGAAATACTGAGGACAAAATTATAGAAGTTGTAATATCAATAACAAAAATTAAAGCCTAACTCTAGTATATCTGAGTATAATGTTCACTTAAGAAATTTAGAAGCAGCATAAGAGATTTCACATTATTTGCTTAAGTAAAAATAAAACACTCCTAACAACATCATTTTTACTGTTCTTCATTGGGTTAGGAAAACAAATCCAGTTCTTAAATTTAAAAAGCAAGGTGTTATCACTCAGCTCGGTTAAACTTTTATATCCTGCTCTGTTAAGAATGTGATGCTATCTAATTTATTCAATTCATAGTCTAATAATTTGGAATTACATTTTATTTCCACAGTGTTGTTCTCTGGAGAACATAATACCTTCAGCTATTCTTTTTTTCCATTCATAGTCACTTGTTCAAGTGTTTGGGCTTTAATTTACATGACTTCACTTAGAATTATATCACAGTAATATGCTTTTGGTGTTTATAAACTTCACTTCTCCATTGAGAGTTCTGCTTTGAAGGTTGTAGTAAGAGGATTTTCTGGTCTTTTCTAATCCTTTTTGAAATACATTTTTTTTTAAAAAAAGAATATTTAAACACCTTTGTTGTGTTTCATGTTTTATATAAAAGCAGTCTCTTAGGAATTCTTTCTTGTATCACCTTGATCATCTAGAGAAAATAAGAGTTGCTTGATTGGTTTACAGCTGAATGACAGGAAAGGAGAAAGAAAAGGAAGACCATACTGAGGTTGCAAAAAATTGTAAACTCAGGTCTTGATTCACTTCTCTCTTTTCTATTATTCATCTGTTATTTTTTTCTAGGTAGAGGAAATTGAGGGAGAAAAAGTAACAGGCCTTGGTGCTACAGAGCTACAGAGTTTGACTCAAGCTACAGAGCTTGACTGCTAACCTGGCAGCTGGCAGCTGGAATCCAGCAGATGCTCTTTGGATCTGCTATGGAGCTATTATACTCTGTCCTGTAGGATAGCTATGAGTTGGAATACTCAATGGCAACCTTTTTTTTAAAGCTACATATATCAGGAAACTCTGGTGGCATAGTGGTTGGTTAAGTACTAGAGCTGCCAACCAAAAGCCTGACAATTTCAAATCTACCAGACAGTCCCTTCAATCCTATGGGACAGTTCTACTCTGCCCTATAGGGTCACTATGAATAAGAATTGACTTGATGGCAGCGGGCTTGCTTTGTGTTTTTATAATATATCAGGTTTGCAGCTAATAATTTAACTTTGTCCAGTGAGAGGTCTGTCCTTTGTGCTCTAAGACTTTGGAATGTCACGTCTGTTAAGAATGTTCCTTTGCTTCAAGTTTTGGGTTAGCCAAATAGTAACAGCGTGATTTAGGGTAGAAGTTTTGAGCCCCACCAACAATGTGATATGAAGCCTTGATGGCAAAGTGAGTAAGCATTTGGCTACTGGCCACAGACTGGCAGTTCGAATTTACCAACTACTTCTTGGAAACCCTGGGGGGCAGTTCTACTCTGTTCTATAGGATTGTTATGACTCAGAATTAACTCCATGGCAAAGGGTTAGGATTTTGTTTTAACAGTGTGATTTAAGGTAGGGAGTTCTGGATCACAAGGCATGAACTAGGCCTCCTCAAGGGCTGAAAGCTAATATCAGCCAACATGGGCAATCAATCATGCCTGCATGATGGACTCCCAATACTCTGGACACTAAGGTTCCGGTGAACTTCTCTGGTTAGAAATACTCTGTTCCCAATACTGAAAATAACACTCTCCATGACTCCATGAGGACAGGACAGCCAAAGCTCCATATTGGCAACTCTTCCTTCACTTTGCACTGTGGGCTTCCTTTAGCTGTATCCTTTATCTGTAATAAACCATAACTGTGAGTATAACAGCCTTTAATGGGTTGTATGAGTTCTCCTAGTTGATTATCAAATATAAGAGTGATTTTGGAAACCATGTGAACTTGTACCAAGCAAAATAAAACTTAATGTATGTCCATGCATGCAATTACGAGCTTATTCTTCTTGCCATGACTTTTCTATAATGGCCAAGTATTACTCTTACCTCGTTATGCATATAGGCAAGAATATAATTTTTCTAATTTCTTTTTATTTTTATTAAGTGAAAGTTCATGATCCAAGTCATTTTATTTTCCATATAAAACTTCAAGCACCTGCCTCTCTGCAACTCCATCTGCTCTGCTCACCCTGTGATAGCACCCCCCCTTCACTCTTCACTTCCAGCATCCACTTGAACAATATTTCTGCCCTTCTCTCCACCATCTCCTCTCCCCTCCAAAAAGAAACCAGCAGGACAGGCTCATATATATTCAACCATAACTTATATACACTACCTGCATTACTCTGTCTCCAAGTCCAGTCCATTCTTTGTCTGAAGTATAGAATACCATTTCTGAATCACTTAATTCTAACTAAGGCTTTTGGTGAACTTTCCATATATTAAGTCTATGCTTAACCTGTGCAATTTTAAAGTGTTATAAAAACAAACCCCCAAACAAAACAAAAACAGGCAATCTTACTTAATACTGGTAGTATGAGGTAATTGGCAGATATTTTAAAGGCTGCTTTTGTACGTGTTTTAGCTGCAAATTTTGTTAACTTTTACTGGAAATCCATCTTTAGGGCAGAAAACTTGGCAGATGCTTCTGTTCTGTATTTCTTGACAACTGTGTATGAAAAGCTATTTTTTGCCTTTCACAGGGACTGGTCAAAAGCTGAGGTTTGCTTTTGGTGACTTGGTGTTAATTACTTCCCTTGAGGCTCCTAGAGCGCCTGAGGCAAGTTAGCTTTTCCTGACTCTCACCTCCTTTGCACCCATGCCTCTTTCCTTCTAACAGTGCTATTTATGCCTGAAGCACGGCTGGCCGCCACTCTCGGTTTTGTTGGTACTTTCTTTCACGTTTTAACTAGGCCTGTCTACTGAATAGGATCCCTGGTTGCACAGTGGTTAAACACTCGGCTGCCAACCCAGAGGTTGAAGGCTCACATCTACGAGCCATCCTGGTGGAAGGCTGTGGCAGTCTAGCTTCTGGAAGGAATACAGCCTTGAAAAGCCTATGGGGCAGTTTGACTCTATCCTATAGGGTCAATATAAGTTTAAATCAACCAGATGGCAGCAGGTTTAAACTTGGCTGGGTCTACTGAGTGGATGAAAGAAAGTATGCAGTTACTTTAGTCAGCTACAGTTGACGCTAGCTGGGAAAGCATTGAATTTAAGGAAAATAAGGGTCAGTAGGAGAAACGGATCCGACTCGACGGCACTTGGCTTGGCAGGTGAAGCCTCGGGTTCCAACACCATAATCCATCTGCTTGCGGTATTTTGTTACTGTTGAAGATATTTGGTGTTTTGTTTTATTTATTTTTAGTATATATTTTGTTATTTGATCTCAGATATCACACAGAAATTGAGGAAATATCCCAGTGGGTGAGGATATTTCACTCTGGGAAATGTATTTTTAACACACAAGGTTAAACACTGTAGACAACTTAGAAGCATGAGGAATAATATTTTAAAAAAATTCAGTGATATTGTTCTTCACTTGTATAATGTCATCAGTGTTTTCCTTCAGTTTTTCTCTCTAAATGAGCCAAGGATTTTCTGTTGAATTGTTTTTTTGTTTGTTTGGTTTTTTTTTTTTTTTTTTTGCCCAATAGTTACCTTAAAAGACGAATGCCTTTGCCATTTGTCCTATTTTACATTGTTTTCTAGGAACTGACTGTCTCTCATTATTGATTTCTTTTGGTATTAAAAGACACAGTTACTATGGCAAAGTCAAAGTATCCCTGTATATAGTATGAAAACACTGTTCTGAAGAAGCTAACAGCTGAACATGTAATTATCCTGATTAAATCCTTAAAAGGAGAAAAAAAAAGGTGAAACTTCAAACTCTGTAGCATGACATTTAAAGCAGTTCACAGTCTGGCCTATGGATTCCTTTTCCAGACTTATTAAGAATCGTCCACAGTTAGATCATTCATGAATATACCAAGCCTCACCACTAGCGTACAAAATAATATTTTTAGTGGCTTATGAGCTTAGTGCTTGAAAAGAATTTCATTACTATTGTCACCCTCCCAATGTCTCTCTCTCCTTTTTTTGCCCACAGTTATTTGATACTTACTTATTTGGAAACTGCCTTGTTCTTCCATTCTCAGTTTGCATGGGCTTAATCTACTACCTAACTTCACACCCTCATATCCTGTTCCGTTGGACGTAGTAAAGTGTTGATAAACCAGTTTGGGCTATGGAGTGAAAGCAAATTCCAGAATATTGTAGAAATCACTAGAATAAAATAACTTTCCCTCCTGCCCTGGATGGTATGGAGTGAAAATAGGTGCATCATTCTATAATTGGTGTCTCATTTTGCTACTACAGAGGAAGAATTACAGAAGTTGGGTGGTTTTAGAGGGTGTTAGTGGTAGCACTCAAAGATGAATCTGATATCACGGAAGGTAAATGGACAAAGGGAGAAAAATAACTTCTCAGTGACACTTTATGGCAGCTGGATCAATCCCCACCTGAAGCCAATGCCTCTTGTCTTTTCAATTACATGAACCAATATATTCCTTTTATTAAGCCATTTTATATTTTCATCTGGTACCTAAAAATATAACCAACACAATGCTACAAATCACTGCTTATAATATACATAGTGTGTTATATAGGTATAAAAGATAGTTTATTAATAAAATATTTTCTCACATGAACCAGATAAAAAGTTATTTTGCCTTACTGTTATAAAAACAGCATACATAGAGGAACTTGGCCTGTCTGCATGAATTTTCAACTCTTAGCTTACCCTAGGTGTTGATTAGCTGTGTTGGTCAGTTGAATCTGTTCTAATAATTTTCCTTGAGATTCTTTAGAGGCCTGGATGAGTTGCCTATTGTTTTATTCTTGCCAGCTCTTCTTGTCACCTACTGTGTCTCTCTAACTTACTTATACATTATAGCAGTACTGTGATATAGGATCAGAAAACCAGCATCCCATTTTAGTTGTCTGAATATAATCCAGATAAATTCACTACCTAGTGGAATCAATCAGTAGAAAAAAGTCATTATCCAAGTACATCTCACTTGCTTGTTTTCCTTTCTAGATGGGATAAATATTTAATAGGAATCCAGGTGCTATTTATTTATTTTTATTAGGTCTTTCTGACACTCAGTCCTATAGTGAGATGGTCAATTAAGGTAAATACACACTCAAGAGAGAAAATTTGGCTATGGGGAAACAGTTTTCACACTAATCTTGGTCCAATTGAGTTATGACTTAAATATCCCTTGTGTAATATCTTTATTTATAGGTATTAGATACACTTGAAACTATTAATATACTCTTCATTGGTGAAAAAAATCAGAGACTGGTTAGTAGGGAATCTTCTTTCCCTGCCAATATGCAATTAATTTTGTCATTGCTTTTGTTTTCTATGGTGGTGTTTCGATTATTCAAGTTTCTTTGTTCCATGATTGTTCACATATGAATAATAACTACACAATGGATCAGTATAATTCTGAGTATTTATTAAAGTACTGTACTTCTCTACAGTTTGTAATTTATAATTATCTATAAAATTTTAAAGAATGCTCACTTGCAAGCATTTTTAAGCTTCTTGTACAGTGGAAATTGGATAATGAGAGCAGGCTGAAGACAGTGAAGTTGACAGATGACATTTCAGTCAAGCCATATAATTACATGGCCCTCACTTCTATTAAGAATAATAACAAGTTGATAATAATTACAGCCAACATCTACTGAGTGTTTACTATGTGTCAGGCATTGTTCTGAGTTCTTTATACGCAGCAATTCATTTAAGCATCAAAGCAATAGTATGAAGTAGGTGATGTTATTTTCCCTGTTTTACAAATGAAGAAACTGAGGGCAGAGAGATTAGGTAAATTGCCTGAGCTTTTAAAATAATGTGTAACTAATAAGTAAAATTGTACACCCAGCAGCTCTTCTTTCTCAGCACCTCTTTTTATTTTGTGTAGAATTTATCCAACATACTATACAATTTGTTTATATATTATGTGTTTACTTTGTCTTCTCCTATCACAAGGAAGCTATGTGAGGGCATAGGAGGACTGCATGTTACCCTTGATGTCCTGAATGTCACCAAGATATCTCCCTTTCTGTGTTTCCTTTATCTTCAGACAAAGAAGTCATTGGGGGCCAGATCAAGTGAATATGGAGGGTGTCCCAATACAGTTATTTGTTTACTGGCAAAAAACTCCATCACAGACAACTATACAATTAAGTTTGCAAACTTGCTACCATGCCACCAGGTGCAATGGCCATTCCAGAGGGTTCCCAAATTGCTTTGAAGGGTGGACTAGGTGCTTGCATCGGTGCCTAGCTTCCCAAAAGGAGTGCTATGAAAGTGACCATAGTGATATTCAGCAAGGAGTTATGTAGGACTTAGAATGATTCAAGTTCACAGACTTAATCACCAGACCTCTTAGGTCTGCGTGCGTTTTATCACGTGTTGTATCCCATGCTTAGAACACTGATAGCGTACAGTAGGCACGCATAGTGGATGAATGAATGACTGAAGGAAGTTTTAGTACCAGCATCAGAACATATGGTGTTGGGCATCAGAACTTATTATTCATTACTTTTTCTAATCACAAGACCATGCTGACTCAGAACCCTCTGGCAAAGAAGTCAAAATATGCCTTATGGGAGGGGGGAACAATAAAAAATATTTAAAGTAACAGTTTATAAATCCTGGCCACATCAGTTACTATGCTTGGCATCTTACTTATCTAATCTCTAGTTCTCTCAAAGAACTCTGAAAGCTAGAAATAATTATTTCTATTGCACAGATAATGAAATAGGGGCTCAGAGAGGTTAAGCAACTTACCTAAAATCATGTAACTCACGAAGATTGGCTTCTGAGTCTTATTTGCTGTTTTCATATCCAAATCCTAAGCTCCTTCTATTAAACCTTAATTCTTTTATTTTGTATGATAAAAATAGCTAAAGCTTATTAAAAGATAAGCATCTTTATAAGTGTTTTTGCATGCTTTATTTCATGTAATAAATTTAATTTTATAATTCCACAAGATAGGCATTATTATCAAGCATTTGCCAGATCAGGAGGCAGAGGTGACACTTGCCCGAGGCCACGTGGCTGGTAAGTGGGAAAGGCTTGTCAGAGAGCAGGCACACAGGCCTTGGCATCCCTTCCTCTTGAAGCGCATCCCACCCACACACTGGATGTTCAGTTAGTGCTCAGCTGCTGACAAGAGGAATGGAAGGAATCAGGGGAGGAAAATATATATATGGAAACCCTGGTGCTACAGCGGTTAAGTGCTAGTATGCCCCCCCCCCCAAAAAGGTTGGCAGTTCGAATCCACCTTGGCAACTCTATGGGGCAGTTCTACTCTGTACTACAGGGTCACTATGAGTCACAATTGACTTGATGGCAGTGGGTCTATACGTACAAAATTTTGCAAACCAATCCTGTCTCTTCTCTGTAACCACTTTTCTACTTCCTTCAGTGATATTTCAGGCCCTGAGTTATTTGCTTCATCCAAAACTTTTTCTGGTTTTGTCTACTTGTACACCTGGTGGCATACTGGGTTAAGTGCTACATCTGCTAACCAAAAGGTGGCCCGTTCAAATCGCCAGGTGCTCCTTGGAACCTCTGTTGGGAGGTTCTACTCTGACATACAGGGTTGCCATGAGCCAGACCCGACTCGATGACAGTGGGTTATTCTGTAAATGTAGGTGAATACGTTTGTGTCCTCATGATTTCTTATTCAAAAAGGTAAAAACGAACACCATCTATTAAGTATCAAAATGTAGGTTTTGAGCAGATCGTTGCTCCCTGGTGCATAGTTTTATATGAATAGCCATTAGATATTTCTACCCATAAACACTTCAGTAACTATTACAGTTACTCACTGCATGTTCCTTTAAAATACATCACCTTATTGGTGACAGGGGACCCTAGGCTCTGTTTTTCCTGTCCCTTCTCATTTCTCTTTTAATCATTTATTCAAGACTTTCCTTTTGAAAGTATGAACTTTTATTTAAATTTCTTGCTTATTTTATTGCAGCCGTTTGCCTGGGGAAAACTGCTTCTTAGTTTTCACGTAAAAGTTACATGCAATGCCTTTGGCTTAAAGTTTATTAATTTCTCTTTTGTTCCTCTTCTTCCAAGTGTCTCATCTTTCTTTTATTTTCCTCACCTTCTCTAGATATTTATTTTCTGGACTTTAGCCTAATCCGAAGACCAGCAGCTCAGTTTCTGCAGCAAATCACAAACTGCTGAACTTCAGAACTAATGTACCCTCTCATTTCCACGACTAGGTCTTTGAATATTGATGAAACCTGGAATCAGAAGCAATGAAGATTAAAGCTTGTTTATTTTCTTAAAGCGTCATTAACTCTTCGTGCTGATATTTCTATGCACGAAGTAGACAAAAGATTGGGAAACAAAATCCGCACCATAAATAGCTGCTCATCTTCCTTGTTTCAAAGCAGAACTACATTAATATTAAAGAACTAGTCTTGGAGAGACACAAAAATAAAAGGTATTTTGGGCTGAGTTGCTGAGAAACATCTTGCATATAGAGACTTTTTTTTAACATGGGAGGAAACAAACATCTGCCACAGCTCAACTTTATAAACAAAGTAGAACAAACTGTTAGGGAGTGAAAAACAGTAGAGAAATGTGTTTAGCTAGTAATATCTATTCTGATTAAAAAATAATTATCATCTTACTTGTCGTGAAAGCAATCACCATTTTAAACTAAAACTCCAGGGTTTAATGACATGACTAAGAAATTTTTATGCTCTACTTTTCCATCTTAATTTGCATTTTAGTTTTTTAGTAGAATTTATGACATTAGAGGATTCTGAGGTTGTATATTACAAAATTAAAATATTCTGATATCTATCATTTTTAAGCTACAAATAGCAAGGCTTCAAAGAGGACATGTCCAACTGAAGTGACACTCATCGGGATTATCCTGATTACTATGTCACATCTGTATTTCCCTGAGCCATTGGGAGCATAATTAACTCATTTGTTCTTGTATGCATTAATTCTAGAAATAAGTGACTTCTTTCTATATGCCAAATACGGTAATGGGAGGTGGGAATAAAGTAATGAGTAAGGCATTACTCTCTAAAATTTACATTCCAGTTGAAGGAGCAGTTAACAACAACAACAAAAATAGAGAAAAGGCTTAGTATAAGTTAGATAAACAAATACATTAGAAGAAGGGGACAGAGAATGATAGAGTGAGGTACAGTCTGAAAGGGGATGGCTAGGGTAGGACACAGCAAGAAAGGACATCTGAACAAGATGTCCTTTAAGAAGTCATGGAGACCATCTGGGTGTCTGGAGGAAGTAGGCTCCCAGCAGGAGAACAGCCAGTGTAAAGGTCACAAGACCAGCCTGTCTGCATATTTTGGAGTACAACAGAAGCCATTCTGGTTGAAGCAGAGTGACTGAAAAAGAGTTAAGAAATGACATCAGAGTGACAGCAGGGTGCCACTTAGGAGGTTATTTCAATAATCCATATTGGTGTCTGTCATGGATTGAACTGTGTTCCTCCAAACATGTGTGTAGTCATTTGGCTGGGACCTTATTCCCAATATTTTGTGACTGTCCTCTGTATTGTGATTTTCTTATGTTATAAATCCTAATCTCTGGCTGTGGGTAATAGAATTTATGTTGAGTGGGGCTGTAAAATCTTTTCTAAGATCACCTCCCTGCTTCAGTGTAAAGGGAATTTCCCTGGATTAAACTGCATCCCTCCATAAAATGTGTATGGCCGTTTGGCTGTGATATGATTCCCAATATTTTATGATTGGCCTCCATTTTGTGATATCCCTATGTTGTATGTTAAGGAGCATTAGGGTGGGACTGTAAATCCCTTCCTAAAATCACCTCCCTGCTCCATCATAAAGGAAATTTCTCCTGGAGTTTGGCTTGTACCACCTTTTAATATACAAGAGATAAAAAGAAATGGAAGCAAGCAGAGTTGGGAACTTCATACCATCAAGAAAGTAGCCCTGGGAGTAGAATGTGTCCTTCAGACCTGAGATTCCTGCACCATGATGCTCCCTGACCAAACACTGATGAACAATAAGGAACTTCCTCCACAGTCGACAAAGAACGAAGAGGGAAATCCTTCCCCTTCAGGAGAAGATAGACTGAATTTGGACTTGTACCCTATTGGACTCTGTAAGAATAAACTCTTCTCTTTTTAAAGCCATTAAGTGTGTGGTATTTCTGTTAGAACAGTACCAGATGACTAAAACAGTGCCAGTGGTATGAGAACCTCCAAAGACACTGGAACTCCAATGATGGGTGTGTAGATGTGTGTGTGTATCTCAAACCTTTAAGGCAGGCATGGCTCATAAGTTTTCTGTTCAGTGCCAACTCCCATCCATTGCTCCACTAGTCATGGCTGCTAAGTTCTTGTGTGGAGAGGGGGGAAAAAAAAAGATCTAAAGCCATGTTTAGGTTCACAGGGAGTCTCATAATTGTATGAGGTGGTGTGGCAGCATTTTCTATCTCAACTCAAGGGAAACTGGCAGTAGTGGATTTTGAATAGCTAAGATGTTCTTTCTTTTGACTTAAGGCACATAAAATAAATGAAAGTGTCTAGAATTTAACCGTAATTTCTACAATAACAAGCATCTAAAAAGGTTTTCAAAAAAAGGCACTTTCACTTAGGATTTCCTTCACCTGGATTGCTATTCCTTAAGAATAAAGAGCAAAAATTGTATAGGTTATTTTCTATTCTCTCTGGAAAATAACTGGTATGCTTTTGAGGAGTTTAAATTTGAAAACTTCATGGACTGTTTAGGTAAATGGATAAACTATTACCACATTTGCCTTAGTATGACTGGAAGTTGAGTCTTGACTGAGAAGCTTTTCCACTGTGTTTCAGCTTCTCAAATGAGCTTCGTGTTCACCAGTTTTCATGGTGACTGGAATACTTTATTTTTCCATTATGATTAAGTTAAAGCTTACAACCTAAACTAAATTTCCATGCCTGCCTATCTGCAGATCCTTTTAGTCTCTTTGCCGAGTGACAGCACACTCCTCCTTTTTGTTATATATATGTTGTATCCTCTTAACAATCTCCTGTCCACTCCTCTTTACTCTCTCCTCTCCATTCTAGTAAGAGGCCAGTGGGACAGCATCCTATAGATGCATAGAACTATAAAGTACACGCACCATATGGTCACATTGTGTCCCTGAGTCCAGTTCAGACCTCCTTAATGTTTTATGGTCAGGGCAGCAGCAGGTCTAGGGGCCATGCTCCCACAGAACCCCCAGGCTTCCAGATCATCAATTGTGGTGTCTTAGTGGAGTTCTAACGTGCACCCCTCTTTTGCTTGTGTTGCCACCGAGAATCAACCTTATGTGCCTCATCACGGCTGTCTTTGGTGGTGGCTGGTCACCATCTAATTCTTCTGGTCACTTGTTGATACAGTCAGCTATTCACATGAGTCCTTCTGTCTCCTGGACTCTTTTATCCTCATCTCTTTGTTGCTCTTGGTGATCACCTGTTCCAGATGAGCTGGGACCACTTAGTGTACCTGAGATGGTAATTTGTTAGCTTTTAAGATTCCAGATGTCACTTACCATCAGGGGGTGCAGAAGACTCTATTAGCAATAGGATAGTTATGCCAGCTGGCCTTGATGTCCCCTGAAAGCATGGTTTCCAGACCCCTGCCCCTGCTACTTATCATTGCAATATTGGGTTGAGATTAGAAGAGCTTTCAGTTTATGGTGAAGTCCAGTTAAGTTGATCTCCTTTCTATGTCTGCTGTCAGTGGTTTCACCCAAACAAACTTCTGTCAACTATCTAATAAGCAAGGAGAGTTTGGAATGTTAACTCCAGAACAACTAATTGTGCTACTCAGGAATCTGTATATGGCTCAAGAGGCAGTTGTGGGAACAGAACAAGGGGATACTGCATGGTTTAAAGTCAGGAAAGGCATGTGTCAGGTTTGTATCCTTTCACCATATCTTTTAAATCTGTTTGCCTAGAAAATAATGTGAGAAGCTGGATTATACGAAGAAGAACAAAGCATCAGGATTGGAGAATGACTCATTAACAACCTGCAGTATGCAGATGACACTATCTTACTAGCTGGAAATGAAGATTTGAGACACTTACTGATGAAGATCAAGGAGTACAGCCTCCAGTATGGATAGCACCTCAACATCAGAAAAACAAAAATCCTCACAGCTGGACCGGTAAGCAACATTGTCATAAATGGAGAAAAGACTGAGGTTGTCAAGGATTTCATTTTACTTGTGTCCACAATCCACGCCCTTGGAAGCAGCGGTCCAGAAATTAAAAGACACATTGCATTGGGTAAATCTGCTACACAGGACCTCTTCGAAGCATTCAAAAGTAAGGATGTCACCTTGAAGACTAAAATGCACCTGAACTAAGCCATGGTATTCTCAATCACATCATATGCATGTGAAAGCTGCATCACGAACAAATAAAACAGAAGAATTGATGTCTTTGAATTGTGGTGTTGGAGAAGAATGTTGAATGTGCGATGGACTGCCAAAAGAATAAACAGATCTGTTCTGGAAGAAGTACAACCAGAGTGCTCCTTGGAAGCTAAGATGGCAAGACTGCATCTAACATGCTTTGGACATGTTGTCAGGAAAGATCAGTCTCTGGAGGACATCATGTGTTGTAGAGCAGAGGGTCAGCAACAAAGCAGAAGACCCTTGACGAAATGGATTGACACAGTGGCTGCAACAATGGGCTTAAGCATCAAAACGACAGTGGACATGGCACAAGACGGGGCAGTGTTTCATTCTGTTGTTCATAGGGTCACTGTGTGTTGGAAATGACTCGATGGCATCTAACAACAACAATCTGATTTGTGCCTGGCCCTCTCCCTCCTTTCCTCCCCTTGCAGCCATTAAAGAGTCTTTTCTTCTTTACAAAAGTGTGTTTTGAAGTCCTCACATTAGAGGTTTGATACAGTATTTGTCCTTTTGTTGCTGACTAATTTCACTCAACATAATGTCTTCCACTGAAACCAGGTGATGAGATGCTTCCTAAAGTCATCATTATTCTTTATCATTGCATAGTCTTCCATTGAGTATATGTACCTTAGTTTGTTTATCTATTCATCTGCTGTTGGGCATCTGGGTTGACTCCATCGTTTTGCTATTATGCACTGTGGTGCAATAAACATTCATGTGTATGTACCTGTTTGAGTGACTGCTTTTGATTCTGTAAGATATTTTCTGAGCAAGGGGGTTACTGGACCCAATGGTATATCTACTTCTAGCTCTTTAAGAAAGTGCTAAATTGCTTTATAAACAGATTGTACCATTTTGCAATCCCACCAGCAGTGTAGAAGAGTTCCAATCTCTCCAAAGTCTCTCCAGCATTTGCTGTTTCATGTTTTTTGAATCACGGCCAGCCTTGTTGGGGTGAGATGGTATCTAATTGTAGTTTTGATTTATAGTTCTTTAATAGCTAATGATTGTGAGCATTTCCTCACATGTCTTTGGCTGCCTGAATGCCCTCTTTGGTGAAGTGTCTGTCATCTCTTTTGCCCATCGCTTATTTGGGTTATTTACCTTTTGGTTGTTCATATTTTCAGTACCTTGTAGATTAGGGAGATCAGATGTCGGTCTCACATATAGTTGCCTGATATTTTTTCCCATTCTGTAGGTGGTCTTTTAATTCTTTTTTGTTTGTTTGTGTTTATTTATTTATTTATTTATTATTATGACTGAGTGAAAATGTACATTCTGATATAAATTTACATGCCCACCTATATGCAGCTTCCACTGCTCTCCCTGCCCGGTGACAGCACACTATTCCTCTCTGCTCCATACATGTCTCATCCTCCCAACAGCCTCCTTTCCCCTCCTCTCTACCCACTCTGCTTCCTCCAACCGAGGTCAGCAGGATGATATACTATAGATGCACAGAACCATAAAGTGCATCCAGTATATGGTCACTCATCTTGATACAGTCTTTGGATGAGCAAAAGTGTTTGATTCTTTGTAGTTCCCATTTATCTATTCTCTCTTCTGTTGATTTTGCTTTGTCAGATTTTACAGTCTGTCTAAACTGTGTATTAAAACTGCCACTGTTGATCCTACTTTTTTCTTGCACACTCTTTTATTGTTTTAGGTTGGATATTCAGGTCTTTTATCCAATTTGAGTTAGTTTTTGTGTGAGGTGTAACATATGGGACTTGTTTCAATTTTTTTTGCAGATGGATATCCAATTTTGCCAGTACCATTTGTTAAAGAGACTTTTCTTACCCCAGTTTACAATCTTAGGGGCTTTGTCAAAAATCAACTATTCATAGGAGGGTGGTGGCATCTCTGGGGTCTCAACTCTGTTCTTTGGTCTATATGCTTCTTTTTGTATCAGTACCAGACTGTTTTGACCACTGTGGCAGCATAATAGGTTTTAAGGTGGGGTAGTGTGAAGCCTCCTGCTGTGTTCCTCTTATTCAGTAGTGCTTTCTTCCTTTTCCAAAAGAGTTGATTTTTTTCCCCTTCACATTAAAAAATAACACTGGAATTTGTACTGAGATTGCATTGTATATGTAGATCACTTTGGGTAAAATAGCCATTTTCACAATGTTAAGTCTTCCATCCATGAGCAAGTTAAGTGTCTCTATTTATGTAAGTCTCTCTGGGCTTCTTGCAGTAGAGTCTTGTAGTTCTCTTTGTACAGGTTTCTTATTTCTTTAATTAGATTTATTCATAGGTATTTTATCTTCTTGTGGTTTATAGTAAATGGTATTGATTTGGTGATTTCTTCTTTGATGATCTCTTTGTTGGCATAAAGGAATCCTATCGATTTACTTATGCTTATAGCCAGGTACTTTGCTGAACTTTCTTATTAGTTCGAGTAGTTTACTTACAGATTGTTTAGGATTCTCTGCGTATAGAATCATATCATCTGCAAATAGGGAAATTTTTTTACTTCTTCTTTGCTGATGTGGATGCACTTTATTTCTTTGTCTTGTCTAATTGCTCTGGGCAGAACTTCTAATACAGTGTTGAATAGAAGTGGTGAGAGTGGGCATCCTTGTCTAGTTTTTATTCTCAGGGGGAATTCTTTCAGTCTCTCTCCATTCAGGATGATGTAGGTGGTTGGCTTTGTGTAGATGCCCTTTATTGTGTTGACGAATTTCCCCCTCTATTCCTATTTTGCTGAGAGTTTTTAGCATGAATGGGTGTTGGACTTTGTCAAATGTGTTTTCTGCACCACTTGACAAAATCAAGTGATTCTTATTTTTTGTATTACTTATCTGGCTGATTATATTAATTGTTTTACTGATGTTGAATCAGTCTGGCATCCCTGGTATGAATCCAACTTGGTCATGATCCATTATTTTTTTGATATGTTGTTAAATTCTATTGGCTAGGATTTTGTTGAAGATTTTTGCATCTAGGTTCATGAGTCATATAGATTTGTAATTTTCTTTTTGGTGAGATCTTTCTTTGGCTTTGGTATCAGGGTTATGCTGGCTTCATAGAATGAATTGGGGGGTATTCTATCCATTTCTATGCTGTGAAATAGTCTCAGTAGTATTGAAGTTAACTCTTCTCTAAAAGTTTGGTAGAATTCTCCCATGATGCTATCTGGGCCAGGGCTTTTTTGGTTGGTAGTTTTTTTGATGAGTTTTGCAATTCTTCCTTTGTGAAGTGTTTGTTAAGTTGTTCTACTTATCCTTGTGATAATTTTGGTAGGTGATATGAATCTAGAAATTTGTCCATTTCCTCTAGGTTTTCAAATCCATTAGAGTACAGTCTTTGTAGTATTCTGTTATGATACTTTTGATTTCAGTTTGGTCCCTAGTGACATCTCCCATCTCATTTCTTATTCGGGTTATTTGTTTCCTCTCCTGTTTTTCTTTTGTAAGTTTAGCCAATGGTTTATCAATTTTGTCATTCTTTTCAAACAACCAGCTTTTGGTTTTGTTAATTTTTTCAGTTCTAATTCATTTAGTTCTGCTCTAATCTTTATGATCTGTTTTCTTCTGGTGTCTGAGGTATTCCTGTGTTGCTCTTTTTCTGCTTGTTTAAGCTTTAGGGTTAATTCTTTGGTTTGGGTACTTTCTTACTTCCACATGTATACATTTACAGAGAGAATTGACCTCTGAGTACTGCTTTGGCTATATCTCATAGGTTCTGGTAAGATGTGTTTTTATTCTCATTTGAATCCATAAGTTTCTTTATTTTGTCTTTGGTTTCTTCTATAACTCATGGCTTTTTGAGCAAGGTACTGTTCAGTTTTCATGAGTTCAAATTTCTACCTATGTTTTTTTTGCTTTTGCTTTTGAATTTTTATGGCTTTATGACCCAAGAAGATAATTTGCAATAATTAAATGGTTTGGAGTTTGTTGAGACTTGTTTATGTCCTAATACATGGTCTATTCTGGAAAATGTTCCATGTGCTTTGGAGAAGAAGGTGTAGTTATGTGTTGATGGATAGAAAGTTCTGTATATGTCGATGAGGTCTAGCTGGTTAATTGTTGTAGTAAGATTTGCTGTGTCTTTACTGAATTTTTTCTGGACGATCTGTCTGTTACCGAAAGGGAAGTGTTGAAGCCTCCAACTATTATTGTGGAGTGATCTATCTTATTTTTCAACATAATCAGTGTTTGTTTGATGTATTTAGATGCTCTAGTACTGGGTGCATAAATATTTACTATTGTTAAGTCCTGCTTATGTATTGAACCTTTCAGTAATAAATAGACCATCTTTGTCCATGATAGTGGATTTTACATTAAATTCTATTTTATCTGAGATTAGTATTTTTACACCTGCTCTTCTTTGTCTGTTGTTAGCTTTGTATATATTATTACATCCTTTAATTTTCTGTTTGTTCATGTTTTTAAGTCTAAGATGTGTTTCTTGTAAGCCACATATAGACAGGTCATGTCTTTTTATCCAGGATGTCATTTGCTGTCTCTTTATTGGAACATTCAGTCCATTTTCATTCAGTGTAATTATTGATAGGTACGTGTTTAATGTTGTCATTTTGATGTATTTTTGTGCTGATGTTTTCTTTGTTGCTCTTAATAATGTGTTCTGGGTCTTTCTTCATTTGGGGTTGACTTTTCATCATTTTCAGTGTTGGTTTTGTGGTTTGTGAGATGCCTATATTGTGTTTCTTGGTTTGATATGTTGCATTGTTATTGTGCTTTGCAGGTACCCTTATGTTCCCCCTTAATATCCTAAGTTTAAACTGAATTTTAACTTCCTATCTTTTTAACTTCCTCTCCATCTGAAAGGACTATAGCTCCTCTAGTATATTTCTCTTTTTAGTGTGATGATGTCATAGTCTTAATGATATGTTCCGTGTTTCCCTTCTTTTAATATTGTAGCTTTGACTGAGTTTTGTTACTTCCTTGAGTAGCAGTGTCCCGCCACTGTGTCCTGCATTGCCTCCTTAAATAGATACTTAATGGTTTTGTTTTTCTGAGCAAAGAGCTTCTTTCATTATTTCTTGTAGTTTTGGTTTGTTTTTTTAACAAGATCTCTAAGCTTCTGTTTATCTGTGAATGTATTTATTTTGTCTTCATATTTGAGAGACAATTTTGTAGGGTACGTAATTCTTGGAAGATTTTCTCCTTTAAGGCTTTTAACGTGTCATTGCACTGCCTCCTTGCCAACATCGTTTCTGTTGAGAAGTCAGATGAAAGCCTACAGGGCTTCCCTCTGAATTCTAGCTTTGCTTTGAGTCTCATTGCCTTCAAGAATTTCTGTCTATGCTTCATTTTATTTTAAGCTTGATTACAATATATCTTTGTGTCTTTCTTTTGGGATCTATTTCTTTGCAGAGTTTAGTATCTATCACGTAGGTTTATGTTCTCTTCTTTCATAATTTCATGGAGTTTTCTGTCAGCAACTCAGCAACCATACTCTCTGTGTTTTCAGCTATTTGTAGATTATTCTCAACAGAGTCCCACACGTTTCTTAATGCTTCTTCATTTTTCTTATTTACTTTCTGTGATTTCTACTTATAAATGCTGGTGTCATTTGCTCTATTCTCAGGGTCACTAAGTCTGACTTCCATCTCATCAATTCTGCTCTTTTCTGCTTTGGATTGAATTGTCTATTTCTGTAATTTTGTTATTGCTCTGCTGGATTTCTGATTGTTGATGTTCCATCAGTTCAAATAGCTTGCTTAGTTTTTCATTTTGCCCTGCTGCATTTTGTTTAATCTCTAGGAGGGCTCTCTATATAATTCTTTTGTACTAGACCTCCAATAGTTTCAGAAATACTTATTCATCTGGGAAGTTGTTGGATTCTTTATTTTGGGAGTTTTCTGGAGCCATAGTGTAGTGTTCCTTTAAATGGTTAGCAACGGTTTGTTGCCCTTGTGCCATCTAGTGGCTGTTCAGTTTTCCTGTTGTCACTTCCACAGGAGCTGAAGCATAGTTCTGAGAAGGGAGTTGTTTACCAGTCACCTCTGTGTACTCTAGTGACTGACCCAGTGGGCTCTTTGGGGTGAAAGACTCCATCTCCTGGCTGGCAAAGACACAGCCCTGCTTATGGAGTCACTAGGGAGCTGTCAGCTGACCCTATGATGTGGGACAGTTAAGGCTGGAGGAGATACCACTGGGCTTCTCTGCAGTTATTTTTCCAAGCAGTCTTATTTTTAAAAGCAGGGAGCTTTTAAACTAACTGCTAAAACTAACTGCTGCTAAAATTAGTCAGGCTATCAGGTGTGGCAGGCCCCGCCTTCCAGCTGCCAATGGAAACACCTCTTCAGCCACCCTCAGATGCTATGATGTAGTTCAAAGTAGGGAGAGGTTATGGCTTTGCTGCCATCGTCAGCTGGGCCCCACACATAAGGCAACACTGTCCTAAACACAGCCTTTCTGCTGGAAAAGCACTTTCTGAAGTGATACTGCTTCTCAGCTTGGGAATTAACCCCTGCTGAATCCTCTGGTTGGGCGACTCCACCTCCTTGCTGACCAAGATGGTGTCTTGGCTGAGCTGTCCTTCCCACCATGAAGTAGCAGAATCTATGGTGCAGCTCAGAGAAGAGAGGGTTGAGGGACAGTGTTGCCCTCAGTCAGCAGCCAGGCTCTAAAATGTGGCTATCCCACACACTGTCTCTCTGCTGTGCTGTGTGCTGTTTACTTAAGCACTGTAGTTCAGCATATTTGCTGGCTCATGTCCAGTCCCTGTCTCTCAGATAAGAAAAGAAGGCATCAGTACCTGCAGTCCACCCAAGCAGTGAGTCAGCAGGAGCGGGGCTGCCTTATGCCAGAGAAAGTTAGTCTCCTGTTAGTGGTGCATAGTCCAATCTGACAAATCTATGCTGTATCCTAGGATTTCCTGGGTGTCCAGAGTGCTCCATTCCATTATCCTTCTAGGCCTTTATTCTCAAAGGGAATTCAGGAGACCTGTGTCTAGTCTGCCATCTTGGCCCCAGCCCCATAGAATATTCTTAAAGTAACTCCCTTTGGACACATGGATAACAACACTAGCTGGATGTTACTGTGTAACACTACTGGGATATTACTCCCTCTTACACATTGCTGTATTTTTTATCACTAGGGACAACCATATTTATTCATTGTATTGCCTGCAATTATGAAATATTCACACACATCTGTATAAAATAAAGCCTTGAAATTATTTTTCCAAAATAGTGGTCATTTGCATTTAACAGGCAGTGCAAATTTATCTTTCTGTATTATGCTGTTACATCTTAAAAAGGCAATATCATAAATGAGATTATCACTTCAGAAAGCAATCCCAGGCTAGAATAAATCAACATATGGAAACCTTACAAATGGCATTTAATACATTGGATATTACCAGTAAGTGTGTACAACTGAAACATTCTAAGACAACAATTTATTGGTGAATTTTTAAAGTGGGTTTTCTTTCTAAAAGTATGTTATCAGCCTCTATCCAACAAAATTAATAAGCTCCCAAACTTCTGTAGCTGGATAAATCAACACAGGATCATAGAAATGGAAGTCTCCCAGTCCAACTCTCTTTCTTAGAGACAGAGAAACTGAGGCTTAGAGGGGACAATGGATATTCCCAACGTCACACTAGCTAGTGAAGAACCAAGGCAAGAATCTACTTCTCCTAAATCCCTGTTGAGAACTGTTTCCATGATATTACCTTAATTTGGTCCTAATTTTCTCTTACATTAAACTCTATCTCCAACTCACATGAAACATCGAGTAGCACATGATAATATTTTAGTATTTGGAGGCTGATAACTTGGCTGTGACATGCTTTGGCTGATGAAAGGAGCCCCAGTGCCACACTGGTTAAAAGTGGCCAGCTGTTAAACTGAAGGTGAGCAGTTGGAACCCACCAGCAGTCCTGTGTGAGACAGATATCACAGTCTGCTTCTGTAAAGATTACAGCTTTGGAAACTCTATAGATCAGTTCTACTCTGTCCTACAGGGATGTTATGAGTCAGAATGGACTTTGTGACAGTGGGTTTGGTTTTGTGGTTAATGGAAATATTCTACATTTTTTTAACAACATACAGAAAAATTACTAATTAAATAGTAGTCCCCAAGTTTGAGTTTATTCTAGTGAGATGAGTGACAGGATTTTGACTTATGTAACTGCAAAACCCAAACCAAACCCAAGCCATCCAATTTATTCTGACTCACAGCAATCATATAAGTCAGAGTAGAACTGCCCCATAGGGCTTACAGGGAGTGTCTGGTGGCACTGAACTGCCGACTTTTTGGTTAGCAGATGTGGCACTTATCATTAGACCACCAGGGTTTACTAGGTAACTGCAATCTATGTTTAATGAGTATGTAATTGTATGAGGGAGTAGATAAAAAAAGGGGGGGGGGGTGATTCCTTTCTGCCCATGTTCTTTACCATATCGCTTTTATGGTAAAAGAAAAGAAGATTCTTAAACAATTCTTCTAGCTTAAAAAGGGTTTTAAGGGATGGCAAGGTACAGCTTTTCTAATAACTTTAGCACATTCCCAAACAAGGTGACAGGCAGGCTCAAACATAGCCTACTAGGCACAAAATGGGCAATGGTGTCCTTTTTTGCCTCCGGAACACTTGAACTACTAATTCAGCTTCTACTGCTGGAAAGTTGGTTCTTAATTGAAGACTTTTCTGAGTATCTGCCATATGAGTCACACAAAGTTATTTTACCTTTTTTTTTTTTCCTGAGTACAAACCATATAGATATAAATCTGTATGCCAACAAACCTGAAATAGTTAGCACAGTGCCTGGAAATAGTGAAAAGTCCATAAATGGTGTCTAATAACAGAAACCTGGTGGCATAGTGGTTAAGTGCTATAGCTGCTAACCAAAAGGTCAGTAGTTCACGTCCATCAACATGTTTGGAAACTATGGGGCAGTTCTACTCTGTCATATTGGGTTACTATGAGTCTGGTATAATAATAGCAACAAGATTTTAAATAATAATTAATGATGCTACTGAGCCCTGGTGGCACAGTAGTTAAGAGCTTAGGCTGGTAACCAAAAAGTTGGCAGTTCAAATCAACCAGCTACTCCATGGAACCCTATAGAATAGTTCTGCACTGTGCTATAGGGTTGTTGAGAGTTGGAACTAACCTGACAGCACTGAATTTGTCTTTTCACTATTATTGTGTAGATTCGTATAGTCTCTAAAATCTTTAGTTATTATTTCCCTGCAGTGCTCTGTATAGCAGTCTTGAGATACCACTTAGGAGGAGAACTGTGTTTATGTGATTTTCCAAAACAACAAGGTGATGTAACAGTTGGAAAGGTCTTTATCAGTTCTACTCCATATAGATACAGAGAAACTAAGAGGAAGAGATAACATACTCTGAAATTTCTGGCACCTCTTAAGTTGTTTGAAAATGACAGAAGATGTATCCTAAACACAATCTGCCTTTCCTCTGGAAGATGACACCACATTTTTGGGAAGTAATTCCAGCAGTCATGTGAGAGCCTAGTAGGGCACAACCAAGGAGGTTCTTTCTGAGACAATCTTATATGCTACTGCTTTGTCTAATGCCACAGTAACATCTGAAGCTTCACCCTCCTCCATTCACCGAGTGCCTGCTTTCTTTCCTGTTTTGCTCACTGCTGTCTCCCAGGCAGATGACTGCAGCATAATACCTGTAATTATTCATGAGCTCTCTTCTGATATGCACTTTGTGCTGTGAACCCTTTTAAATCGTAGCCTCTGTGATTATTTTGGTCTCAGAGTTTCAGGCCTTTTGCACATTGTTATTTTAAATTCCACGAGTCACTTATTCACTCATAATCCAGGTTTTTCAAATTCCTTTGAGTTTGGACAATCTGTTCCACACAATTTGCCCCCCATTTTTGTAACATTAGCCAAAGACTAATATGGAAGCTGCCCAAGGTGGTTTAAATGAAAATAAGGAGGTAACTGATGAATAAATGATATTGATTTATGAATGATGAAGTTAAACATAGAAACTTTGCTTAAAAAATATGTAGGTTGTTACGTTGCATATATACCCTAATGTGCATTTGAAAAATTTGGGGGGATTAAAGTGAGTAAAACTTTCCTTTTGGTTAGCAAAAAAATACCACCTTTTGAAATGTATGAATTCATATTTGCTTGTTAATTTCCATGTAATTTGATAAATTTACAGCATACAATCCTGTTATTTCTTTTTGAGATACATGTTTTGTTTTATAATATTATGTTAATGATGTGATAGATTAAACAGATTAGCTTGCGTGGTATTTCTTCCAATTTCCTCCTGACATGTTTACTTCCACTGCAGAGGCTACAAATCTAAGTATCACCCAACTCCTATGGAGTTAGATATTCAGACTGTTTATGTTCTACATATCAGAGGTAAGTAGTCAAGACTTCAGCTCAGCACTCAGTTGAATGGATTGGAAGCCATGGTATGTGGGGCCATTTTGATAAAGTAATTTTAGAGGAATGGTGTGGCTCTGGTGTTCATGGTACTGTTTGTGAAGTGTTTTTTTTTTTTTTTTTTTCCACAGACATAGTTGTTGAGATGATGACTGACTCACATATTACAGTGCAATGAAAATATTACAAGTGGATGACTGAAGAACAGAAATTTATTTCCCTACTATTCAGGAAGCTAGAAGTCTGAATTCAGGGTGTAGCTATAGGGGATAGTCTTTCCTCATATATTTCAGTATCTAGTAGTTGCTGCAAACCCTGGTAGCATAGTGGTTATGTACTACATCTGCTAACCAAAAGGTCTGCAGTTCAAATCCACGAGGTATTCCTTGGAAACTCTATGGAACAGTGCTACTCTTCCCTAAAGGGTTGTTAGGAGTTGGAATCTACTCCATGGCACTGGGTTTGGTTTGGTTTAGTAGCTGCCAGAAATCCTTGGTGTTTTTGTGCTTCTGTCTACCTCCATTGTCTGTCATCCTCTTCACCTTGAGTCTATTCTGGTCTATTTGTAGCTTCAAAGTGATTAGGTTTAGGACCCAACCTACTCTGGTATGATCTGAATAACATAACAAAAGAAAACCTTCTACTTCCAAACAGGGTCATATTTACAGGTGTGGTGGTTAGGGTTTCACTATGTATTTTAGGGCAATGCAATTCAATCTACAGTAAATGAACTTAATGAATTCTCCAGCTTCTCTATGATGGCTGAAGTAATAGCTTCCTAGGTGTGAGGGTGTTTAGTGTTACTCCAGTACTCAGTTCTAGAGAGAGCTGCCTGCAACTTATTACTGTAGCCCTCTCAATAATTTTGTCAACCTTATTTTCTGTAAAAAGTTACTTTCTGCTTATGAGAACTACAGTAGCTACTGTTTTCTGCAACTGAATTCACCATACAGCATTTATTTCAAGAAGTCTGAGGTACTGATCAGGTTTTGAGTTCATAAATTTTTTTTAATCTTCTCCAAAGTTACCAATCCATTTTTCAGGGTCTACGCTTTCCCAAATGGTGCTATAAATTTTTACCTACACTGCCATACAGTAACTCACAGAATCAGCTGCTTCATCTCATTCTTGCTAAATTAACCAAGTGTCCATAAGAAATAAGACTCTGGGCCAGTTTTTAGGATGGCCATAAGATTTGGTTTCAGTGTCTTGAGCTCAGAATTTTAGGTCTGAGCATGTCACTTTCTGATCTCCAGTGCAGTTATGAAAAGCCAGGCCAGTTCCCAGTTTTTGTGTTCCTATGACCACTCAGTGGTAGCTCCACTCACTCTGTCAAAGTCATATATTCAGTAACGATCACGTCTGGAAATGTAAGTAACTTCTGCCACTATGTTCCATAAACTACTTACATCCCCCATTCTATCATAAACAGGAAACCCTGTTTATAATCCTTGACTTTACACAGAAGCTGTTCAGATAACCTATCCCATATTCCTATCTTTAAGTGTGTATTGCCTGCAATCACTTATGCAACCACAAATATTACGTCACTCAAGATTCAGTAAAATTATCGATTACCTTTTCCATAAAAGGGCTGTAACATTTGTAAACAAATTTATCTAAACTTTAAAATTAGGCTTCATTTACAACTGATACGACTTTGAATATTGGCATCGCATGCAGTCTTGGTAGAAATATTAAAGATAAATATGTTCCACAATGTAAGATAAAGGAGACAAGTGCCTTTCACTGTCTCAGGCAACACAGGGGAGAGGAACAATGACCTAAATTCAGTGAATTTTGAGCTCTTTCCAAAACTTTAAATCTTCTAGGTCAACTCGAGGTTATTCAAGAGAAAGAGTAACCAGTAACCGTGGAGTCTTGCCCAGACAGTTCCATGCTGAGTTTCCGGTTTTCTAATTCTTGACTCTCCAGAGTTCCCTTATTCCCTGCTCACTGTCAGGTCAGCTTCCTCTGCCTCCTTTAAATGTGTAAGCTCCTTACATGTTTTCAGTAAGATTCTTTTCATTTAAGGTTTTCAGAGTTGGTTTCTGTTGTTTTTCATGAAGAACACTGTTTGATAGAACATTATATTTTTTTCTCCTCTATTACATAGAAAACTGAGTCACAGAAGAGTTGTGTTACTCATTCAAGGTCACTTAGCTGGTAAGTAGCAGAGCGATGATTTAAAGCCAAGTCTTCCACGTGGCAAAACCCCAGAAAAGCTGTCATTCTGTTTAAACAGAGCTGTCTCACTAAACCCAAGTTTCTCTCACTGGCCCGTTCCCCTGGAGCATACCCAGGAAGCTTCCAGTCAAGCCAATCTGAGTTACTTTAAAACAAGAAGGGCAGAAAACAAAAGCCCAAGCAGTGGTAAAGGAGGAAGATTTGCTGCACTATTTTCAATTTATAACACTGTGGCACCAAAATAAGATAAGGTTGAAATGATTGTATTTGCTGGAGAGTAAAAAAAAGAAAAAAAGTCATGCCTCTAAAGTAAAGCAATAACCTATGTTTAACCATGAATTGAGCACTGAATTGCATTATCACTTACTACTATACAGCCATGCTTTGTTTAAGGCTCAGATTCTGTCTGTGCAATAGGAAGGTCATGTAATTTGAATGTTTCATGAACACTATATTGTAGTCTGATTCTGCTTTTTCTTTAAGCACGTGGACAAGCTTCTAGCCTTAGCAGTAATGGTCAGTGTGCTGAGAGGGAATTGCCTTGGGTTTGGGCCTCACTCTGACTCATTAGCAATTTCTGCATATCTGATATAAGTCCCTCTCACATTTTTGTTAGCCTTACAGGCTTCAGTAGAGGTAGCAGTACTTCAATAGGTTGAAGTTTTCCTTTGCTTTTGAGGGTTGTTGTGATTGCTGAGTGGAACATGCCTAAATCGGGAGCAATAGCATTTGCAGATTTTCCGTCTTTGTGTTGTTTAATAACCTGTTTCACTTCTAAATAGATACTCCTCCTTTGCCACTGGCTGCTGTTGTCACTAGCACTGATTTTGCTGCATTTGGGTAATATTTTCAAAAGAAATTACAGAGAGATAACTACAACATTCAAGAGAGGAGTTCAGTACATTACATACATAGATCAGTATAACATACACATTTATTATGACTATGAAGATAGGTATTATAGGTTATATATGCATCACTGTATGCCTGGCAGCACAATCACTTTGTATACAATACAAGAGACACGAATCACACCTGTTGCATGAGTAAAGCTGTTTTTTTTAATCTACCGCATCCTGTTTCCCATCTGGATTTCTGAACTCTGGTATAAACTTATGGAACTACAGACCTATATGGAGTTGGACATTGCCTGAAGTGACGTTATTCTGAGCAGTACTGTACATGATTCTCTTACAATTTAATTGTATGACTCAGTATTTGAATAGATGCATGCTATATATTGCTCTTTACTTTGTATTATAAAATAATCTTGGAGTCATCAATGTGAAGTCCATAGTTCAAAAAAACCCCACTGCCAATGAGTCGATTCTGTCTCATAGCAACCCTATAGGACAGAGTGGAACTCTTTCAAAGAATTTCTCAGGAGGGCTGGCAGGTTCAAACTGACAACTTTATAGTTAGCAGACACAGTACTTAGTGCCCATGCCACCAGTGTTTCCAGTGTCCATAGGAGATGCTTGTTAATTCATTCTTCTTAAATAAGGAAGTATTTTCTAAATTATTCTGTTATAGGATAGTGTTCTTCTTGTTTAACAATAATTATGTATTTATTTAAATTTTGCAACAAAATTTAGACCTGGTATATGTATGACTCAGCTCAGAGGTAAGAGGTTTCACGCATTTAATAAGGAGCTTTGGTGCCACAATAGTTAAAGTGCTCAGCTGTTAGTCTGAAGGTCAACATTTGGAAACCACCAGCCTGCCACCAGATCTGCTTATCTGCTCCTGCAAATATTATCCCTTAGCAAGCCCTAAGGTGTAGTTACACTGTGTCCTACAGGGTTGCTACGAGTCAGTATCAACTTGATGGTGCCCAACAATGCCACCTAATTGAAATAAGTCAATATAAAATGTTGCTTTTCCTATCTGAAGAGTATTTATGACAATGTAATACAATGTAGATGGCCAGTGGCATTCTTTACATACACTTACACACACACAGACAAACACACACAAAGATACACAATGTGACCTAAGTGAACATCGTTCCTCAGACTTTTCATTGATTTATCTTATCACCTAAAACAACATCTACAGATACATAATGAATCAGATGCCTTCTTCCTTAATGGCAAAGTCCAGTGATTTAAAGGATACATCTCCATTAGTCTAAATCGTTCTTGATCATGCCATTCATTCCCTTTGCCTATGACTGGTTGACAAAGAGGCAAATGATTTAATCTTAAAAAATGACTGAGTCGCATCTTGGCAATAAGATGTACAGGCAAACATGCTGATTGAGGGATTCTGGGAAATACTTCCTCAGTGCATCAGAAATAGGTTGTTTTAGTCCACTGGACATTAACATGCCTGTATGGAGAGCTTGGAACTGCAACAGTCAACTTGGAATTTAAAGGGCTCAAGTAAAGAAATGGAATCTTGAGTCTGTTAACTGGTTCTGGAAGGGATTTCTTGTTATATGATTTACTAATGTTTCCTAGTTATGTAAACACATATGCCTTGGGGTTTTCTAATATGTGCAGCCCAAAGCATCTTAACTGACACATGTATATTTCACAGAAGACTGGCACATACTGAATGCTCAAGTGCCGTTGAGTCGGATCTGCTCATAATAGCATTTATTTAATAAATACTGAATGCAAGCGGAGTAGATATACGTGATCTATAAACTTGGAAGAAACATCAAGGAACTCATTTATCTGAACAGGAAAACAATGGAGGATGACTGCAGGTAAGCATGGATACAGTGTAGGTGGTATAATGGTAGAGAAGACAGGAAAAGGCACAACTGGAAATCTGTAGTGGTCACGTCATGGTGCAAGACCAGCCAGTGTCTCGTTCTGTTGTGCTTAGGGTCACTATGAGTTTGTAGCAAGTCAGCAGCACGTAACAACGACATGAACAGTGGCCAAAAGGTTTCACCCTTTTTTCTTGGATTGAAAACAGTAGCTCATAGCAGAGGTTTTGTTTTAATCCTTCATCGTACTGTGAATGTCAGTCAGCCCTGCCATGGAATGGCTAGCTCCCTTCACACATCTAGCATGTAGGCACCACATGCAAACATTCTCTCTCATTCTGCAAAGAACAGTTTCAAGGATGAACAAATAGGACAGTCATCAAATGTGTAAAATTTCAAACAAAAGAGAAGAAATGTATGTCATGGATTGAATTGTGCCCGCCCCCCCCCCCACATGTGTAGCTTTGTGATCGGGCCATGATTCCCAACATTTTATGATTATCCCCCACTTTGTGATTTTCCTATGCTGTATGTTAGAGGATTAGGGTGGGACTGTAAATCCCTTTAGAAGATCACCTCCCTGCTCCACTGTAAAGGGAGTTTTCCTGGAGGATGGCTTGCACCACCCTTAATCCTTTCAGCCTGCAAGAGATAAAAGGAAAAGGAAGCAAGCAGAGAGTTGGGAACCTCACACTATCAAGAAAGCAGCACCCGGAGAAGAGCACGTCCTTCAGACCTGAGGTTCCTGTGCCAAGATGCCCTCGGAACAAAGACTGATGCAATACTGGACTTCCCTCCAGAGCTGACAAGTGGGAAAGCTTTTCCCTGGAGTGGACATCCTGAATGGGACTTGTAGCCTACTGGACTGTGTAAGAATAAACTTTCCTTTGTTAAAGTCATCTACTCTGTGGTATTTCTGTTAGAAAAGCACTAGCTGACCAAAACAATGTACTTATTGGCATTTCCTTCTATCATTATCTCAGGAGAAAGAAATTTGTCTTTTGAAGGCTCCTTAATGGAGCAAGAAGGAAATATAAACTAAAATGCAATGGAAGGTTTCAGATGAAGAAGAGAGATTAGAGACACCACAAAAGCAGACAGCAGTCATACAGAGGGTACTCCTGTAAGTGACCATTGGGCACAGGATAGAGTTTCCTTATAACCACAAGTTCTAAACCATTTATAACAATGTTATGATTATCTCCCATTTTGTGATTTTCCTATGCTGTATGTCAGAGTATTAGGGTGGGACTGTAAATCCCTTTAGAAGATCACCTCCCTACTCCACTGTAAAGGGAGTTTTCCTGGAGGATGGCTTTCACCACTCTTAATCCTTTCATCCTGCAAGAGATAAAAGGAAAAGGAAGCAAGCAGGTTCCTCTTAACTGAAGAGTGTACAGTTCGAATTCACCAGCAGCTTACTAGAAACGTTACGGGGACAAGTTCTACTGTGTCCTATACTGTCACGACGAATTGGAATTGATTTGACAGTAACCGAGTTAGTTTTTTTGCTGTTGGTTTAGTATGTCTTGAGGGCTATTAATTAAGCCTTTATCAAAAATTATATTTTTGCCATCATCATTATTGAGATCTTTCAGTTAGCGAAGCCCTTGATTTTAGAGCTCGTTACCTTCAAGTATTTACAATATGACATGAACTTATTCCTTCTCCCATTTCTTCCACTTCTGTGACTCCTGATTCAGCTCTAGTCCCTTTCTCTACCAAGAAGTCAAGAGTCCCTTGCTATTTTTTTTTCCCTTCTACATTATCTCAGGAGCCTTACTGGTACAGCGGTTAAGAGTTCAGATGCTAACCAAAAGTTTGGCTATCTAAATCAACAAGATGTTCCTTGGGAACCACATGGGGCAGTTCTGCTCTATGCTGTAAGGTCGCTATGAGTCACAATTGACTCAATAGCAAAAGACTTTTGGATGTTATCTGAGAGTTTCATATTTATAGACTTCTTTCACATTGAATCCAAGAATATTTACCAAATAAGTGCAATCTACAAAACTGTTTTGATAAAATAAAAGAATTCACAAGACTTTGACCCTGCTCTCAAGTATCTCAGAATCAGGTTTGCAAGATGAAGATTTAAATAGTTCTAAAGTCAGTCATACTGTGATAAGTACCATCACAAAGATCTTTAAGCAATGATAATAGAAGTATCTTGCTTCTTACCAGAGCCACTGTGTAAACTGTCTCCTGCCTACTGTCTATTGGTTTCTCCCTTTGTTCTGATCTCACTATGTCAAAGACGGAATTCACTGCCTTTCTTCTAAAAATTGTTCTCCATTGTGCTGTCTCCGCTTCTACTAGCAGTTTCACAGTTAGCCTAGTCGCTCATACTTGAAAGATGTGTATTCTTTGCATTTTCCTCAGATTTATAATCCGTATCTAGTCATTCACCAACTTCTGTTCATTTTTCTTTTGAAATGTTTCTTTTATCCTTCTGCTGAATGGTCATTACCACCACCCTAGTCCAAAATTGGATCACTTTATACCTAGATTCTTGCAATGTTCCAGCAGATGTCTATGAATCTTGGCCCTTCCTCACATAAATCACCCTGTGTCCCACAGAAACTAAAATTAAAACACATATTGCCTTCCAGTGGAAAACCTCTACAAATCAAGTCTGAAATGTAAGTGAATAGCCAACTACCAGCTATGGATAAAAATACAGTTTTTCATAAACTTCCTCATATAATTTAATTACATCATTTATACAGTATCTTAATTGACAGAAAATTTTATCATATTGATAAATATGTACCTTTTCACTCTCATATTTTTTCCCATCATTAAATCCTAGTTTCATTCCCTGAAATATGAAAGCCCATCAAGCCTTGAAAGAAAATTGTTTTATCTCTTGAAGTCTCATTCAAAGTAAAACAAAACAAAATTATCTGAACATGCACTGTTTCCTTAATTTTGCTTGATAAAATATACAGGACTCAGTGTTTTAATTGCTTCTTTGTTGTTACAACTGTCAACATTATTTAAAACATGGTACCCTGACATAAAGGCAATACTGTAGAATTTCTTTACATAGTAGTTTTTATCATTTTACTCACTTCTCAATTCCAAAAATCTTAAATAATTCCAGTTTTTATTTCTCTAAAGATAAATACCTGAGTGCTACCTGGCTTTTAGGGCCCTCAAAAATCTAGGTTCTTTGTTAGAACTCAACTTATTTATCTCACCTTCCTAAAGAATCTCCTGCTTTTCGCTGGACTGAGATCCTTTTTGCCTAAAATGACTTATCTCCTCTCTGTGTTCTCTTCCCTTTAAAATGTTTTTACAGACCTACTTCCTTCTTGAAGCATCTTTTAAGCACCTATGTTCCTCACTGATGTTCACGCTTCTATATAACTGTAGTCTTTATCCTCAGTACCACACAAGTTGTCACTAACATAGATAACTGGAGGTGAGTTATTAAGCAGACATCAGGAGAAATATCAGAAAAGAATTTTGGTAACCATAGAAATGCAGTAATCTGGCAACTTCCAGGAATAGAAGGAAGTAGAAGGAGGTGAGAAAACAATATCTATATATAATGCTATGCTTGAAGTAGAAGAAAGAGAAGGCAGTAGAGATCCTGATAACAAGATATAAAGCATTTTCCTAAGGAATCATTGCCTTAAGGAAACGGTTCAACAGTTATATCCACATTTATTGAGCACACACTGAAAACTGAAAAACTAAACCGTTGCTATCAAGTGGATTCCAACTTATAGTGACCCTATAGGACAGAGTAGAACAGCCCCATGGAATTTCCAAGGAGTGCCTGCTGGATTTGAACCACTGACCTCTTGGTTAGCAGTCATAGCACTTAACCACTATACCCTCAGGGTTTTCAAGCACACATTAGACATTGAAAATGTGTCACCAACTTTTAATGGATGAATAATGGATAAAGGTACATTATCGTTGCCATAACGTTTATTTTTTATTTTTTATTTTTAATAGAGAATTATTCTATAGGCTTCGGGATTGAGAACTATGCTTCTTTGTCTTTCTCACATCTTACAATTTTAGTTGAGTCAGACTGTACTCACTGACTGGGACAGGTAGTTTACCTCATCATTATAACCTTTTCCTACTTCCCTTTCATATGAAAGATTCCAGTGGTCAGCATGGAACTCCTGCCTAGTTTTACAGAAAAGGAAAATTATAAGTAATGTTAGACAGTCTATAATAAAGAATAATTGTGAGTAGTAATAGAAATGTAAGTAGGTTAATGTGGAAACCCAAGCTTGTTGCTGTTTAGTTGATTCCAACTCATAGCAACCCTATACGACAGAGTAGAACTGTCCCATAGGGTTTCCAAGGAGCTGTTGGGGGATCCAAACTACTGACCTTCTGGTTAGTGCCGGAGCTCTTAACCACTGTGTCACTAGAGCTCCAGTATGGATACAGGGCATAAGAAACTAGGAGAAATAGCATAACTAAGGGGACAGAGTGTGCTAACATTCATATCTGGAGCTAGTTTGGAAAAGATATTCATGGAAACTTAGAAAAGTTCTGAAATCAGAAATGGAGAGAAAAGCAGCAGGTAGGAGATGGGAGGAAGTTGGGAGTGAAACAGGAAAAACATAGATGTCCATTGGCCAGAAGTTCAATATCCTTTCCTTGTGTAAGTGATCTTCCTTTCCTGCTTACATTTTTACTTCTCTGAGAAAGAACTGTAAGTGACCAGCATTAATGCTTTCTTGGGCTGAGATTATGACAGACTACTTTCTTTTCATTTTTATCCCAAGATAATGCTTTTCAAAAAGAAAAACATCTCAAATAGACATCCCAGAGGGCCCTGAAGGACTCTAAGTTGGGGCAATTTTGTAAAAACAGAATGTTTGATTAGCTGCTTATTTTGTTCAAATAGCACTACAGATTCTGGCTGAGTGAGGGAGATGTGCGGTAGATCAGTAATAAGGCAAGAATTCATTATCTACCTGCTAGAGTCCTAAAATAATCTATCAGCTGAATCCCTACGTTATAAGCATGCTCCACATTCTACTAAGTCTTTTCGTAACTAGTTAAACCATCCACAACTTTGCTAACATCCAACTCAATACTGGAAAATTGATCAAGCAAAATAGTGCATTAAGTTCTGATGTATTCAACTGACACCTGTTAGAAACATTAGTTTTTAAGAATCAAATCAGAAAAGGGTAGTATATCCAGTTTCCATAATGCTACCCGACTCTAATATACTAGACAAAGTTAGGGAGAAAGGTTATTAATATTGAAATTTCCGGTAAAAGGTGCATCTTTAATTGAAATGGTAATACTAGATCTTTACATACTGGGTTGCTAAGTACTAATCAATAGACACATTATGTTTCTATTTCTGTTCTTATGCAGAGAAAAACTACAATTTCTGATTGAGACACATTCAGCAAGCAATGTATTATGTCCTTATAATTCCTTTGTTCAAATAGTTTTTAAAATAGCACCATATGTATATATGTATAGTTTGTCATATGTGTTGCTTGAAATAAGCATTTCTCTTTTGAAAAGAAATATTTAGTATTATGCCAGTTTTTAAAAAAATTGTTCAAATATGCTTTTCCCAAGACAATTTAAGAACATTTTTGAAAGTAAAGGTTTTTGATCTTTTTTATGAGATAAGATGAATAAATTACTTTTGAAATTGTTATTCCCCAGTGTAGCACTGATTTATTATTTCTGGACGTTGTGGGGTTTAAGAATTCATGTTCTTTTTTCCATACACACAACCCCTAGTTTTTAAAAAGATAAATAGAAAAGATGAAGAGAAATACGTAATTGCAAAATAAGCATATGTAAACACATGTAGCATATGGAAAGATGAAGACATAAAGATCACACAGAGTATCTCAGCTACAATAAAATCTAACACTAGTGTTTTCTGTGATTAGAACCACCTTTCCATTTGTTTATATCTATTTCAGTCAGAGGAGAATACTAAATTACATTTTTCAAAGCCATCTACTTGTTCTCATTACGGAAACAAATACATGATGAATTAAAGCCTAGAAGCTAATAGCCCTCATGACTCCTGGGACAGTTCTCAAATCTCAAGAAATCTTTAATGTGGTGAGCTGGAGATTGTTTTCTTTAAGACTATATCCAGAATGACATAGACTCTTCAAACAGCTGAGAGGTAGTGGTTGTCTGGCAGCTCTTTTACTTAGTGTCATGGATTGAACTGTGTCCACCCCAAAATATGTGTCAGTTTACCTGGGCCACAATACTTGGTAACGTGTGATTTTTGCCATGTGTTGTAAATCTTACCTCTATTATGTTAATGAGGGAGGATGGGTGACAGTTGTGTTGGTGAACCCACTCCAGTGCCATCAAGTCGATGCTGACTCATAGCAACCCTGCAGGACAGAGTTGAACTGCCCAATAGAGTTTACAAGGAGCGCCTAGTGGATCTGAACTGCCCACATTTTGGTTAGCAGCCATAGGACTTAACCACTATGCCACCACGGTTTCCTGTGTTCGTGAGGCAGACTCAGTCTATACGACTGTATTGGGCCTTGAGGCAATCTCATCAGAATAAAGGAAACGGAAGCAAGTAGAGACTGGGACCTCGTATCACCAAGAAGCAGTGCCAGGAGCAGGGTCCCTATGCCTCAGAAGTTCTCAGTCCAGGAGGAGATTGACTACGAGAACCTTCGTCCAGAGTCAAAAGAGAAAGGCTTCTGAAGCTGATGACTTGAATTTGGAATTTAGCCTGCTTTCCTGTGAGAAAATAAATTTCTCTTTGTTGAAGTTATCCACTTGCAGCATTTCTGTTATAGCAGCACTAGATGACTAAGACACTGAGGACAGTCTAGCCATTCTACTCTACATGTGCCTCACTATTTAGTATTACAAGGAAGTTTATAGTATTTGCAATGTCAACATTGTAAAATATACCTTATCTCTCTCAAACAATTCCTTCTCGTTTAGGAATTATCCTGCAGTAAGGTAGTGTGATGGACTAGTTGACTTCCCAAGGCCTATTTACCTATGAAGTAAAAATGAATATCCTTTTATCAGACTAGGATGGTATCCAATTATCAGTCGAACAGATGTTGTGTTTTCCTACCAGGTATAAAGAAAAAGAATGTGCATATCAGGGTTCAAGAGATGTATTGATATAAGCAGGATATTCTCACTCTGCCTTTCTGCTCCCCTGAAGGTGAACTACTCAAGTGTGCACTGCTCCCTTCTACAGCCTCTCCAAATAGGAAAAACAAAAACCGAAAAACATAGCTATGAATGGTCCAGGCTTGGCTTTCGGCATCAGTGAATTACAGGCATGTAACTCATACAGCTGCTGTGGGTACCTGCTGCCTGCCAGAGCCCCTTGTTTCCATATCTTCTGCCCATTGGGTTTAGCTAGTCATTTCCAAAAGCTAATTTGCAGTTGATTATACAATCTGCCAAGCTCAATCAATGTGCATGCTCATGACCACTCATAAGATCATTTGCCTTAATCATAGGAGACCTCTAGGTCATTACCCTACCATTGGGAACATATTCAGTGGAGATGGTAGTGAGGATGCCCACTACCTTTCTGCCTGCCAGGGCTCTTGGCTTCTACCATTTTCATTTCTCAGATCTAGCCAGTTCTATCCAATGTCGCTTCAAAGGCAAATCCATTTCTTACCAGTGAGAAGCTCTCTGCTCACTACTGAGTCCTGATGCATCAAGAAAAAGACAGAGACCTTGAGGAGATGTAGGATTCAGGTTTGCTTTCCTTTTAATTCAGCAATGTTAGTTTTCAGCAAGAGTTTGTTCTCTTCTAAGTGGAGAAATTTACTTTTCCTAGGCATCTAATAGACTGGTCTTCCAAAAACTATAGCTTTTGGGGTGGGGAGGGGGGTTTATTGGATTTATGATAGCTCTTCATACATATTAGCTATTGTTTGTACTTTATTTTCTGAAATTTCTTTCTAAAACTGAACTAGATCATCATATTTCTACACATACTCAGAGATTGTGATTTATAAACTTCTAAGTATACAACCACCTATTACAGAGAAGACAAAGCTACACAAGTGTTCTGACATTCTCCTCCCTCACTTCACACACGCACACGCACACACACACGCATACACACGCGCGCGCACACACACATGCACACACACGCGCACACACACGCGCACACACACACGCACACACACACGCACACACGCACACACGCGCGCACACACGCGCACACACGCGCGCACACGCACACACGCGCGCACACGCACACACGCACGCACACGCACGCACGCACGCACACACGCACACACACATACACACGCACACACACACGCACACACACGCACACACACACACAGAGAGACACACACAGAGACACACACACATTTACTTGTTTCTTGATTTCCCACTATATCCTGTGCAGTGTGAGCAGCATTCAGGATGCAATGGAGAACAAAAGAGAAAATGTTCCTGGCCTGAATGTGCTTATGTTCTAGCAGGGAGAGAAATACTAGTAGTTTTATCACAGCATCATTTTTTCTCAGTCTTGGCACAGCTGTGGAACCCTCAGCCTTTGCTCCAGATAGCCATTGCTAATCAAAAAAAGTAGATGTGTAAAATGAGATCTAGTTGCTCTCTCAGATCTTGTGCAGTCTATTCAGTGATAAAGAAATATTTCACCCACAAAACAGTGTGTACCACATTATATTCAAACCACTGACTCAAAATATTTAAGCCATAATAAATACCAGACCAGTGGATAAGTCATTAACTATGTAACCCGCACCTCTTCTCAGCCATGATTCTTAACGAACTGCTAATCATAGTACTCATAAATGGTTTGACTCTGTTTATTGAGTTAAATTTCTGATTTAAAACTGCATCTACAAAGGTTTACTTACTAGCACATTGCTAATCTGGTAGTTTTTTTTTATTGCAAATAAACATAATACCAAAGGAACTTTCTTACGTGGCCATTTGAAATTGTCAAACATTTTGTCTTAACTCCACAACAGAACTCCCAATGGCAGGCAAAGGCTACAAAAAAATGAATAGCAGGTTTTATATGTATTTATTATTACCTGGTAACACACATATGTGTGAGCACACAAACACACACTTCTGTTGGGGATCTTATAATTAGCTGTTAATAAAGAAAGGTGTAATTTTTTTTTTAATTTCTTGTCATATATACTTAATTGACACACTCCTAGAACAATGGCACATTTTCTTTAAAATTAATATATCATTTGTGATGCACGAATGGTGATGCAAAGAATAAAATTAACTTTTCTATTAGGTGAATATTCTCAATGGGATTTCAAATGCAATTTGGGGTCTAAATCGCTCCAAAAGCTGGAATGTTGCCACAAGACAACATCCATCAGTTTGCTGGGTTGTTATAAAATGGAATCACCCTCAGCTGCCAAGGTTGGCTTCCATTACCTGATTCTGTTCTTAAGAGGTCTAGAATAATTATTTAAATTATTTAGCTTTGACAAACCTTAGTTTACTTGTCTCTAAAATAAAGATTTGTGACCTCCAAGGGCCCTTTTCAAATACAACATCCGTGATTCTGTGTTGATACAAATTTAACTACAATCAATCCAATGTTGACCACAATGTGCTCTGCAAAACCAGGTCTTGGTTACTGCAAAGAAGAAAGCAGTATTCCCTGCTAAGTAAATTTAGGAAATTCTTAACTGAAGTTTACCAGGTTTCTTTATTGCAGGATTTCTCAGAATTGCTAACGAGTTTCATACATGAGATCTTCCAAAGAACAATCACAGTATGAGGGTTCCCATATCTTCTGGCCCAACTGATTTATTTTTCTCTCAAAATATGACACAGGATGAGCATTTACCTCAAAGTGTATGAATTTTCCAGTGTCTACAAAGGTCTTTACTTCATTATTACACATGATAAGCATTACAATTAATTATTCATCAGAGCCCCAACTAATCAGAGTGGAAAGTTTAGCTTCCAAGGGCCCAGAGACTTTCATTAAAGTTCCATAGAAAATTGAAGGATTATTTTTACTTATTGAGCCTATGTAGATCAATGCTAGGATGTTGTGAAATAAATCATCTAATAGGTAGTACTTTTATGGCTGTGTTGAGATAAGCTGAATTGAAAAGAAATATGTCTTCTTGTTAATAGCCTTATGGTCTTGACATATTGGCATTTCTATTTGAACTGAGATAAGTCAAAGACACATTGAGCTAATGCTAAATATAACATGTGAAAAACCACATAAAAAGAAAGAAAAACTCTACATCAAGATTATAGGGAAAAAAAGCATAACCCTAAAAATATATATCCAAGTTGAAGTTTATATGATATTATATGGAATATAGCTATACTCTGTAAACCTAGTTGTTCTTTGAAAATGTATAAAAAGTTGGAATTATTGATAATTTTGATGCAAGTAAATTATATAACCTCATACAAGAAGAACTCTGAGAGAGCTTGCTTGCTTAAAGCACTTCTATTGTTCTCTAATCTCAAATCCAAACCACTGTTTTCCTCTTAAAAGATAAATAATCTTTCTTTTATTTAAAAATGAAGTTTTATATTTTATAAATAACTGTCAATCACTATAAAATGGATCATTTCCTATTATGGACTACTTCTGCCAGGAGTGTTAAATATAAAAATAGCTTTTTTCCATCTCTAACATGCTTATCATGTGTATCAGTAGAAAAGTATTTAAGAAAATGATTTACTAAACAAAGGTAAAAATACAAAAAAATTATTTTGTGATAACTGGATTATATTTAAGAAATAGAAGCTACACTCTTTAAAGTTCTTTTTTCCCCAATCTTTTAAATACTGAAGCATTTTGAGTACAGTGTCTATAAGCACTGAGCATCAGTAACAACACACAGAATTGTACATCTGTTCACAGAAAAACTGTGTATAGTATTACTAAAGAAATTGGAAGGAAACCAGTCATGAATACTAACAAACCAACATTTAAATTATGTAACTAAAACAAAAAAATATAATGGCGCTTCCTTAAAAAGCTGGAAATAGACCATTTGATCTCGTAATTCCACTGCTTGGAATTTATCCTTCAGAAACAAAGGTTGTCACACGAACACACACGTGTACACGAATGTTTGTTGCAGCACAGTCCACAACAGCAAAAAGATAGAATCAACCCCGATGCCCATCAACAGATGAATGGATAAACAAACTATGGTACATAATACACAGTGGAACCCTACGCTATGATAAAAAACAATGATGTTTTAGAAAACATCTCATAATAGGGTCTCATATGGAAGTGATCATGCCGAATGAAATCAATCAGTGTCAAAAGGACAGATTTTGTAAGAGACTCCTGTCATAAGAACTTAAAAAGAGAATCATCCACAGAAGAAAATGATTGTGTTTGCTACAAGGGTGGGTGGGGGATGAGGGCTTTTCATAGATGAGACAATTGATAGATGTTAGAAATTTTATTCTTTTACTGCAATTAATAAAAAAATTAAAAAATAAGAGTAAGATGCCATATATGCTAATATAATACCTTGATAGTCCAGAAACTATATATATATATATATATATATATATTGCATATATATATATAAACATGGGCAGGGAATGCACATATGTAATACACTGATAAATATGAAAGACTAAATAATTTTTCTCGATACTAGAGTTCCATCTACAAAGTAGAAAGGCTGAATTAAGACAACTCTTTTAGGTGTGAGTTTTATTACCTAATACCTTGTAAATAGGGTTTATATATTCACTTAAAAAGTTAAAGTTGAGAACATTTTGTGTGCTAACTAGTCAGTTATCCACCAGTTTGCTGTATACATTGTCCTATCTATATATACATTTTTGGTGTGACTGATACAGAAATCTGCCCATCCCACCAAAATAAATGAATAAAATAAAAGTTATGAGGGGAAGTACACTAAGTGGTTTTCACCTTCATGAATTATTATTTAGGGTTTGAGTCACAACTTCATGGGACCAGAAATATATTTCTTCCATGTGCATGAGTTGATAAAATTTGGGTAAGAGAATGTCACTGCATAAATTCAGAAGAGGCTAAAAAGCATTTGCCGTCTTGTATATATGTGTATGCACGCCAGGGCCACACATACTATATATATATACTTACATATGTGGCACTTGGCTTTGGCACATATAATCTGCTTAATTAGCACCATTCTCTGAAGAGGCAAGATGATATTAATATGACATCTACTTTTATTTAGTACTTTAGGATTTATATATTTTTTCTTTTCATATCTCAAAGCCCTAATGAGTAGTTGCTATTGGGTTTATTTTAACTTACGCATGTGTCGGAGTAAAATTGTGCCCTACAGGATTTTTAACATCTAACTTTTTAGAAGGAGACTGAAAATCTTTCTTCCAAGAAACCTCTGGGTGGACTGAATCTGAACTTTTCGGTTAGCAATAGAACATGTAAAGTGTGTACACCACCAATGGACTGCAAAGGCTAATAAGGCCCAAACCAGACAAACCCATTGACATCAACTTGGTTCCAGCTCCTAACAAGCCTAAAGGTATGTGGTGTGATTCCCACTGCACGGAAGAATCTGAAGGTCAGGGAAGCTGTCTGTTAAGGCCACACAGCTAGTACACCTCAAAGTTAGATTCAAACTAAGGTGTAAGGTAGCCTGTTTTTATGTTGTGTTTCTAAAGCTGAGCTAAGTGTGAAAAGTCCAACAAGACTTCGTGGACCTGAGACTATATTTATACACCTGGGATTTTTAAAAGTGGCTCATTATTCCTTGCAAAGGGAAATGTCTCCTTTGTAACTGTGGAAAGCATTATTTAGAGATTCTCATTAAAAAATAAAAAGGCAAAAACTTCAAAATCCTCATAGAATTTTCAGGCCCTAACAGAGTAGGTGAGACTCTCAGTTTAGAGACTGGATTAATTATTAAGATTCCAGAATCTGGAGTCAGATAAATTATGACTGCAAAGACTCTACCACTTACTAGCTTTCTCAGCTTCAGTCTCTTCTGTAAATTGTGGCCAAAAGAAAAGCCCTACTGTTTGAGTTGTAAAGAGATATAACTGAGATTACGTATTTACAAATACTTAACATAGCACCTGACAGAGAATAATTGCTTAATAAATGGTAATGACTCTGATTTGTATTTCCATCCTGATGCTGTCCAATAAAATATTCCTGCCAAGCACCTCAAGGTTGCTTGGTAAGCACAGAATTAGGTTCAGCTTCAAGCATCTGTTCCTTCCTGACAAGCAGATCCAGGTGCATTTGTCTGCCAAAGTGTAGTACTACTGTGATTACTAGTTACTGTTGGAGTTGGTTCTGATTCACAGAAACCCTATAGGACATAGTAGAATTGCCCAACAAGGTTTCCAAGAAGCTGCTGGGGGATTCAAATTGTGGACCTTTCATTAGCAACCCTAGCTATTAACCACTATGTCACCAATGCTCCAAACAGGCTTTCAAACCAAATGAAACCCCTTGCCATCAAGTAGATTCTTGCTTCTAACAGCCCTGTAACTGTCCCAAGAGTTTCTAATGAGGGTCTGGTATATTTGAACTGCAAACTTCTTTGATTACCAGCCATACCACTTAATGACTGTGCTTAAAAAAACAAAAACAAACAAACAAAAAAAAAACCACTGAATGGATTTTGACTCATAGTGACTCTATAGGACAGAGCAGAACTGCCTTACAGTTTCCAGGGAGCACCTGATGGATTTGAAATGCTGATGTTTGGGGTAGCAGCCCTAGTACTTAATCGCTAGCCATTAGGGTTTCTACCACTATGCTTAGAGGGACAACAAATGAATTCGACTCATTGATTTCCAGTGTCAGGCTACCAAGTGATACCTACAGTCTTCAAACAGCTATGTCAATATCTGTAATCTATTTACAGTGCATTTAAAGTCTTATTAAACCCAACGCCATCCAGTTCATTGTGATTCAAGGTCCTCTAACTCCTTTTTTATTCAAGATAAGTGCTACATCTGTTAACTAAAAGGTCAGCAGTTCAAATCCTCCAGGCACTCTTTGCAAATTCTAGGGGGCAGTTCTACTCTGACCTATAGAGTAGTTATGAGTCAGACCTGACTCAATGGCAGTGGGTTTTTTGTTTTTTCTTTAGTCTTGGAAAGTACACTTATTTCCAAGTCCTTGAATTAGCACCTCATGCATTACCTTCTCATGTACTATCTTCCATGAAGAATATTTTGTTCCATGAAGAATATTTTGTTCAATGAAGATGTAAAAATCAACTAATTCATACCTCCTCTCCAATGTCACTGCCATGGATGGAACAGGCAAAAGCAATAGCAAGGACAGTAGAGAAGATGGGGAAGTGATTTTAAATATTCCTGAAGAAGGTATGAGGCAACTTGCTTTTATTTGTCCCCAGGCACTTTCTGTCCCTCCTTCCTAACGCAGGAGTTTTGTGCACAATGACCTGTGGTCAGATGAGCTCAGTGAAAATTTTTGCATTTGTGAGATCCGTGGTTTTACTACTTTCCAGAGTGAAGGACAAGTAAGCAGTGACTGGTCACTCTTGGAAATTTTAATTACTAGCTTAGTACCATGCGACTTTGTAGGGTTGTTTCTCTTGCTTGGGCTTAGTTCCAGTGCCTCTGACCTGGGATCAGAGAATTACGTCTGAGTTGAATGCCCTCATCTTAAAATCCTGGATTCAATACAGATATTTCAGAGTAAATAGTATTCACAAAAGTGCTATTTACCCATCAGACTGGGAAACAGTCAATTTAACTAAGCTCATAAGGAACACCAAAGTAATTTCACAGCTGATTTAGACCCATAGACCTTTTATGCCCTGTTTATAGGAGAGTCTTAAAATTTAAGAGTTGGAAGTAAACTTTAAGATAATCTAGCACAACCACTTCATTTTATAGTGTCTCTACTCCCATGGGAATGGGAGTTCCTTGAGGACAGGGGCCACATCTTATTCACCAATGCTCTTCAATGAGTTAAGAGACATGCCTATAACCCTAGACTAATAATTGTTTTGATTTCAGGCCTTCTAGATACCTAACAGGGTCCTAATTACTGTTCCGTATTGTCTAAATAAATCATCCTGCTTCAACCAAAACAAATGAAAATTCAAGTGTAGAAAAAATGGGTTGACTTAGAATCCTTCAACAACCAACAGGACTAAATTTCTCATTTTTCAATTGTATTGCTTGCCAAGCCAAGTGCCGTCGAGTCGGATCCGACTCAAAATATGCTATTGTTAAGTCTATGAGAGCAACTTTTGTTTCATGGGTTGGTGCTGATAAATGATGCTGTAGGAGGAGAGAAGATGTTATAAAATTGCAGCAAAAATCAGTATATGGAAATGACATTGTGAGTCTTCAGTGAAGAATACAGCACAGAAGTGCCACCTAGTGATCACACTCTTCTGACTGAGAAAAGCAGATTCTGTAGCTTTGAGAATGAGATTTGTATGTATTGCAGATCATCTTTAAATATAACTCAAAATGTCTGTTCATCATTTGGTGCTTTTTTAATTTCAGAAGATAAACCTAGGAGAACATCATGATCCTTTAAAGTCACAAAGGTCAAAGAGAATAAGATATTTGCCAAAGATATTTGCTCCTTATGGGTGCACTGATCTTTGATTCTAAATAAATCCACTAAACAGAATTTCTAACATACGATGTAATGAAAATGGTGGAATAAATTCATGCCTCCACTATTATATTTTAGGGTTATTTCCTAAGATTATCTTTTTATTGCCAGCATTTAGCACAGTGTGTAGCTCAACTTCTAACCAAAAGATTAGCAATCTGATCCTACCAGCCATTCTGTGGGTGAAAGTTGTGGCAGTCTACTTCCCTAGAGATTTACAGCTTTGGAAACGGTGCAGGGTTGCTATGAGTTAGGACTGGATGACGGCACTTGGCTTGGCTGGATGACAGTGGGTTTTTTTTGGCAGCACATAATAGATGGCTCATAAGAGATGCTGAATTAGTGAATACTTTAATAAGTGGATACAATAAACATCCTTGAAGTTAACGAATTTCATGAGATTGCACCTCCTTGGGAAGTGACAATCCCAGTGACCAGTATGTAGGAACACAACGATCTGGATAACTAGGCACAGCATCGAGTTGATGCCAACTCACAGTAACTGTGTGTTTCAGAGTAGAAACATGTTCCTTCAGGTTTTTGGTAGATGAGTTTTTGGAATTTGATTGTCAGGTTTTTTTCCTAGACATCTGTGGGTGAACTGGAACCACCAGTCTTTGGGTTAGCATTAACCAAGTTCATGTATCAGATAATTTTGAAATCTTAGAGAAATCCTAGAAATGAAATCCTAGAGAAATCCTAGAACCCGTCTTCTGATTCAAGTGGAGACAATTAGCAGAGGAAGAATAAAGCCAGAAATAAGCTGTAAAAAGTGTTATAAATGATATGGGAACAGATGGATGGGACATCTCATCATTTCTGTTTTGCAGGAAAGTCTTGGTAATATACTTATTCATGGTGTAGAACTAGTCAAATTCCCGTCACCAGTTATAAAGTGGGTATACAAGATTATTCCATCCTGCTCTCTCTCTTTTACACACACATACACAATATGCCCTTCTTAAAATCAGTGCTCATGTATGTGGTTGACTACTGTATTGCCCTGCTGAGTTAGTGGGTACTACCCTGAGGCAGTGAAAAGCAATAAGTAAATGTGATAGACAGTTCATAAATTGGAAAGTTTTTGATTGCCTGGCTGCACCATCAGAGGCAAAATGTGTATATGGCTATGAACTAATCAATAAGCCCAGCCCACAGACGTTGAGTCAGGTTCAACTCATAGCGACCCTAGAGATCAGAGTAGAACCACCCCACGGGCCTGGAGAATTTGAACTGCTGATGTTTTGGTTAGCAGATGTAGCGCTTAACCCACTACCCCATCAGGGTTTCCGAACTAATTAGTGGTTTCTTCAAAACCGGAAACATCATCTCTTCGAAACCTCTAAAACACAAGGTGAGACATTAAAGAATGGCCCTTATTTATTTCATTTTTAAAGGTGAACAAAAGATAATTCATTCACTTTAGGAAGAAAACTAGTTGGCATTTACTACAATGAAAGTGCCTAAAGAGGTACATCCTTACATGTGCTGGCTCAGATTTGTGATCACTAATGGGAGCCAGTCTGGATCCCTGGATTTGCTGATTTATCTGGCAACACAAAGTTTCTATTACCCGATAATAGCCCCTCAATGAACCTGTTCCATTTCCTGAAACTTGTGTTACTAGAAACAAATTATTTAGGGTTAACGAGACTTTTTTTTTTTTAATAATGCAAAGATACTTGGAAGGTACATATTTGAGGTTATTAATTATTAAGATTATCACATAATGGTGCATTCATTGGTTTAACAACTAATCTACTAAGAACCAAAATCCATTGCTGTTGAGTTGATTCCTACTCACAACAACCCTATAGGACAGAGTAAAACAACCACATAGCGTTTGAAGGCTGTAGTCTTTATGGAAGCAGACTGCCACATCTTTCTCCCTCAGAGTAGCTGGAGGGTTTGAATCACTTACCTTTCAGTTAGCAGCTGGGAACTTTAACCGTTCTGTAACCAGGGCTCCTTTCTGCTATGAACAACTGGCTTTCAAGACTAGGCATCATCTTGAGTTCCTACCACAGTGAGAATGTCTGAGCTTGGAGGATTGACAATGTGGGTGTTCTATGGACATCAAAAAAAACCCAAACCCATTGCTGTCCAGTCTATTCCCATTCACAGTGACAGAAACAGAACTGCCCTACAGTGCTTCCAAGGAGTGGCTGGGGGATTTGAGCTGCCGATCATTTATTTAGCAGCCATAGTACTTAATCACTATGCCACCAGTCAAGGACATGAAAAAAAGGAACAAACATCCAAATAAAACACCCACTACCGTTGAGATGATTCGGACTCATAGCAACCCTACAGGTCAGAGTAGAACTGCCCCACAGAGTTGCCGAGGAGTAGCTGGCAGATTTTAACTGCTGCCCCTCTGCTTTGCAGATGCAGCACTTACCCTCTACATCACCAGGGTTTCCAGTCAAGAGGACAGTCAAGGGAAATTATAATCCCCAAAGAAGGTAGAGAAAGGCAAGATTCAGAGGGTCACCTTCTGAGCAATTTTATCCTAAAAGCAAAATCTCCATTTTAGCACTTTATTTTCTTCTTTTTAAAAAAAGTGTTACAGAAATAAAGCCAACTTAAAACATATGCCTTTCTAATTAGAACAAACACACACAAGCATTTGCTTGCTGGCTTTTACAGAATCCCGTGTCCAAGAACAAAAGGAACTGTTTGCTACATGCATTATTGAAAGACTAATCACTTGTTAGACTGAAAGTCATTAACTCCAATTGTTTCAGGATTTACTTGCAATTCTGATTCTTTCCTGTATAGATTCCTGCTCTAATTGACCAGTGGGCCAACTTGGATTTATCTTATACATTAAGATCTTTCACTCTTTCTCTCTAAATAATAAATACAAAATATAATACACAAAAATAATAAAATGTATACAATGTAAGCTTATTCCATTTATAAAATATTGTTGGTAATAATGCGGCTGTCCTGGCAAATATCTTTTTTAATGGACATTTTTTTATCATCCCTATAGTAAAATAGTTAATTATAAACATTTAATATAAAATTCGATGTTTAAACAGCCAGTATGTTCAGAAACTTATGACCTGAATATTAGAAAAATCCAAAGAGTTTCAGTAGATCCTGGGAAAAAAATGCTAGATTTAGAGAAAAGGACTACTCGATCACCTAGAACCCACATTTTAATTCCTAGAACCTGTGAATATATTATCGTATGTGGCAAAATAGACTTAAAGTAATAGAATTATGGTTGCTAACCAGGTGATCTAAAAAAATAGGGAATTTAGCCTGGATTACCTAGGAGGAACCAATGTAATCACAAAGATCCTGAAGTGCAGAAGAGGGACACAGAAGGGTCAATGTTAGAGTGGTGGAATACGAGGAAGACTCAGGAGGACGCAGCTGGGAGAACCCGACTCAAGGAATGTGAGCAGCCTCTACAAGGCAGATGGGGAAAGAAAACAGATCTTGCTCTAGAGCATCCCAGAAGGGGCTCAGCCTTGCCAACCCCTTGATTTTTAGCTCACTGATACCTGTTTTGCACTTCTGACCCCCAGAATCATATCATACTTGTGTTGTTTTAAGTCACTGAGTTCGTGGTAGTTTGTCACAGGAGCAACAGGAAACCAATGTAAGACACTGCCACATTCATCTAATCAAGGAGAGCTAGCTGCCTTTTGTCAACTTTCTTCTTTATCTTCACTAGTGAACTAGGAAGGATTAGATTAGGAAGAATCTTTCTCTTTCTTATAGAGTCTTTCACAGGAAATTCTGCTTTTCATTAGTCTTGTTTCTCTCCGTATTTGTGTGGACGTGGGAACTCTCTTTCAGTGTAAATGTATGCTCTATGTTGGATTTAAAGAGCCCTGATACCACAGCAGAAACCCTGGTGATGTAATGATTACATGCTACTGGTTAAGTGCTATAGCTGCTAACCAAAAGGTCAGCAGTTCAAATCCACCAGGCACTCCTTGGAAAACTTACAGGGTAGTTCTACTCTCTCCTATAGGATTGCTATGAGTCAGAATCAGCTTGGCTGCAATGGCTTTAGGTTTTGTTTGATGGTGCAATTCTTAAGTGTTTGGCTAGGGTTTTGGATTGTCCCCCCCTACCCTAACAATGTGTGTCTGTTTGACTAGGTCATGACTCCTAGTACTGTGTGGTTGTCCACCACTTTGTGATCTGATGTGACTGTCCTATGTGTTGTAAATCATACCCCTTATGATATTGATTAGGCAGGATTAGACACAATTCGGTTAACGAGGCAGGACTCAATCTGCAGGATTGGTTTGTATCTTCAGTCTTTCCTATGAGATGCAAAAGAGAGAGTAAAGCAGACACCAATAGCAAAGTGCTGGACATCAGGTATGACTCTGGAACCAGGATCCCTGTGCTGAGAAGCTCCTAGAATAGGGAGAGATTGATGACAAGAACCTTCCTCCATAACCAACAGAGACAAAGACTTCCCCAGGAGCTGACATCTTGAATACAGACTTCTAGCTTCCTAAATTATGAGAGAATAAAATGTTGTTTATCCAAACCATCCATTTGTGGTATTTCTGTTATATAGCAGGACAAGATAACTAAGACAGTTATTAACAGGCATATCAGTGGATCACCAGTGGCTCTGCAGGCGAAAGACCTGGCGAGCTGCTCCTGTAAAGATGATAGCACAGTACTGTGAGCTGGAACTGACTTGGTGGCACCTATCAACCACATACTGGACACAGAGTAATGTAGGTGTATTTCATTCAGTGTATAAGATATAAAAGTATATATTTGGGTTTTTCTTATTTCTCTTCCAGGTGAAATTCTTCTCATATTAACTCATATTCATTTGTGTATTCATGCAATGAATTTAGTTCTTATCATGATCCAGGTCTCAAAGATATAAAGATTTAAAAACAAATGAAGAACAAGCAAATAAAAACTTGCCTTTATCCTTTAAGATCTTGTAATTTAGGGTATGGCAGAGATTGAGGCATGCATGCTTGCATGCACACACACACGCACATGCACACGCACACACAAACAAGCTATCATGGAATTGACATTGATCGTGTTAACCTCACATGTTTCAGAGCAGCTCTGCTCCATAGGACTTTTCTGATTCTGAATTCTAACCACCAAACTTTTGGTTACCAGCCTAGCACTTAACCATTTGTGTTACCCAGAGACATATACATCCAAATACAATGCAACATATTAAAACAGTACAATCTGTCAGAGCACACTTTATGAATGTTTATTAGGTACCTACATTCATGAGTTTATGCTACTTTATGAATACCTAGCAGTTTTGTAGTAATCATCAGTTATCTTAATACTTTTGCTGTATGTTATCAATTTTACTTAACGTATTAAAGCCCAAAGTGATTACTATATTCAGTGTTTGACTTTGACTCGTTGATCTATATCCTTGGTATGCTATGCTGTGAGTCTAGATAATCAAAATCGAAAGACCAATGGCCTAAAATGATTTATTGAGACAGAGATGGAGCTATATCAAGGAATGAAAGACTGAATTAACACTGAGAGGCAGAGATTAGAGGGCACTCTCACTTTTTTCTTTTTCTTTTTGTTTAAAAAGCATCATAGTCCAAATTGCATGACAGATTTTCTGCTATATACTGTTATCTCAAAATTAATCAACTAATTATGGATAATTATAATTAATATCTGAATTCATTATATTGAGGCATATTAATTTGGATTTGAAATACATTTGGATTTGTCTTAAATTTCTCTGCTCTAACAATCAGAGAATAATGGAAATTTGTTTCAAATTAGGAAAAGAAAAAGCACAAACCTTAAAATAAATTTGAAACAGTACTAAAAAATTGATACTTAGTTCACCGAAACTTATCACCAAACTTACAAAGAGATGTGTGCATTCAGGGAGAAGTTTTGCAGAGAGACAGCACTAAGCTAGGGACTGTGCTTTCACAGGCTGGCTTGGTGCTTTCACACCTCCATTCTGATGTCCTTTCCTTTTTGTCCTCATTTTGTCCTCAGAATTGTATTTGCAAAACACAGACAGTCATACTATTTCCATGCTTCAAAAAAAACACTGAATTAATTTTCTAACAAGAAAATATAGTCCAAATCATTTAGAAAGGCATTCAAATATTTTAGCTCGATTCAGTGGCTGTCTCCATCAGCTACACAGGGATGTGTTTCATATTCTTCCTGTCTTTCAAATCAAATCAGTAACCACACCCTAACGAATTTACTTTCTAAATAACTTTTGAGTTGACCCTATTCTTTTCTTCCTACTACCACCAGCTCAGATCAGACTGCTCTCTCTTTCCTGGTATATAATAACTTTCCCTGACATCAATAATGCTCTGGCCCCCGAGATTTAGCCAGGAAGCCTAAAAATCAGCTTATGTCCGAGGTTAAATAGACCACGTTTCCAAGTAAGAACACATGACCCTTCATCATCTTGCCCTGCTAACTTCTGTCTGCTCGGTTTGCACTGCAGCAATTTCTTTGTGGTTTCTCTTTCACATACCATGTGGTGTTTATAACTCTGTTTTTGTGCCTGTGCTGAGTTCTCTGTCTACAGTGGCTCTTTTGCTCTCTACTCCATCTTTTAACCACCAAAGTCAAGAATCAACTCTTCTAAAAAGCTCTTGCCTCAAATTCTCCGTGCTGGATCAGGCAGTACTTCTACATATTCCCAGACTACACTGTATATATGTCTAATATAATTTATATTCCATTGTAGTTACCTCTTCAGTTTTCATGTATCTCTCTTTAATTGGAATGTGAAATACTTGACAGACATGCAGTGGGCTGATTACCTCTGCATCACTAATGTCCCTACAGTGTTTGACACATTCAGAGGCTCAATAAGTCCTTGGGAACTGATAGAAGCATGACTAGCTGACTTACCTTTTGACTTCTGCCAGTTTCCCCACCTTCTTCTCTGCTAGCTCTATGAACCTCGTATAAGTTTGTCACTCATCCACCCATCTATCCAGGAATTCATCCAATCTTCCATTCATAAGTAGCCAAGTGTACAAGTTTGCTCTGGGCACTGAGACTTTTTAATTTTCTGTTTAGCAAATAAAGCGATAAATTATCCAAATTTTTCTTGTTATGATGTAATGATGGTTTTCACTCCTTCTCTATCCTTGAATGAGTTTACTAGACTGTGTTACTGCTACTTATGAGATTCTTCTCATGTCCTGAAACTGTGCATTACAGAAGGGCTTTAAACTCCTTCATTCATTTCTTAAGGAGAGATAATGTGCTGATAGGTTGACTTTTTTTTTCTGTGTAGACCGATAAAGCAATTAAAAAACAAAGCAAACAAACAAAAAACTGGGCTAATACCCTTCTTCAATTCCCGTAACAATTATAGCCATTGGAAGTATTTTTAGGAATCATTGTTAAGTGCTACAGCTGCTAACCAAGAAGCTAGTAGTTCAAATTCACCAGGTGCTCCTTAGAAACTCCTTAGAAACAGGGCAGTTCTACTCTGTCCTATGGTGTCGCTATGAGCCAGAATCGACTTGATGGCAAAAGGTTTGGTTTTTGGTTTTATTATTTATAGACTGATGACTGCAAGTAAGCGAGGGTTGGATCCATCATAGTAAATTAATTTTTTCTACTGTTTTTTAGATGAATTTAAAAGATGTTGGAAGCTAAATAACATCTACTGTAAACTGAATTGAGCTATGTAGCTAGTTTTCAGGCAGCCTCCTTTGTCATTTAATTTCTGGTTCAAATGCTTTGGTAAGTGGTTCAGAAATTTTGTTGAAACCACTTGGCCCACACGGAGGACTTACTAAACACCAGGCACTGTAGTAGGTAATAAAAGTATAGAAATCAAACAAATTTTGATCTCAGTCTTTTACATTTTCTGCTTTTTTAATCCGGTAAGCATTATTTTTGCCTGCTATCATGCCCCTGATCCTCACTGTGTCCAATCTACATCAAGAATTTCTTCCATACATAATTTTCTATTTTTTTTCTAGACAGCAATTATGGAGTATATTGTATTGAATTACAGTTAGTTATGCATATGTCTGTCTCCTTAATAGATTATAAACTTCTTTAAGATAAAAACCATATGCTCCCGGCACTCTGGGCCTAATACACTTGTTACTCAGTAAATGTTTCTTAAATGATGAACAATATCCTTCAGAGGATGGGCTTCCCAGGGTAAGGAAAAAAAAAAAAAACAGAAAAGCATTTTCTCTTTAAGAAAACCCAGTAAATCAGCGAAGTAAAAAATTATTTGCAAAGCAGATGAATCAGAAGTGAGATTCTTTACATAACAATGTCTTCTGCTGAATTTAAATGATTCAGTTTACAAACATTACATTCTATTTCTTCAAGAAGTGTTTCTGTTGTTTAAAGTACGACACACTTATATCTGATGATAAGGTCTGCGTGTTTTAATTTTGGTTTTGCAAATACTTTCTGAGTAACTTTAGGTAATGTGATTGTTTTGTTTCATCTTGGCTACAAAAATAGTACTACATGTGTTACATAAAGTTCAAAACGATATCAAAGAACTTATAAATCTCGTGGGCATAATAAAATCTTCTTAAAATAGTGGCTTTTTGTAAATTCAACCAAAGTGTCTACAATGACTGGTGTGTTTCCAGAGATGAAAAAAATCACATTGTTGACCATTTCTCCATTCGTCTAAGGATATATAAGTAAAACCATTCTTTACTATGAATGACAATGGCATATAGTTAAAATTACCTTATTAGCAGAATAATAACAATTTTCATATGATGATTGTCAATGATTATTTCTATGGATAAAGGTCAAATGTTAGGTGGGGTATCAGTGGTGTGTTATGAAAATGCCAAATTTTATTCCCATGTGTATGTGGTTAAATTAATGCTTAATACATTTTTTAATTTACACCAAGACTATTGAAAGTTAGCTTGACTGGATTCTTCACTTACTGCATGATCAGCTTGATGATATATAGATGATTATAATAAAAAATATAAAACCAGAATTACAGGCTCATTGCGAATTTGATTCTAAAGTGGGAAGTTCATCCTTGACTTGCTAGAATCACAGTCACTGTAAAAAGCACTTGTGTAAGGTACTTAGATAAACATGCTATAATAGCAAGCCATTTAGGAATATTAGCTTCATCTTATTCAAAGTACAGGGTTTTAACCTCCGTAATATCTTTTAAAAAGGCAAGGTCAAATGTTCATATTAAAATATCCTTCAAAGGTGATTGCAAATATGTATATGTTTGCTAAAATTAAATTGAACAGATTTAGTTGCTTTTTTTAGTAGGGTGTCATATTATAGGCCTAATGGTAGGAATTTTGAAGTCTGATGACTATTGCCTAGAATAACAAATGGCTCAGCATGGCAATTACAATAAAAGTAGTTGAAAATTTCAAATTCACTTTGTATCTCATTCATTGTGAAAAATGTCCTTTACCTTTCAAACTTTGAGACTCTGAGACTGATCAAAGAAGAGTTTTCTTTTGTTCTTATTACTTACTATATTTCATGGCCTTTTCTTGAATAATGATGTTAATAATTCAATTTTCATATCCTTCAATTGAAACAGATTCTGACTTGTCAAGAATACATAAAAATATAAATCATGACTTTAGGACCTTCATTGCTTTAGAACTTATGGACATAAATGATATAAACCCACTTTCTTCAATCTATTTTCAGAGTGTCCAATATTTTCATAACCACATACACTTTATCTCTGCCTTTATTCTCCAGCAATAATATTAGGAAATATGAGATCTATCTTGAATTTTGAATTATTTTATATTCTCTCTCTCTCTCATCACTTATGTAGAAGCAGTGAATAGATGAGTTTGCAAATGTGATATTTTTTATCCCCTGGATACTTTTGTGATAATCTTCATCAACTATTTTAATTTGGCTAATGTACTTCTCAGGCTGTGTTTTAAATGACTAGAACTTTTAATAATTTGGCTTCATTCATAGGGTAAATTATTGTCCCATCTGCTTTTAATGGTCTTTTGCTTAGAGTTATATATTGCCAAATTCTTCTCTTTTGCATCATACTCAGCAGATTGCACATACTTTCAAAAGCTTTTGTTTATCATCTACACAAATCTTTAAATTCTGTTGTAACCATTAACTCTTCAAATCCCTCTGTAACAAAACTGTTCTTTAGAGGCCTTTAACAAACATCCAATTAATGAAGGATGAGTTTCATGGATAACTAACTGCATTTGTTTCTCACACTTCAATTCACATGTATTTATTAACCTTTCCTACAATAATATTGTTTTAAATGCTTACATTATCTTTTTCAGAGATTGCAATACTAAGTTCAATTTTAAACTATTTTTTATGTGTTTACAGCTTCCTATGAACCCTACTGTCATAGACTGAGTTGTGTCCCCTACCCCCTCCCCAAAAACAATGTGGGTAGCAATCTGACAGGGCCATGCTTCGTGTTATTTGGGGACTGGCCTCCGTTTTGTGATTTTTTCCTATGCTGTAATTCCTGGTCTCTGTCTGTGGTTTAATAGATAGGGTTATGTTAAAAGAGAATTAGGGTGGGACTGCAACATGTTTACTAAGGGAGCTTCCCTGGAGAGTGCCTTGCACCACCTTATATCCTACAAGAGATCAAAGGAAAGGAAAGCAAGCAGAGAGTTGGGGCTTCATATTGTCAAGAAGCATTGCTGAAAGCAGATCATCTCCTTTGGACCTCTGGTTCCTGTACTGAGATGCTCGCAGACCAAAGAAAGACTGATGTCACTCAGAGAACTTCCTCCAGAGCCGAGAGAGACAGTGCATTCTTCTGGAGCTGGCACTCTATAAATTTGTGTCTAGCTTTCTAGACTATGCCAGAGTAAACTTTGCTAAAGCCATCTACTCATGGTATTTCTGTTAGAGCAGTACCACATGACCAAGACACCTAGCAATGGATTGATTGATGTGGCAACAGAATGGCTGTTACTTAGGCATTCTATACCCAGTGCCATTCCATAGATGCCCATAATTATAGGCCTCAGACTACTTAGTCTAGTTTCTTTTCTTTAATCAAATTATTAGACTGTCCTATATCTGGACAACAAAAAACCAGGGCCATTGTCACTGAGTTGATTCTAACTTATAGCGGCCATGTGAGAAAGAGCAGAACTGCCTCAGAGAGTTTCCAAGGAAACCCTGGTAGATTTGAACTGCTGACCTTTCGGTGGTATTTAACCACCACACCAGCAAGGTTTCCATATTTGTGTATGTGTGTGTTTTAGTAGGCGTATACGTGTGTGTCTACCTAAATATACATGTATATATAAATATAACTTTAAAAATTAGCCTACACTTATATCATGCTTACCAAGTACTGAGCTCTCTTACAGGAGATACTTTACCAAGCTGCATATATTTATTTTGCATAATAACTCTTCATGGCCAAGTGCTGTCAAGTCGGACCCGACTCTACATAGCAGGTACTATTATTAACTCCCTCCTATGATCATAATGCAATTGAGAGAACTAAGGCAGACAGTTTCAGTAACTTGATTAAGTTTACACAACTAAAAGTATCAGAGCTTGGATTTAGACTGAGGAAGTTTGGCTCCAAAGTTCATATTCTTAGTCCTGGTAGTATAAATTGTTTGAATATGAATCTCTTAGAAGTAAAAAGTTTTATTTTTTTTTTTTTGTTTGGTTCACTGTGTGTGGGTGTCATTGCAAAACCCCTTACCATTGAAAGGACTTTTGATACAGGTGGTCTAATGACAAGTCTTTTTATACTAGTCTTAAATAAAACTATTTCTCCAAAAACACGAAGTCAGAAGATACATTTTTAGTGAATGCCACCACACATCGCTTCTTAAAGTATTTTGCGTTTCATCCTTCTTTAGGTAAATAAAGAAGACAATCTATCCTTAAGATTTCCAACTTTATCCAGTAATTAAGGCAATGGGCTAGGAAGATAATAAGCAATTACTTGATTTTCACTTCTTTCACTTCTACCCTTGAGGTGACATAGCTTTTTGGAAACTACTTCCTATTCTCTTTAAAACTGTTTGCAAAAAGGAAATCAAAAGGTTTACTAACAAGATTATGAGCTCATATGATCTTGAGATTATATAGATATTCACAGGGATGAAACCTAATTAGTCTTATAAGTAAAGAGAAACATTACATTCAAATTTCTAGTAGTTCTAGCCATGTTTACATAGCACTTCATGATGAGACACTATTAGCCCACCTTTAAAATCAGGCAACTCTTAATAGTCATGTAACTTAAATGCATCCACTATAAAACAGTTTAAAATAGACTACTGAAAAAAATGCTTTGGTTGGATAGGTTAGAAAACTGTATCCTATAATTTGACCAGAAAGTGTTATAATATGAGGATCTTTAAAAACATAATCATAGACTTGCTCAGAAGTGTTTCTTTTGGGGGTGGGGGTATTCATAATCATCTAAAGCAATTTAAAGCATTTTTGATTGATTACAATTTGAGAGATAGAAGTTTTTCATTTCTAAAATACTCAGTTTCTCAAATCAGCAAATCTTGTTTTAGACGAAAATTTAGTGCCATTTCTGGAACGAGAGGAGAAACAACTCTTTAACTTACACCTCTTTATGGTAGACAGCATCAACAAATCCTTAACTCAGCACTTACTAGAAATCCTTATGAACTTTTCAAAGCTAAATAACTTCAGCAGTTCTACTTTCTTCTTTAAACAGCCAGAAGCCAATATTCAAAATGAGCTGCTGAATTCCTGTATCACAATATAAAGGTTGTTTCTAATATCAATAGCTTTTATCTTGATTTCATGTCATCCAGAAATGCTTACAGTCAAAAATACACTTATAGAAATGACCTATCTTTTCAGACTGAGTGTTTATGGCTGAATTAAGAACAATCTGAAAATAAAGCCCAACAACTAAAATAAGCTCTTTGACTGGATAGGTTCAAGAGATCAAATATTCCACTCTAACATTGCCGCAGTGGAAGTACAGGTATTCCCCTAGGTATTGTTTCTGAAAGGATCATTAAATGTGCCCTCCTGTTTCATAATGATCTTAAAATAATATACCAAGCCAAAGCAAATAGTTTTTAATAGCTACTCAGAAAACCTTGTAAAGTCTACAGCTCTGTTTACAAAGTCAGAGCAGAAGCTAATCACCCTGTAACTATTCCATAAAGTGACATAGATTTACTGCATCAATCCTGAAGCTTCAGAGGAAAAGATGTTAACTTTAAAATAGGGTCAGAGCACACAATCCAAAGGAAGGACAAATCACAGATAGACGAGGACAGGTAGCAGACATTAGACTAGCACCGCCAGTATGTGGCTCGTAACCAGCTCAATTTATTTCTATGACAATGCGGATGTCTTGTTTAATGGAAAGAGTACCCAAACATACTTTGTGAATGTATGTGGATACTGACCTGGACTTGTGACAGGACTAGAGGTAGTAGGCTCAATAATTTCTACAAAAAGGGAAAAGGAAAGAAAAGAAAAACATTTTGTGTATTAATCATACATAAAAGACAAACACACAAGAGACAATCAATGGTCATGCAACATATACACAGGTGGTTGTTTATTTGAAGATTTCCTGACCATGGGAACCACTGGCAAATATCTGGCTTCTATGTTTTGCACTAAACTCCATCACTGTCTTGGATATTAAGTCCTTTTTAATCTGAGCCAACATTTGGGAGTCGTTTCCACATTCTGTTTGGTAGGATCAAGGTTTGCTGTGCTAAGCTTCAGGTCCTGTCCTTGCAATTCTCAAGCAACAGTTTACAAGCTTTCCTTCTAGCAAAATATTAAGACTTACAAGTAGAATGTGTTTCCTGAGAAAGCTGACGTCAGTTCCTGTAAAGTCATTTAATCAAATCTTCCTTCTTAATAGGCATTAAGAATAAAATTAGTAGGAAAAATTCAGTTACCCCAAAATGTCTTTTTAAACATCACTATTATATTTTACAAGTATGTCTGTAGAACTCTGTCATTTAGAGAATCCAGTTATGTCTGCCTTTATATTTATGTGAATATAAATTAAACATGCATGTACGTGTCCACATACACAACCTCCCATACACACCCACACCCTCCCACACGCACAAACATGTATAAGTTTCAGGTCACCTAAATACTTTTGTATACCTACAAAGCTGTTCTGGTAAGGGCCCAGGAATAATTAAAGAGTCACTATGTCATTTTTTTCATCTGTGTAATTGTTCAGCAAGTATTTAACAAATAATAAACTCTGCGGCATTTTAAATCATGTGCAAACTTTATTTAAGATATTCAATTTTAACTTAAATTTTAATAGCATCGTTTCAAGTGTTAAATAACAGTAATAATAACAACAACAACAGTACTATACACAATATCATTAGCAATTCCAAATGATAGGAGTGCCTTTAATGAGGCAGAATGTAATATCAAGGAAACATTGCATTTTTCAGAAACTCTAATAAGGTAGTAGCCTGAAAAATTTATTTCACCATTATTGCACATGGGTAACTACTACTGTTTAACTTAGTAAATAAATAAGCCCTGTAATAATAAGAAAACCAGTTTAGATTCCTAAAACTAAACACAGTCTAAGTGTGGCTATTAGAGGTGAGACCAGAAATGTCGTCTCTGGAAATCACCTTCATTCAGCTTTGTTCCAAAGACCTACAAGAGATGTTGCAAAGCCAAACAAATAAACAATTTTTTTTTTTTTTTATTGTGGAACTTCTGTTGTCATTCCATTCACTGATTCTTCCACTAACAGAACTGTAATTGTGAGTTCTATTCAGTGGTGAATTCATGCTCCTTCCCCATTAGTCTAGTTCAGCTACTGGTTTGAATGATAAGACCCTAGTTTAACAGCTAAGCCTAGTTTAACAGGAGTTGTAAAAAAAAACCTTCCAAAAAGCACTTCTTGGGGGGTGGGGGTCCACCTTTAAAGGAAATACCATTAAAGTCTGTACGTGTACCAGTCTGCAGAGGCTGAATCCCTGGGTCTTGCTCTGACTGTTCTGGGTCAATGAGTCACAAATCATGTAACATGTTCAGGACAGCTGACCAGGGTCATTGCCTTAACTACAATGATTTCAGGTTAGTATAATATGTTACTGAAGAGAGGTATCCTCAGATTCCAAAAGAATTAACTAGATAGCAAGCTACAATTTGTACAGATTCAAAAGTCTTGTCAGCCATCTGGCATTGTGATTTGGTTTTGTTAAAAACTGGAATCTTACTAAGGCAAGTCTACATTAGATTACTTAAAAATGTGGGATTTTTTTCTATTTTTCATTTCCAAGGCTATCTATCTATCTATCTACATATCTATTTATCTATCTATCATCTATCTATCTAATCTTTCTGTTATAAATGTTGGTCAATATTCTAAGTGATGGGATTACAACAATTAATAAAACAGTTAAAATGCCGACCTTAATAGAGTTTACATTGTAGCAAATTATTTGCTTAAAGTTCAATAATTACAGAAAATTACCAAAATTTGAAATAAAATCATATTGAAGGAATGCTATTCTAATTTAGATAATGTTCCCTTTTGAGTTGGGAATAAACACTCCTTTTTTTTTTTTTTTTTTACCATTATTATGCTTTTAAATTAAAAAAATAGAACTTCAAAAACAATGAAAATGAATTTCAAACTTATTTTAATGTTATATGCAAAATCTCATTAGATTACTATCTGAAAAGAGTCATGAGAGGAAGTCAGCACAATCTGACCCAGGAAAGGAAGGCACTAATTAGAATGCAAGAGAAAAAGAGGCCATTATAGTAAATAATATATCATATACAATCCTATGACCATAAAATGAACAATAGTTTATAAGTAGATACACAGGGAGATGTTTACACTGACTAGGGAAAAGGGAATGTGTAGGAGTATGCTCACATACACATACAGGCTGTGTATATTATTACATAGACATTTGTATGTTCAGTGTGTATATTTATGCACACAACAGAGCACAAAGCGAGCACAGTCATAGAAGCTTCCCAGTCACGTGCAAACACCTCAAGGAATAGAGTTACCACAACTATGGGCTGAGGCCTATGATTTTGTGGGGACAACTGGGTCAACTGGCATACCATAGTTCATAAAGAAAATGTTCTATACCCTACTTCAGTGAGTAGAAGTATCCATGACTTTAAAGGTAGAAGATTAATCAGAATAATTACTCATGGGAAAACTAAGTTCAATGGAACAGTGAACAGACTTTTCTATATTCAGCAATTTGGACATTTGAACTTCAATTTCTTCAACAACTTGGTTTCTGCTGTGTTAAATTTCCAATGTCGACTTGAGAGTTTATTAAAAAAGACAGTGTGGCATGTAACTACAACTCCATCTAAATGGAAGGGTAGTAGAAACATATAGTTATTCCCTTGAACCAGGCTCTTTATTGTGCTTTCTTATGGAGACCTAAATTGGCCATGTAAAGTCCCGTTGTCTCATAGAAAGAGCTTTTGGAAGAATAGGATTTAGTGCATGAAGACTTGTGTTGCACACAGGATCTACTTTATATTTTTAGCTTCGTAGTCAGGACAAGACATTTTTTTCCACATAGGTCAAGTCAGAGTCAAATCCCTAGTGAGCCAATTGTATGTAAAACAAGAATTTGGAACAGAGAAATTAGTTGAGTAGAACACTCAGGTTATATAAATCTAGTGGTTACACACAGGTCTAGCTGGGTAGGAAGCAGAAAAGAACCACAACAAGTGAGGTCAGGCACTCAGACTGGGAAATGCTGGCATTGAGGTTCATGGTAATGAGAGTCAGAAAGATTGCCTGATGTAAGATAGTTTGTTGAGTCAAAGAGAACTCAGACAAATGGGTCACATACCGACCTTGCCATTAGTCAGCTGCATGATGGTGAGCAACTTATGAAACTCTCTAACTTCCATTGTCCTCATTAAATTGTAGAGTTATTACATGAATTACAGATACTTTAAATAAAAAAAAGTATGAGTAAGGAGAAGTAGCTGCTGTTATCACTTAGAGATGTTAATGGAAAAATCTGTCTGAATAAAGAAAGGTAGAGTGTTAAGAACTGGAGAGAGCTGAACTTCACAAAGTAGAAGTAAAGATGGAGAACATCATGAGTAATTGAGATGATAGAACAAACAAAATTCCACCTAGAATTTAGGCACTGATTTTTTTCCAATTAAAAAAAAAAAAAGTAACTATTCCATTAGAATTCAACAACATATCAAAAAAAAAAAAAATTCTTCATGACCAAGTTGGATTTATACCAGCGATGCGGGGCTGGTTCAACATCAGAAAAACAATTAATGTGATCAACCACATAAATAACACAAAGGAAGAATCACTTGATTTTGTCAGTTGATGCGGAAAAGGCATTTGACAAAGTCCAACACCCAGTCATGTTAACAGCTCTTAGCAAAATAGGAGTAGAATGGAAATTCCTCAATGCAATAAAGAGCATCTACGTAAAGCCAATTGCCAGTACCATCCTGAATGGCGAGAGACTGAAAGAGTTCCCCCTGAGAATGAGAACTAGACAAAGGTGCACACTGTCATGACTTCTATTCATCATTAGACTAGAGGTTCTGGCCAGAGCAGTCAGACAAGACAAAGACATAAAGCACATCCAAATCAGTAAAGAAGTTAAAATATTCCTATTTGCACATGACATGCTGTTATACGCAGAGAACCCAAAAGAATCCATAAATAAACTACTAGAACTAGTAAAAGAATTTTACAAAGTATCAGGATGTAAGATAAACATAAATAAACCAGTAAGATTTCTTTACACCAACAAAGAGACCATCAAAGAGGAAATCATCAAACTGATACAATTTACTGTAGTCCCCAAGAAGATAAAGCACCTAGGAATAAATCTAACCAGAGAAGGGACCCATACAGAGAGAATTTGAGACACTACTACAGGAAACTGAAACAGACTTACATAAGTGGAGAAATCCACATAGCTCATGGATAGGAAGACTTGCCAAAGCCAAGTGCTGTTGAGTCAGATCCGACTCATGGCAACCCTAGAGGCCAGAGTAGAGTTGTCCCCTAGAGTGTTCAAGGAGTGCCTGGTGGATTTAAGCTACTGACCTGGTGGTTAGCAGTGATAGCAGTTAACTCACTACACCACAACATTGTGAAAATGTCTATTTTACCCAAAGCAATATGCATATAGAATGCAATGTCAATACAAATTCCAGTGTCATTTTTTCAATGAGATGGAAAAACAAATCACCAACTTTGTTTGGAAAGGGAAGAAATCCAAGATAAGTAAAGCACTACTGAAGAGAAAGAACACAGTGGGAGGCCTTATACTACCTGACCTTAGAACCTACTACACTGCCATGGTAGTCAAAACAGCCTTGTACAAAAACAAACATATAGGACAATGGAACAGAATAGAGATTCCAGAAATATCACCATCCTCTTATGAACAGTTGCTATTTGACAAGGGCCCAAAGATTGTAAACTGGGCTAAAAATAGTCTCTTTAACAAATGGTGTTGTGAAAATTGGACATCTATCTGCAAAAACCTGAAACATGACCCATATCTCACAGCTTACACAAAAACAAAACCAAAATAGATCAAAGATCTAAATATCAAACCTAAAACAATAAAGATCGTGCAAGAAAAACTATGGACAACAGAAGAGAAAATAGATTAATGGCAACTACTAAAAAACCAAACACTTATGGTCATCCAAAGACTTTATCAAGACAGTTAATACCTACAGAATTGGGAAAATGTTTGGCAACTATGTATCAGATCAATGTCTGATTTCCCTAAACTACAAGGTACTACAAAATATAAACAAGGAAAAGGTAAATAACCCAATTAAACAATGGCCAAAGGAGATGGACATATACTTAACCAAAGAAGGCATTCAGGCAGCCAAAAGACACATGAGAAAATGCTCACATGCATTAGCTATTAGAGAAATCCAAATCAAAACTACAATGAGATACCATCTCACCCCAACAAGGGTGCAATAATCCAAAAAAAACAAAACAACAAACAAATGCTGCAGAGACTGTGGAACTCTCCTACACTAATGATGGGAATGCAAAATGGTACAACTTCTTTGGAAAGTGATTTAGCGTTTTCTTAAAAAGCTAGAAATAGAAATACCATACGACCCAGCAATCCCACTGCTTGGAATATATCCTACAGAAATAAAGGCAATCATAAGAATGTTTATTGCAGCACTGTCCACAATAGCAAAAAGATGGAATCAACCTAGGTGCCAATCAACAGATGAATGGATACCAAAATATATTACATATGTACAATGGAACATACAGTGATAAAGAACGATGATGATTCAGGAAGCATCTCATAACCTGATTTCAACTAGAATACATAATGTTAAGTGAAATCAGTCAGCTGCAAAAGGACAAGTATTCTATAAGACCTCTGCTATAAGGACTTAAAAATGGACTTATGTACAAAAGAAAAGACTCCTTGATGGCTACAAGGGTGTGGAGGGTGGATACGGTTGTTCATAGATTAGATAGCTGATAGGAATTTGGTTAGGTGAAGGGAGTGACAGCCCACAGTAGAGGGAAGATCAGCATAACTGGACTACATCACAAACTGAAAAGTTTTCTAAACTCCACCTAAAATTTCAGAGACACAGTAGTGGGGGCAGGGGTCTGGGGACCATGTTTTCAGGGCACATCTAGGTCAATTGGGATAACTGGTCTTTTGCTAAGAGAGTCTTCTGCACCCCATATAGGTGAGTGGTGTCTGGGCTCTTAAAAGGTAGCAAGCTGCCATCCAAGGAACACCAAATAGTTTCAAACCACCTGGAACAGATGATGACTGAGAAAATGGGGAAAAAAGAACCCAGGAGACAGATGGACCTATGTGAATGGAAGACTGCATCAGCATGAGACCAGAAGAACGAGATGGTGACCAGCCACCACATAAGGCAGCAATGATGAGGGACTCAAAGTCAAGTCCCTGATTCAACATAAGAAAAAAGTCTGTGCAGTTCAAGAACTCTACTAAAAGACCAGAACTGATGGTCTAACAGCCCGGGAACACGGCCCCAGACTTGCTGTTGGCCCTTGACCAGAAACCAGTACTGACTGAGGTCAACTCTTCAGACAAGAATGGACTAGACTTGGGAACACAATGTGAGCATGTGGTGTGTGTACTTTAAGGCTTTATACATTTATAGGCAGGTGTCTTACTAGTTTCTTTCTAGATGGGAGAGGAGAATGTGGAGAGGAGGCGATAGCTGTCCATTAAGTGGATACTAGAAGCAAAGAGCAAAAAGGAGGAGTGTGCTGTCACGGGGTGAAGACAGTAGATAGAGTTGCGATAGGCAGGCATACAAAATTCATATGGATTGTATACTTTCACTTAGTCATAAAAAATATTAACTCAAAAAAGGTAGTAACTATTTCCTACCTTAAAATGATTATTTGGCAATTGTGTTGGTTCTTAGGAGAAGACTATACAATATAAGATAATTTTGACAGTTTTAATTTGGGTCGCCATGAGTCGGATCCGACTCGACGGCACTTGGCTTGGCCTAATTTAGGTCAAGGTTTAGGGCACTATTTGGTTCCAGATTTTAAAATTTTTGTGAAGGGCATATAGAGTTTAAAGCTAAAATAGGATGACTGGCAAACTGCAGGTATATTTTTTTTTAGGTATATGTTTTTAACATATACAGGTAGCAGACACTTAAAATCTTAAACTTGTCCTTCGTATGTCTCCAAACAAATCAAATTATATCACTACCTCAGTAAAGGCAAACACATTTTTTATAAACGTCATAGTTCATTACTTAAATAATATTTTCTGAGCAGTAGTTGATACTGATTAGACCTAATAAATTGACTATATATTTTTCCATAGTCTTTAGAAATCATTGAATCAATATTTTAGAGATATTTACTGAAAGAGTATCATAATAACTGTCATTATTTTTGTAATGTCATTTCCTATTGATGACATTTATTGAAATCTTACTATGTGGCAGGAACAGATCTACCTAGTTTACACATATTAACTCATTTTATCCCCACAATAGCTCTGTGAGGTAGATACTATTATTAATTCCCCTTTTACAAGATAAGACAACTGAGCTCACAGAAAGACAGTATTTTGCTACTAGCCACATAGCTAATAAGGAGTGGAGACATAAGACATTTTGCTAGGATATCTCAGTGTTTTATTTTCTCACAGAAGAAATAACCTACTTACTTTAATTATTTATGCAATTACATCCTATTTATTCATTAAATAGGATGTTTGTATGCAAGGACCTATACACTTCCACTACTACTAGCCTTCTTAATAATAGGCTCTTTCTCTGAGAAGTAGTTAATTAATAGGTGGCTTCTGTCACCAGGAATGAATTGCTCCATTGTGGCATCAAGCTTGTACAGAAGCAAATGACTTTACTTGATACTGGCTCTAAGTAGCATAAGATTGGAAAATGATGAGTTGCAAACTCCTTTCTCCAAAAGTCATTATCATCACCAGATTACTCAATAAAATCGGAAACTTGAGCTCATAAAACTACACTAGGCTAACCCAATAGTTTGACCTGAGATTGCTTAGCTTTTGAGAACGTTGCTTGTTTTTATATGGATCAGATTTGAGCTGCTGTTCATCATCTTAGTAATCAACTTGTATGCAGTGAAATATTCTTCATGAGGTGCCTTGTAGGCTGTCCTGATGAGCAACAGTAAAGGTCCTCAGAGACAATTTCTGTATCTCATTATGTGGAGATCGGAGTGAGCACGCTCTCTGATTAATGGCAGAATACATCATGGCAGGCTATTGCATTCCTGTAGGGAATGGCCTTGGCAAAGGACTAGTTTTAATTGTATATAAAATAGAGGTGAACAGAAGTTCAGCAAGACAGACATTTTCAATAGTTTTGTAGAAAAAGCAAGGAGTTGTGTAAAGCAAGAGTTTAAATCTTAGTAAACGTAATTTTGGCCAAGATAGCAGGAAATTCTATTAAAACAAGGTATTGAGGAAACCATGTGTGATAAAGAATAATTTGTAACAGCTCTTTCTACAACAGTCATTAAATATTGTTTTATAACTCTGCTAACACTATATATTGCTGGAATTGTCCAGCATCAACCCCATTGGTTTCTACGTATTTTGGAAGACCATATTTGGTCTCTAGGTTGTTATTTATCTATGTTATTGCACAGCAGTGACATGTATGAGTTATCTTTTATACTGCTGAGAGATAACATGCCTGTGTTATTGAGACACTACAGAAATTAATTCTTCTGGTTGCCATGGTTTCATCTGAAAGCTCTGACTCCCAATCATTACAGAGTGGAAGCAAAGTCATTTTCACCGTAGAATAAAGAGGATGTTGCCCAGAATGACCAAGGTTATTGCTGATGGAAGCAACAGAAGACAGACTGTGACTGTGAGCGGGGCTGGATACAGAAGGCAGAAGTGATGACCTTTCCTTTTCACCTATACAGGGAAGCTCATAAAGTGTATTTCGGGCCTCTTAGAACTCTGGGGTAGCAAAGACTTTGTGCATAGAGTGTAAATTACAACTTAGGACCTACTATTGCTTCAGGAGAAGAAATATATCATCTGTGAACATTCATGTGACTATAGCTGACATTAGCGACCACGTGGTAATACTGCCTAATACAAAAAGTACTGGTGTTACCATCAGGAGACCTGGATTCAATCCCCTCTGGAAACCTTAGGTGTATGACTCTATACAAGTTCTGGATTTCACTTTTCTGATACCTAGGAGTTATAATAATTGGCTCACATATTTCACTGAGCTATAACTTTTATTTCCCATGATAGAATTTTTGTTTAAAAGATGGCCTAGTATAGTAGTTAGTGATAAGGATTCTAGTAGGAGCTGATCTAAAATCAAATTTTGAGTCTACTACTTAGAAGCTACTTATCCAAGATAACTATAACATCTACCACTTAGTGTTGTCACTCATCACTGCTATGAGTGTAAATGAGACAATGCACATAAATCCCTTTAGTGCAGTGCCTACTTGGCACATAAACCTGGCTCTGTAAATGTTAGACTATTTTTCATGTTGAAATTATGATGCATGGCTTTTAAACTATAGCAGCATTATAAGTACTTTGTGTTGGCATGAAAATCATGTGACTGAATCCTAAAATTAAATATTTTTCATAAAAAAATCATTTGTATTAGTGAAATAACGGTGAAAATATTTTTAAATGTTTACAAGGGAAAATTACATGCTAACACTAGCTACACGGAACCACCAGAATTTCTCTGTAACTTTTCAAATACACAAGAATATTTTGCATTTATTTTGTAGAAGCTTTAGTGTCTAGTATAAAGAATATGCTACTTGCAGTTGTTTTTTGCAGAAGTTTGCATGTGTATGTGATTTAGAAAGGAGGATTCACAGAAGGGTAAAAATTCAAAGGTTGCAGTATTTCTCTATGTGCATATTTGTTTGAAGACAAAGCACTATGTCAGCCCTAAGAAAAGCCTCATATCTATTATCACACTGCTGGTATCTCAAGGTAGTATGAATGTACTACACTTAACACTGGTCTCAACTAACTGATTTAAACATGAAAACATCTTCTTAGTTAATCAGCAGAGAGTTCTGTGTGAGGGAAGAAAACACTGACTAGAAACAAAGAGATATTAATCACAAACAGGGCATTTATGTGCTTGATAATACTGACGAAACAACTTTCTACAAAGTTGTTATGTTGTATTGTCCTCTTGACAACATTTTGGAAAAAAAAAAGTTTGAGACAATTTTGATCCATGTAATGAGTTACAATCGAGTGAAACATTTGCCATCAGCCTTCTATGTAAAATACCATATTTCAGTTAATACATTTGATGTCAAGTCAAAAAGGCAAACAAGGATTCCTGGATTTCAGTGAATGCTTCACACAGCACCTCAACGTCAAAGATTTTCCATGAACTTCATCATTAAAGAGAATCTCTGGGAGACCCACAAGAGTGGGTGCCTACATCGACTTGGGACCAGAAGAACCAGATGGTACCCAGCCACCACCAGTGATAGCCATGATGGAGCTCACAGAGAGGAGTCTCACTGGCAACACAAGAATAAAAAGGGGTGCATCATCAGTTCTCCACTAAAAGACCTCAATTGATGGTCTAACGGTTTTGGGGTTCCCCTGAGAGCATGGCCACTGGCCCTGATGCTGCCCTTTCCCATAAATTATAACAAAGGTCCACTCTTTGGACAGGAATGGATTGGACTTGGCAATACAGAGTGACCATATATTGGAAGCACTTTATGGTTCTATACATCTATAGGATATCATCTTACTGACCTCTGGCCGGAGGAAGGGGAGTGGACAGAGAGGAGGGGAAAGGAGGCTGTTGGGAGGATGAGACATGTATGGAGCAGAGAGGAATAGTGTGCAGTCACCGGACAGGGAGAGCAGCGGAAGCTGCATATAGGTGGGCATGTAAATTTATACGTGAAATGTACATTTTCACTCAGTCATGTCAAATAAAAATTAAAAAAAAAAAAAGAGCTAATCTCTGGAAGGGATCTGATGAGACTACAGCACTATTTTCAAAACACACCTCCCTGTGTTACAGAAGAGTAAACGTGTCAGACTTCAGCAAATATACTTGCTTGCCCCTTTAACGCAAATTAGAATAAAAAGTAAAAGTAAAGGAAATGCAGTCAAAGTTACACAAAGATTCAAATGGGGATTTTTTAAGAAAAGCCACTGAAATATTTACAGCAGTCCACTGTATTGATGTCATGCTAAATAAGTAAATAAGAGCAGGGCCTAGATACCTGGTAATGAATACTTGGACTGTTTATTGTCTTAAACCCATAAAAGCCTAATTACTTCCAAGGACTGAAGTGCAACCTCTTAGCATCTTCCAGTTCTTCCCCATGTATGATTATACAGATGAATGGTGTGGAAATATTGCCTGTGGATTTCTGTTGGCACAGGACTCTCCAAGGAATTGGCAAATGACCAGATGCTGTGAAGCATTCATTTCCCTGTATTAGCACATTAGTCATCAGTTGACACGCTGAATACGAACGGGAGTTTGTTGCATTCAGATCAACACCATTACTGAGACTTAGCCATATGAGCTGTATTTTAATGTCTTTAACATGGCAGGTGTCAGACAGACCTGGATTTAAATCTCTGCCATGAACCAGCTGTGAGAAATTTATAAGTTATTGATCAATGGTAAAATGGATTTTTTTAAAAAAAAATGAATAACCAAGATGAGACACCTAGCATATAGTGACTGGCATATTAGCTTCAGTGTCTTTCCTCTTCAATCCAGATCCAATATCTCTGATATCGTGGAAGAAAGCTCTTAATATCTAGTCATCCTCAGGCCCTATTTAAGGAGTTGTATTTGTAAACAACTCACTAGTAAAGAGAGAAACTGAAAACTAGTAATAAAGAGAAAGCTTGAGGGTACTGACAAATGTCTTTGAAGGGCTGGCTTCAGTGAAGAGCCACAGAGTGAGTCCACTGGCTCTCCAGTACAAAAGGGCCTACAGTGGCAGAGACAGATGCTGGAGGACACCAGCCATAAGCACTGCTGCCAGTTACACTCAACTGGAACTTTTGCGGGCCAGGTTAGTAAGGAGAAAGTCACCCTGGAGTAGCAGGAAAAGAACAAGCTGGCAGAACGTGTGAGTACAGCCATTGCAAAGCTTTATGAGAAGCCACATGGTAATCATAACAGCTTTCTGGGAAAGAAATGTTAAGAGAAAGCCGGGTCTACCAAGAAGCAGTCCACGCTGGAGGTTTGGCTCAGCTAAGAAAAAATACAAAAGGCCAAGAGCAAAGCTGGAAGAAGTGACCCCAGAGGCTTCCTTGGAGAAGAGCTGCCTGGTCATTCACACACTGACAAATCAGAGTACTCAGCAATTATTCATTCCTTTTTCAATGCATCTCTTGAGTTTATTCAGTTTCCTCAGCCCTTGTGTAAGTGTTGTTAATATGGTAGTGAATAAGAAGACAAGTCGCCTTCCCTGTAAAACTTACCGTAAGAGAAAGTGACTATAAAGAAAATCACCAAATGATATAATTTACAATGTGGTAAGCACTGTGAAAAAGAAGGTCAGGGTACTTCAGGATCACGGAACAAAGGAATTTGATGAGACTGTGTTATTATTTTAAAAATATGCCTCCCTGTATTAAAGAACAATAAATGTCTCAGCCTTCAGCAAGTACATTTGGTTTTCTAAGACAAATTATAATAAAAATCAAAGTAAGGAAAATGTGGTCAAAGTTACACAATGATTCTTTTCCTCTGGAATGCTAGCTGCATGGAAATAACCACACAGACAAGAACAAAACTCAGGTGACCCTGAGTCTCCAAATGGAGTTCTGTGACTGAGTTCAAATGGATTGCCTGATCTAGTGCCATCAGGAGATCTGGGAAATCTCTCAGGAAACCAACACAGTGGACTTGAGTTTTCATCTCTGGACTATATGCGCTATCCAAGGTGATGACAGATGACAATCAAGGGGATGTCACGTGCATTCATTGCTGGTGCAAACTTGCTGGAAGCAAATTTGGCTATGGCATGTTCTGTACTGGACAAAGCACTAGAAACTGGGAGATGTTAGGAGGACGCAGTGTCATCTCTGAACAGCAAACCAACAAGGTAAATGATTTGAATTAGAAAACAGTCCAGACCAACAAAATCTTAGAGGTTATTCTGATTTCATCATTTCTTCTTACAGATAAGGAAAATGAGGTATATACAATGACATGCTCAAATTATACAGTTAGTGAATAGCAAGGATGGAATTAGAAGCCAGGGCTTTTTATTCACAACCTGGAGACAATACAGAAGAGGCAAACTTTCACAAGTCTCTACCCGATAATACTATTTTAAACACGCCAAATCAAAGACAGCTACATCTTCCTAACATCGTGTCAGGGTAGGTGGCATCATAATCTCACTGCTTGTCGTAACATCTGGCTCTCATAACTTGATGAGGCAGGGAGAGCCGGTGAATGAAGACCAAGGGCTCCACAAGCAATTTTACTTATGGCCAACATCTGGCCAACCAATTCTGGAGGGCATTTAAGTTCAGGAAGATTATCTTCTTTGTTTTAGAATGGTCAGAACAAGTACAAATGTGTATATGCTTATAAACAAGAGTGCAAGGTGAGTATAGGAGTCCTCGGTTAGAGTGAATGGTGAAGCTCTCAAATACTAACTGAAAGATTAGCAGTTTGAACCCATCCAGAGGCACTTTGAAAGGCAGGCCTTCTGACCTGCTTCCGAAAGTTCACAGTCTTGAAAACCTAGTGGAGCAGTTCTACTCTGCACATATGTGGTTGCCATGACTCTAAATCAACTCAAAGGCAACTAACACAATGGTGAGCACAAACATATGCATATGTGTATATATAAATATATTTGTGTGCATACACATATGTATATGTATTGTATGATAGGAATATACATGATTATACATTGTATATAGTTTATTATCTAATAACATGATATAAAACAAAAGTATACACACATTTCTTCCAATCACTTATCACAAGCTGACATGATACACATTTTTGTATATTTACTGCCTGACTTCCTCTGGAATGCTAGCTGCATGGAAATTTTCAAACAAAACAAACCTGTTTTGCTATTATATTCTCAGTGTCTACAGTACTGCCTGCTATATAGTGGGTACTCAATAAGCACCTACTGGTTGAATTAAAGAACACACGTACAGTTGTCTGCATGTGGACACATCTGTTCATGCATCAATATATTCATGTGGATTTTTGAACATATGTCCATGTCATGGAGATATGAAACCTCACAAAATCTGCTGGAATACCAGGATTCCTGAAGAATAGTGACTCAGAGGTATTACCCAGAAACTTTAAGGTCGTAATTTAAATCTGATCCCCTCCAAATGGAGTTCTGTTACTGAGTTCAGATGTAAATTTCTAAGATTGGTCTGTTTATAAAAGCTATAAAAAAGAAGAGGAAGGCAATATTCAAACCATTCTTTTTATGCAAAGTGAGACAAAAATTTGAAGATACATGTCACCCTGACTATATCTTACTTTAATTAAAATATGTTTCGTTACTACAAATACAAATAAAGAAAAGTTAGAAAATACAGAAGGGCATAATAAATGGGATATAAGTGTGAGCTAAACTGCACAATCTCCTGTGTTTTTGTGTGCTGACCGGTTGACTGTGACTCACAGGCACTCTATGGGACATATGGATGCGGTGCTGGAAGCACTCCCTCACTCATGCCAAGAAATCTGAGACATAGTCACTTTGGCTAACTGACTGGAAAGGATCCACATATGTGCCCGTTTCAGACAAAAGTGATATAATGTGATGCATAAATTATAGAACAGTATCATTAGCATGACACAAAAGTAAAATTTTGCTGAAGATCACTTAAAAGAAGTAGCAGCAGTACACTGACAGAGAACTCCGAGAAATTCAAGCGGCATTCAGAAGAGGATATGGAGCAAGAGATACCACTGCTAAGGTTAGACAGATCTTGGTTGAAAGCAAAGAATACCAGAAAGATGTTTACCAGTATTTAATTGACTATGCAAAAACACTTGACTGTGGGGATCATAGCAAATTATGGGTAACATTGTGAAGAATGAGAATCCCAGAATACTTAACTGTACTCATGAGAATCTGCATACAGATCAAGAGGTAGTCATTAAAACAAATAAGGGAATATTTCATAGTTAAGTGATATGTCTGCTGACCAAAAGGTTGGCAGTTCAAAACCAACAGGCTGTCCTTGCAAACCTGATGGAACAACTGTACTCTGTCCTATAAGGTCATTATGAGTTGGAATCAACTTGATGGCAGTGGGTGATTTTTTATGTATTTTAGGTGCATGGCTTAAAATCAGGACAGGTGTATTTTAGGGTTATATCTTTCCCCCATACTTACTCAGTCTGTATGTTGAACAAATAAGCCAAGAAGCTGAACTTGTATGAAGAAGAATGTGGCATCGAGACTGATGGAGGCATCATTAACAACCTGCAATACTCAGATGACACAACCTTGCTCACTCAAAGCAAACTTGAAGCACTTAATGAAGAAGAGCAAATAATATAGCCTTCAGTTTGGATTACAGCTCAACATAAGGAAAACAAAGATGTCACGATGGAGAAAATTTTGAAATTGTCAAGGATATTATTTTACTTGGATGCACAATCAATGCCTGTGGAAGAAGCAGTCAAGAACCAAATGATGACTTTTATTAAGCAAATCTGCTGCAAAAGGTTTCTTTAAAGTGCTAAAAGCAAAGATGCCACTCTAAAGACTAAGGTGTGTCTGACCTGAGCCATGATATTTTCAGTCGTTTCATATGCATGCGAAAGGTGGACAATCAACAAATAAGATTGAAGAATTGAAACGTTTGAACTGTGCTGTTGGTAAAGAACAGTGAATGTACCATGGACTGCCAGAAGAATAAACAAATCCGTCTCAGAAAAAGGGCCAGAGTACATCCTTAGAAAAAAGTACGACCAGACTTTGTCTTAAGTATTCTGGATGTGTTATTAAGAGAGCCCAGCCCTGGAGAAGGACATCATGCTTGGTAAAGTCGAACGTCAACGAAAAAGAGGAAGAGTCTCGGTGAGACAGACTGACACAGTGGCTGTAAGAGAGGGCTCAGATGAGGCAGTGATTGTGAGGATGGTGCAAGACTGGGAAGTATTTCATTCTGTTGTGTGTAATGTTATGAGTTGGGAAGGATTTGATGTCGCTGAACAACGATGACATCAGCCAGAGCAGAACTTTCCCGCAGGGTTTCCTGTGTTGCACTCTTTACCAGAGGAGATCCCTAGACCCTTTTTCTCCCGTAGTCTCTGAGTGTGTTGGAGCTACTAACTTGTCTGCTAGCCACTGAGTGCTTCACATTGTGCCAACAGGATTCCTTCAGTCTAAGAACATATGTAAAACAAACACATATGATTTTAGTAAAGTTTGGTTTTAGAGCACAAACTGGTATCAAGCTCAGTGCATCTAAACTGTGTTTGGTCTGGATCTTCTACCACTATTTGCTACTGAGGCAACCTCACATGTGTCAAAGTAGAATTGTGCACCTTAGGATTTTTAATGGCTGATTTGGGGGAAGCAGATCACCAAGCCTTTTTACCATGGTTTCTCTCGGTAGATCTTTCAGTCAGCAGCCAGGCATATTAACTATTCACATCATCCAGGGACTTCTTGGGTCTTCTAGTAGATGCTATTAATACAAAACCCACAAATAGACCAGCAAAAAAAATGAAGCTTATAAATTTTTGCAGAATATTGGTTATGCCTAGTTTTTCCACCAATTACATATTTCAGTGCAGCAATTTACTCTTGTACACACAAAATCAAACTCTTGGAAAAAGAATCTAGGGTATATCATCAGTTGGTTAAATTGGATAGAATGTTTAACCATTAAAATCAGAGGATGTTCTAGAACATCTATGAAGTCAAAGCATTTGTTTTAACTTTGTCTGACCACGTTTGTCCTCCAGAGATGTCTTTGAGGAAAATATCATATCATACAACCTTACCAAAATTCCCTTGAACACTCAGGCTTTCCGTTCCATTTCTGCTCACGAAATGATCCTGCCATTCACTGAAATACTGTATGTTTTAAGTGCCTTCTGTCCATTTCTCTCTAAATCATTTAAATAGAGGTGTCTATTTTTTTCTCCTAAATTAAAAATAGCCTCACCTCATAACTGCCTAGAGACAGTAGTTGACAGGGGATAAATATCCATGCCAAGATCCAGAAACTTGAGTTTTAAAACAGGTCCGTTCATTTGCTGGATAAGAAATTATAGACAAGCCTATGAACTCTTGAAGCCCCACTTTGTCTCCTGGAAAAATGCAGAAAGTAATACCTACCCATCTTATTCATAGTGGTGACATCGGGTAAATTAAAAACCCTCTCTGGGCTTCAGTTCATTCAGCTGTAAAATGAGGAAAATAATAACTTTCCTTATAAGGTGATTGTGAAAATTAAATGAGATAATTTCTCTACCAGTGCCTGATACATAACAGACACGAAAAAAAATGCTATTACGAATATAACTTAAATATATTGCACACATTTTCTATATTAAGTACTACAATTATTAATATTAGCTTCTATTTAGTCATAGCCCCGGATGGAAGATTACTGGAAAGGTGGGTGGGAAGCAGTCTAAGTAGCTATAGTTGGGATGGTATCAGTAGGGTAATAGAATAATTTGTAATGTCATTGGCATGCAATTTACTCTATAGGAACATAGCAGGAAGTAGTGGAAGGAAGGTAGGCTTTGAATGTGGCTCTCTGGTGGTTAACTCTGCAGCCTTGAGCAAGTTAACTAGCCTCTCTGGGTCTGTTCCCTCATTGGAAAGTGGAGCAAAAAAACAAGAGAAAGGAAATGACATCATTTGCCATGTGCTAATGATAGTTAAGGTCAGAACTAAGATTAGAATTCAGGTTTTGTGACTGCCAGTTCAATTATCTGTCTTTAGCAGCAGATTGGCTCTTGGTTTGAGTTGAAGCACTTTATTTATTGGTTTATGTCACACTGATTATGACTTACTATACGTGGAGTGCTATGTTAGATGCTAGAGGTTTAACAGAAAGCAGATGCGGACAGCTTGTCTATTCTAATGAAGTCCGTAGTCCAGCAGAAGGGAGTGGTATATGAGTGGGACAAACAGAATACCTTTCTGGATTTAGAGAACTTCAGCTAGGCTCAAAATTCACACATTAAGATCTATTTGTCTCTCCTTGACTGGTCCACAGAGAGAACACGGGGTGCTTGTGCTTATGAGGTAGATGCATAAATGCTCTGCACTTTTGAGGATTTTTGCTGTTACATGGCTTCTACGACAACCTTCAAATAATTTGTAGGAAAGAAATTCTCTCTTGAAGTGTCCTAATTTGGAGGTATTAGACTCCTTTGGAACTAAGTGACCTTGCTGATTTCAGAGTGTTTCTTATCTCTTTTAAGACCTAGTTTCACGACTAGTCCATTGGCTTCTGTATCTTTTTAATTCCCATACCTCTCTCTCCTTCTCCCCTAATTATAGTCATGCTTTAACTCTTTTCCCTTTCCCTTTTAACTTGGTGTGGACTGTAGTACTTTTGCAGAAATTATTCATTTTGTGATAGACCTCCCAATAGTTCTCTTTCCTATGGATTTGATAAGTGACATGGAGCTTGGTGGCTCTGGTAGCTGCCTCTGTAGGAAGAATCCAGATATTCGGGGAGAAACTCAGGCTGTGTGTACAGAAACGACCCACTGAAGCTTGTCTTTGGGGGCAACAAGGACTGAATCTCTCTCTACAACTTCTACCATGTATATAGTTCTATATTTGCATACTAATAAGGTATGTGCTTGTAGTAAATCATTTGCTTCTTTTCTTCTTATAAAATCAGCAATCTGAATCTTTGTTATCCATGATATAATCCAACTAGAAAATATGACTCCATGTCTCAAATGATTTTATTTGTAGTGAGGAATCTGGGTTTGATAACTACACAAGGCATAATGTACCAGAAGGTAGAGTAATATTTTATGTAAGAAGTTTTTGTTTTGCTTTGAAAAATTAACCTAACAGCTTACCAGTCCCTAATGTCTCTAATTACCAAGTTATTTAACCAGAGTTTGGATATACTTAATGTAAAGAGTAACTGAACACACTTTTCTTTAGTCCAAAGAATGAATGGACATAACACAAACAATTTCCAAAAACATTCACTCAACAGATGGCAAAATGAAAAATTGACAATGAAAGAGAAACTACATTACCCTGTTTATTAACTAATACATTTATTCAAAAACTTATTGCATACTTTCTATATGTCAAGCAGCATACTTCGTGATGAAGCTGAGAAGATAAGTAAGAAAGCATTCACTTTTGTCATGAACTGAATTGTGTCCCCTCCAAAATGTGTGTAGCACTTTCCTGGACAAGGACTCCCAGTACTGGGTGACTGCCTGCCACTTGTGATTTTCCTATGCTGTAAATCCTAATCTCCGCCTGTGGTTAACAGATTGGATTATGTTAAAGAGGATTATGGTAGAACTTAATCTCCCCTTACTGGGAGAGTTTTCCTGGAGAGTGGCATGTACCACTTTTATCAACAGAGATACAAAGCAAGGGAAGCAAGCAGAGAACTGGGAACCTCATACCATTAAGAAAGCAATGCAGGGAGAAGAGAGTACGTCCATTGGACCAGAGGTTCCTGCACTGACATGTTCCCAAATCAAAGAAAGACTGATGTAAGAAACAGACTTTCCTCCAGAGCTGACAGAGAAGGAATGCATTCCCCTAGAGTCAGCACCCTGACTTTGGACTTGTAGCGTACAAGACTGTGAGACGGCAAATTTCTCTTTGTTAAAACCATCTACACGTGGTGTTTCTATTAGAACAGTACCAGTTAACTAAGACAACTTTGCATTGGGAGAAACAGTATGATAACTAAAAATGAAAATTGGTAAATAACAAGATAAAGACATAAGATGGTGCCAAATAACAAAAAAGACAAATGATGACAACAGCTGCATGCATGTATGGAATATATACACTGCATGCCACACAATATCCTAAGTGCTCTATACACCTTAAACCTTTTAATCCTCACAATAATCCAAACAAGTGGGTACTGTTCTTATCCCCACCATTAGAGAGAAGGCGACTAAGCAGAGAAGTTAAATCATCGACCTGCCTAAGCTGACACAGAAAGTAACAGGCATAGCTTAAATTCAAATCCAGGTCTCTTGCCCCAGGAGCCTGTGTGCTTAACACTTAGCCTGTGGTTCACAGAAGGTATCGGGTAAAAGGCGCTCCTTGGTGTAAGCCCTCAGTATGCCCACTGCCATCGAGTTGGGTCTGACACATAGTGACCCTAGAGGTCAGGGTAGAATCGCCCCATGGAGTTTCCAAGGAGCGCCTGGTAGATTTCAACTGCTGATCTTTTGGTTAGCAGACGTAGCACTTAACCCACTATGCCACCAAGGTTTAAGCCCTTAGTATCAGCAGGTGGAAAAAGCCTACAAGACTAAAGGTTATGAGAGGAGCACAGGACCAACTCCAGCTGGTTGCCGTCTATTCCACTCTACTCATTGTGACCCCACATGCTTCAGATAGGACTTTGCTCCATAGAGATTTTAGCAGCTATGGCCCTTCAGAAGTAAACTGCCAGGACTTACTCTCAGTGCAACTGTGAGTGGATTTGTACCACAACGAACCTATTACCTGTCATCGGTTTTCTATTTAAAGAACTCCCCTGTTGCTTGCCACCTTTCTAAATTATTTCTGGCCTACAAATTCAGATAGACCAGGATAAGATGAAAAATTAGAGGGGCTGTCAAGTTGGCTTGACATTCTAATCACTTCGGCTTTCATTTATTTAGACAAAAGTTGTTTTCTAAGTATCTATCATGACCATTACTGAGTGTACCAACTTCCTTCTCTTCCAGAATGTTTTGATGTCTTTGAAGTTTTCAAACAGATAAAGCAAGAGGCAGAAAAAATTCTCTATAAATAAATCTGCTAGCCTTCTCATTCATGTTTCTTTGTTTGAATCTTATTTTCACTGCTGATTTAAAGTAAAAGTGCCTTTTCTGGTTGTCTGATACTGCCCATCTTAGTTGTTTACTTGTCAAGAGGCAGAGACAATAGACTGGGAGGTATCTGCTTGGGGATAATTAATTAAAAACGATAGCACAAGTATTTTGTAATTTAGCAAAGTCACCAGAGTGGAAATGGGATTGGCTGCTTCTGCTACTCACACTCTATTTCTTGTGTTATTATGATGTGGGCTAAGGTCTCCTAAAAAAAAGGGAATCACAGTTCTGCAACCGTAATATCCCATGTAGAAGAATCAAAATAAGAATGAGCCACCATAATAAAGAAAACGTAAAGTGAAAGATATGTAAAATCCAAAAGGATCAAACCCTTTACTGTCTAGCTGATTCTGACTCATAGTGACCCTACAGGACAGGGTAGAACCGCCCCAAGTTTCTAAGGCTTAAACTTTAAGGAGCAGACCATCACATCTTTCTCTATGGAGTAGCCAGTGGGCTCAGAATGCTGACTTTCTGGTTAGTAGCTGACTGCTTAACAACTCTGCCACCAGAACTCCTTGAAAGATACTTAGAGATGTCGAAAGTTAAATATACATATATATGTATATGTATACACACACACACACACACCCCCCACATATATATATATGACAGGCTAATAAACAGGATGGCCTTTCAGATCAGTGTGGACCCAGGCAGAAGCAAGAATTACATGCACATCTTAGAAGAGTTATTCAAAGAAGACAGGATCTTGGAAGACCTCTGCTGACTCAGTTCTAATATAGGCTCACCCTCTTAGATAGCTTACTACATGGTCCCCAGTGATCCCGGACACCTGGTTGGTCATATTCTTGTATAGTCCCCTCAAACACTGTACCAGGAGTGTGATTTTTGACAAATAACAGAAGCAACAGTATATTACTGACAAGATTAGGTTAAAAAGCCACAGCAACTCCATCTTGAGTGCTTCCTCTCTCCCTGTTATCAGGAGCTTGGAAGAAGGCACACGATAAACAGCTTTGCAGAGAAGCCTGTAAGCTGAGCGGTGAGACCTCCTGCCAATAACCAGCATGGTGAAAGTTATTTCTTCAGATCCCTCAAACCTCAGATGACTGTAGCCCTGGCTGTCACCTTGACTGCCGCCTCATGAGAGATTCTGAGCCAGAACGACCTACCTAAATCACTCCTAGAATCCTGATACATAGAAACTGTAAATTAATAAGTGTTGCTTTAAGTTTCTCAATTTGGAGAAATGTATTATACAGGAAAACATAATCAGTGTGGCCCCAGTACGTCTCACCTTGGGAAGGAGCTAGTTCTGCAGGCACAGTAAGCCTATTCACAGCCGGTGGCTTTCCTGAGCCACACTCTTGCTGCTTTGAGGGCTTAACACTTATCTGTGATACACTTACACTAAGCTCAACATACTTCATGCTGCCATCGAGTATAGCTCTTTGTAACCTTGGATTCCTAACAGTTCAGCACCCCCAAGGACAAAATTGTGCCCTAGAAATTCCTCAGCTATCAGAAAAGAGGAGACTAGATTCTTGTGGTCTGGGCTCCAATCTGGGTTTGACTTCAGCTTCTTGTTGCTGATTCAAAGTCATCGTACATTCTTGGATATTCTTGATGTTTGAATCATGTGTCAAGATGTTGTTGATTCTAGTGATGGCAACATTTCATCTCATATGCATAGCAGACTGTTAAAACATGCTGAGGCTGTGGTGCTCCTTTCCATTCCGCTGTTCCCAATTTTATTGTCACTTCTGAAATAAACTCCAACATATAAAGGAGCCCTGAGAAGGCAGCTTTAAGAGCCCTGGGGTAGAGCTAAAAGCAGCTCCCTTGATGTTATGTTTGAACCATCTGGTGCTTACATCAGCTACCGCTTGTTTTCAAATATATATTATTTGTGACTTTGTAGAGCGGAATAACATGAGCCCCTTTGGTAAAGCAAATATTGTCAACGTACAGTGATTTAAATAAAAGAAAGAACTAGTCATTTTGCACGAGTCTGTGTGGATGGAGGGTGATAGTTTTCTTGCACTGAAAATTGGAGAGTTCTTACACCGAGAAGGGTCTAAACTTCTTCCTTCTGGACACCAGGGAAATAGGATAAACTCTGTCAGGTAAACCATCTGTCTCTACAGCAAAGGGTAGAATTGACTGAGCACTTAGTATATCTCAGACATTGTGATAAGCACTTCCAATACTTTATTCTATCTGAGTTTAGAGTAAAATCAAAAGTCAACCTTGTTATGATGAAGTTTGCCCCTACTCCTGGTGCCCCTGTAGGACAGAGTAGAACTGCCTACAGGACAAAGCAGAACTGCCGCACAGGGCTTCCAAGGAGCAGCTGGTGCATGTGAACTGCTGACCTTTGGATTAACAGCTCATTTTCTTACCCACTATTCAACCAAGACTCCAGAGACCATATACCCAAAAAACCAAACCCACTGCCAATCGAGTCATGTCCGACTCATAGCAACCCTACCGGACAGAAAAGAACTGCACCATAGAGTTTCCAAGGAGTGCCTGAAGGATTTGAACTGCTGATCTTTTGGATGACAGATGTAGCACTTAACTCACTTCGCCAGCAGGGTTTCCAGCAACCATAGAGGAAGACTAAATTCAACAATGCTGCAGTAGTAAGCAAATTTAAAGTTTCAGGAAATTAATACAACATAACACTATTTATTGTCACACCACAAGCCTAATGTACTCTCCACATAGTTGAGTATTTTAAAGGTGTATCCAAGAAGCCATACTTACACATTAAAAAGATAATAATAATAACTCATTGCAGTCAAGTCTGAGTCATGGTGACTCTCTTGGACAGAACAGAACTGTTGCATAGGATTCCCAAGGAGTGGCTGCTGGAGTCAAACCACTGGCCTTTTGGTTAGCAGCCAAGCTCTTAATCACCATGTCACCAGTGGTCCACATACATACATACACACAGCTAAATATTTATAGCATACGGATATGTAAACAATATATTCAGGTAGAGTTAGGGTGGTAGAGAAAAAACTGGAAATCAGAAGATATTTGGTCTTGTTTTTTCTTGTACTGGGTAAATAAGTTAACTTTCTTGGGTAAAGAAGTTAACTTTGTTTAGCTATCCATTGAATGGAAACTTTAAACTAAGGCAAGAACAGTTTTTCTATTGGTCCCTCTCCCACACATGGTAAAAACTGTCAATCAATTAGAATCTGCCTGCTGTCAAGGGTGGTAGGTTCAAAAACCTTGCAAATTCAGGCTCCAGACTGCTTCTTCAAATGATTTAAACTTACCCTAACGTAAAGTCCATTTGCTATCCTGGATACATGACCATAAATGCTCCTTCCACAGGCTCATTTTAAAGAACATAACTTCTTTCATGTGGAAAGGAGTTGGAGCTTAAGAAAATCCCATTTACGTTCATGTGCTCAATAGTAAAACAAGTGCTAAAACTGTGAAAACGTCTGGATCTTTAAATCACATATATTCTTTCTACCTTCTCTTTCTTTTCTTTTTCTTGCCTTGCCTTCCCATCTTTCTTCTTCCTTATAAAAAAATACTCGTCCACAAATAGGCAAAAGTACATTTTGCTTTATGGCATGTTCTCTGGAGAAATCAGCAGTTAGAATTCCTTCTACAACATAGAAAATTGGCTCTATAAGGAAGATACTTCTTTGCATTTAACCTAAATGTAGGGATACACATTGACCTTTTTATTCTTAACTTTTGCGACATTAATTTTATTTAATTACATCCTATATTCTTCCACAAAAGACAGAATCAGCTTGTAAAAACTGCATATGTTTTATAATGGACTTTCCTATTTCTTTCTTTTTCTTACTACTATTAAAAATTATACTGAGTATGTACTTTGGAGACAGAAGATAGCATTTTGAAACACATTGCATTCAATAGGACATATTAAACAGCAGGTACCACAGTAGCTTATTATATCCTTACCCTCTTTTTGAGTGACCACTCTCATCTCTGAGCTTTTCTATGTCTTTAAATAATGAAGCTTTTTCAAGTATTTCAGAATGAGTAATGAATTGCCTCGCCTGGAATCTGTCTGGTATCAAAGTATTAATGCCTGAATTAATTTTCAAGTTATAACTGTTTTCATTTACACCTACTTCCTTGGTAGTTATTTAAGGCAATTTTATTTTTCCCGTCTGTAGCTTATATGTTAACATATTTCATTTTAATGAACACTCTTGGAGCTGTAGAAGTAGTCCAGACGCTATCAAAACATGTCATAAGTGGGGAAATGTGACTCAGAGATAAAACTTGCAGATGAAAAGGTTTAAAAGGAATGGTACAATAGCATTATTTTTAATTCACAGCAGAGAGACAGATTACTCTCAGTGCTATGTACCTCGTTGCTGACTATCACTCTGGTCACCTTTGAAGCACTGCCCTTTGGAAGCTATGCACTGACACCAGCACCTAGACCATCCTTCAAAGCAATTTTGGAACTCTTTCTGGTATGGCTGTGTGCACGGTGGCATGGTGGCAAGTTCGTCAACTTAATTGTCTAGTGGTCTGTGAGGGAGTTTTTCGCCAGTAAACAAATAACTACATTGGAACACCCTCCCTACTCACCTGATCTGACCCTCAATGACTTTTTTTCTTTACCCGAAGAGAAAGGAAATATTGAAAGGAAGCCATTTTGATGTCATTCAGGACATTAAGGGTAACATAAGGACAGTTCTGAAGGCCACCCCAGAAAAAAGAGTTCCAAAACTACTTTGAAGGTGGACTGGGTACTGGCGTCAGCTCACAGCTTCCTAAGGGGAGTACTTCAAAGGTGACCACAGTGATATTCAGCAATAAGGTAGTAGCAGTTTTTCTAGAATCAGTTCACGAACATAATTGTCAGACTGCGTGTAAGTCATCTGAACTGCATTGCTGTAACAGGATACATTCTTTTCCAAAAATTAAACACAATGAAGACTCTCATCTACTTATACACAGATGTTTGTTTTAGCTGAATCTGTGATGGCACATGTGAGTCATTCTGGCAGAAAAAATATTTAGTAACTGATGACTTTCAAAATAAGTTATTTGACTGAATTGAAATTAGTCTGCATGTGTAGATACAGCTCAAATGTCTTTATACTAGAGCATACTACTAGTAATTACACTTATGTGCAAAACAACATATTTCCTTTTGTTAATATTTAATGTATTTATCATAGAACATATTAAAAGCAAGATTTGATAGTAAAATAAGCTTGCCATAAAGGACATTTTATTACAAAACAAAGTCAGCACTCTAAATGAAGATTCACTGCTTTAATTCTGTTAAAAATTAATAAAAATAATTTTGTTGTTTGGCTTTCATGTTTATGTCTTTCACACATATTAGATACTATAATAAGGTAAAGAGAGATGGTTTATCAATCTGTAAAAAAAATTTACTTAACTTTTTAACTCAAAAAAGCACGCTTTGGGGGAAAACTTTATTGTTTTTAGTACTGAAAAAGTGTAGCATTAATCAAGTATAAAGGTTAGAGAAGTCAATCAAGTATTAACTTTAGATGGCATTTTGCTTCTTTTACAAATATATTGCTAATTAAAGGCAATATTTTTAATGAAATAGTAATAGAAAAATATCAAACATTGGTATTCTCTACTTCCTTAGTAACTTCATTTACCCCACAAAAAAAAGAAAAAGAAGGAAGGAAACATTTCCATCAAGTCAATTCTGACTCACAGTGACCGCATGGGACAGTGTAGAACTGCCCCATAGGGTTTTCAAGGGGCAGTTGATGGATTCAAACTGCTGAATTCTTTGTTACCAGGCTGACCACTGAACCACTGCATCATCAGAGCTCCCCAGGTAGCAGAGAATGCATGATTAACCACAGGATAAAGTAAGAACTTTTTGGCCTGAATGTATAGTGATAGTTTCCTGGATAGAGAATTGCTGTATTTTGGAGAAAAAAAGTCATTCAACTTTTCACAAAGTGACGTGTTTGCAACCCCAAAGCTCTGCTTTATACTGGAATTTCTTATTCTCTTGCATGCTGTTAATTGCCTTCAAGTTTCAAAAAATACAAAGTTGAGTATTAAACCTCTATTCTTAGATAGAACTTCTTCACCTATCCCTGTTCTCTCCCTTTTCCTAGCAAGAAAAATCTGTATAATCTAAAAGAATGATTTCAACCACAATTAACAGAAGAGAAAATAGATAAATGGGAATTATTAGCAATCAAACACTTTTGCTCATCCAAAGACTTTATTAATAGAATTAAAAGAACACCTACAGAATGGAAAAAAATATTTGGCAACTCTATGTCAGACCGACACCTGATCTCCATAATCTACAAGGCACTACAAAATATCAATAAGAAGAAAATAAATCATCCAATTAAGCAAGGGGCAAAGGAGGTGGACAGACATTTCTCTAAATAGGAGATCCAGGCAGCCAAAAATCACATGCAGATGTGTTGACGATCTTTAGTTATTAAAGAAATTCAAATCAAAACTACAAATGCCAGAGAGTCTGTGGAGAAAGTGGAACCTTCCTACACTGTTGGTGGGGTTGCAAAATGGTCCAGCCTCTTTGGGAAGCAATCTGGCACTTCCTTAAAAAAATGGGTATAGATATACCACTTGACACAGTAATTCCACTGCTTGGAATATATCGTACAGAATCAAGGCCATTCACGCCAACGGACACATGCACCAGAATGTTTATCACAGCACAGTCCACGATAGCAAAAAGATGGAATCAACCTAGATGGCCAACAACAGAGGAATGGATAGGTAAACTGAAGTATATATACTCAATGGAGCACTATGCATTGATAAGGAACAATGATGATTCCAGGAAACATCTCACAACCTGGTTTCAACTGGAAGACATTATGTTGAGTGACAGTAGTCAGCAACAAAGGACAAATATTGTATGAGGCCCCTATGATTAAGAACTCAAAAACAGACTTATGCATAGAAGAAAAGACTTTGACAGCTGCAGTGGAGGAGAGGGAGAAAGGGAAGTCGAGGGAGGGAGGGTATAGATTAGATAGTTGATAGACATTTGGTTGGGTGAAATTGGTGACAGTACATATTAGAAATAAGAACAATGTTAAGTGGACTTTAACATAACTTAAGTACTCCTTCCATCTTAGCCTAGTATTGCAAGGAGAGAGTAGCTGGGGCGGGGGGCCAGGAACCATGCTCTTAGGTAAAATCAAGGCCTACTGGCCTAGCTTTTTGCTGAGAGTTGAGTGAGTGGCATTGGTGAGTGGCATTTGGGGTCTTGAAAGCTGCCAAGCTGCCATCTGAGGGCACAGCAAATGGTCTCAACTCAGCAGGAATGGATGATCACTGAGGACCAAAACTACACAGGGGAAAGACAAACAAGCAGACAGAGACCCACATGAATGGGTGTCTACACTGACTCATGACTGGAAGAACTGGATGGTGCCCAGCCACCACCAGTGACAGCTGGGATGGAGCTCACAAAGTTGAGTCTCACTGGCAACACAAGAATAAAAAGGGGTGCACCCTAAGATCTCCACTAAAAGACCACAGTTGATGGTCCAGTGGCTTTGGGGTTCCCCTGGGAACATGGCCCCTGGCTCTGATGCTTCCCTTGCCCCTAAATCATAATGAAGGTCCACTCTAGGGACAGGAATGGATTGGACTTGGCAACACAGAGTGACTACATATTGGGGGCACTTTATGGTTCTATGCATCTGTAGGATGTCATCCTGCTGACCTCTGGCTGGAGGAAGGGGAGTGGGTGCAGAGAAGGGGAAAGGAGACTGTTGGGAGGATGAGACATGTATGGAGCAGACAGAAATAGTGTGCTGTCACCATGCAGGAAGAGCAATGGAAGCTGCATATAGGTGGGCATGCAAATTTATATGGGAATGTACATTTTCACTCAGTCATAATAAATAAAAAGTAAAAATAAAAAAATAATTTCAGGTCTGATCTCCCTTTTCTCCTAAATAGACAACACATTCTGAGCGGCTGGCTGTTTTCTCCTTCTCTGGATTTCACCAACTGGATTGTCAAAATCAAAGAAATCCTGCATGTAGAGCCTGCCTAAGTCAGAATGAGATCAGTAAAAGCATTCATTGAGAAAGCTTCAGAGCACCTGAGAACCTTAAACTCAAGATCTCTTCAGTGTCCCTGGTGAAAAGCACCAAGAAGTCACCTCAGAAGCACCCAATATTGTTGCTTCCATCACTCCTGACAGCTTATTTGCGGAAGGGAGTTCATTTCTGTTCCAATAACAGGTAGACAAGTTGGCATAACATATAACTCCTGAAGAAGTAGCCAGCTGGAAATTACTTTGAGACAGTTATCGGCGTTTTGAATGATAGATGAAAAATCCTAGTTGATTATTGCTGCTTTTCTCCCCAATCCCCAAATCATAGATTACATAGGTCTGATATCACATCCCAGTTTAAACAGCTAGTCCTTCTCAAAACTCTGGATGGTAGGTAGTCCTTGGATGCTAATCCAATTCATAGGGAGTCGATGCTCAAAGGCTGCAAATGGGTTAAATAACAGTTGAGCAAAGATCCAAAGGTTGATTAGCCATGTCTGTCAGGAGAGGGGAACTGCTACATGATAGAAGTTTAACATCCCTTTCTTAGGGCAGGGATACTGCCCCTTCCGATTCTTGGTTTGTGATATTATGTACTACGTAAAAAGAGACATTTTTGGAATTTTTGCATTGAACCAACTCCAACTCGCAGAGATCTATGTATAACAGAACAAATTGTTGCCCAGTCCTCCACCATCCCCACAAATTTGAGCCTGTTGCTGCAGGCACTGTTTCAGTTCATCTCATTGAGGGTCACCATTTGTCATATGGCTCTTCTACTTTGGAACATGTACTACTTGCAAAAGAGTATAAAGATGACGTATATGTGGTCCTTGCCCACAAGGAAGGAGATAACTTGTTATTCTAAACAGTGACCTGCAGTGAGAGTATGAGAAGCATTCTGCTGAAGATATACCAATCATAGGACTAGCCAATCTCAATGTTCCAAGTTTCTATTTTGCCAAATTCTATTCCTTTTGTAGGTTATTTAAAAAACAAAGTCAACAAAGATCCAATAGGAAAAAAATCTGGACTTTCTCTAACCAGGCTGTATGCACTCACCTCTGTATGTATGAAAATCATTTTTGGTGCTTCTTTGTTGCTCTCCGTCACCCTAGGAGCTGAGAATACCTTCAAATGCCCTGAACCATCACTGGATTATTAGTAATGCCTAAGACTGAGGAAGGCGTCCCTGAGTCTGTTTAACATTTTTCTTGGGTTTCTGTGTGATAATGCTCTTACACGGCAGTAAATAAATTTAGTAAGAGGTATTTTCTGTGATACATAATCTAAGGAGGCATGGATATATATAATCTCCACCTTGCTATGACTAAATTGTGAAAAATGAAACAAATTTCTGAACGTGACATACCTAGTTAGAGGCTATTATTTAATGTACTATAAAATGTCATTTACTACACCTCTTCTTTTTAAATGAAAATATGATAGTTTTTAGATGAATTCTGAAAGCCCAGATTCATCAAATTTTAGTGTACAATTGCAGTCTTCATATTTCAGTGAGGCCTGGGGTTTTCTATGTTGAGTTTTAGGATTTGAAGTACAGAATTCATATTTCCACATAATATACCTTCCAACCTTTCCACCTTTCATGTCTAGGACAATCTGCTCATTACCTAGTCAAGAGATTAGATATACAGAAGGTAAGAAGCATTTGCTGAAGAGAGAAATACACATAGTGTAGTTACTGGATGGGAGAGATTTTCTTGAAAGTCTGAATAATTAATACAACGTGGCCATTACACCAAACTGAACGTTATGGTTTACTTAGCAATTCAGGAGGCATTTACTGTAATAATATGTGAATCCTGGAATACATATTCTCTCACATGTAAATAAAGTGTGAAGGGAAATTCATCAGCATGAAGCAAGTTATCATTTTAACATGCCAGTAACAATATTTTAAAATGTGCTTTTATCCATTTCATAATTTCACACTCCAAGATACGCACGTAGTAGGTTTGTGCATAGACACACATAGACTCATACAGCTATACTCAGAGAAAACGGAAACTAAAGAGAGTTGTACTTCCAAAATACAAGCATGGAAGATAGTGCATTACATTTTGAAGGTAGCTATAAATGTTCAATTAACCTATCCCTCATGTCTTGTTTTATGAGTACATATGGTGACAAATCTTCCTAATAAGAAGGGTCACAGAACAACAGATGTGTAAAATAGCAAAATGAAAACACCTCAACAGATGCATAATTTTTATTTTGCATGAAATGAATAGAAATGTGCAGACACTATTTTGCAAAGCATGAAAAAATCCTTAAATTAGGAAGGCTATAAATTGGAACGGTTTTAAAACATCTTTTGGATTTATCTGAAGAATTCAGGAAAGGTTCTCCCCACTGCCAGCAGCAATACGAACCTCCTTTACCGAACAGACCCTGAAAGTCCTGACAGGCTGTAGTCTCAGACTCTGTTCTTTAAGGTAGCTGAGGTATAGCCCCCATGTGGGCTTTTGTAACACAAATGCCTCTGAGAAGGCACGTGTGAGAGTCAAGCATCAGAAGACTCCCTAATTTAACTAGAGGAGGTACCTGGAGAGATGAGAACGTAGAGCCTTAACTCCTGAATCTGCATGTGAGGGCTTGAAACTAGCAATGTTCGAGTATGGGCAAGCATTGAGTCATCTGGCTCTGTTCCAGACAAATGTTAGCTTTGGACTAGGGACAGTATGGAAGTGGAGAGACGCCAGGTTCAAAATGCTTTGAAAGTTACAATGCATGCAGAACACACACGTAAACCCCATTGCCACTGAGTTGATTCCAACTCACAGCGACCCTATGCCAAGTGCTGCCCCACAGACTTTCCATGTCACAACTAGCAGATTTGAACCGCTGACCTTTTGGTTAGCAAGCACAGCAGTTAACCACTACACCACAGGGTTTCCACAGAACATGGAGAAGAAGTAAATCAAAATGAGACGGAGAGCACATACTGATCAGTACACTATTTCCAATTGCTTAATTTCAGGACTAAATTAATTTTCTCATCACTTTAAAAAGGCAATATTTTTATTTTTACGGACATAGGGTTTTTTTTTTAAGGCTTTTTATTTGGAAAGAATTTTAGACTTAGACAAAAGTTGCTACAGTAAGACAGAAAGCCTTTGTATGCCTTGTACTAGTTTTCCCTAAGGTTAAAATCTAATGTAATCACTGGACAATTCTCAGATATCAAACACAAACACAATTTTCTATATGAAGAAATTCACATTGGTAAAATACCACTGACTAAATTACAGAGTTATTCATATTTCTCCAGTTTTTCCACTAATGTTCATTTTCTATGTCAACATGTAACCTATTTGCTATATTACTGCATTTAATTGTCATGTCTTTTTAGTCTTCTGCAGAGCACTTGGCTGGCAGTCTGTTACAGAGCCCTGGTCATTCAGTGGTTAAGAGATCAGCCAGAAACCAAAAGGTTGGCAGTTTGAGTCCACCAGGCTTTCCTTGGAAATCCTATGGGCTGGTTCTACTGTGCCCTGTTATTAGGTCACTATGACATAATAGCAATGGGTTTGGCCAGCCCATTAGAATTATTTAATCTTTCCTTATCTTTAATCACTTTCACACTTTTGAAGAGTACCGGTTGGCTATTTTGTAGAATATCACTGAGCTGGGGGTTGCCTGATTTTTTTCCCCATGATTAGATCAAATTATGTATTTGGGGACGAATAACCATAGAGGTGATATAGCTTTCTCATCTCACCCTACCAGAGGTACCTGATAATCAATGTTTTTATTACTGGTGATATAACCTTGATTGTTTGACTAACATGAGGTCTATTATTTCTCCCCTCTAAACTTGCTGTTTTTCTGATTCTGTATTCTCTTCATTAGCAGTAGTAACTAAATCCAGCCCACACTCAAGGAAGAGGAATTTAAGTCACCTCTGCAGGAAACCCTAGTGGCCTAGTGGTTAATTGCTACAGTTGCTAATCAGTACCTAATCAGTAGATTAGTAACTCAAATCCCCCAGGTGCTCCTTGGACGCTCCAACTGCTGTACGGGGCAGTTCTACCCTGTCTGTAGGGTTGCTGTGAGTCAGAATCAACTTGATGGCAGTGGGTTTGGCTGTTTTTTTTTTTTTTTCCTTTTGGTGGTTTAAGGTAGGAGTGTCAAAGACTGTGGGCAAATGTTAAAATTACAATAGTGATTAATACGTATTCAGGGAGAGATACTGTAAGGCTATGTTTTGTTTGTTATGTTTCTCTTTAAAACTTTGCCTACTAATTTTAACATTCACAAGTGAATCCTGCCTATAGGAATTATTACTGTGACATTTGATGGTAATATTTCATATCTCACTTTACATTTATTAATTAGAATTATTCTATAACAAAAGATTTTTTTCGTCTCCCCATTTATGCATTTATTTAATCAATTGTTTAAATCAGTACGAATTCACGTTTTTTTAATTCATTGACTGTAATTCAATATTATCAATATTTATTTTGCAACTCAACTTGTTTCAGTTTTGGTCATTTGAGGCTCTTTCATGTCAGTTCCTGTGCTCCTTGGGCATGTCTCTCATAGTCAGTATTATTATTTGAGTACTTGTTTGTGTTCTAAAACCACCTGACCCTAAGGCTAACGCAGTCTAGCATCAGTCGTTTACTAAAAGCTCTCTAATTCCTTTTACTGAAGATGATATTTAGAGACCAACATCTGGGTGCTATAAATGCTCATTGCTATCAGGTTGTTACCCCTTCCAAATTGTCAGCAGACAGTAATGAACATGTGTATACATACATATCAATATTTATTTCTGTATCTACATATCTATCTGTAAACAGGAGTTCATACTGATATCTCCAACTCCCATCAGGTACCAAAGATATCATTCCTTCATTATATCTTTGCTTATTTGTAATTTACTTCTGACAGGGAGAGAACTGTCTCTTATTATCCACAATATATTTACCTACTTGATCAACTCTAGACTATGTATGAGTTAGTTTTAGAATTGTTAATTATATTCCTATGAAAAATAAATTTACTAACAGAAGTATAATGTGTTCATTTCTTTTTTTCTTTTGTCTTACAGTGTCTAGTCAAAAGATAATTTTCAAAAGTTACTTAGATCTGCTCCTTTTTTCCCCCACTTGTTTCAGTTTGGTATGCAATTAGTTCACAGCTAAATCCATTTGACATGGTCTCAATTCCATCCTGGGTTTCCTTGATATCTTGGATGATATTTCTTAAAGTTGTACATAATGAACTTGACTTAGTATGGTATATACTTATATAGATTTTGGCAACTACATAAAGTTTTGTATCCACTATTCAAACACATTGTCACTGCATTGACTCTGACTCACGGTGACCCTACAAGACAGAGTAGAACTGCCCCCACAGAGTTTCCAAGGAGCTCCTGATGGATTTGATCTGCTGACCTTTTGGTTAGAGGGTGTAGCACTCAACCACTACACCTTCCAAAGCACCACACGAAACAGTTTTATCATCTTAAGTTTATGATAGTCTTTTGAAAGAATGTAAACAAACAAAGCAACAACAATAATAACACTTTCAGCTTTCCATCAACTCCTAAAACATTATGAATTACCCGCCAAGTTGGACTATGAATTGGCCCTCACTACTCTCTGTACAGCAAACCAACAACTATACTACCTTCTCTATAGTAAAAAGCAAAAGAAAAAAAAGGGGGGAAAAACATCAAAATTGTTACTGTCAAGTTGATTTTGACTCATAGAGATCTTATAGGAAAGAACAGAATAGCTCTTTGGCATTCCCAGTGCTGTCCTTTTAGAAGCCCTGGTGGCACAGTGGTTAAGTACCTGACTGCTAACCAAAAGTCAGTGGTTTGAATCTACCAGCTGCTCTGCAGAAAAATGATGTGGCAGTCTGCCTCCATAAAGATTACCGTCTTGGACACCCTATGGGTCAGTTCTGCTCTGTCCTGTAGGGTCACTATGAGTTGGAATTGGCATTAAAGGGTTTGCTTGTTTGTTGCACAATCATTATGGAAGCAGACTGCCACATCTTGTTTCTGTGGAGCAGCTGGTGAGTCTGAACCACAGACCTTTTGGTTAGCACCAAGCACTTTAACCTCTGAGCTACCAAGGCTTGTTTTTTTCCGTAATAAAAATCAGACCAAAAGTGCTGCCATCAAGTAGATGCCAACTCATAACAACCCTATAGGGCAGACTAGAATTGCCTCAAAACATTTTCAGAGTAGCTGAGAGGTTGGAATTTCTATCCTTTTGGTTAGCAGGCTGAATTTAGTCCCCAGGAGTCCTTTTCCATAATAACCGAAAAACCCAAACCCGCTGTCGTTGAATTGATTCTGTGTCACAGCGACCCTATCGAGAGAGTGGAGCAGCCCCATAGAGTTTCCAAGGACTGCCTGGTGGATTTGAACTGCTGACCTTCTGGTTAGCAGCTGTAGCACTTAACTACAATGTCACCAGAGTTTTTTCCAGCCTAACATTCCTTAAATCAAAATATAGTTCAGATTACTATTCGGGTAAAAAAAAAAAAAAAAAAAAAAAAAAAAGGTCAATGATTACAAATGCTCTGTATATACATTGGCCTGTAAGAGGTTCTGAAAACTGTGGTCTGGATCTGCTTTTCCAACCTTACATTCTCCTATTGCCTTTTCCCTCTTCTGCAGTCCATCCCAGGTGTCCTCAAAGTGTTTGTCTTATACCAGCTAATTACTAGCACCTGGAAACTTGTTGAGAATGCAAATTCCCAGACACCCCACTGAATCCAGCACTATGCAGGAGGGGCTGGGGCAGCACTCTCTAGTTTACATACTTTCCAGCTAATTCCATAAAAGTCTACGCATCAGTGCTGTAGTGGAATCTTACCTCTCACTTGGTCTCCTTGTTAGCGGTCACTATGAGTCGGAACTGACTCGATGGCACTACAGTTCCACTTCTATGTGCTCCCTCTTAAATGTGGTTCATCTAGTTCTGGAGCTTGAGAAATTCTTTCCCCAGGTCACCACTTTCATGCCTTTCTTCTCCCTAAGCATGTCTTAATACTACCATTTTTATCAATATTTTCCTTACCCCATGGACCTGGAAAAAAAAATTTCCTTCCCTGACTCCCTAAACTTTATGTTTTATTTTTAAGCCTTATCAATCTTTACCCTGTATTTTCGATACCTATGCATAGGAGTTATGTTCCAGGTTAGACATGAAAAGTTCCTAGAAAGGGACATCGTGTTTTCTATATACTTATATCTCCTCCTTGGCCTAGCACGGTAGTCACGGGTAGGGAAACTGAATCTTGTCATAGCACAGCTCCTTCAGGTTTTTAATTTGGAGATATGTTTTTGGTTACAGCTAGTAAAATTCAATATCTGTGTGTTAGAGCACTGAAGGCAGCTGCAAAGAGAAGTCAGAGTTCTGTGGGAGAAGATCTCAGTGCTCTGGAGTTCCGTAGTGCTGACCCCTGCATTGAACCGTGATGATTCACCTGGATTAGTGTATGTAGAGGAGCCCTGGGATATAGCAGCTAAGCAATCAACTGACAAGTGAAAAGCTGGCAGTTCAAATCCACCAGCAGCTTCATGGGAAAAAGATGCAGCAGTTTCTGTAAAGATTTGCATCCTTGGAAACCCCGGTTCTACTGTATCCTTTTGGGTTACTATGGGTCAAAATGGACATGACAGCAGTGGGTTTTTTTTTTTTTTTTAATGAAGTGTCATAGTTAACCACCCACCTAGATACTGCTCTAGTTACTATGGTAATAATAATGATAACAATTATATTGGGAAGTCATATATGTAAGGAAAGTCTTTTCTTCTCTCATACACAAATCATAATGATCCTGAAAGATACTAAGGGCACCTTTTATTACAGTCTCGACTCAGAGATAAAAAAATTGAGACTCAGAAGTTATTTCAAGACTAAAACCATAGAAAATAGCAAAGGTAGGACTTATACCTAGATCTCTTTTTTCAAATTGCTTTCCAGTATCTGTACTCAAGTAGTTTTTGAGTGCTGGAACAGACAGAGTAAAGTAAGTGACCCCGTCTTGAGCACAACCTGCACCATTGTGTTTTGTAATTCTGTGTCCCAGCAGGAGTCCTGTGTATCCTTCAGTTTGGCTCAAGGTTGAGGACTAATCTATGCTCTCTTCAGGACTGTGGAAAAACAAGTGATAATAATCTAACCACCATAAAAAAAAAATAATGTGCCTTGTGCCTGGCAACTCACATGATGGCCAGACCTCCTCTGGGCCCAAAATACCAATTAAAATATCAACACCTCTGGGAGGAGACCACTGTGATCACCTAAAGAAGAATTAACCTTCTACCGATTTCTAGGACTCATAAAACCTCATTCTTTTTGTCTATAAAATCCCAGCTAGTCTCCACTTTGGGTAGGCTGATTTTGGAGGAATGATCCGCTCTGTCTCTTTGCCTACTGGTATGCAATAAAACATCTTCTCATCTCACTCCTGTCTCATTAAAGTTTGGCTGTTTGCAGTAGGTGGCACAAACTCTGCTTAGGTTTATGGTAACAGTGTTAGCTGGAGGAAAAGAAATAAAACCAATATTTATTATATATGATCTTAATTTGTGCCAGGTACTGTATAACTTTCCACCACATATTTTATTCCATTTCCTGTGATTCTTTGAACTCTGCAAGGTGAGTACTACCAGAAGAGGCTACGAGGACTCTGAGAGTTGCAAGTTTCCCAAAGTCACCCAGCAGATGTCAAATCCAAGTTATTTGAGCACACATTTTTTTTCCACTAGATCACAATGAATTTTTGTTACAGAGACTAGAATTACTCTTAGTTCTCACCTCAGCATTTTGCCTGTCTTGAAGGTAAAAACTCTGTGTCTCGTGGAGCTGTATATTTTGTGTCTCATGAAGGACACACCTGATACTAATTGACAATAACTGAGAAAGGATGAGATGTTCTACAGAAGGCTGCACTTAACACACAGTCTTTCCGAGCTAGAAAAGATTCTCCTGAATTTTGCACCCTAATCTTTTGAAAGATAGACCTAAATGTTTTAGAAAGAGGGTAGTTTTTGTCATGCAGATTGAACTGTGTTTGAGACGGGATAGTAGATCCCAGACATTTTTCACAATGAAAATTAAGAAAAAAGAAATTACGGAAACCAATAGTCAATTAGAGTAAAAATGTTGAAGTTTTTGATACCATTGTCTATCCATACACTTTGGCTGACAGACACTTAATGGCAACCGTGACTCTTAAGAGCACAGGACACTGACAGTCTTGTGTGGCCAACATGTTACATTCTAGACTTTTCAGAATGAAACAGATGGCTTAGGTGTAATTTTAATACCTATGCTGACTACATCAAAAAAGAGAAAAAAATGACAAAGTACCCTCTTTAGGTCTTTTTTCCTGAGTATGAATAAATACAGCATTCATGAATCACTAAGACATAGGAGACTGTTAAATTGCATTTCTGCTAGAATTTAAAAAAAAAAACATATGATTAACCAGGCTTTTGACTCTCAGCAATTACACCTCTTTCTTTAGAGGTCATTTTTGAATCGGTTCCACTGGTGGCTTATGAGCTAAAATGACATGGAGTCACAAAGATACACTAATGATGAATTAACAAAGCTCTTTTCATGTCCCCGTACCTGAAAAAAGCTTTCTACTGACAAAATAGATGCCAAGGATTTGATTCAAACAAATTACATAGATTATCTGACAAAATAATATTGATGGCAGTGATGGTGGTGATGCTAAACAGAGGCAAGAGAAAGGAAAGCAAATATTCTCAGTGGAACTTTCTCTCCTCTGTTACCTTCTATATTTTTCTCTTGACACCTAAATTTCTGATCCTGAATTTGCCCTAGAACCTAAAGAGATTTTCTTTAAAATGCTGCACATAAACCTTCAGGCTTAACTGTTTCTCCAGGTTCTTCTAGAAGAAGGAACACAAATATATTGCAGTGTGTACCATTACTCCTGTCACACACATGACTAAAATCCATTGCCGTTGACTCAATCCAACTCATGGTGACCCAATAGGATAGAGTAGAACTGCCTTACGGAGTTTCCAACGAATACCTAGTGGACTTGAACTGCTCATCTCTGGGTTAGTAGCCACAGCACTTATCCATTATGCCATCGGTTGCCACATACATGACAGACATTAACAACCTGTTTTGCTTTCTCTAGGTGTTTTTTTTTCACAGATCTCACATTTTCTTTCATCCCAACATTAAAGGAAAGCACTTCCATTCAAGCAAAACTGGTATCCAGATGAAATCTATCTTTCCTAGTATAGATTAACTAAGGCATAAAGCTATAGCATGTCTTTGGAGTCCTCACTTAACTTTTAAAAGTGCTGTAGAAAATTACTTGAATAATAATAATAATTATTATTATTTTATTCTGTAGATGAGGGACTTTGTTCTCTTTTTTACTTTTGATTTTTATAAATCACTTCCATAAGAACAATGGCACTGATTTAGTCAGTTTTTGCTAGCTTATATAGTGGTAACCAGCTTATTGCTGACCTAACTTGTTGACTGTATGCAGGTCAACTGCAGGTCTACTCCTTCTCCATTTCTTTTTCATTCAAGGACAAGGTTGAAGGTACACCCTTCACCTGGCTTATGTCCGTCTTATAGCAGAGGGAAAGTTCAAGGCAAACTGTCAATGGTCAAAGCAAATCATGTGATCACTGATGTCAAGCAAGGGAGAACCTGCATGATATCTGGAAATAGGAAGGAACATATGATCCTCCTATAGAGAGGCAAGTGAGTAACAGACTCTTCTACAGGTGTGTGTGTGTGTGGGTGGGTGTGTGTGTGCGTGTATTGATCATGCTACACATTGAAACTACCTTCTTTCTAAGTTATGCAGGAGAATATTTAAGATTTAATGCTGACTCTGGGAGATATTTAATCTCCTGGAAAAAGCTATGGATGACTTTTGCCTAGGAGCTAGTAGGTAAAGGCCAGCGTACAAATCTAGAGCAGAACTGCTACTGACCCCCCACTCCCCATCTTTTCATGCTGCTCTGCACCTGGACTCTGTAAGCTAGATCAGAGAAAGCCCACAGAGCATTTTTGAAGGATAATGTCCTAAATGCCCACATAATTTTAATTACAGACCAAGCATAAGTGGATAATTTACAATATGCTCCAATCATACAGAGGGAGAGTAAATTATCTTCTATTATGGACTGAAAGAACTAGAAAGACAAGTAAATGGTTGCTAGGCCTTCTGCTATCATTCAGAGAAACAGATGAGTATAAAAAATTGTAAAATCATGAGCTGGGGGTAAGTAGGAATGAGATTTATATTTTTATTTTTTGCCATATTTTCTTAACAGGGATGTTTGAGAAGAAGCAGAGGAAAATAATTTTACTAGAAACACTGCTTTTCTAATGGAAAGAAAGGAGAAAATTTTAATAATTTTTAGCATTTGAGAACTGGTGAGGGTGGCTTAAAAAAAGAAAGGATCACAGTGCTGAGTGAAAGTTGGGGGACTTGTGCTAGCAGGTTGACAGGAGATGAAAATGATACACTGTTGGTGTCCTTTGTCTTGATTGTAGGTGACAGATGAGTTTGGTACAGAACATACTGATAGAGGAAAAAATAGCTGAAAAACAAACCTTTATAATCTACCTTTAGAAAGGTAATATGTACTTATGCTTGAGGGAAAACATGAAGTGCAAAGATATAATATGTTTATTACACGCCTATACCCTTGCACTACTGGAGTCCTGGTGGTACAGTGGTTAACAACTTGTCTATTAACCAAAAGGTCAAAAATCTGAAACCACCAAGTACTCCTTGGAAATCCTATAGGGCAATTCTACTATGTCCTACAGGGTTGCTATGAGTCAGAACCTACTCGATAGCAATGGATTACCCTTGTTGAACAACTAGCTGAAAGGATGACAGTTAGGATCTACCTGTTGGTGTTGTTAGGTGCCATCAAGTCCATTTCAACTCATAGTGATCCTATTTACAAGAGAATACACTGCTCAGTCCTGTGCCACGCCCACAATCATTGTTATGTTTGAGCCTATTGTGGCAGCTGGTGTGTGAATCCATCTCCTTGAGGGTCTTCCCCATTTTGCTGACCCTCTACTTTACCAAGCATGATAGCCTTCTCCAGGGAATAATCCCTCCTGAGAACATGTTCGAAGTCTGTAAGACATAGCCTCATTACTCTTGCGTCTAAGAGCACTCTGGTTGTACTTCTTCCAGGACAGATCTGTTTATTCTTTTGGCAGTCAATGGTACGTTCAGTACTCTTCGCCAACACAACAATTCAAAGGCATCAATTCTTCTTCTGTATTCCTTATTCATTCTCCAGCTTTCACATGTATATAATGCAACTGAAAATTTCATGTCTTGGATTAGGTGTAACTTAGTCTTCAAGGTGACGTCTTTGCTTTTCAACATTTTAAAGAAGTTTTTCTCAGCAAATTTTCCCAGCGCAATGTGTATTTTGATTTCTGACTGCTACTTCCATGGGTACTGACTGTAGATCCAAGTAACATGAAATCCTTGGCAAACTCAATCTTCTCTGCATTTATTGTGATGTTGCTTATTGTTCTGGTTGTGAGGATTTTTTTTTTCTTGAAATGGAGGTGCAATCCACATGGAAGGCTGTGATTTTTGATCTTTACCAGTGTTTCAAACCTTTTCACTTTCAGAAAGCAAGGTTGTGTCATCTGCATAATGCAGGCTGTTAATAAGTCTTCCTTCAATCCTGACTCGACGGCACTTGGCACTCGGCTGGCTTCAATCCTGATGCCCTATTCTTTTCTGTACAGTCCCGCTTCTCATATTATTTGCTCAGGATGCAGATTAAATAGATATTGCAAAAAAGATACACCCTGATGCCCACCTTTCCTGACTTTAAACTATACAGCGTTCCCTTGTTCTGTTTGAATATTATCTCTTGATCTATGTAGAGATTCCTTGTGAGCACAATGAAGTGTTCTGAAATATCCATTCTCCACAATGTTATCCATAAATTTTTGTGATCCACATAGGGAAATGCCTTTGCATAGTGAATAAAACACAAGTAAACATCCTTCTGGTATTCTCTTCTTTCAGCCAAGAACTGACATCAGCAATGATGTCCTTGGTTTCACATCCTCTTCCAAATGCAGCCTGAATTTCTGGCAGTTCCCTGTCAATATTTTGCTGCAGGTCCTTTTGAATGATCTTTAGTAAAATTTTGTGTGTGATGTTAATGATATTGTTCAATAATTTCCACATTTGGTTGAATAACTTTTCTTGGGAATAAGCATAACATGGATCTCTTCCAGCCGGTTACCCAGGTAACTTGTCTTCCCAGTTTCTTAACATCGATGAGTGAGCATTTCTAGCGCTACATCCTACCTAGAGCATCCACCTAGAGGCAACTTAAAGGACAAGTCTGGTGTTCAGCTTCTAAAATGTCACATATTTGAAAAGTCATTGGAATAGTTCTTCCCTGACACACATGGGGTCACTAGGAATTGGATTTGCCCCAATGACAATTAACAACCACAATATTTGCTACTTCAAAGTTTAGCATTGTTCAGGCCCCAGCTCTGATCTATAAGAACAGAAGCTGTATTTTAATCAGACCTCCAGATGATTTGCATACATTTTAAAGTTTGAGAGACACTGCTGTGTATGCATATTATTTTGTATAAGCACTACCACAATCTCATAGCTTCTATTTCTACAAATTAAGAATTAGGGAATTTATTGCCAGGCCTCACAAACTGAGCAAGAAATAGAAATGAATTCAGTAGTTAGATTCAATTCTGTGACATTAAAGTCTTTATTTCCGTTCTACATTTTTTTAACCCAGAAAAAAGAGAAAAATAAGAGCTGTTTTTCTAGAACCTTAATTTCTACGTCTCAGCTCTTACCTCTCCACTTCATTTCCTCTTGTGTCTCTCTCTTTGTCCTTAGTGGCCAGTCACAAGTACAAAGATGTACTCTAGACACTTCAAAAACCTTTAAAAATTATCACAATTCTCTTTTATCTTTCAAAGAAATAAGAAAAATTTTTATCGACAATTATGTTGTATCAGTCTGGGTACCACCAAATTGCTACAGCTATAAATAAGTTGTGGATATGATAGAACTGTTTTTGAAGATTGTTTATAATTAGTCCCACCTGGATAAAACTGGAACACAAAGATTATGTAGCCACTGACTCTTAGAGCTAGAAAAGGATTTAGAGAGAATATCATCAATGTCCTGAGACCATAGGCGATTTTCCTACCTCAACTACTGGCACAGCTATGGTTAAAGGTAGGTCTTCTTGTTTCCCAGTTTTAGGCTGATACAACTGTTTCTACTGCATATCACACTATTACAAAGAAGAAACTAAGCTTAACTGTTAATTAGAAATTATTAGGAGGTCACACAGATTTTGACTGCTATGTTCAGGTTAAGAACCTGATGTGAGATCCTCTTCCTGTGCCAACCAGTGGCCCGTTTACGGAGAAGCAACCAGGTGGAATAAAACGGTAGTAAAGGAAGCACTGCCTGATGGCTCCTGCTAGGGAGCTACGCTTCCACTACTTTAAACCTTTCTGGGAATTCTATCCATGAACAGGGTTGGATTAAATTTCCACTGAAATGCTACTTAACTCAGTCCTTGGCTTGGGGTTACTAGAGAATTAAGGCATATTCAAAAGAAAAGAAAAGGCAAAAAATAAACAGCTGTAGTTTGGGCACTTGTGTATGCATCTATGTGTGTATATACAATAGCTTAAGCCCGGCTAAGACTTTCACAACTCATGTCATTTATTTTAATACAGACTTCATCTCAGTTCTTAGTGCTTTTCCATAACAAGCTTTTTGCTTAGCAGGGAAAATAAGCGACTCTCCTTGTGATTGCCAATATTGTGGTAGCCTGGGTGCAGAGTACACTTCCTCATCCAGAACTCCAGCCTTCCAGATAGGACAGAGCAACAACTCCTGGCATGCAGAAAGGAACACACAGAGGGTGCCAGTTGACTGTTCAGTTTCTTCCTTGGTACACGGAAGAAATAGAATGAGAAACAGAGTGCATGACACACGGGGCAAGGAAAAGAATACAAACTAAAGATGATGCATGAAATGCAAGTGGAAGATAACTGTAAAAGATAACTGTATTAGGGCAACAAGGGAAAGGGATTAGGCTGTAGAGGAGAGCACTTTAGGTAGGCATTATCTCTTTAAACAAATTTATATAATTCTTAATGTTTTCTGTCTTTTTTGGTATTCTGCATAATTTGACAGTATTTTAATCAAAACAAAAATATGTGCCATGATTTAACACAGTGTCTGCAACTCATAGGTAGTACAAACTGGTAATGTACTCAGAGGCTAACTGAAAAGCAGTGAAGTCTATTGACAGGTACCTTGGAAGAAATGCCTGGTGATCTATTTCTAAATAGTCAGTCATTGAAAACACAAAGCACAGTTCTACTTTGACACACATGGGTTAATCTTGAGTCGAAAATGACTCGATAGCAAGCTAGGAACACAACATTTATCACTTTATTGGCACACAACCGCTGCTAACCACAAGGTCGGCAGTTCAAATCCACCAGGCACTCCTTGAGTACTCTGGGGGTCAGTTCTACCCTGGCCCCTAGGGTCGCCATGAGTCGGATCCGACTAGGTGGCACTTGGCTTTTGGCTGCAACCAAAAAGAAAAAAAAAATTAAGTGAATGTATTACTCACAATACCTTTAACTTTTCACAGTATGAATTTTTACTGTTATTAGAAAAATGCAGCAGAAAAATAAGATAAAAGTATTTTGTAGTATAACCCACTGTGGTTGAGTCAATTCTGACTCATAGTGACCATATAGCATACAACAGAACTGCCCCATAAGGTTTCCAAGGAGCACCTGGTGGATTAGAACTGCCAACCTCTTGGTTAGCAGGCATAATACTTAACCACTATACCATCAGGCTTTCCTTTTATAGTATAGTCCACACTTTATAAAGAGAAAAACTGAGGCACAGAGCAGTCAGACGTTACAATTTTTACACTCGACAGCACTTGGCTTTGGCAAACAAAAAATCTTCAGTGTTACTTTTCATCAGGCAATTAGCTATGCTCAGTGTGCCTTCTCTCATTTACTCCTTGCCTCAACCTTTTCCCCGAGACGGGTATTTTATCCCCCCATTGAGTAACTCGCTCAGTCAGGTTGCCAGTAAGTAACAACGGTGAATTTGAACTCAGCTTTGTCTAGTTCAGACAATACATAAACTAATGGCCATGCCAAGTGCCGTCGAGTCCCATGGCTTTGCTATAAAACAAACAAAAACCGTAATTATTAACAGTGAAATTTGGCTTTCATGTAATTTTCACGTGCTATGAAATGCCATCTTTCTTTTGCCTTTTTCAACTGTTTAAAAACATAAACTATTTTTAGCTTATTGGCTATATAAATACAGATGATGTTTGGATTTGATCCATAAGTAATAATTGCTAGATCCCTTGGCTTAAACATAAGAAGACAGAAGAGATCAGTGGTGAAAAGCCGGAAAGTAAACCCCAAATATCCTTGAATAGGATACCAAGAATTTACTTACTTAAATGGAAAAAGAAAATTGCTTTAATTTTTTGTTTCTTTTCCGCATTTGTAGAATTCAGTAATTTCAGGAAGGCAGGGCTTCCTCCTATAGTACAGAATACAAATGTTTTCCCTCTTCTCACTAATGACACAGTTAAGTTTAATGGACCATTAAGGTCTTTTATCAGAGAGAAGCAATAAGGCTTTTGTGTGAAGGATAAAGGAAGTGTTGATGGAGGCCTGAATGGGGGAGGATTTGCTTATCCTGGAGAGAGGCAAAGGATAACACTGCAGAGTTGAGCCTGTGTTGCCTAGGCCCTAATCCAGCAGGAGCCCTCCAAGAAAGACTTGTGACATGGAGAGGGAATGGTTTAGGATAGGTCTGGCGAGTAGACACTCCAGAGGCAAAAGTATTACAGGGACCTGCAGCCATCCCACATCTCACTTTAGCCAGTGGAGAGCACTTCAAAATACCTGTAATTGAAACCCCAGATCAACACTTCTTCTCCTTCTTTCACTGCCTCACTCATCACAAGCTAGTTTTGAGCAATCCCCTGCAAGACATCACAGCTCGTGTTGGCTCTGTCCTCAAAACCTACCCAACCTAGACCTTGGAGCATGCGCAAATGGGAAAGATCGTAATGTCGCCAGATCCTGGATGCCCTCACCTATCACCAAAAAGGAAGATAACATCCCAGCCCAAGGTTCCACCCAAGACTATCCAAAATGTGAGGGAAAGTGATGCAACATCTGGACCTCCAAATATGGGTTTGGGAGGGTTAAGGGTGGAGAGTACCACACCCAACCCCTGGACATTTTTGGAAAGAAAAAGCTCTCCAGCCCTCTAGGACAAGGAGCACATGGTGTTATGATCCCTAGAACCCTCACTGCTCCTTATCTTCACAGACAATTAACTTGCCACTTTCTGTTCCCCTTGCAATTACTTTCAATCTAATTTCAATTGGCTAATTCAACAGGACAAGATCCTGAGCATCACTGAGTTACATACCCAGGGCATAAAGCCAGTTGATTCCAGAGGCCTGCAGTGGAGAATGCCGCACGGTCTTTCTTACGACTCTTCAGCTGACTGCACAAAATGATGGATCAGAGATGTCGACATCCCTGCTTGACTCCTTTTACACCACACACATACCACACCAGCTTACACACAAGACCTATAGCAAGATCACAGGGACTGCTGGTCTCCTGCATCTGATGTTACGTGAAGTTATGGGGCATAAACCCAATATCCCTAAGTGAAGGACAGATTTAGTGATGACCTCTTGTTAGCTACCTAAAGCTGTGATACTGCCTTCACATTTCTCTCTCGCTCTCTCTCTCTTTTACTTAACTTACATTTCAATTTTTAAATGTAACATAATCAATGTACTATTACTCAAAGTCTTTTCAAAGGGCCACTGAGGCAGTGATAGGAAATATAGTAAAGTACTATATCAAAAAGTCCCTTAGTGGCACAGTTTGTACTTCACTACTAATCTAATAGACAGCAGGTCATACCTCCACAGCAGTATCATGGAAGAAAGGCCTGGTAATTGTCTTCTATGAAGATTACGGGGGGAAGAAAAAACACCCTTAGAAGCAGTTCTATTCTGTAATACATAGAAACACCATTAATCAGAATTGACTTGAACAGGTTTTTGTTTGTTTGTTTACTATACCCAACGATTAAAGCAGCTTTCTTGTTCCTTGAGGACAATTTGAAGAAAAGACTGAAACCAAGAGGAGAAAACTATGTCTCCGTTTTATGTAGAGCAATGCAAACTCATTATCTTCCTTGTGCTTCTTTTCATTTTCCCCTTTCATCCCCACATCTATCGTATTTAAAGCTATCTATTTGAGATATAATTAAGTATTGCAGAGTCTGGCACAGTTTCAAAAAGTATTTTTTAAATATAAATTCTACTATGAATGTAGTTGCTGAGTATTAGATAAATGACATGAGGGATGGCTGTTCTAAGAACAATATTTCCAGCCAAAGGCAGAAATGATACAGGAATTGATAAGCCTTTGTCATCATCTACACTTCAATAGTCTGTGCCTTTCACTTACTTGAATTTTCTAGTAATGATTGTGTATGTGTAGCTGCTTTTCTGCTTTCTTGATATTTTGAAAAAAATTAGATAAACTGTGAAATTGTTCTGCTATTGCTTGATTTTTACATAATGGAGAAATGTAGGAATTCAGTTTTCTGCACTTCAGATTCTGCTTTTCATATTGTAATCAATCAATACCTGCCATTGTTCAGTTCACAATAAAATCTATTAGCATATACAGTGTGCAAGTTCAAAGATTCTTAAAATGATAGTGTTTCTATCACACCTATTCAATCATACTGTATATGGAGAGGAAAGGCTCTCCTTTTAATTGAATCTCAGTTGCATTATTGACTTCCACTAGCTGTTTTAGGGAAGTCATCTGATCAGCCTGTTTTTGAAGTGATTGCTATACTGGTAGCACTGTGATTAAGAATTTGGCAGACAAAATCTGGCAGTTCAAATTCACCAATCGCTCGTTGGAAACCTTATGAGGTAGTTGCACTCTGTCCTACAGGCTCACTATGAGTTGGAATCAAATCAATGGTAACTGGTTATGAAATAGTCACACTACGTACATCTTGGTCCTTCCTTGATTTGAAATATGCATTCTAAATGTGAGAGTACCCTGTAAGAGGCCTAAGAGTGTCATCAGTTCTAGTGAAGAATTATTTTGGGTAAATGTTTATTGCATATGCCACTGGCTTCATTCTTGTATCCCTGAGAGATTGCCTAGGTACCCAAGGGAAAAAAAAAAAACTAGGAAAAGTAGGAAAAAGGCCAGGCTTTCCAAAGATATAGAGGACCTTAGAGGTTATCCAGAGGCAGTGTGGTTCAGTGGCAGAATTTCCACTGTCCATGCGGTAGACCCCGGTTCCATTACCAGCCGATGCATCTCCTGCACAGCTTGTGTGTTGCTATGATGCTCAACAGGTCTCAGGAAAGATTTTAGACTAAAGCAGACAAGGAAGAAGGGCCTGGCACTCTACTTCTGAAAAACAACCAGTGAAAACCCTGTGGCTTATGATGATCTTGAAAACAAGAATACTTTTTTTCCAAACAACAGCGAGAACTGAAGCAGGCAGTCAGGGCTAACTTGTTACCTGTTTTGTTGTTGTTATTTGTCTTTCTTTTTTTTCAGAACTGACTTCTTATTTGCTTTTCTTAAAATCTCTGGCTTTCTAGCACTACCTAGTCCAGCAAATCACATGTTAACTTGCAGGAGCCACTGAGATAAAATCTCTGGAGCCTTTTGTAACTTCCACTTTAGGAACATCAAACAAGTGAAGGTGCCAGTGGAGGTGCCAGTTTGAGGACCCCTTGCCTGAGGTGACAGCTGAGAGCTCCCTGGATTTCAGTTTTGATGCATATTCTGTCTGGCCTGCCCCTGAACTGATGCTCCTCCCAAATTGCTCCCACTGTTTCCTCCCTGACACCTGCCCCTGTACTGGCACAGCAAGTAGCCTCTCCTTTAAAAGCCCCAAGCCTGCCTGACAGCTTTGGACAGGCTTTGAGGATGACACTATCTCCTTTCCCTTGCATACAGACATGTAAATAAAAAACCTTTGATCAGTTACAAGCACCTGTCTCAGAGATTGGCTTTTAGCAGTAAGTAGTAAGAACCAGGAGCTTCACCTGTTAACAATCTGATCTGCCACCAAGGATGGGGATAGTGCAGAATAGGGCAGTGTTTCCTTCCTTGTGGATGTGGTTGGCACGAAACAGGCAAACTTGATAGTACATAACAACTGAAAAATATTTACGTATTCCAGATGAACAAACTCAGCAAACAGTGATTTGTTCATTACTAGTCAGTCAAATATTTACTGGCTTACTGGATCTCTAGTCTTGTGCTTAGTCTGGATTACTGCCAAGCCAAGTGCCATAAAAATCAAAAAAGAAAAAACAAACAAACCCATTGCCATCATTGGTACAGACTCATAGCAACCCTATAAGACAAAGTAGAACTGCCCCATAGAGTTTTCAATGAGAGCCTGCCAGATTCAATTGCCGACCCCTTAGTTGGTGGCTGTAGCACTTAACCACTGTGCCATCAGGGTTTCTGCAATAGACAAAAACTGTATGTGAGTTCATAAATAAATACCTCTCCTAAAAAGAAGAAGAATTGTTCTCTTGTCCTTCACAAGGGCAAAGATCTTTTTTTTTTGTTCTTTTAGCCTATGGAAACATGGCTATTTTACAGGGGTAATATATACATTTTAGAATCACAGATAAATAAATAAATACTTTCACCTAAGAAAGGAAAGGGGGGAGGAGGAAAGAGAGCCAGAACAGCCTGAGTTTGGAGGAGAGAAAAACACACACACATTTCAGTAGTTAATGTGAGATTTAGTGCATTTCAGGGAGAAATAGGTCAAATGATATATTATTATTATTACTGGAATAATTTAGAGTGTATCCTATATCCTTAAGAAAATCTTTGGTAATGATCTAGATTACTGTTTTAGGCTTTTTTAATTTCTTATTTTAAAAATAAAAAAAAAGACAATCAATTTTTATTGGGGTTTTACATGGTTCTAGCCCTCACTAAGTGTAGAGCTGAGTCAATAAATACCAGCTACTTGGGTTTTATTTGGATTAGTTTGAGAGCTACAGTGTTTCTCCTTGGCAAAAGGAGCTAGAAAACACCTTCATATGTTATGCTAGTGAGGGTTCTCTTTCCAGTCTGGCTGTAAATTGGAGACTTGAACTGTGTTTCACTTGACCCTCAGAACGGTACAGACACCAGTATGGCTCACAGAAAGGGTTGCTTTCTCTCCTCCTTCTTGCTTAAACATTACCTTATTTTTATGTAAATAAGGTATGCATTCTACCTTTGTTTGTCAACCACTCTGTCTCCATTCAAGATATTCTCATAAGTCTCACAGATGCTGGATAGTTTTACATGTTGCTTAGAATAATTAGCATAGAACACTTTCCAAAATACTTGGGGGGAAGAGAGAGTAGCTGGCAAAGGAATGTAGAAGTCAGGCATTATTTGTATTAAAATACAGTATTTCTTCTCCACTGATGGCAGTTGTATGGAACCAGAATAATAACACCCTGTAATGATTCCTTGGAATGTATCTACCAAAGAAACCTTGACCACAACCCTTCCCGCTTTCTGGTCAAAGTAATTAAGACAAGGATATTGAAAACTTGAGGCAAAAAACCCCAAGTAGCTCATGCACACATTCACTTAGCGCATGTCCCTGTGCTGACCCTTTGATGTAATACAGGTTATTACAATACCCACCGGGCAGGGGCATACCTTGCAGTTGCTGACGTCTGTAACAGGGAACCTGAGTGGCAACATACCGTCACCACCCCCACTGGACAATCAATGTTAATCCTGATTAACATATGATGCACCCCTCTAGACCTAAGCCAATAGGACCCAGGGGGGAAGGGGCATCCGTAAGAAAGCTAGCTGCTCCTACCAGTTCATGGTTAACAGCCTGTCCAGCCAGCTGCCACTGGATGCAGTACCGCTGCCCCAGTTCTTTAAGTTTCCCTTTTAATGAATAAACACATGTCTCTTGGATGGTCTTCTAGTCAGTTTTTCGACCTCTCAGCAACCACATATTGAGAAGCATTTGCATTGTTGGGAATAAATCTTAACAATCCAAACAGTAGTTACAGTTAGTAAGCAATGAGTTTTGCAACACAATGTTTCAGTTTATAGCTGATTAATTCTGTAGCTTTGTGTGACTTGGACTAAATCTTGATGCTTCATTTTCCTAAGGCCGTGCCCTTAAAAAAAAAAAAAGCACCTCTACGTGGAGTCACCATGAGTTAGAACAGACTTAACAGCATCTAACTACAACCCAATGCAAGACAGTTTCAGAACAAAACATAGTGTTTTTAAGCACTTAGTGTGTATTTGAAGACTGTATCTATTGTTCTTATTGTATAAATTGTTAATGAGCACATAACAGTTTTCCAAGGGAGCCTGAGGGAATCATTTCTAAATTACACTTTATAAAAATAAGCTGTTTCTAATTTGTTCTTAATAAACACAATGTGACTTTTTTATACATGATCTTTTCTTTGACAAGTGGCACATATTTATGCTTGCACACCAATGTCACAGACACTCTTAGATAACTTTAAATTCATCCTCCCTGCCTCACTGGAGGCTTGACTATACCTTTATTTCACTGTTCTGGTACATTAACCCGAGTAATATACTGGATCCCTATGACTTCAAATGTAACAAAACTACTCATATTTATAAATTGGAAAATGACATATGGCTACTCCTCAGTAGTTAAATGTGCCTTTTGGGTATAAGATACAATATGAAATCACTGTATTATAAATACCTGTATTTGTTAACGCATTTTTCCAGTGGTCAAATTATTTTATGTTACACAGCAAAATGTTTCTGTAACGGTAGTGATAAACTGTTTAAACCGAATATTTATTACATTTATTACTTTTCAAAGACAACTTTTCTGAAATTCTCTATGGCTGTAGTCACCTTTTTCTGTTAAATCTTGAAACGACAATTAAATTTGATAGAGCAAATTATTATGGACAACAGAGAAAAACTAGCATAAATTTTAATTGAAAAGATGCATGGTTAACTGAAAGAAATTAATTTGTAGCTGATGGCTTAGGCCAAAGCTTTGGGAGTATTTTGTTGTTGGTGTTATTATTGTTATATTTGCATGGTTTTGTTTTTTTTTTAAAGTCATCACAGGGAAAAGCACTGTTTTAATACATATTTATCCTAGGTGGGTGAGCAAACTGTTAAATAAAGCAGTATAAAGCAAGAAGTAAAAATTAATTTTCATTTTGAACCTTAATTTGAAATGAGTTTACATAGCATGTGACAACTCTGATTAGGAAATAGGACGCATTTTTCCTGCAAATATCATTTTATCAGCTTTTCTTTCTTACTGATGAACATATTCTGAGACAAACTTAACCTGAAATTTTGTTTTCTGGAAACTAAAATGGAAGAGCCATATGTCTTTAAATCCTTCACAAAGCATCTTTATAAGAGACACCATCACATTATTTCATCCAGCCAGGACGATTCTCCTAATTCCCAGAAGCACAAATACATCTATAGATAATTATATGCTGAGAGGCATCACGGATTTTCCATTAAAAAAAAAAAAAGCAGTTTTCTCTGTGATTGACCAACATGACTTTTCATGACCCAATTCATGCAAAATAATAGGCCCAAACAACAGAAACTTTATAAAAACTAAAATATGAGATAATTAGAAATAAAGCAGATATGCTCAAAGTATGCTTTGGGGGGCATACATTTCTCATCTATGTCATAGCTAACTTTTATAAAATATCAAATACGAGACTGGAATGGAACAGGGATGATGGACAGTTCCCCTCACTATAAATAAATATCATATTTCGGCCACAATTTGGACTTTTAATTTTTCAAATTAACTCTGGGTATCAGCCTTTGTCTCTTGTATTAGATCACCAATGATTTCTGCTGCAAGTTGTTCATTAGTTTTAAACTCTAACAAGCCATCTAAGCATTTAAAGATCTCGCCAATCTACACCCCTTATTATTAATCACATGCATGGATAGTGCCCATTAGGTTTGCAGCCCATAGCAAGTCTAAACAAAGGCAGCAAGTAGGCTGTTGAGATTCTCAGGAAGTCTAATTGTTCCTAGGAGAGAGAACAAGCCAACAACAGAAACGCAAGGCTCTGTTCAGACCAAGACCACTTCATCATCATTGTTACTTCAATGGGCTGCTGTGTCAGAAGGAAGCACAAGCTCAGAGCACACACATTTAGTATTCTGAACAGGAGATAACACATCCAGCACCAGCACCTCACACATTAACTCCTTTTTCGCTATTAGAAAAGCAAAGCGCCTGCTGCTGCCGAATGCCAGGCATTTTATACCTCTGCAACTCTCGCTTTAACCATTGACTTGCAGCATAAGGGCCAGATACATATGCTTTAGTCCAGAGCATTTAGATAGCAGACTTATGAGTACATGTTCATTTAAATACATCTCTATGTGTTCAAGTTTATTTTGCAAATGTGTAAGTGTATTAACCTACTCCAGATTGGAGTTGTCACTATGGAAACAACATCAGTTTAATAAACGCCTGACTGCACATATCATTGCGCTAGACACTAATAAATGAATAGATATGGCACCTTGCCTTCTGGTTTGTTACATTCTCAAAGGGACTTCTACAGGAGTAATCAATGAATACTTCAAAGAGAAAGGCCATTTAGACTGGTTTGCTAATATCATCTTAAAATCAATTTTCAGCTCCTAAGAAGACTGTCAAAGAAGGCTTCCCTGGAGGAGCCCAGGGCTAAAGGAAACTTGGAGAGGCCGAGTACCTGCAGCAGATAAGGGTTTCCGCTGAGAATTCCCATGGGGCATTGGAGGCTACCCCTCCCACATACAAAGTGATGTGATGACAACTTTTCTGGTTTAGGAGCTTCCTGCATATGGTTAACAGTGATATGTGTTACTTGTGTCTTAAAAATACAAGTAACTTGAATTTAGGAAGTCTGTTGAATCAGGCAGATGTATGTTGTTACTGTTCTCTCACTGCCATCAGGTCTATTCTGACCCATAACGACCCTATAGAACGGAGTAGAACTGTTCTATTGAGTTTCCGAGGCACAACTGGCAGGTTTGAACAGTTGACGTTTTCGTTAGCAGGTGTAACACTTAATTGCGACGCTACCAGGGTTTCCTTGTTGAGGTTAGGTGCCTTCAAGTCATTTCTGATTTATAAGCTGCTAGCACAAAGGCAGGCAGTTCAAATCCACCAGCCTGTCCTTTGAAAAGTTATGGAGCAGTCCTACTCTGCTTTATAGGTTCACTATGAGCCTGCAGATATCTAAGAAATGAAATATAGGTTTATGTCTGTACTTTTGTATTTTGTCACCTAAAAGGACTATTGAGACACCCATCAAGTCAGTTCCAACTCACAGTGACCCTCATAGGATGCTGCCCCATCCATTTTCCGAACAGTGCCTGGTGGATTTGAACTGCCATCCTTCTGGTTAGCAGCCATAGCACTTAACCACTTCAGCACCACTGTTTCCACTGAGAGCTCTGGCTAGGAATAGCTATTGTATGTTATTAAAGTGATTCTCAATTTATTAAAGTGATTCCCAATTGATCATGATTACATGAAATAATAGAACTCCTGTTGGGTGGAGGGGAAGAGAGCTGGAATGTCAGGATATTCATGCTCCACATATTCCTAACACCAGTTTGAAGGGTTAAAAGATTTAGTGAAGATTTCTGTTGCTGTCTGTTCCCAGCCAATGGCATTCAGAGCTATATTTTTGCAAGCCAGCAAGCTTGCGAGAACAATTTGTTTTTATCTATGTCTGTTTCTTTGCCTCCAGTCACCATCACTCCTGGATAAAGGCGTAAGGGTAGCAGTAGAGAGAAATAAGTCTACTTTGGGGCATAAGCTTCTTTTCATTTTTCTTTTGGTCTTGATCAACCTGTGGTAAAACCTCTGGGTAAAACCGTCAGCTACAATAAAAGATCAAAGGAACCAATTTATCCCACTGGATCTTTCAAAACTAAATTTGTCTTTTTAGTCCAATTCTATTTTGTGAATGAGGAGAATGAATTTCACAGACTAGAAATGACTTGCTCAAAGTAAGAGATCAAGGAAATGGTGAAGCCAGGAAAGATATCGATCTCTTCTGAGTTCCAGGTCAAATCTTTCTGATTTAGCATTTGAGAGTTCATTCTCTTAGGAGCAGCAGTAGGTCCACCTGAAAAAAAAAAACAAACTATTTTCTAGCCTCCCTTGAACATAGTTAGGTGACATATTTCAGACAATGACGTAGAAGTAGAAGTCACTGGTGGGACTTCCGGGAAAACTCTTCAAAAAGCATCTGATTTAGCCATTTTATGCCCTTCTCTTTTTCTTATGTAAAGTGTGGTTAGGCTGTTGGAGTGTTATCTTGATCCTGTGTAAATCAGACAACAGGAACACGCTAAGGGAGCCTGAAGGAGCAAACAGATTGTTTGATCCTTGTTAACACCGCAGTGTGGCCATGACAGGTAAGTGACCTACTTCTCAATTTCTAGTGTCTTAACAACACCCCAACTTGATAAAGACATCATGTTTTCAGATTTCTCTTACTTGAAATTCAATTCAATCTCTATCTGGTATGCATAAAGATACATAAATGTATATGTACTCACATAAGAACACATTAATTAAACTCTGAGTCTAAAGCATGATACTACGTACCCATGTTTTCCTGAATTGAAACTCAGAATACAGTTGTCCCCTACAAGTTATGCCTAACAGTACAGACATATTCTATAATGTGATCGGTTGTATATTTGAGGTGGTAGGCAGAATCATTTGACCTGGTTTCTGGTCTGGGTTCTGCTACAAACTCTCGGGTATTTTGGCTATAGAGGAATACAAACAAAGAACGAAACACAGCAAAACAATCCACTGCCTATTAAGTAGATTCCAACTCATAGCAACATTGGGAGACAGGGCAGAACTGCTCCATAGAGTTTGCAAGGTGGAGTCTAACTGCTGACATTTTGGTTTGTTTGAAAGTTCAGATCTGACCAGCACTCCTTAGAAACTGTACATGGCAGTTCTACTCCAACCTATAGGCCTGCCAAGAGTCAGAATCCACTCGATGTTGGTGGCTGTCTATTTTGGCTATAGTTTTTATTTATTGGAAACCCTGGTGGCATAGTGGTTAAGTCCTATGGCTGTGAACCAAAAAGTTGGCAGTTCAAATCCACCAGGCACTCCTTGGAAACTCTACAGGGCAGTTCTACTCTGTCCTATAGCCTCACTATGAGTCAGAATTGACCAGACAGCAGTGGGGATTTATTTATTTGTCTGCTTTTAAGATTAAAGCCTTTTAATAATATTAGCTTTCTGATAAACTTGCTAAGTACACAAGGACTCTGACATCATTCATGGAATTTTGTAAAAATACTGTATAATATTTGATGTGGCTTTCAGTAGCATTTTTGCTAAAAGTATTTCACGAAAAAGAGAAACATGTATTCTTAATTCTTTACTTGAAAGCATTATTTTTCTTTTGCAGAGAGCCCATATAATCAATGAAGAAATAAGTAATGAGATAATTGGCTGCTCTCTGATTGAACTACCTTTGGAAGGGCTGTGCCTCCACCTGACTAGTATAACTGAAAATGAAGAAAATTAGCTTGCCCTCTGAGAGTTAAATCACGAAATCAACAGATGAGAGCAGGAATACACAAAATTACCTTTTAAGACAAAAAAGATTGTACAGCAAACAGAACTTGACAGAAACCTGATTGCATGTATTAACATATCTAAACAAAGAATATGTTACTGTTAAGAGGAAGAAAGCAGAGATATAGAACCTGGTCAGCCACGTGCAGAGATCAAGGAAAGTCACAGAGGGAGATTTAGAGGTGGAGATGATGGATACACTGGCTAGAGGAAAGGGGGTCAGAGTTATTGGAGATTATGCATATATAATCACACTGGCACAATTACCCTTTTTGGGAGATGAATAAAGCAATGTAGATCTTAGACTAATACTATTACGTGCTTGATTTATTAATTGCCCCTCATTCTGATTCCATGCTCACCAAGCAACCTTCTGATTGTGATTTAGTGTCCTATGTAGGTCTGCTTCCAGGAAGAGACTGGCTGATCCTAGTGTCTTCAAGTATCTTCTGTCATCAGACCATTATTTCCTATGAAGTAATAATAATGTGGCTTCTGATTATGATGTGGCTTTCCACATGCCTTTACTTTAGGGACAGATGAGCTGACTGTGCCAATATGAATATTATAATACAAGTCAATATTCTATTATAAATTAATAAATTTTCACTATGGACTCTACCCAGGATGAGAGTGTATGTTGTTGTCTCATTTATTTTTTAGTCAGTGTCAGTCTTTCCGAGTGTCCCAAGTTTTAGGCAAACCAAACCAAACCTATTACTGACAAGTCAATTCCTGCTCACAGCAAACCTCCAGGACAGAGCAGAACTGCCCTATAGACTTTCTAAGGAGTAGCTAGTAGATTTGAACTGCTGACCTTTTGGTTAGCAGCCAAGCTTTTAGCTCCTGCACCATAAGGGCTTCTAAGCAGTAGACCAGAAAGACTCTCTGGAGCTTTGAAATAGAAGGCTGGAACATAGAATACAGTGGTCTAAATAAGCCCTTTCCAGATTCATCCAGACTTCTTTCAGTCTTGCTATTCAAGGAAGTGTGATCCTTGAACTCACATCAGCATCCCCGGAAATGTGAATAAATTCAGAATCTCTGCCTCCTGTCCAGAATCAGAATCAGAGTATATAGCTGAACAAAATCTTTGGTATACTTACGTGCATAATAAAAGTAGAGAATTGCTGCCTTAGAGAATACTTCCAACACCTTTGTCTCTTCATTTCTACATATTGCCTCCCGAGTCCCTTGTGCTATGACATGTTTTTATTGGAAATGACAAGAATGAAAAGACTGAATAAAGAATAAATGCCCTTTACTCAAGCCTTTTGTTATAGGATTATATAATGTCTCCTTCTGAGACAAAGAGCAGGCTTGCTTATTGGCTATTATCAAACTGTAGGTCCTGCATGCTCAGTGTTCTACTCCTATAACAGAGTCTACTGCATGAACAAGCATCCATCTAGTCCATATGTATTGCCTCTGTATGTTGGAACTGGTGCTCAGGTAACTGATTCAGACTTGTTAACTCATTAATTACTGTTCTGGATATGAAATGTACCAACACAGTGGCTATAACAATTGGCTGAAGCATGCAAGCAATTCTGGGGATGGTGCGGGACTGGCGGTGTTTCATTCTGTTGTGTACAAAATCACTACAAGTCAGAATTGAGTTAATGGCATCTAACAACAACAAAAAAGTCTTACATCTCTGACCCAGGAATCTTGTGTTTTCTGCCAGCATCTATGAAATGGTGGCAGCCTAACTTATTAGTATATAAGTAGGACAAAAATCTTATATACTCCACCTTTATTGACAAAGACTTCCTCAGGTTTTTGTTGTTGTTGTTCTTGTTGTTAGCACAGCTGCAAAAAGCATGGTGTTGGGACAAACGAGTTCTTGTCTCAGTTTTTTTTATTATGACTGAACAAAAATGTACATTCCCATATAAATTCGCATGCTCACCTATACGCAGCTCCCACTGTTTTCTCTGCCCAGTGACAGCACATCCCCCCTCTTTGCTCCGTACATGACCTATACTCCCAGCAGTCTCCTAATCCCTCCTCTTCACCCACTCCCTTTCCACCAGCCAGAGGTCAGCAGGATGGCATCCTATAGATGCATAGAACCATAAAAATCCCACAGGATATGGTCACTCTGCGTAGCCAAGTCCAACCTATTGTTGTCTGAAAAGCTGACCTTCCTTATGATTTATGGACACGGGCAGCATAAGGGCCAGGGTCTATGCCCCCAGGGGAACCCTGAAGCCCCAAGACTATCAACTTATTGGAGATATCAGGGTGCATCCCTATTTATTTTCTCGTTGCCAGTGAGATTCAACTTTTTGAGCTCCATCACGGCTATTACTGGTGGTGGCCAGGTACCATCTGGTTCTTTGGTTATTAGTCGGTGTAGAGACCAACAAACATGGGCCTCTCTGTCTTCTGGTTTCTCTTCTCCCCATGTCATTCTTGTCCTTGGTGATTATCCATTTCTGTTGTGCTGGGACCATTTGCTGTACCTTCAGATGGCAGCTTGGCAGCTTTTAAGATGCCAGACACCACTCACCAATGTGGAGTACAGAGAGTCCTCATTAGCAAAACGCTGGCTGTGCAAATTGGCCTCAATTTCGTCTGAGAGCATGGTACCCAGCCCCCCTGCCCCAGCTACTCTGTCCCTGCAATATTGGATCAAGATAGGAGGAGTACTCACATTGTGTTGAAGTACAGTTATTTCTAACGTGTGCTGTCACTGATTTCACCCAAACAAATTTCTATTAACTATCTAATCTAAACCATCCCCACCTCACCCTCCGTTCCCTCCCTCCCTCCCCTTGCAGCCATCAAAGAGTCTTTTCTGTTATGCATGAGTCTGTTTTTAAGTTCTTATTATAGGGGTTCTGTACAACATTTGTCCTTTTATCACTGACTACTTTCAGTCAGCATAATGTCCTACAGTTGAAACCAGGTTAAGAGATGTTTCCTGCAATCATCATTGTTCTTCATCATTGCATAGTGTTCCACTGAGTATATATACTGCAGTTTATCTACCCATTCCTCTGTTGTTTGGCATCTCAGTTGATATCATCTTTTTGCTATTGTGGACTGTGCTATGATGAATATTCGTGTGCATGTATCACTTGGTGTGAATGGCCTTGATTCTTTAGGATATATTCCAAGTAGTGGAATTACTGGGTCAAATGATATATCTATACCTAGCTTTTTAAAGGAGCACTAGATTGCTTTCCAAAGAGGTTGCACTATTTTGCAATCTCACCAACAGTGTAGTAGAGTTCCAATCTCCCCACAGCCTCTCCAGCATTTGTTGTTTTCTGTTTTTTGGATCATGGCCAACCTTGTTGGGGTGAGATGGTATCTCATTGTTGTTTTGATTTTGAATTTCTTTGATAGCTAGCACGTCTGTATGTGTTTTTTGGCTGCCTGGATCTCCTCTTTAGAGAAATGCCTGTCCATCTCCTTTGCCCATCCCTTAATTGGATGATTTATCCTTTTCTTATTGGTATTTTGTAGTACCTTGTAAATTATGGAGACCAGATGTTAGTCTGACATGTAGGTGCTAAATATTTTTTCCCATTCTGTAGGCTTGGCTGGTAGGTGGCCTTTTAATTCTATTAATAAAGTCTTTGGATGAGCAAAAGTGATTGATTCTTAGTAGTTCCCCTTTATCAATTTTCTCTTCTGATGATTATGGTTTGTTTGACAGATTTTGAAGTCTGTATATGTTGTGTACTAAACCTTCCATTGTTGTTCCTGCTTTTTCTTGGATGAGCTTTATTGTTTTAGATTTGATCTTTAGGTCTTTGATATAGTTTGAGTTGATTTTTGTATAAGGTGTAAGATATGGGTCTTGTTTTAATGTAATGTAGATGGATATCCAATTTTGCCAGCAGCATTTGTTGAAGAGATTGTTTTTACCCCAGTTTAATGTGTTAGGCCCTTTGTCAAATATCAACTCTTCACAGGCAGGTGATGTCACCTCTGAGGTCTGAATTCTGTTCCATTAATCTATCTATCTGTTTTTGTACCAGTACCAGGCTGTTTTGACTACTGTGGCAGTGTAATAGGTTCTAAGGTCAGGTAATGAGGGCCTTCCCAGTGTGTTCTTCTTTAGTAATGCTTTACTTATCCAGGGCTTCTTCCCTTTCCAGACAAAGTTGGTAATTTGTTCCTCCATCCCATTAAAAAATGTCACTGGAACTTGTATTGGGTTTGCACTATGTAAGTAGATTGCTTTAGGTAAAAGAGATATTTTCACAATGTTAAGTCTTCCTGTCCATGAGCAGGATAGGTTTCTCCATTTATCTAAGTCTCTCTTAATTTCCTGTAGTAAAGACTTGTAGTTCTCTTTGTAAAGGTGTGTTATTTCTCTGGTTAAATTTATTCCTAGGTACTGCATCTTCTTAGAGGCTATAGTAAATGGTATTGACTTGGTGATTTCTTCCTTAATAATCTTGTTGTTGGTATAAAGGAATCCTACTGATTTACTTATCTTTATCTTGTATCCTGAGACTTTCATGAACTCTTCTATCAGTCTGAGTAGTTTTCTGATGGATTCTCTGAGATTCTCTGCATATACAATCATATCATCCATAAATAGGGAAATTTTTAGTTCTTCTTTGCCAAAGCAGATGCCTTTTATTCCTTAGTCTTGTCTAATTGCTCTGGCTAGAACTTCTAGGGCAATGTTGAATAGGAGAGGTGAGAGTGGATATCCTTGTCTAGTCCTGTTCTCAAGGGAAACTGTTTCAGTCTCTCTCCATTCAGGATGATGTAGGTAGTTGGATTTGTACAAACGGCTGTTATTGCACTGAGGAATTTGCCATCTATTCCTATTTCACTGACAGTTTTTAGCATGAATGGGTGTTGGACTTCATCAAATGCCTTTTCTGCATTAATAGACAAGATCAGGTGATTCTTTTCTTTGGTGATATTTATGTGTTTGATCACATTAATTGTTTTTCTGATGTTGAACAAGACTTGCATCCCTGGTATGAATCCAAATTGATCATGATAGATTATTTTTTGCATATGTTGTTGTATACTATTGGCAAGAATTTTGTTGAAGATTTTTGCATCTAGATTCATGAGTGATATCGGTCTATAGTTCTCCTTTGTTGTTTCGTCTTTTGCTGGCTTTGGTACCAGGGTTATGCTGTCTTCATAGAATGAATTTGGGACTATTCCAACCCTTTCTATATTGTGAAATAGTCTCAGTGGTATTGGAGACAACTCTTCTCTAAAAGCTTGGTAGAATTCTGTGGTGAAGCCATCTGGGCTGGGCTTTTTTTGATTGGCAGTTTTGGGTTGAGTTTTTCAATCTCTTCCTTTGTGATGGGTTTATTAATTTGTTCTGCTTCACCTTGTGATGATTTTGGTAGATGATATGAATCAAGGAATCTGTCCATTTCCTCTAGGATTTGAAATTTGTTAGAATACAGTCTTTCATAGTATTCAGCTATGATATTTTTGATTTCTGTTGGATCTGTTGTGACAACTCCCCTCTCATTTCTTATTCAGGTTATTTGTTTCCTTTCCTGTTTTTCTTTAGTAAGTTTAGTCAATGATTTGTAAAGTTTGTTGATCTTTTCAAAAAACCAGCTTTTGATCTTATCAATTTTTTCACTTGTTTTTCTATTCTCTAATTCATTTAGTTCTGCTGTAATCTTTATAATCTGTTTTCTTCTGGTAGCTGAGGTGTTCCTCTGTTATTTTCTCTCTACTTGTTCAAGCTGTAGGGTCAGTTCTTTCATTCAGTTTCTTTCTTCCTTCCAGATGTGTGCATTTATGGAGATAAACTGACCTCTGAGCACTGCTTTGGCTATATCCCACAGGTTATGGTAGGAAATGTTTTCGTTCTCGTTGGAATCCATAAATTTCTTTATTTCATCCTTGATTTCTCCCATAAGCCATGGTTTTTTGAGCAAGGTGTTGCTCAGTTTCTATGAGTTACACTTTCTGTCTATGTTTTTTCTGCTACTGATTTAGACTTTCATGGCTTTATGATCTGAGAATATGCTTTGCATTAATTCAATGGTACAGATATAGTTGAGAATTGCTTTATGTCCTAACACATAGTCTACTGTCAAGAATGTTCCATGTGTGCTGGAGAAGAAGGTATAGCTATTTGCTGATGGATAGAAAGTTCTGTATACGTTGATGAGGTCTAGTTGGTTAATTTTGACAATAAGGTCTTTTGTGTCTTTACTGAGCTTTTTTCTAGATGATCTTTCCAGTATCGGGTGTGGAGTGTTGAAGTCTCCTACTTTTATTGTGGAGTGACCTAGCTCCTTTTTGAGTGTAGTCAGTGTTTCTTTGACATATTTAGGTGCTCTAATATTAGGTGCATAAATAGTTAATATTGTTAAGTTCCTGCTTGTGTATTGAACCTTTCAGCAATAGTGTCCATCTTTGTCTACAATGGTGGATTTTACATTAAAATTGATTTTATCTGAGATTAGGATTGTCACACCTGCTTTTCTTTGTTCATTGTTAGCTTGATATATATTCTTTCATCCTTTAATTTTTGGTTTGTTCATATCTTCAAGTCTAAAATGAGTTTCCTGTAGGCAACATATAAATTAGTCATGTCTTTTGATCCAACATGTCACTTGATGTGTCTTTACTGGAGCATTCAGTCCATTCACATTCCATGTAATTCTTGATAAGTGTGTATTCAATGATGCCATTGTTATACATTTATTTTTTGTGTTGATGTTTTCGCTGTTGTTCTTATTAATCTGTTCTGTGACCTTCTTCTTTGTGTGTTGATTTTTTCCCTTTTTCTGGGTTGGTTTTGTGGTTGTTGAGACTCCTGTAGTACATTTCTTGATATGATATTTTGCTTCTTTATTGTGGTTTACTGCTGCCCCTATGATCCTGCTTAGTAAACTATATATAACCCCAATTTTGATTGCTACCAGTCTTGTCAATTTCCTCTCCATCTAGAAGGACTGTAACGACATTCATTATGATCTGAGAATATGCTTTGCATTAATTCAATGGTACAGATATAGTTGAGAATTGCTTTATGTCCTAACACATAGTCTACTGTCAAGAATGTAGTACATCCCTCTTTTTAATATGATGATATCATGGTTTACATGATGTGATCACTAGATCATTTCTTTCACTATTGTGTCTTTGATAGTGTTTGGAGCTTTCCTTAACTGAGTAGGATTCTGGATATGTGTCTTTCTAAGATATAAAGCTACTGATTTTGTTCTTCCAAGCTAAGAGATTCTTTCAGTATTTTTTGTAGCTTTGGTTTGGTTTTTAGAAAGTCTCTGAGTTTCTGTTTATCTGTGAATGTCTTCATTTCATTTCCATACTTGAAAGATAGTTTTGCAGGATATATAATTCTTGGTTGGAAGTTTTTCTCCTTCAAGGCTTTGAATGTGTCACGCCACTATCTCTGTGCCAGCATCATTTCTGCTGAGAAATCCGACAAAAGCCTCTAGGGTTTCCCTCTGAATGTCATCTTTTCTTTGAGTCTTGCTGCCTTCAAGAGTTTCCGCTTACATTTCATTTTGTTAAGCTCAATTATAGTATGTCTTGGAGTCTTTCTGCTGAGATCTATATTGAGTGGTGTTCAATATGTATCTTGGATATCTATATTCTCTTCTTTCATAATTTCTGGGAAGTTTTCTGTCAGTCGCTCAGCAACAATACTCTCTGTGTTCTCCAGTGTCTTGTCATGTTCAAGAATTCCAATTAATTGTAGATTGTTCCTCTTCATAGAGTCCCACATGCTTCTTAATGCTTCTTCATTTTTCTTGTTTCTTTTTTTCTGATTTCTCCTCATGGATGCTGGAGTCAGTAGCTTGGTCTTCCAAATCAGAAATTCTTTTTTCCATTTGTTCCATTCTGTTTTCTTGGTTTTGAGTTGAAGTTTCTATGTCTTTGATTTTGTTCTTGATCTTTTGGATTTCAGAATACTGATGTTCCATCAGATTGAACAGTTTGCTTAATTTTTGGTTTTGCTCTGCTGCATTTTGTATAAGGTCTAGGAGGGCTCTATACATAATCCTTTTGTATTCACCTTCTGATAGTTTCAGAAAAGCTTCTTTGTCTCAGAAGTTCTGAAGTGGTTTCTTTTGGAGGCATTCTGATGCCATGGGTGATTTCAGGGTTACTGTTCTCTCCAAAGTTTGTTTCTTTTGGGGCTTCATGTGAGTCAGTAGAGGCTGGGAGAGATGCTGTGAAGATGGACTACAGTTGTTTCTCTAGGCTGTCTTAAAGTGAGAAGTACAGCTTCCAATGTCTGTAGTCAGGTTTTCAGGTATAAACATCCCTCTTCCCAGCTGGCAAAGTAAGCACCTCTATGTTCAACCCCAGATGTTATAAACCAGCTCAAAATACAGAAAGGCTACTGTCCTGCTGGCCTCTGCTGTTGGGCCCCCACTATACCAATACCATGTAGCATTCTGCTTTTCTACTGGAAAAGCAGTCTCTTCTGGGTAGGCACTGCCTCCCAGCCCAGGAATTAGTTCCAGTTGAGGCTTCTGTATGGATGACTCCACCTCCTAGCAAAACAAGATGGCGTCCCTCACAAGCTCACCAGCGGGCTGGGACCAGGGTCTCGGTAGAAAGAGAGGCAAAGAGTGCCAAAATACCCAGAGTCCACAGCCTCTGCCTCAGGGCCCCAGCCACAGGTGATACTGTGGAAAACACCACCTCCCTGCTGGAAAAGCACTCTCCCCACAGCAGGTGACATCTCCCAGAGTAGGAACCAAGTCCAGCAGGGATCTCTGCCTGGGTTTCCATGCTTCCCAGTGGATCAAGATGTTGTCCCACACAAGCGCAGCTGTAAGCCTACCACATGGCAGAGGCACAAAGATAAGCCAGAGGAGTCAAAGTGTATAGAGTCCAAAGCCAGGTTCTCAGAACATAGCAATTATGCTTGCCGGTCCCACCAGCAGTTCGTCTGAAACCAGCAGCTAGTCAAGTCCCAGCTCTGCCTGCTGGCCAAGACAGAGGAAAAAGAAATCAAGATGGTAAGTTACTTTCGGTCTGTGCCAGCCTGTGCTTGCCGAGAGTGGGGTTAGTGAAAGAGAGGAGGCTTTGCATTCAGTAGTATGAAGTCCAAATTGACAGCCATATGCTGCATCCCAGGGCTCACTAGGTGTCCAGAAGGCTCCGTTTAATTATCATTTCAGGTCTTGGTTTCCAGAGGGATTTAGGGAGACGTGTGTTTAGTCTGCCACCTTGACTCTGTCCCTCTTGTCTCAGTTTTACCATTAACTGGTTATGCTAAAGCATGGTTATTAGCTCTGTTCTCTGGAATGATATCTTCATGTATAAAATAAGGATGAGGAAGGGGGCAAAGTAGGTGATAGTAATTCATAGACAGTTAACTCATTAAGGACAGATGCCATGACTTACGAAGTTTTTGTTATTGTTCCCCCTTCCAAGAATTTTAAATATTGAGGATATCAAAAAATACATGCTTTATCCCAAGGGGTTTGGGAGTTTCAGGAAACTTTACTGAGTTATTTTTTTACCCTATGCTAACTGTACATTAAGGGATATGTTTATGTTCTGGACATACAAGGTATCTTATTTGGTAAAAATAATGAATTGCTTATTGAACTCAGAATATATGAACCATTTTAATTAGCTGTTTCAGTTTACACCTGATAAGTTTGAGGTTCCAACTCATTTGGGGTATTCTGGATTGTAGGAACCTTTGGAAGAACAACTATTTGTTCATTATTTAAAATAAAATTATTCTGAGACTAAATCCATAAAATCTGATGATTTTCGAGAGAGAGAACAATAAGAGAATGTGGAAGGCTGATGTATGTTGCTTGCATCATACCACTTTCAGAGACATAAACTATGGATAATGCTTAAGGCCTGCAGAAATGTAAATATACTTTTGCTGAGAGAGGAGCTCACTCTCTGAAGTCTACAATCTAAATCCAATTACTTCTATAACTGAGGTTGAAACAGTAAGGAAATAGCTAGAAAGCGTCAACTTCAACAGGAAAGACTGATGACGTGCCATGGGAAGCCTGTGAGCTCTGCAGACACAGAAAAGACTAAATATTGCCTTTCCACCCAAACTCATCACTTTGTATCTCATCAATGTAGCTGCCATATGGTTGAGACAGAGGATTGCCAGCCAAGTGCCGTCAAGTCGGATCTAGAGGATAGTAAGGAAAAGATCTGAGGCTTTGGTATTAAACATTTTTTTCTAATAAACATCTTCTCTTAAGGTTAGTAATGAAAGGAACTAACTAGATTAGAAGCTTACTAAGATTTTGAGCAGATTGTCTTGGCAAAGAAGCTACAAGTTGTTTAACTCTTAAGGAAATTTGAGCCTATCTTCACCAGTAAAAGGTGGACCATCTAAGCTGTTTAGTCTCCAGTGCTTCCTTCAGATGTTGTCATAGAAGATAATGGCCAAGAATCATTTTCCAAAAGGCAAGGGGCATAGTGAAAATGGACTTGGAGAACTTCTTAGAGCACTGGATGAGTACTCTACTGCTGGAAAAGGGAGTCTCAAGTCTTCCAGACGGTAAGATCTAATCACTGCTATGACTAAAAGACTACTGTGGGTTTCTCCGCTTCTTCTCATAATGCGAGAGTAATTGCAGTTTTTTTGGTTCATATTTCACTATATTATATTAGGTATCTGTGTAGCAGAAAACTTTTGATTGAATTCCAGGTTATTGGTACACAGGATGTCAGATTCATCTTGATAGAGAAGATGGCACATCACCAAGACAGCATAAACCTGAGCTGAATCCAACATGTGCAGAGAATGCCTGCTTTCTATTTTTGATAGAAATGAGTGTGCTGAGTATGTAGGAAGAAAAGCATAACTATATATTTGAGTCATAAAGGGGTATATTATGCAGTGTTTCAGTCAGCTAGTGCTGCTCTAACAGAAATACCACACGGTGGATGGCTTCAGCAAAGAAAGGAAGGGATTTACAATCTTACCCTAATCTTTTTTACATATGGTATAGGAAAATCAGAAAATGGACGGCAATCACACAGTACTGGTAATCACAACCCAGCCAAATTTTTATACATATCTGGGGCGGGGGGACACAAATATTCCATCCTTTGTTCCCCACAATCACATCTTTAAAACATGTAACACATTCAACCCATCATAGTAAAAGTCATAGCAAAAACATGTTCACCCCATATGATACCAAAACTCTTAAATCAGTTCCAAGTCCAAAATACAAAAATTTCTCTACATCTGTGAAATTGAAACTACAAGTTATCTGCTTCCAAAGTATCACAGTAGGCAAGCACATGGTAGACATTTCCATTACAAATGGGAGAAACTGCAGGGAAAGGAAGTAGACAACAAGCAAATCAGCAAAATACATTATGTTAGCCTCCAACAATCCTTTGTTCTCTGAGACAATTTAAATATTAACCTTGCCTTTCAGACTCTAGGTATTGGCCACACTTTCCGGATCCTCAGTGGAGACTCCCTTTGCTAAAACTCTGCCTTCTAGGCCCGCTGGGAAAGCAACTCTGCCCCATAAGCTTTAGGTGCACCCTAAGCTCAACGGAGTGGTAATTTCACCCTTACAAACACAGGAAGCCATAGCTCCATCCTTTCAAACTCTTGAGGTCATGGCCATATCTTTTGAGACTGAGGAAGCTCTGCTTCTCATATTCTTTGTCTCTTCAGCTTCTGCTTCCTACGACCTCATGGCCTGAGCTTCAGGACCACATCTGTCCTGCTGGGGCAAGTGTTCCAAAGCTCTGTAACTTCACTGATTCAAGTGACCAGAAGCACCTTACTCTGCCAGGAAGCCTTCTGCACAAAGGCACTCAGCTATCTTGCTCCGTGGATCAGCAAGCCTAGCTCCACCAATTCAAGTGCTCAGAGGCACCCCACTCCACCAGGAAACCTCTATGCACAGATACTCAGGTTTCTTACTCCATGGGTCAGCTCCAGCTCTGTCTCATGCTGGTTTGGTTCTGTTGATGTTGTTTCTCACTATCTGTGTCTTCTTTGGTGGTAATAGCTCTCCTCAGTTCCTTCCGATTTTTCTATTTATTTACAGTTTCAAAGCTGCTTCTACATTTGGGGCATTTGTTAGAACAGCACCCCTCTCTCATGGTACCAAGTTCTATATTAGTTAGCTAGTGTTGCTGTAACAGAAATACCACAAAGTGGATGGCTTCAGCCAAAAAAAGGTTTATGCTTACACCGTCCAGTAGGCCACAAGTCTGAATTTAGGGTGTCTATTCCAGGAGAAGTCTTTCCCCTTTTTGGCTCTGGAGGAAAGTCCTTGTGTTACATCAGTCTTTGGTTGGGGAACATCTTGGCACAGGAACTTCAAGTCTGAAGGATGTGCTATACTCCTGGTGCTGCTTTCTTGATGATGCAAGGTTCCCAATACTCTGCTTGTTTCCTTTTCCGTTTATCTCTTGTAGAATAAAAGGTGGTGTAAGACACATTCCAGGGAAACTCCCTGTGCAGAGGAGCAGGGAGGTGACCTTAGGAAGGGATTTACAGTTCCACTCTAATTCTCTTTAACATGCAGCATAGGAAAAATCACATAATGGAGGACAATCACACAATACTGGTAATCACAACCCAGCCAAATTTCTATATAAATTTTTGGAGGGGACACAATTCAGTCCATGACATGTAGTAAAGATTACTCATTGCCCCTCATTGTATTTTTTTGCTATAATAAAAGAGCTACAGTTTCTGGCAGAGCATAAAGCTATCACAAGTAAAAAACAAATGTCTCAATCTCTTATGCTAGTTAAATGCGGTCATGTTGGTAAAGGCCAGTAGGATGTAAGTGTAAATGGTGTATGCAGATTTTGGTAAGAATTTTTTTTAAAAAATAAGCCCTTCTCCTCTCCTTCCTTACTTCTATAGCTTAAAATATGGACATGATGCTCTGACTTGGAGCAGTCACCTTGTACTTTGTGTTGTAAAATGACCTTGAGAATGGATGCTACAAATAGTAGAACAAAATCATGGAAGGAATTTATGCTCTTGAGACTGTGAAATGCCACTCCAGTCTTGAACCATCCATCATATGCCTCCAGAAGAGAGAAAATGAAGTTTAGGTCACTATTATTTTGGGTTTTGACACTTGCCAGTATTCCTGCTCCTAACTAGTGGAGATGTTTATGAAAAGTTGTCCAGAAAGTCATTCACAGAATTTAAAATTTTGTGCTGATGCTTTATAAGTCTCACAGGATTTTAATATTTAATAAAGACATAAATTATAAACTAATTCTTAGTTTACCACTGTCCTTACGGATAGTGAGTATCTTGGTTTGGGTTCAGTAGAATTTTAATGGTTAAAAAATGTAGAAAAAATAACTTGCTTATATTTTTAGACCTTTGAGCTAGACATTTATTTTCCAAAGACATTTTAAATAAGAGAAAGGATAGATTTGTATAGTTTTAAATGATCACTCCTGAAAAAGACTTCTGCTTCACTGCAATGATCAAAAACTATCTCAATTTGGGGGGAATGACCAAGCCCTAGAACCTCAAATGGTCAAAGACATAAAAAAAAAAAAAAAAAGACAAGAGCTCAGACTATGCATACAGACACTGTGCATCACATGTTCTTTTAGAATGGTGGATAGATTATGAACAACATGCATAAAGGTAGTCACGAAGAACTGAAATCATATCGGGTGAAATCAGTATTAATTCAACTTCCAGGTTGTCTCTCTCTCACACATACACACATACTAAACCTTTAAGGAATCATTTCCAAACATTATGATAGGTTTCAGATTTGCTCTATCATCCATCTATGTGGTAATCAACCCCACTTCCAGCCTTAAATCATCCTCTGCCTAAGCTTGTCACTTTGCTGCACTCTCGTGTATAAACAACGACAATAATAACACCAACAGAGCATAATATTTTTTCAAAACTGTTAAAAGCTAGAGCTATCTCATGCTGAATTCAACTATTGTTAAATCACAAAGGATAATAATGTTGTTCTTTATATTTGGAGATAATGATTCTGAATCACCATCAGCAGAATACTCACTTGGAGCTATTTTTTCCAGTACCAACACCCCCTCTCTCTGAACTCCTGAAACGACGATTATCTGCATTTAGATATAGAGCTGCACTGTATTTTCTTTTGCTCATTCTTTGAGTGTAGCTAGTAAGTCTGATTTCCCACTAGTCATACTGAATAGAGGCTGCTATACTTCTCTCTCAAGACCTTGTAGCACAGTTATTAAGTGGTTAGCTGCTAACTGAAACCTTGGTGATTAGAACCTATGAGCTTGTTCCTTAGGAAAAAAGATGTGGTATTCTGCTTCCATAAAGATTTTATAGCCTTGGAAAGCCCATGGGGTAGCTCTATTCAGTCCTACAAAGTCACCATGAGTTAGAACTGACTCAGTGGCAGTGAGTATATTTATCTTCCAATATTTCACTTTCCCCATACATTTCCTCGACAGCGGTTAGTTGTTAGGTGCTGTTGAGTCAGCGCCAAGTCACAGCAACTCTACAGAGTTAGTAGAGAGTGGCGTACAAAAGTATTATGCATATCTGCTGATTCATCGTGGGACTGGATTTGTGGTAACTCATCTCAGTTCTCTCACACAGTTTCTGTCATAAGCAACTTCAAGATGGCAGCTGGGATCTAAAACATAAGTTTTCAAAAACAAAAGCAAAGCAAAATAAAAAAACACAAACAAAAAAAGTCAGGTTCTCCTTAGAGACGTTTACTCTTCCTTGATTAGGACTAACAGTGTGTACTATGTATGATAGGTATTTCACTGGACAGAATAAACTGTAACTAAATTGATGAAACAATCTTCATAGGCTATTTCCTGGAACATGTAAATGATTTTAATATTTAATAATAAGTTGTTGCTGTTAGGTGGCATTGAGGCAGTTCTGACTCATAACAATAATACATACAACAGAACAAAACGTTATCCAGTCCAGTGCCATTCTCACAATCGTTGCTATGTTTGAGCCCATTATTGAAGCCACTGTGTCAATCCACCGTGTCAACAGTCTTCTTTCAGGTGGACCCTTTACCTTATGAAACATGATGTCTTTTACAAAGGACTGGTCCCTCCTGATAAAATATCCTAATAACATGAGGCTAAGTCTAACCATTCCTGCTTCCGAGAATGACTGTACATGTTCCAAGAAAGATTTGTTCATTCTTCTGGGAGTCCAATGTGTATTTGATATCCTTCATTAACAACATAATTCAAAGGCATTGATTCTTCTTAGTTTACCTTGTTCACTATCCTGCTTTCTTATGCACCTGAGTTAATTGAAAATGTGATGGCTTTGTCAAGCACACCTTAGTCCTTAAAGTAGTATCTTTGTTTTTTAACACTTCAACAGTTTTGCATCGGATTTGCCCAGTAAAGTACATGCATTGATTTCTTGACTGCTGCTTCTACGGGCATTTTTTTCTGATCCAAGTAAAATGAAATCCTTGACAACGTCAATATTTTCTCAGTTTATGATGATGTCGCTTATGGTCCAGTTATGAGAATTTCCATTTTCTTGATGTTGAAGTGTAATCCACATTGAAGGCTATATAGTCTTGTAAATCCTCTCTGCTTTCAGCAAGCAAGATTGTGTTATCCGCATATCACAGGTTGTTAATGAGTTTTCTTCCAGTCTTGATGCACTGTTGAGCTTTGTACAGTCCAGCTTTTCAGATTATTTACTCAGCATACTGTTTCAATCAGTAGGGTGAAAGGCTATAACCTGGACACATACATTTTTGATTTAAAGCACACAACATCCAGTTTCTGTTTGAATGATTGCTTCTTGGTCTATGTACATGTTTTGCATGAAAAGTGGTGTTCTAGAATTATAAACAATGTTATCCATAATTTGTTGTGATCCACACTCAACTGTGGATCTTATATAATTAATAAAATATTGATAAACATCTTTCTGGTATTTTTGGCTTTGGTTCAAGATCCATCTGACTTCAGTAATGATATCACTCATTCCAAGTTCTCTTCTGAATCCAACTTGACTTTCTGTCTAGTGGTGATTGGAATGAGAAAATTGGAAGAAAAGAAGGATCAGCAGTTGGAAAATATGGCCTTGGTGATAGAAACAACGCCAGGGATTGCATGATACAATTTTGCAAGTATATTTTGCAAATACATTTTTTAACAACATAAGTTCAAACTCTGTATGTAGATCTCACTGTATGGAACACACAGGAATCAATCAACAACATCTTGTAAAGAAATGATGGAAATGCTAATATTGTCAATCAAAATAAGACCCCCAGCTGACTGCAGAACAGACTCTCAAGTGCTCATACGCAAGTTCACATTGAAGTGGAAAAAATTAAAACAAGTCCACAAGAGTCAAAACATGATCTTGAGTATATTCTGTTTTTTTTTGTTAAAAAAACTTTATTTTGCTTTAAGTGAAAATTCACAACCCAGTTAAATGTGCCACATAAAACACTACACCCACATTGTTATGCAACTCTAGCTGCTCCCTTCTGTCATAGCACACTCCTCCTTTCCACTCTACTTCCCATATCTATTCAGCCAACCCCTGTACCCCTCCACTCTCTCATCCTGCCTTTAAATGGGAGGTGCTCAGATGGCCATGTGTATGTATTTAAGCCAAGAAGTACACTCTTTGACAGCATCCCTCTATGTCTTATAGTCCAGTCCAATCTTTATCTGAAAATTGGGCTTTGGTACTGGTTTCAGCTCTGGACCAACAGAGAGGCGAGGGGTCATGTCCTTAGGGTACCCTCTAGGCTGTTAGACCATCAAGTCTCATCTTTTAGTAGAGTTCTAGATCTACCCACTCTTTCTTTCCCCCACTACTTCAGAGACTCTACATTATATTTCCTGTAACAGCAGCCACTGGTGGTGGCTGGGAACCATCTAGTTCTTTTAGCCTCACGCTGATAGTTTGCAAGTCACATGGGCCCTTTTTTCTCCTGGGCTCATATTTTCCTCACGTCTTTGATGTCTTTCAATCTCCTCTGCTACAGGTGGACTGGAACCAGTTGATCCTACTTAGATGACTGCTGGCTAGCTTTTAAGACCACAGACACCACTCACCAATATGGGATGCAGAACATTTTCTTAAAAACTTTGTTGTTGGCAAATTGACCTAGATGTCCACTGAAATCATAGTCCCCAGGCCCCTGCCCCTGCTACGCTGACCTTTGAAATGTTGGGTTGTATTTACAAAACCTTTTAGTTTTTGATATAGTCGAGCTGTGTTAATCTCCTTTCTGTGTGCTGTCACTCCCTTCGTCTAACCCAATTTCCATCTATCTAATGTGTGAATATTCCCCTTGCTCTCTCTCCACCCTTGCAACCATCAAAAATTATGTTTTTCCTGTGCCTGAGTACTTACAATAGTAATTTCATACGATATTTGTCCTTTTGAAAACGACTAATTTCACTGAGCATAATGTCTTCCAGATGACTCCATGTTATGTTTCCTAAGATCGTAGTTGTTCCTTACCGTTGAATAGCATTCCATTGTGTGACTATACCATAGTTTGTTTATCCATTCATCTGTTTATGGGCACACAGGCTGATTCCATGGTTTTGGTATTGTGGACAGTCCTACAATAAACATCAGTGTGCATGAATCTATTTACGTGAAAGCCCTTATTTTTCTAGGATATATTCTAAGAAGTAGGATTGCTGGATCATATGGAATTCCCATTTCTTGCTTTTTAATAACGCAATAAATAGATTTTGAAAGTGTTTGTACCATTTTACATTCCAACCTGCAGTGTAGAAGAGTTCATCTCTCCACAACCTCTCCAACATTTATTATTTTGTGGTTTTTGAATCAACATCAGCCTTGTTGGGGTTGGCAGTTTGAATCTACCAGGTACTCCTTGGAAACAATATAGATAAGATCTACTCTGTCCTATAGAGTCACTACAAGAGCCAACTTGATGGCAGTGTTTTTTTCTTGTCTAGTTACTGGGGTGAGATGGTACTTCACTGTAGTTTTGATTGGATTTCTCTACTGGGTAATGATTGTATTTCCTTATGCATCTGTCACCCTCCCGGACGTCTTCTTTGGTGAAGTGGCCGTTCATAATCTTCGCCCTCTTTTGATTGGGTTATTTGTCTTTCTCTTGTTAAGGTTTTGCAGTATCTCTTAGACTTGGAGATTATATGCTGATTAGATTCCTGGTAGCCAATTTTTTTTCCAGTCTGTCGGTAATCTTTTTACTCTTTTGCTGAAGTCTAGATAAGCATGAATGTTTGATGTTGAGGAGTTTCCAGTTATCTGTCTTCTCTTCCGGTGTTTTGGTATTGTAACATTTTGTAATCTGTTTATGCCATGTGTTAGAGCTCTCAGCATTGTCTCCATTTCTTTTTCTGCCATGATTTTTATTGTTTTAGATTTTACACTTCAGTCTTTGATTCATTTTGAATTAGTTTTTTGTTCATGGTGTGAGATATGAATATTGTTTCTTTTATTTTTTTGCAGATGGGCATCCAGTTGTATCAACTTCATTTATTAAAAAGACTGTCTTTTCCACAGTTTACAGATTTTAGACCTTTGTCAAATATCAGCTGCTCATAGGTAGATGATGTTGTATCTAGATTTGCAAGTCTGTTCCACTGGTCTACGCATCTCTTTTTGTACCAGTAACAGGCTATTTTTACTATCGAGACAGTGTAATAGGTTCTAAAGTCAGGTAATGTGAGGCCTCCCACTTTGTTCTTCTTCTGCAATAATACTTTATCTGTAGCTTCTTCCCTTTCCATGTGAAGTGGTGATTTGTTTCTGCATCTCATTAAAAAAAATTGTTGTCATATTGCATTGTATCTATAGATTGTTTTGAGGTAGAACAGACATTTTCACAATGCTAAGTCTTCCTATCCATGTGCAAGGTAGGTTTTTCCATTTATGTAGGTTTCTTGCAGTAGAGTTTTGTAATTGTCTTTGCATATGTCTTTCAATTTCTGGTTAAATTTATTCCTAAGTATTTTATCTTCTTATGATCTACTGTAAGTGGTATTTAGGTGATTTCTTTTTTGATGATCTCTTTGTTGGTGTAAAGAAATTTAACTGATTAATGTATGTTTATCTTGTATCCTGATGCTTTGCTCAACTACTGTATTAGTTCCAGTAGCTATTCTGAGGATTCTTTAGTGTTTTCTGTGTATAAGATCAGATCGTCTACCCATATGGATACTTTTACTTCTTCCTTACTAACCTGGATACCCTTAATTTCTTTATCTTGTCTGATTGTTGTGGCTAAAACCTCCAGTTCAGTGTTGAACAAATGCCATGACAATAGGCTTCTTTGTCTGGTTCTTGTTCTTAAGTGGAATCCTTTCACACTCTCTCCATTTAGGTTGATGGTGGCTATTGGCTTTGCATAGATGCTGCTTACTATATTGAGTCATTTCCTTTCTATTTCCATTTTGCTGAGAGTTTTAACACGAACGGGTGTTGGACTTTGTCAAATGCCTTTTCTGCATCAATTGATAAAATCAAATGGTTCTTACCTTTTGTTTTATTTATTTGATTGATTCCACTAATTGCTTTTCTAATCTTAAACCATCCTTGTTTTCCTGGTGTGCATCCAACTTGGTTATGGTGAATTAAGTTTTTCTGGGGGGTTGGGGGTACATTGTTAAATTCTGTTGGTGAGAATTTTTGCTTCTAAGTTCATGAGAGATATTTGTCTGTAATTCTCCCTTTTTCCTGGTTTTAGTATCAGGGTTATGCCAGCTTCACAGAATGAGTTTGGGAGTATTCCATCTTTTATATGCTCTGGAGTACCTTTAGTAATAGTGGTATTAACGCTTCTCTAAAGTTTGGTAGAATTCTCCAATTCTCCATCAAGGCTGGAGGCTGTTTTGGTTGAGAGTTCTTTTTTAACTATCTTTTCAATCTCTTTCCCTGTGATGGCTTTATTTAGTTGCTCTATTTCCATTTTTGTTAATTTGTTAGGTAGTATGTTTCTAGAAATGAGCCCATTTCCTATAGGTTTTTGTATTTATTATAGTACCGCCAAAAGCCAAGCCAAGTGCCGTCGAGTCTGATCCGAGTTATTCATAATATTTTGTTATGATCCTTTTAGTTTCAGTCGGGTCCGTTGTGATATCGCCTATTTCACTTTTCATTTGAGTTATTTGTTTTCCCTCATGTTTTCTTTTTGTCAGTTGGGCCAGTTGTTTAGACATTTTGTTGATTTTTTCAGAAACCAGCTTCTGTTCTCATTAACAATTTCACTCATTTTCCTATTCTCTAATTTAGTTAGCTATGCTCTAATTTTTATTATTTGCTTTCTTCTGGTACGAGAGAGGTTCTTTTGCTGCTTTCTGCTTGTTTGAGTTGTAGAGTTGTTTGATTCAGGCCTTTTTTTTGTTTTTGGATGTGTGCATTTATTGAGATAAATTGACCTCTGAGCACTGCTTTGCTGTGTTCCACAGGTTCTAGTAGGTTGTGTTTTCATTTTATGAATTTATTTATTCCATCCTTGATTTCTTCTATAACTCAGTAATTTTTGAGAAAGATATTGTTCAGTTTGCATTTACTTGATTGTTTTTCCTTCTTTTTTCTGCCACTGATGTCTGCTTTTATGGCTTTATGATATGAAAAGATGCTTTCTAATATTTCCACTTTGAATTCTGATAAGGATTGCTTTGGGGTCTAATACATATTCAATTCTGGAAACTGTTTCATGTGCATTGGAAAAGAAATTATAGCTGGCTGGTGTGAAGTGTTCTATATGTGTGTGAGGTCAGGTTAACCATTATGGCATTTAGGTCTTCCACGTCTTTACTAAGCCATTTTCTAGATGTTCTGTCCTTCACTGAAAGTGGTGCATTGAAATCCCCTATTATTGTGAAGCTGTCTATTTCTTTTTTCAATGCAGTTACTATTAGTTTTATGTATTTTAGAGCTCTGTCATTGTGTGCATAAATATTTAACACAGTTATGTCCTCAAGGAGTACTGAACTTTTAATCATTATATACTGTCCTTCCATATGCTATGTGGTAGATTTTACTTTAAAATCTACTTTTTCAGACGTTAATATTACCAGTCCTGCTCTTTTTTTTACTATTGTTAGCTTGATATATTTTTTTCTATTTCTTGAGCTTTAGCTTATTCACGTCTTTGAGTCTACCATGTGTCTCCTATAGACAGCTTATAGATAGGTCATGTTGTTTTATTCAACCTGCCATGCTCCCTCTCTTTACTGGTGCATTTAATCCACTGACATTCAGCATGATTATGGATGGTTACGAGTTTTGATCCGTCTTTTTGATGTCTTTTGTGTGTGTGTGTGTGCATTGTAGACAATTCCTTTGTTCCATTTAATAGTCTGTTCTGAGTCTTGTCTTTATGGTTTTCATTTCATCTTTTTCAGTGTTGGTGGCTTTATACTTGTTGAGACTTCATGTTTTTCTTGTTTTTTAGTTCAGTGCATAGGACTGGTAGTTCCCTATGTGGTTACTTTAATATTTACCCCTGTTTTTATAAATTTAAACAAGTCCTCAATTTCTTTATATCACCTTGACTTCCTCTCCACATGAAAGGTCCGTGACTACATTTTCTTTTAAGTGCCTCTCTTTTGTTATAATGTTTACATAATGACATGTCAGTTTCTCTATCTGATTTATTTTTGTGATTCCTCTGTTTAGGTTGATATCCAGTTGTTCTGTATTCTAGTCTTGGTTCTTACTTGGTATTATTAACTGTCTAATCAAAGGACTGTCTTTACTATTTATTATAATTTTGGTTTGTATTTTGCAAATTTGGTAAATTTCTGTTTATCTAGAAATGTCAAAATTTTGCTACCACATTTGAGGGACAGTTTTGCTGTATATACAGTTCTTAGCTAGCAATCACTTTCCTTCAAAGTTTTGCATACAAGGAGGGACAAGTTCACAAACTCATCTTAGAAAAAGTGTTACATACCTCATTACGTCAGTACGGTCACCTTGGAATTACTCCTCCTGGGAAGCTATGATGTGATGCCAGTGCCTAGTCTACCCTTTACAGCAACTTTAGAACTCTTTCTGAGTGGCCATCAGAGCTGTTGCTATATTTACTTCAAAGTCCTGAATGTTATCAAAATGTCTTCTTTTCAATATTTCCTTTATCTTTGGGTAAAGAAAAAAGTCACTGGGAGTCAGATTAGCTGAGAAGGGATGGTATTCCAATACAGTTATTTGTTTACTGCTAAGAACTCCATCATAAACAACTATAGAGTTAGGTTTGTGAACTTGCCCCCATGCTACTGTGTGCAATGGCCATTCCAGAAAGCATTCCAAAATTGCTTTGAAGGGTGCACTAGACACTGGCATCAATGCACAGCTTTCCAAGGGGAATATTTTGAAGGTGACTGTAGTGATATTCAACAATGAAGTATGTAGCACTCAGAACAATTAAGTTTGTGGACTTAATTGTTGGATCTTGTCTTTCTTTCTCGCCTACATGGTTTCTACTGAATAGTCTGAGCTTAACCTTATTGATTTTCCTTTGTAGGTTATTTTTTTATTCATTCCTAGCTACTTTTCAATTTGTTTCCTTATCTTTAGTTTTAGCAAGTTTGATTATAATATGTCTTGGTGCCTTCCATTTGGGATCCACCTTGCACAGAGTTGAATGACTGTCTCGGATAGATATCCTGTCATCTTTCATGATGTCATGGGAGTCTTCTATCAACAAATCTTCCACAATTCTCTCTGTGTTTTCTATTATTTCACCTTCTTCTGCTATTCCAGCCACTTGTGGATTATTCCTCTTGATAGAGCCCCACATAACTCTGACTGTTTCTCAATTATTTTTAATTGTTTTATCTGCTTTTTCCTCAAATATATCAATGTCATTTGCTTTATTTTCAGTCTCACTGATTTGGTCTTCCATTGCCTCAGTTCTGTTCCTTTGCCTTTCTATTGGGTTGTTTAATTCTGTAATTTTGTTACTAATTTTATGAATATCTAATTTGCACCACTGTATGCTTTCCTGCAACCTGTTCAATTTGTCATTACAATCTGCTGCATTCTCCCTCATCTTCTTGATGTCTTGAAGAGCTCCAAATATTAATCTTTTGTATTCTGCCTCTGATATTTCCAGTACATTCTCTTGCTATGGAAAATTTGAAACTTTATTTTGAGAGCTTTCTGAAGCTATCATATTCTGCCTCTTTAGGTGATTTGACATGGACTGTTGTCTCTGAGTTATCAGTAGGTTGTTGAAATTATTTATTTTATGTTTGATTACTGTGTTTTAGCTTCTCGTGCGTTTTGAAATGTTCAAATAGTTGGTATGTGACAGTTTGGTAATCGGTGACTTTGAAGCTGTAATGTCCTGTTACTAGGTGGTTAGAAGTGTTACTAGACATGGGAGCCTCACAGTCCATTTAGTTTTCTTATGTATATTCAGGTTAGGTATCCAGGTTGTCAGCCACCAAGTATGTGGTGCAGGCTCTTACTTTCTGTCCTAGATGGGCAAGGGTGATTGCTGTAGGCACAGGTATCTATCCACAGCTGCTGAGAAATGCAGGGAGCTATTAGCTGTCTCTGAGTGTCTCTGAGGATGGCCTGTTCCCTTATGTTTGAATCCAGGCAAAGGAACAGTTTCTGTCTTGAATTTCTGGATCAGGGGAGTCAGTGGATTTTTTTTTCTTTGCTTCTTTCCCCTGTTTGTTAAATTGTTCCCTCCACAAGTCTTGGAGAATGGGTTAGAGTGGGCTTAAGGAGCCCTACTTCTGGCTCAGTTAGTTAATGGTGTCAGACTCCGGAGCTGAGCACAGTGCAGCAAAGGGAGGAGGACACACTGGGAGAAGGGAGAGATATCCTAAGGGAAAGATTTAGACTTAAGGGCACAGTACTTTATGCTTAGCTAATCTACTGAGACTTGGCTTTCAAGGATCTTGCGCTGTTCCTCTCTGGTTCTGGAAGCACAAGTGGATTCTTCAGCCACTTTCTCCTACTGGGGAAGATATCCTCGAAACATCGTGCTCAACTCACCATATAGGCTACAGCCATTTCCTAGAGGCTCAGGTCTAGGGGACCCTACTCTCCCTTCCACATTGTTCAGTCCAATATCTTAACTTTCCCTTCAATATTTTGGGATCATAAGATATAATATGTAATGGATATATTTGTTCTCTTGTTACAGGGATCACAAGAAGCATCTGACTATTCCATCTTGGCCCCACCTCCCACATCTGAATTTTGAGAGCATTTCAAGAATAGATTTATCATATTGAACACAGATAACTGAACACTAAAAGAGTTATGAGACTACATCAAGAATAGCATACATGAGCCAAAAAAAAAACAAAAGCCAAGGGCCATATATGAAGAAAGCAAAAAATTATTTTAAAAAAATAGGAAAGAAACGAAAGACCAAAATGGATATCTTTTGAAAGTGGAGTAGTTAAAGTTAGTGGAAGAAATGATGAAGTAAAAGTGCTGAACAAAATATTTCAAAGGGTGGCCAAAGAAGACATAGAAAAGTATTGTGATGAAATGTGTAGAGACTTGGAGTTAGAAAACCAGAAGGGAAGAACACTCTTGGTAATTTTCAAGCTGAAAGAACTAAAAAGGAAAAAAATAAAATAAATAAATAAAAACTCCAGTTGTGATTTTGAAGGATTCTATGGGCAAAATATTGAATGTCTCATGAAGCATTAAAAGTAGATAAAAGGAATACACAGCCGCTGTGTGAAAAACAACTGATCAATGTTCAGCCATATTAGGAAGCAGCACATAATCAAGAATTTATGGCACTGAAAGAGGAAGTCCAAGGTGCATTGAAGATAGTGGTGAAAAATAAGCCTGCAATATTTGATAGAATATCAATTGAGATGTTTCAACAAATGAATACAGTGCTAGAGGTGCTCACTTGTCTATTGCATGAAATTTTGAAGGAAGTTTCCTGACCAACTGACTGGAAGGCATCCATATTTATGCTTATTCCAAGGAAAAAGTATCCCAAAAGTATGAGAAAATTACTGAGCAAAAATAATGTGTCGTCAAGCCATCATTAATCAGTAATTGTTGGATCAGAAGATAAAAATGTTATAAATCTAGGGTCCACGCAGAAGCAAGAATAGTGAACTGTATGTATTACAATACTCAGGAAAGATATTTCTCTTAAGGGTCTTGGGACAGTACTTTGCCACATCCTGTATAATTTGAAGGAAAAACTAATCAGACCAAACAGTTATAGAGGGATTTAGTGACTAATTTAACATTGTACAGAAAAAAGTTAGGAAAGAATATATTAACAATGCTTATGCATCACAAGTATTTCATTACTAGTTATGTTACTATTTGATCAAAATAAAAGACCAGTGGAGGTGAAGCAAACGTTCTTCCTTTAAAGAAAAACTTATATAAGAATCTAATAATCTAGAAACACATGGAAACCCAAACCCATTGCTATCGAGTCGATTCCAACTCATAACAATCCTATAGACAGAGCAGAACCGCCCCATAGTGTTTCCCAGGAGTGCTTGGCAGATTTGGACTTCTCACCTTCTGGTCAGCAGCCATAGCATTTAACTACTACCACTAGAGTTTCCATAGAAACATATGAGGATGTGGAAAATGAGTATACGGTTGTAAGAAAGGCCAAAGTAGTGCAGGAACTGAGCCATAGACTAAGAATTCTCTTAATCTTAGAGATAAGGTTGTTTCATTTGCATCATTATACCTCTTACAGACCAAAGTATTACAGTATTTTAGTAATAAACAATTATTCGACCCTTTTGTTATCCACACTTTAATCAACTTAAAAAGCAAAAACAAAACCCATTGATGCTGAGTCGATTCTGAGTTACAGTGACCCTATAGGACAGTATAAAACTGCCCTATAGGGCTGCTAATAGTGGATGGTAAATTTAAACTGCCAGCTTTTTCATTAGCAGCTAAGGTCTTAATCAACAGAGTACAAGAAAAATATTTTTGGCTGATAGTATTTCTCTTACAGAGTAAAGAAGATATCATCTCTTTTCAAGGTCATTCATGAGCTGTCATCTGCCTTCTTTTGCGGCCTCATGTAGTCTGTGCTGTAGTTGTCCTCTGAACTTCAGCTGTATGGGATTTCTTTTGTTCTCATATTTGTTATTTCCTATCTTACCTCTAGGAATTGACTACACTTTTTTTTATTATGATTGAACAAGACTACAGAATCCCATATAAATTTGCATACCCGCCAATGAGAGGCTTCCACTGCTCTTCCTGTCTGGTAACAGCACATTCCTCCTCTCCGTTCTGTACGTGTCATATCCTCTTAACAATCTCCTATCGCTTCCTCTCCACCCTATCTCTTGCATCCAGTAAGAGGTTAGATGAATGACATCCTATAGGTGCATAGAACCAGAAAGTGCACACACGATATGGTCACTCTATGTCACTAAATCCAATCCATTTCTGTCTGATGAGCTGACCTCCATTGTGATTTATGAACAGTGGCAGCATCAGGGCCAGGGGCCATGCTCCCAGGGGAAGCCCAAGGCCCCTGGACCATCACCTGCAGTCTTTTAGTGGAGATCTCATGGTGTACCCCTTTTTATTTTCATGTTGCCAGTGACACTCAACTTTGTGAGCCCCATCATGGCTATCACTGGTGGTAGCTGGGCACCATCAGGTTCTTCAGGTTACATGTCGATGTAGTCACCCACTCACATGGGTCTCTCTGTCTTATGGGTTATTTTGGTCCTTGAAAGATCATCCATTCCTGCTGAGTTGGGACCATTTGGTGTACTTCAGATGGCAACTTGGTAGCTTTTAAGAACTGAGACATCACTCACCAATTTGAGGTATAGAAGACTCTCTTAGCAAAATGCTAGTTACACCAACTGGTCTCGATTCCCCTAAGAACATGGTCCCCAGATCCCCACCCCAGCTACCCTATCCTTGCAACACTGGGTTAAGATGGGAGGAGTAATCATGTTATGTTGAAGTCCAGTTAAAATTGATCTTCTTTCTAATGTGTGCTGTCACAGATTTCAACCAACTAACTTTCTGTCAACTATCTAATCAATACCCCACCCTCTCACTACCTCCCTCTCCACACTTGCAGCCATCAAAGAGTCTTTTCTTCTATGCATGAGTCTATTTTTAAGTTCTTACAGTAAGGGTCTCATACAATATTTGTACTTTGCCACTGACTAATTTCACTCAACATAATGTCCTTCAGTTGAAACCAGGTTATGAGATGCTTCTTAAAATCATCATTGTTCTTTACCATTGCACAGTGCTCCATTGAGTGTACATACCGTAGTTTACCGATCCATTCCTCTGTTGTTGGGCATCTGGGTTGATTCCATCTTTTTGCTATTGTGGACTGTGCACCAAGGAATTGACTACATTTATGGCAAATTCTTGTCTCCTTAGCTTGCCCTTCAAAAGTAGTCTTGTTCAAAAAGGATAGGATCCAGTCTTTTTAACTTACCTTTGTATTCCCAACATAGGCTGGGACTAGGCAGTGGCAGAAACAGTTAAGGCCTTGGCTACTAGAAGAATCCACTCAGAAGCTCCTTGGGGAAAGATTTGGTGATTGGCTTCCATAAAGGTTACAGTCAACAACACTCTATGGGGCAGTTCTGCTTTGTCACATGTGTTCGCTCTAACTTTCAGTACCCAACAATAACCCAACAACAGGGATTTAAGAACCAAATTCATTACCATCCAGTTGATTCTGACTCATAGAGAGATTCTAGGTCAGAGTAGTCATGTCCAATAGAATTTCTAAGGAATGGTTGATAGATTTAAAATGTTAGTAGTCATAGCACTTAACCCCTGTGTCATCAGGGTTTAAATGGTTAATACATTGAATAAGTGTGTAAATCCTGATGTTTTAAAATTACAGCATTCTTGTTTAATCTTTTGTACCAAGTTCTGCAGCCAACAAGCTATGGTTTTCTTTCTTTAAGCAATAAACTACAGACAACACTAAAGCTATTGAAGATTGTTTTTTGTGCGGGACAGGAGTTGACTGATGTAAGAGTGAGCCAATTCCATCTACTTCAAATGTATTTAGAAAAGGTATTCATCCTCTCCCATCTCCCACAAGGTTAGAGGAAAGATAGCACTGAATCTGGAAACTACTGTGGCGGTAATAGGTAGCTTTGAAAGCTTATGATGACCAGATGATGTTTTTTTCTCTCTGGCTTCATGGGATTAAAACAACACAAAACAAGCATCCTCTGAGATCTCACAGCTTAAGTCTTAAAGAAATAATGTTGATTAAAACCTAATGCAGAATGAGAAGTACGTATAGTATTAAAATGTTCCTTGTTGCAGCAAATTTAAACAAATATTACATGCATGTGTGGATGTTTAAGTATGTATGGCATTACCATACTATAAAACAGTTGTCATTCAGTCACCTCCAACACACAGTGATCTCCTGTGTATCAGAGTACAACTGTGCCCCCTAGAGTTTTCAATGACTGATTTTTCTGGAAATAGATAAGTAGGCCTTTATGGGTGGACTTGAACTTCTATCCTCTTAGAGATAAATGTTTTAACTGTTTTCATCACCAACTGCATCAGGGATCACTACCTGCACTTAAAGACACTAAATCAGTCTCTACCTCAAAATAATAGAAAGCACCTTATAGCTATAAAGAGATAGATTAAAGCTGCCTAAGAGGGGAAGAAAAGACAATTAGTTTATGAATCCCTTCCATTTTCCAAGTAATTCATGTATACTTAATTCTTTTGTGTTCACGTGAATTAAGTATTGTTACCTCCATTGTACAGATGGGCAAACTGAAGATCAGGAAATGTACGTCATTTCTTTAGGGTAATGTAATTTCTACATGGAAGAATCATGGTTTTCTTTTACATCCACTCAAAAACAAAAAAAAAACAAACAAACAAACCAAAAAACAGTGCATGCTAGATTTGGATTGTAGCAAACTGAGAGAAACTTAAATTTTTTGGAATTTCATAAGTTGTTTATTAAATACAGCCAGTGTTTAAAATTAAATTATAAAAAAAATCATAATTAAATGAATTACATTTTTAAAAAGTAATAACTCTCAAAAATCATCGTTTTCAAATTATTTTACTGCATTTTACTATTATCTTTAATTATCAGGTTATTTATATCTTTGTTTCTGCATTGTGAAAATATTGTTTAATGTCATGATGCTGTACATCTCTTCCTAACTCTAATTTCAGTAACATCATCTTGGTAGCTTCAAAAGAAACATGGGAAACTTCTTGAAAGCAACAAAACTAGATCTAGCTTTTTACTGTGAATAGGTAAAATAAATACACAAGGACTGTAAGGTTTATGTGAAAATAAGTTTTGTGAGGAAGGTGCAGTATAAATAAGTAATACACAATGCAAGAAGGGAAAATATCAAAAAATATAAATGATTTACAAAATATGATACTTTTTAGTAGGATATTTTTAGTGCTCCAAGGTGTCAATCTTATAAACTACTTTGAAAAGAAACCCATGTTTATTGCCGCATTATTCAAAGAGCAATAAGACAGAAGCAGCTTAAACGCCCATCAACAGATGAATGCATTATGCATTAACAAACTGGTAGATACACACAATGAAATGCTATGCAACAATAAAAATAATGATGAATTCGTCAGACATCTCACAACATGGAATAATCTGGAGGGCATTAATGTTCAGTGAAATAAATCAATTGCAGAAAGATAAATATTGTACGAGACTACTATTATGAATTAACAGCAAAAGATTTACACATAGGGAGGAAAAATCTCTGATGTTTACCAGAAACGAGCGACAGTGAAACAATAAATAAATAAATAAAACTGTGGCCTTTGGGTTGATTCTGACATATAGCAACCCTAGAAGACAGAGTAGAACTGATCCATAGGGTTCCAAGGAGTGACTAACAGATTCAAACTGTCAACTTTTTGGTTAGCAGCTGAGCTCTTAACCACTGCGCCACAAGGGCTCTGGTAAAGAGATAGTAGACACGTGTGAATCTTGCTGAAAAACCTGTTGCCATCTAGTTTATTTTGACTAGTAGTGACCCTATAGGACAAAGAGAAACAGAAACTGCCCCACAGGGTTTTGAAGAACTGCCTGGTGGATTTGAACTGGTGACCTCTCTGTTAGCAGCTATAGCTCTTAAATACCAAATCCTCAAGGTTTCCCAAAATTGATGGTGGGAAGGGAATAGACAATATGGGAAGAGTCAGCACCCCACAAACAAGGCAAGAGAGGACACTAAAATAAACGCAGAAATAAAGAACAGTTATGGTAACTGCTATAACACAATCCTGTAACAATAGAATCAACAAACAGTAATCTATGAATGGACATATAGACATGCCAAGAGGTGGGGGTGGGGGTGGTGGTAAAGAAGCATACTCAGCAACAGATAGAAGTTCAGTAATAGAAATTTCTAAATACATGACTGTAAGTGGTCCTTATATATTAATACAGACAATAGAACACACAAGTGGTATCGTCAGGGAAATCTCTTAGACATTACTGAGACATTCATCCTCACAGGATGAAGTTGATAGGTTGCAAGACAGAAGATCATAGGCTTAAGGGACACTGGTGTCAACCTAGACAATGCCCTACAGCTTATCTTGATGAGAGGTCTCTAGTGTCTTAAAAGCTTGAGAGCAGCTATCTAAAACACAATGATTGTGCTCTTCTCATCCAGAAGAAAGGAGAGTGAAGCAAACTAAAAAACTCAAGGGAAAAATTAGTTCAAAGGATTAATGAACCACAGCCTATACAACCCTAACACCACAAGAACTACATGATGCCCAGCTACCAATATCAACCACTTTCAGATTACAACAGAAGGTCACATGGACAGGAGAAGAAAAGCATAGAACAATACATCAAAATATATATAAAAAAGAAAAAGGAGACCATACTTTCTGGTCTGACAGAGACTGCAGGAACCCTTGAAACTACAGCCCCACACACTCTTCTAACTCAACAGTTGAAGCTACTCCCAAAGTTCAACTTTCAGACAAAGATTAGGCAAGTCTGTCAAATAAACAGTAACATAAATGAGGAACACACTTCTTAGATCAATCAATCATATAAGACTCAACAGGCAAAACTTGACCGAGAGCCAAGACAAGAATGCGGGGACAAGAAAACTGGAAGAATGGGACCTGGTAGCCTTGGGGGAGAAAGGTGTGCCGGTAGTGCTGACACAAGGAGCAAATGCAACCATTGTCATGTCATGAAACAAACTGTATACCTTTTTGAATAAGAAACTAATTTGCTTAATAAACTTTCACTTAAAGCTCAATTATATATATATATATATATACATATATACATACAAGGACTGCCAATTAAGTTCATGAACTCATCCCAGAAAAAGCGCTACATACCACATTGCTGAATATCATCACTCCAGTCACCTTCCAAGTACTCCCCTTGGGAAGCTATGTACTGACTGTAGCACCTAGTCCACCCTTCAAAGCAGTTTTGGAAGTCTTCTTCTGGAGTAGCTATATCAGAGTTGTTGTCGTATTGCTCTTGATGCCCTGAATGTCATCAAAATGTCTCCCTTCCGATATTTCTTTTCTCTTCAAGTAAAGAAAAAAGTCATTGGGGGTCAGATCAGGTGAGTAGGGAGGGTGTTCAAATGCAGTTATTTGTTTACTGGCTAGAAACTCCTCAGAGACAACTATATAACTAAGTCTGTGGACTTGCCACCATGCCACCATGCAGAATGGTCATTCCAGGAAGCGTTCCAAAATTGCTTTGAAGGGTGGACTAGGCACTGGTGTTGGTACATAGCTTCCCATGGAGAGTATACTTAGAAGGTGACCTCATTGATACTCAGCAATGAGGTATGCAGCACTTAGAACAATTAAGTCCGCAGACATAATTGTCGGACCTTGTATATATGTGTGTGTGCGTATTATATATGTATAATACACACATGTATATATACAGATACATATGTCTGTAAACAGAAGGAAGGGATGTGTTGTCATAGAAAATGATTCTATAGACACATATAGGAGGCTTCATCCTTTTTCCCTTCCACCACAGTAAATGTAATTTTTTAAAACCTCTGCTTCTGGAAGTATAAAATGCAATGTTTTTCTCTGATCTTGTCCTGTATCAAGTAAAGACTATTATACTGCTTTATTTTTTACTCATTCATTTTCATTTTCTTTAAATTATAGTACACTTTTCTGAAGGCCTGCACTCATCTTTTTTGGATCAGGAAAGATTCTACAGGGGAAGCAAAGTTTTCTCAGGTTAAAACAAATATAAACACAACAGACAAAATATCCTTTGGGCAACCAATTCTGTGACTAAGAATATTTTTAAAAAGTAAACCTCTTCTTCCCTAGGAATGCGTGAGGAAATCTTCCTGCACATTTCAAGCACAACCAAGCTACTTCCCAAATTGGCCATTTGCACTCCAGGGCTAAAGCTGAGAGCACACAGAACTGCCTGAGTAATTCAATTGCAGGCAGAATCGATGCAAGTGTGAACGCTGCCCTGGTCAAAGGTTGGCCCTTAGGCTGCAACTTAAATCAATTTTGGATAAGCTAAGTTTGATTACATTTTCAATGACGAAACTTTCAAAAGCAATTTTGAACGTGCCTATTCAGAGGCTGCTTGAGTCCATCCCAATTTTGTGCTCCTGGTTAGAGAAGTTATCTGTTTCTTTTGGTGATGATTAAGTACTGGAATTGCAGAGAAATGAGACCAAACAGAAAGAGAGAGAAAACAAAAGGGAATGAATGATTCAGCAAGCAAAAATAAGTAAAAAATGAGGACCTACCACAAGTGATAAGGGGATCACTAGTTTTTTGTTTTCCCCATCCTTCTAAAAAACGTACAGTGAAAACTGTGAAAGCCAGAACTCAGTGGAGGCTACTTTGTTTTTCCTGGATCTTGCAACTTTTCTGCTTTTGACAGAGCACAGTTTCATCACTTTCCTTTCACTCTCCATTAGTGGAAAACTTTTGAGTTTTTCTCCTCTGATGGGTTTCCGCCTCACACAGGTTCTGGCTTTCACAGGTTTTTCTGTATAATGACGGAGAACAGAATCAGAGCGTCAGGTAACAACTAAAATCAAAGTAAGTAATAGGCGAAAACTATTATGATGACAATAGGTAGCAATCTAAGATTCTTTTGGCACATGAGACTCATCTTTTTAGGTGATGCTGGCAGGCGGGATCACCGGAGAAATACAGATGGTTTTGAATTATGAAGCAAAACAAATGTAAGAAAGGGTGTCAGAAAAGGACTCCAACAGGCAATATATTAGCTTGAGAGAAATAAAATCTTTCAGTTTATCTTTTTCCAACCATCAAGCCTGCAGAGTTCTGGTACATCTATGGCTTATGTTAGTTTACCTAAAAATATGTTTACTCAGTTAAATAATCTGATTATAGACACTATCTATATTACCTTTGGTAAGCTTATTATTATATCACAAACTATAGTACTCCCAAGAGGCTATGAATTTTTGATAAAATACAAATGTCATTACACTTAGGGTCACGAATTCTTAAACCACAGGCTCATAATCTGCCAGTTTTAGAAAACACATTGGTACGTGTCGTATTATGAAGTATTCTAGAAAACCGTGATTTCTTCTAAGTTTATCGAGTGGTGACCCTAGTGGTTCTTTGAAAAGAATTATCATCTGCCTCACTAATTAGGCAGTCACACATATGCAGTAACTGGATTGATTAGCAAGATCAAAGAAACTGAAACATACAGAACTATCTAGCACATTTTAGAGTGTGTTGACTCAATTCAACTCTTTATCTTAAAGCTGTTGAAAGAAAAAGCTTTTGAGAGAGAAAAAAAGAATAAAATTGAGAAAATTCAACCAACAATAAATGTCTAGACAAGTCATAGGTGAAATGACATTAGCATGTAATCAAGTCTTACTTGATTTATTCAAATCTTACTTAAGTATATACTGGGCAGATATCTAATTTGTGTCTCGGGAGGGAACTCCTACTTGAATTACTTTTATAAGTAAGGAAATATAGTTCACGCTGAGGAGACACATTCACTGAGGGCATGCTACTTTTAGTCCCTTCTCCAGTAGCTTTATGGCCAGTAAAATTGAATTCACAGTACTTTTGAGAAAGTGTGGCCCAGTGAAATATCATCGCTTTCACAGTTAATTCTTCCTTTTCCTGCCTTTATCTGCGACATCAAAATGGAAAGCAAGAAAAATAGTGATTTCATTTTATTTTTTTCTTTCGGTGACATATTCTATTAATTATGTTTCACAATGAGGGGAAAATGGGAACTGTAATAGCAATAATAATAATAAATAATCATAACTCAGCACTCCATTGTAATCATTTTGTTCACACATATCTTTGAGTCTTATATTAGTGGCCAAATGTACACTTTTTTAGAGAAAGAAATTACAGCTTTTAAGTAGAGATGGGGAGGAGTTCAGATTTTGACAGCTTATCATTTGTTCAAAGTGAGCCCTGGTGGCACGATGGTTAAGCACTTGACTGCCAAACCAGATGCTGACAGCTGAAACCAACCAGCTATTTTGTGAGTGAAAGAGGTGGTGGTCTGCTTGTGTAAAGATTAAAGTCTTGGAAACCCTACGGGCAGTTCTACTCTATTCCATCTCATGAGTCAGAATCAACTCAAAGTCACTATGTGTGTGTGAGTTGGTGTGCGTGCACACGCTTGCAGGTATGCGCGCACTAGTGAGTGCACGCTTGTGCTCAGACCATCAGATCATCTTCATATCTGGTCACAGCGACAGAGAAAATAGTGCATTCTGGGTAAGCATTCTTTAAGAGACTCCTTAGATAAAATGTAAGGAGATTCTCTCACGGGATATCCAATATACTCTGCCACTGAAACAGCTAGGAAATGTTTGTTCTGTTGGAGGTAGCTGTCTATGCTACTTTTTCTTAAGGCTGGGGAATGCTGGCATGTTTTCATTTTCACAAAGCCCTAATATCCACAGCTCCAATATATACAGGGTCACATTTTACCCTGATTTGTTATAGGGTTAGAGTTTTGTGAAATAAAATAGCAAGCAAGGTCTACTCTAGTGCCTTTTCAGAGGCTATTAGCCAACAGAATTGAAACTGTGAACATAAAGGAAATTTCCCTGGAGAGTACAATTCTTTGTAGAGATGACAAAATGATTAGACCAGCAGTGCTATTGAACAGAACTTTATGGAAACTCACCACAGAGCCAAACACATTAAAATACAATTTTTCTGTCAATAAAAAATAATTTAGAACTCAATGACAAAAATGTACAGAAGGGAAAAATATTGGCAGTGTTTCTACATTGCTAAAGAGCAATTATAATAGTTTTTAGTAACAATCAATTTATAAATATCAGTTTTATATGTGTGTATACATATATATTTCTTCAGGAGCCCTGTTGGTGGTTAAAGCAGTTGGCTGCTAATTAAAAAGTTAGTAGTATGAACTCACTTGTCACTCCCTGGGAGAAAGATGTGACAGTGTATTTCTGCAAAGATTTACAGCCTTGGAAGTCTTACGGTGCAGTTCTACTCTGTCCGGTAGGGTCAATGTGATGTAACTTGGAATTGACTCAACAGCAGTGGGTTGAGTCGGGTGTTTTTGGTATATAGATTTCTTCAAGTATTAAGTATTAGAACTGAAGGAAACTCTAGGACTAGGTATTCAATTCTTCTCCTTTTACAAATGAGAAAACTGATGTCTGAGAATTAATTGATTTACCTAAGAATCTCTGCAAGTTAAAGTCCAAACCTAAACTGTCAGAGCTAGCGCTTCTAATACAGGCTTATGGTTACCTACAGAAACCCTTTTGTAATTTATTTTTCAGTATATAATTCCCACAAACCTGCTACATTTTAAGGCTGTTCAGTGACAACAACAAATAAAACTCTCTGGCTCTTTCTCTTTGTCACCTGTGAGGATGCATGTGAAATCCCAGTAGCCTGACGATACAGGTACCAAATTGCCTCTTAACTTGAGAGAAACACATCAGCAGTGTAATTAATACTGTACATCCCACTCTATCAACCTGTCCACTTTCTCCCCCATTCCTTACAAGTGAATGCTTATGTGCATCACTGACTTAATTAACAATTCTAATAAAAAGATACTATCATAACAATACACATAGGTGTATTGGTGCAGTAAATTAGTGAGTCAAATAACTAGTGCTGTTACTTGGATATCCAGTGAGATAAAACTATACAAATTAATCAGGTTATGTAGATCCTAGCCTCCTTTGGTTTACTCTTTGATATCTGAATCAGAAATGGAGAGGAAAGGGAAACAACAACATAAAAACTTTAATGAGTACTTGCTATGGATTAGGCACTTATAACAGCCTTTCTGGAGGTCTCATCTCATTAATTTTCCACAACAATACTACACAGTAACTGTTTTCCCTGTTTTATAGAAATAAAGCGGCCAAAAGATGGAGACTTAGAGAACTTTCCAAGATGATTCATATGGGATTACGGTTTCAATCAGATCTGTCTGATTCTGAAGTTTATGGTGCTTGGCCTGTGTAGTTGGAAAAAAATATTGGGTCAAGAGTAGGAAAAACCGAATTAGCTGTACACCCTGTCTGCAGTGATGGTGTTTAATTTGGAGCTCTGACTAATTTTCTACAGGCATTAGTTCTCTTATCTAGAATATAAAAGGATTGGTCTAGATTAGAAGTTTTCAAACTGAATTCCATGGACCTTTATGGCCTTTTCACAGGCCTCTGTCACTCTGTAGTATGAAGGGGAAGAAGAGTTCCAGGCTAATCTCCAAACTCAACCAAATTGACTCCAGTTTTATTTTATCATATAATAAGTGTCTGTATAAGGTCTCCTTTGCGAGAATAAAAAATGATTTGACTATTTACAAATGTTTGCAGAGAATGGACTATTTGTAAACAACGGACTGACTCCTCTAGCTCTAAATTCCTGTCAGTTGACGTGAGTGACTCAAGACCTGCGAGCTTTTGTGTTTGGTTCTCACTTCTGGCAATAAGGTGAGCTACAGTGTTTCCAGCCCTGGTTCTCACTGCTCTGGCTTGCTGAATATCATCTCTCATACATGACAATGAGTGACCTTTTTACATCTAATTTCTCAAGAACAAACTCACTCCTTTAGCAAGTCTGTATATATACAGTTATAGGTGTGATAATTAGTAGCACGCACGGGGGTCAGTTCTACCCTGGCCCGTAGGGTCACCATGAGTCAGATCCAACTCGACGGCACTTGGCATGTATTTGTTTGGTAGAATCCATTCACTAGGCTGACTTAGCTTTATCAAAAGTTATCTGTAATAGAAAACCTAATTTTTGTCAAGTATCTGTAAATACAATATCCGAGAAGGATTTCCCATTAATATCTTAAAGATGTGAATATAAAACAAGCCAACTCACCCAGCACTGTGACTTCAGTCATCTCCAAGTCTAACACTATTATTGCTTCTTTTAACCAACATGAAAACCCTGACTCTTTTGAGCTGTAGGGGAGGAGGTCAATTTCGAACTAAAGCATGAATCTTTCAAATTTGTGATCTCATCTTTCACACAGAAGCTGGGTTCATTTTAGCAGGCATATGTAACCAGAGAGCCCCTACTGTTCCTTCCTGGCATGTGCGACGTTTGAAGCAAGCAGCAAACTGAAATACTACTTCTGAGGGCCCGGTTGGTTCCATATTCAGTAAATCAACCAAAAAGTTATTGTTCACCTACATCAGGTGAATATAAACAGAGAAAAACTGTCACATTACCTACATTCTTGCTATCTTCAATAGCCTCTTCCATTTTGCCATTTAGATACCATCTACTGACTTATATTTCATAGCAGAAAAGGAGGTGCGCATCAAATTAAATAGGCACGAGACGAAATTTTCTAGAAAGTTAGAACCAATTATACGACACATTTAAAACTGCAGCTTCATGATTATCCCCACAGAAAAAGCCAGGAAGGGAAAACAAAGTTTTCCTTTGGTGGGTCCTTTGAATGTTTTAAGTATAACGCAAAACATTTCTGAAGCAAATGCTTTGTAAATTGGATAAATGCACAGATAGACCAACATATACAGTAAACGAGGGAGATCAATCCCTGTAGCATCATTAGGACCTGTATTCATGCAAAGGAATTAACACTGTACTTTTGGCAATGCATATCACCCACCCATTATTACTCTACCTATTTGGTATTGTGTATAGTATTAAGGCTATATCCACCCCAATCACTTTCATATATTAGGTCTCAGGAGAAGATTCTATTAAATATAACTTAAATGAATTTTAAAAATTTTGCTTATATAACTAAAGATTTTTTAAAAACTATCTTTCCTTACCTACTTTTGATGCTCTTTTAGTGTGTGTCCTATAATAAACATCTATTCTTTTGAGAAAATGGGTAGTGAGGCATACATAACTTGCTTAACTTATAGAATGGCTCTATTTTACTGGTTATTGCATACTGCTAAAATGATGGTGTACATTTGATAAATCGGACCCATAGATGGCAGGATGGGACTATTCAGTTCACAGTCTTTAACGAGAAGAACTATTTCAGTTGCTCATGTGCAGGAGTCAAAGAAAAGAGTTGAAAATAACAATAAAACCACAAATAACTATGAATTCCAAACTTTTTACTTAATAAGGAATTTTGCTATGAATAGTTAGCACACTGTCATCCATTATTAATCTTGCTGAAGCACTCATTCCCTGAGGTTGGAAAGCTGAATATTTGCACACTCTCTTTCTGTCTTACTTCCTTCTCTCTCTGTGAGGCCAATTTTCTATTTTTTTTTTTTTTTTTTTTAATGCAGACAACTTTAAGAAGATTTTGACAAATAACCTAGAGGACAAGTCGTCTACATTGTATGCCAGCCTTCCTATATTTTTTCTATCCCCAAATTTCCTTTTCCTCTACTTGAGAAAGTATGTAAGCTTTACCTGAAATATTTCTGTTGATAAATTTACCAACATTTCTGCTCAAAATTACAGCTCCTCTTACAATTATGGTCTAAAGCCCTCAGGTCACAAAGGAAAAGGAATTTAAGAAGCCGTCACATTAAATCAAAGCATGCTCACTACTCCAGGACTAATATTTGAGAAATGTTTGAGAACAGAGGCAAGAAAGCCTCTGTGAGGAAAGCCTGCAGAAAAACAGACAGCACAGCATGTGTAGGTCACCAAAGTCCTATGTGCTTTTCCTCTGCTTGCGTCAGATTTGTTGATATACTCACAGCCATTGGACTGACTAATTGCAAAAGAAATCCTATCAGACCAGATGCTACACCCTCAAGGATAACATCAGACTAATCTTCTATTTATAGTCTAGTCTCTATGAAGAGTAGTTTGCTACCAATGCCTCCACTTCTGCATTTACTTATTTAACCTTAATCTTCAGCAACCTGGCTTCAACTATCATTTTTCCACAGAACCTGCTCTGGCAAAGATCACAAATAACTTCCCAGTGGTCTGAGTCAGTGGTTGATTTTTTGACTTCCTATGACCTGATAAAGCTGCAGCATTGCACGCTACTGACTCCTTCTTTTTTGAAATGATCTCATATAGCGCAAGGCACTCTTTGTTCTCTAGCAACTCCATCCACATCTCCACCAGAGTACTTCTTACTGGGTGCTGTTTTTGTTTTGCTCACTTACAGATGGTGATGTTACTTGAATCTCTGTTCTTGGTCACATTTTCACTCCACGTGACTCATGGATTCAACTGTGTACCCCCCAAATGTGTGTAAATTGGCGAGGCCACAATTTCCAGTATTGTAGGATTGTCCATGGTTTTGTGACCTGATGTCATTATCATATCCTAAAGTTGTAGATGTTAATGAGGCAGGAGTAGAGGCAGTTACGCTAATGAGGCCAGAGTCAATCTACAGGATTAGGTTGCATCTGGAGTTAATTTCTTTTGAGCTATAGATGAAAGATGAGCAGAGAGATAGAGGGACACCATGCCACCAAGAAAGAAGTGCCAGAACCAGAGTGCATTGTTTGGATTTGATGTTCCCGCTCCGAGAAGTTCCTAGGCCGGGGGATGATTAATGACAAGGATCTTTTCTCAGAATCCACATAGAAGGAAGGGCTCCCCCTGTAGCTGGTACCCGGAATTCAGACTTCCAGCCTCCTAGACTGTGAGACAATAAATTACTGTTTGCCAAAGCCATCCATTTGTGGTATTTCTGTTGTAGCAGCATTAGATAACTAAGACAATGACCTTTGTAAGAAAACTGATTTACTTTCATGGCTGAAATGACCACCTCCATTCTCATAACTTGTAAATTTCTATCTGCCTTTTGGACTTTATATTTAGTTGCCCTCTGAATACTGTCTCAAACTCAGTATGTCTAAAATTGAATTCATTTCTTTTCTTTTATTCACTACTTCCTCTCTAAATCTAAGATCTCTAACGTTTCTCTTGCATTCTTATCCTGGTTAATGTCACCAAGCTTTAGCTTGCTAGGAGTTAGCTAGATTTCTGCAAGTACCTTACTACTGTCTTAAGATGTGATTCTTAACTTCTACCTCCTTATGAGCTTGCAGTTCTCTCCTCTCTGTTACACTTTTTGTGGGATTATCTTCTTTTGTCTTGATTACTGGAAAACCTGGATTTAGCCCTCCATATTGTCCAAAAACTTCTTTGACAAACCAATCCGTTTATACCATTCTGCTGCTAAAATCATTCAATGACTTGCCAAAACATCAAGGATAAAGTCCAAACTCGTTTGGAGTCATTCAAATCCTAATTCCTGCCAACTTGTCTAGTCTCATCTTTCAACACTCTCTTCCCACCTTTCACTCTAACAACATTAAAGTGCTATCATACTGTCCAGTGTCATGCACTGTCTTATATTGCTGTGGGTTTACATCAGCTGTTTCTTCCTCTCATGGTGTCCTCTCTCTCTCTAATTCCATCGCTCTCTCATTCATTACCATTACCACACCTAGGCTTGAGCCAAGCATATTTCTAGCTAAAAGATTATCTATTCTATAGATTGCTGTGAGTCATCAAGACTGAGTTGACCATTTTTTTCATTTGTGCCTCCACTCTGTGACTGTAACTGTTGTTTGAACGAATTCTTACAAAGTTCCTGCCACTGAAAATGAATCTATGATGGCTATGATGCTGTTTTGAACTGTATTTTAGTTATAATTCATATAGTGCTATTTCCAAAAATTCAACTGCTGTTGAGTCAGTTCTGACTTACAGCGACACACTGTCTACTCTAAATGAAAGCCGTGACCTTTAAGACTGGATCAAGAGTCTCTTTTCTGTACCTTAGAAAGGCACCATTTACTGTGCTGCATTACAGTTGCCTGTTGTACCTTTCTCTCACTTGTCTGAAAAAAAAAAATTCTAGAGGATAAGTTTTTCATTCTGATAGTCTTTCTTTTCAACATATACCAGAGTTCCTTGCATATTGTAATCAGTCTCTATATATTTGATGAATAAATGTTGCCATTGAATACATGATCCGAGTCTCAAAACAGAACCATTATGTTGGTTCTCCTGTTACTCTTGTAATCTCCCTGCTGTCTGAACTGCCATACCAGAAACATCATTTTGCATTTGGAATTAGTCCTACAAGATCTAGTTCATGCCCAGAACAAGGGATGAGGTTGATTTAAGAGCTACATTTGGGATATTATTTCAAATTTGTGTGAGCTATCCCTGGCTCAACTGAATCTGTTTAACATTTAAACCATCTATAAAGTACTGGGCAGCAAGTCATCAAATAAGGTCAGTTATCTATGTAGTGTTTTTGAAATGAATTCAGCCAAGTGCTCTTGGGAGACATAATTTTGCAATAGCAATGGCTGGTATTAATTGACTGCTTACTTTGATCCAGGCAAAGAGGTAAGTACTTTACATGCGTCATCTCATTTAATTTTTACTCTGTGAGGTGGGAACTATTATTGTCCCCATTTTACAAATCAGGCAACTGAGGCTAAATGGTTATGGATGGGAAACAGATTCCCAGTGGCCAAAGTTCTGCTGCAGGGCTATTATCCAACACAGTGCCATGCATAAGTGCTATACCAGATCATATACATTTCCAATAGCCCTGCCTTTGAGCTTATTGTCTATATAGGAATACAAATCATGAAAGCATGAAAAATTCTCTTATTCACAACGTGAACCAAATATAGCCTTTTCAGATACTTTGGGGTCTGCCTTCTTTCTCCTAATACAGGGATGGGACAAGTTAGCTGTAGACACTCCCACAACTATAGGGGGGGCTAATCTTCAGCAGTAGTTTCTTTCTCTCTCTTTTTTTTAATTCTGTAGCAAAAAAGCCAATATTAAACCAATTTAGGCCTGATTTTGACTATTGGATCATTTTAAAGGTGACCTGATTTCTTATTAAAAGGCAGGTGCCACAAAGCTGTCCTTCTCTATAAGTAGTTTGCAGATTCCCATTGCTTGGGTTGTAAAACTGTAGCCTATGTAAACCAAACCAAACCTGTTGCTGTGCAGTCAATTTGGACTCAAAGTAGCTCTATGGGACTGAGCAGAACTGCCCCATGGAGTTTCCAAGGAGGGGCTGGTGGATTTGAACTGCTAGTAAATACACATTAACAAATAAAGTCCTATACAAAACGTGTGCTTATATGTCTGAGTCTGATTTTAGTATGATAAATTTTTGGTCAAGTGTTAACATTATTCACCTTTTACATTTAACTCTGGCTTGTTTTATACCAAAAAATAATAATAATAATAAAAAGAAAATCAAATCCATTGCTGCTGGGATGACTCGGACTCATAGTAACCCCGTGGGACACAGTAAAACTGCCCTTTAAGGTTTCCAAGGAACAGTTGGTGGATGTGGACTGGTGACCTTTTGGTTAGCAGGTGAACACTGAACCACTGGGCCACCAGGGCACCCTAAATATCAAAGTAGTAAAAAGCAAAAGAAAGAAAACTATGTTATGTTGAAAGGTTTACCATTCAAAGAGTATGGTCCACATGACACTGTACAACTGAAGCCTTCGCTCCATTGATGGTCTTGTGCTCATAGTGAGAGACAGGGAAAGGTAGGAGTTAGAAACATGGGCTCTAAAGTCACACTGTCAGAGTTCAAGTCTTTGATTTGTCACTTACTAACCTTTTGCTTCACCCACACTTACAACCTCTCTCTTAGTTTACTCATCAGTAAAAGGCGAAGTATAGAGACCATCTCTTTGCATTGTGTGAGAATTAAATGAAGGAACTTGCGTAAAGAAATTAGAACAGAGTTGGATCCATAGCAAACTAACAATAACGGTTATTTGTACTTACTGTGACACTGCCTTGTGTATCTAGATGCTACAAGTACACATTCTACAGCTTAATCACAGTTTATTCATTTCTGAATCCATTCATTCCCTTATTCAACTTTTACTAATTCATTTATTCAGCAAAGGTTTATTGATTGCCTATTAAATACCAAGCACTATGCTTGGTAATACAAGAGATAATTAATCAGACATTGATCCTACCATCAAAAAACTTACAAGTTGGTGGAGAGACGAAAACTACATAAAAATTGTTCTAATATAAAATAGAAAGTACTTAGTGCTGTAAGAGTTGCAGGTGAGGTCATACAAGAGTTTTCAATGTACAGATACTTCTGCAAATTTCCAGACAAGATTTGCACATTTTGCCTTTGCTAACGAATTCTCCAAATTGTGCTTGCATTTGGTGACATACAAGGAGCTAAAGGAATTGGAGCATCACTGGAGTCCATTCTGAAGGTTCCACACCTGGAAGCCTTTTCACCAGTGCATCATTTTCTAATGAGTGTGCTAAGGTTGCCAGAGTAAAACCAACACTTAAATAAGTGTCATTTGTTACTAATTTGTCACTTTCACTGCCCAGTTCTGAAAATCAGAATGCAGTTTAGAGATTAAAACAGAAAATATTGAATGTGTTATTAAGCCTTACAATTTTCTTTACTTAGCCTTTTTAATTCATTAATTATTTCAGATTCTTGAATACTTAAACCATTTAAAATACTAATAACTTACTGAAGTATCAATATTTACATTAAATTAAAGTTGACGTTGCTCTAATATTTTCAGTGGCTGACATCATTTATAATTACACTAGTAAAATGTCTTCATGGAAGAAACTTAAACAAATATTTCACACAATGGCTTCTGTGTAGCCAGAAATGTACCCCCCACTCGTGATAAGGTCCTTAGAAATATGAAATTGAAATAATAAAATACATGATATTATAAAATTATGTATAAAAATCATCTGAAAAATTATTTTCTATTTACAACAAGCAGAAATATTTTATTTAATATTAGACATTCTTAAGTCATGGTAATTCAAAACTTCTAAATCATGAAACTTCTTGCTCTAGTATATTTTTAGGTAATAGAATATCATGTATCTCATCCCCATCTCCTGAAAAATGGAAATAGATCATGTCTGTGATGAACTAGGCACTATTTGCATTGTTTTAGGGATAGCCTACTATCACAGCATCACAAAAACACATATATGTTAGGTTACTATAAAATATTAATAATTTAAATTTCAAGATGAAGAAGACAGGTAATTTTATGGAACACAAAATACTTTATTGTCTTTAATTTTCTTTGGGCATTTTAATAACAATTTCAAAATCAGGAATATTTTATGAGTGCAACAATCTGTCAGCTACTTGACATCTAAAAATAACTCAAATTAATTGCAGGATAAAATATTAGCATTGGTTTCTCTCCCTTCAACTGATCCTTCTGTTTACTCTTTGTCATTTCTATGTTTAAATACGCAGTATTTACTTTAGTAAAACCTTAAGTTGTAGTTCAAAATATAGTACTGAGTAAAAGCATTATCTCCATGGATAAAACATTTTATCTATACTGTATTTATGTACTTTTTCATTTTGTTCGTATCGTATTCCACGGTCAGACTCTAAAGAAAAACAGTCAAGAGTAAATTCGAGTTGCATTTAACTATGCTTTAGGACAACACATGCAAAACAAAAATGAAAAGTCCCTACTAAACCAAATATCATCAATCACAAAACATATTTCAGTTGTTTTAATTATGTATTTTTTTCCTTTTTCTCCTAAGACATCTTTCTAAACACATGTAAACATCTAAAGGGGTAGAAATTATTCTCAAATGCTGTAGTTAATTTAGAGCAAAATCTGGCCTGTATTAGGAATTTGTCACATAAATCTGAGGTTCTAAAATGAACGTACTGTATTTTTAAGTGTTATCTTTATCGATGAAGGAGAGTCAAGAGGCGCTTGGGAGTATGTTGGCAACACTGCATTACTTACGGTTAAGAGGCAGGCTCGCATTGGTCGTGCCTAGTTTGTTGGCAGCCACGCAAGTATAGTTGCCGAAGTGCTCCTGTGTCACATTGGTAACAGTGAGAATGGATCTTGTGCTAAAATTTTGAATAATAATTCCTTGTTGGCCATTGAAGAGCCTAGAAGACAAAACAAATCCTATGTTAATATGCAAAATTTCATTTTAATCTCAGGTGGAGTTGTCATGGCAACCACAATGATGTTAGCACATAGCATGATAATGGCACACATGTTTTCTTTACATTAACAGATTTTAGGAAAGAGTGAATATATGACAGTTGTGGACTCTTCTAATGGAATTGTTAGTACTGTAAAACAAACTCAGCTTAGATATCCACAGGTTCTAGCCATATATCCATATTCATATATATGTATGGATATATATACCCATATGTACATAATTTTAGAAAATTAGACAGACCACTGTAATGGTATCTCTTCCATTACCATTAAGAAAGAGTAAAAGGGGACTAAAGATTACTTTAAAAGTACAAACTGATGGTTTCTAGGTAAACTGGCTAGAGTATGTCTAGGTCCTGGTATTACTGAATTACCCCCTTAAGTGCCAATCCGACCACTATGGAATAGGATGGTTCTGAGGTCAGGGTCAATACCATGTTATTGACTTTATTGCTGCCATGTGCAACATGGATGCGTCGCCTGCCATTAAATCTAGAGAAAGGCAGAGCTGTAGTGTTAGGAATGGCATTTAGAGTTCAATCACAGCTCTGCCATATTTGAGTAATGTTCCTGAGAAAGTCCTTTAATCTCTCAGGGCATTAATATGGGATTCAATTTTATCTGATTCCATTCTAACCATCCAACAGTCTCTCTCTACACTTAGAAACAGGGACCCTCACTTTCAGTTAGGCTGGTATGGCATTACCATTTTCGATACACAGCATGCCTGTGTCTGTTTTACAATTTTCCCTGTCTACACCCTATAGTCACCATCCCACTTTTATCTCTGCCAGCTAGATCTTTATCCTCATTTAGTCCCAACCTAACACCTATTTCTTTTTTTCTAATGCTCCTCAAATGACTCTTCTCTCTCTGCATGTGTCTTTTCAAATTGTTACAGCACATACTTGGCCATGAGACAGGAAAAAACGCATGGTGCTTGGCTGGATTAGCGAACATTTCAATCAAAGATTCTACAGAAGATTCCTGTTCAAAGGGGAGAAATACAGAACAGATTTTCAAATTCTCATAAACTGTATGATTTGTGAAGTCATGGAGACTAGATGAATCCCTGCAACTACAGTCCTTAGATAATTTCAAAATTGCAAACCAAAAAATGTCCCCTGAATCCTTCATCTTAAAATTGAATAATAGTTTAGCTTAACTGGTAAAGAATATCTGCCTTGAGCATTATGCTTTTATAAGATCTGTCTACATGAGATCAAATGGCCAACAGCAACTTGATAGGCAGCAACTTAGATAGGAAGTTTAGGGGCAGTGAGCTTGTATTAACAGAGGAGGAACAACTCAGAAAAGGAAGGTGAGTGGTTATACAATCTGAAGAATGTAACCAGTGTCACTGAACTATATATGTAGAAACTGTTGAATCAGTTTAAGCTTTGCTGTGTGGATCCTCAAAAACAAAATAAATAAAATTAAAATTGTTATGGCATTTATAAAACAAACAGTACATTGTTACATTGTTCTCTCTAGTGGTTTCCATGTATCCAAGTCTTTTAAATCCAAACAAATTCAATCTTATTAAATTCCCCTGAAGGAAAGACTGTCTCAAAATACATTCTCTTATATTGAAACATTTCATAGTACTTAATAGTAGCATCCTAGATATACAATAAATACTATACAGGCCTATGGAAATCTTGGTGGCACAGCAGTTAAGTGCTATGCCACCTAACCAAAAGGTTGACCGTTGGAGTTAAGCAGGTGCTCCTTGGAAATTTGATGGGGTAGTTCTACTCTGTCCTACAGCGGTGCTATGAGACAGAATTGAGTCAATGGCAGTGTTTTTTGTTTTAGGTCAGTGGAGTCTAGGAGACATTTCCCCAATATAAGCTTCAGTAATCCCCTTTCAGTGGTCCTTTCGAGAAATCCTCTTTCGAAATAAGAATTCTGGTACAATTAGAATGCCAACTAGATGCTAACTTCTTCCCAGTCAACCTCAAAGTTCAGTGTGTTAGACATGTGCAAAACACAATATTAGCTATGTAAACTTATAGCATAAATGATTTTTTTTCTTTCTTTAAGGTATCCAAGTTCTAGCACTACATATGTCTTTAATCACAGAGATGCTAATAAATGGCATTCCCCAGAGAGTTTAAGTTGAACTCCTTTGCATTATGTTACATAGCTTTCATTTGAATTTAGATAACATATACTGCAGTTAAATGCAGATTAAAATAAGCAGCCATGCTTGATTACCCTATGAATTACTTACATTTCATGTAATAGCTGAATTTGGCTTATTCAAAGCTCAAACTTTAAACAGATTAATAGAACTCTGAGTTGCATAAACACTGAAGAAACTTTAACTTGAGTAATAAACTTAATGATCTCCAACTCTGACATAATAAAATAGGGCATAAAAATATCAAGGCAGTGGCGGCCTTTTATCACAAATAATATGAGTTTCTATGTTTTTTTCCCAGCTGCACCTTTGCCTTAAGGCACCCTGACAAATGCTGCCACAACCATTTTCTTTCACATATCATGGGAGGAAGGGTACAGCTGTCAAGCAAACAAAGGCACTCATTATTTTTGTGAAAACATAGTATGTCTCTTTCTTACATTGCAACTCTACCAACATTTATCCTAACTATTCCATAAAACCCATTGCTATCAAGTTGATTCTAATTCATGGAGACTTCAAGTGTTCCAGAATACAACTGCACATAGTTTTCAATGGCCATGAACTTTGGCAGAAGATCACCAGGTTTTTCTTCCAAGGAACTCTTGGTGGATTTGAACCTCCAGTGTTTCGGTTAGTAGTCAAACAGGAATTTTTCTGCACCAGGAATAAATTTATTTTCAACTAATCGGTGTATATTGTATATAAAGATCACAATTCCATTGCCTGTGAACTCCAGTGTTGTTATATGAATCATAAATGTTTACAGTGTAAATAAATGTTTTACACACTCAGTCAATAACCAAAAGGTTGAAACTTTGAGTCTGACCACATACATCTCAAAAGAAAGACCTTGTGATCTACTTCTGAAAAATCAGTCACTGAAACCCTGTAGGGAACAGTTCTATCCCTACACACACAAGGGAACCAAGAGTTGACTTGACAAATTTTCCAGAGATCTCAGCAACTCCCTAGACTACTAAATCCCATTGTGCCCCTTTGTTAGGAAACTAAAATCAACTAGGGTGATCAACTGGCTCAACTATGGGAAGAAAATCATGAAGGAGTGTGTTTGGACACTCCATGCCTCTCTTTGCTTGTGTTCCTTATGGCTGGCTGGCTGAGTGAGATGATTTCCAATTCCTTTCCTCTTAATGTAACTGAAGGCAAAGCCACAGATGTTGCAAAATCATGTAGCATGTCTATGCTCAATGTGTATAGCCCCTTGGTGGTATCTGGCCAGCAGTGCTATATGCTTCCTTACCCTGAGTGACACATTAGTGTTCTAACCCCTGCTGCTTAAATCAGCCAAGCAAGTAGTTATGGTCAATAAAAGAAAAACATCTTCCCTGAGGGAGTTTCTTCCCTCTAGGGAAAGCTGCCTCTAGGAGAAGTCCAAAGCTTACTTTCTTCCATAGCTGGGAGTTTTAGAAGTGCTGACTTCCCAAACACTGTCTAAGAACTTATTTTCACCTGGCAGATGGCTGAGACAGCCTTTAGAGAAGGAGAGAGACTTCTGGGATGTTATCTATCTGGAAAAAGTACCTCTGTGATTCTTCTGCAGGGATCCTGGGAAATAGGGAGTGGTTCTCAAATATTCACATCAATTCTAGAGAAGGTCATTAAATTACTACAAAGGTGAGGTCTATGCTAGGTAATTAGGGACCAGGTTAGGTATTACATAATCTCTGCCCTTGAAAAGAACAAAACTCACAGGAGGAGTAAACACATGGCTGTTTACATCCAAGGAATAGTGTAGTTAACCAGAGGCACCTTGTTAAACTGAACACAGCTACTATCAGCTACTAAGCATAGAAATTTAAGCCATATCTAGAAGCTGTAGCACCTCGGGCCCTAATGCAATTTCACTCCTTGACTACAGATGGAGAATAAAATAGCTCCTTAATTGATGACAGTTTTTCTTTATAAAACAGATTTATTCCGATTGGTTGGCTATAATTACATTTTCTGTAAAGAGAAGCATTCTTATATTGACTTAGTTTATAGAATGAGAGATAATTTCTTATAGAAAAGAAGTTTGACCCCTTCTTCAGAGACAGAAGCAAATTCTGTTGAGCCAGGAGTTGAATATAGCATCCTTTTGCTCAGCAGTAGAACTGATGTATATGATGACTACTTGGAGTCCCGTTATTGTTCTCTGTTGTTTTCTTACCACTCAGTGGAACCCATGGCTGTAAGAGCAGTCTGTTACAGGTGAGCTTTGTTATCCTCTCCTCTCTGACACTAATCAGTGTACTTCACACCCAGGACCATTAGACTCATTCTTCTCCCTCTGCCTTTTGCTGTGGTCTTACATAGTGGGAGCTGAAGGCTATTTGTTTTGCGAGCAGATGTTCCCAGCTCCTAAGTAACGTAACCCCACCACCTAACTAGTACTGAATTAGAATACAGACAAACAAACAAACACACAAACTACTGCCGCTGAGTAGATTCTGATTCATGACAACCTGTAGGACAGAGTAGAACTGCCCCATAGAGTTTCCAAGGAGCGTCTGTTAGATTTGAACTGTCAACCTTTTGGTGAGCAGCTGTAGCACTTAACCACTATGCTACTTGGGTTTCTGAATTAGACTAAACTCCTGTATTTTCAAGTGTCAGTCAGAAGTGGCATATGTAAAGAATGCTAAATACTAGGGATATTTATATTTTTGACTCATGAAATGCTTATAGACTTTATAATCATTGTGTTCCTCAGGCAACAGCTATCCAGACAGGCCAGAAAAGCCTAAAGCAGTGTCACCACAGCAAAACTGACCACATAGCTGTCGCCACCAATTGTTAAGATTGCTAAAAGAAACGGGGCAGCTGTACCAGACCTCATTCATTTTACATATAAATCTAGTTTCCACATTTTGGGACTATTGTTCAATATCTGCCTTTCTGGATCAGAAATACCAATGAACATTTCCAGAAAAACAACCTTTCAGATAAAAATAGCCATAAAAAAATTTATTAGTAATGTAGAATACATATACTGGAGAATATCCAGCCACCACCAAAAATATTAAAACAGTGTGGATTAGAAGGAAGGGAAGTGTTCTCAAATAATGACATTTTTTTTTTCCTAATCCAAGTGGCATTATAAGAACATATAATAAAAAAATATTATCACGTTGTACTACTGGGTAAGACTAATATGGTCTTGTTAATCAATCTTTGTGTATTAGTATGGCAAAGGTGGAAGAAGGTGAGGAAAGTAACCCTTGAATAATAGGAAATAAAAATAAATGTTAATGTTATTTTGGACAGTGGGTTGCAGGCTTGTGGACTGCCAAGAGGTGATACGAGCTAACAAAACAACAATAATTTAGGTAAAGCAATGAGCAATGGTAGAAGTCTAAAACAGTCCTAATGTGACTGAGGCTTTAGTTAGTTATCAAGCAATGAGTAATGTCTCCTGCGTTTTGGGTAGGTGTCAGGGGAAAAAAAGGCAGGCAAAACAGAGTTACCATGCTAAGGACTTGGCTACACCTGAACCCCTGAAATGACAATGCTATGGTCACCAGATGCTGACACAATGCATCCCATAAACTTTCTCCCAGTGATAAGAGTTCTAGTTTGTATGTATCTTGGTTCTTCACTATGGTTATATGTCTAGTCTTTTCAACAGGAATAGGAATGTGTTACTTATGTGGAAAATGTTAGCTCTTCTCAACACATTTATGACTGAAGATATCTAGCATTGAAAATTTGCAACAGTGTACAAAAAACGTTTAGTGCTAAAAGTGTATGGAACTGACATTCAGAACACATTTAAGGATTTTCATATAAAAATATCAACTAATATTCATAGCACCCCATGAGGTATTATTAGTCCCATTTTACAGATGAGAAAATAGAAATCAAGAAAGATTAAATTATTTTATCTTCTACTACCTCAAAAGTGGTAGAAAAAAGACTCAAATTCAGGCCCTCTGATGATTGGTATCCATTCCACAATGTAACAACTGGTATCCAGATCAACAGGCAGAAACCACGATGCTGTACATGCGCTGGAGCCCTGGTGGCACCGTGGCTAAGAGCTTGGCTGCTAACAAAAAGATGGGTAGTTGGAATTCACCAGCAGTCCTTTGGAAACCATATGAGGCAGTTATACTCTTCCCTATAAGGTTGCTATGAGTAGACATTAACTTGAGAGCAACAGGTTTGGTGGTTTTTTGTTGTTGTTTTGTATGAGTTTGGAATGACAAGTGGTTCCAGAAAATCAAGTTTAGCTGGGAATAAAACCAATGCAGCTCCGAATCCAAGTGGTATGTGATGTCTATATCAGGAAAGCCAACTCTGACCCAAAGGGTGAGTTTAATGATGTAGAAAGCCATGCAAAAACTAAGAATCAGTTCAGCTAGCTATCTGAAAAGTTATCTTGAATGGGGGTCTCTTGATCACCTACAAGAGCTTAGTTTTATATGGAGCTTTAGATCGGTTCATTCTGGTTTGAACTGCAGAAAATTTGTGCTTCCAAGTTGTTCCCAGAAAGTTATATATAATAATAACCAGGGGAAACTTGTTAAAATGTAGATTCTGATTTAGTGTACCTGGGGAAGAAATGAAAATTCTAAGCAGGTAACTTGTTAGAAATGCAAAATCTCAGCAAGGGTTCAAAACAAGTGGAAGCAGTTTAAAGCCTTTGTTTTAACACTCAGCTGTGCAGCCTCTGAAGCAGCTGTATTCAGTTTCTAATGGTAGTCTCACCGGCTATTCCAAGTTTCCTAGAGGAGAAACATGAAACTAACTCCTTTAGGTTTACCGTGTATTTAAATAGTAGCAAATGTCTCTTCCTATTATATTTGCAAAATACAGCCCCAAACAGCAGGAAACCATGTAGAGTGGCAAGAATGCAAAATTTTACAGTAGGTACAAATTTGTTTCTAAAGTTCAAATTCTAGTTACTATGCTCTCCTTGTCTCCTCCTCATCATAACATGAAATACTTCTCCTTTGCAACACTATTGCAGTTGTAAGTTTTCATGTATTTCTGGGGCTTTTGACTAATATTCATCTTCCCCATTACAGTATAAATTCTATTAGGTCAGGGTTACTGGCTGGTTTTGTTATATATTGTATTCTGAGTGTGTTGTAGACTTCTGGGTACTTACAAAGTAAATACAATGTATTTATATGCTTTTGTAAATCTTAGAGTTTTCATCTATGAAATGGATAAAAGGAAGCCAATCTCCACATGTTGATGTAAGAACTTTTTTTTGCATTTTTTTATTTGTAAGAACTTTTAAAAAAATATGTATAAAATGTCATATCTCTGTATGTGTATGTGTGTGTATACAGACCACATTCAGTAACCACTAGATATATGATAGGGCTATTATCGTGCAATGACAGGGTCTGTTTCTTAGAAAGAACAGATACATTTCCTCTCAGAAGGCAGCAAAATATTAAATATTGAGCAGACAGGAAATTATTTTTAAAGAAAAGATCTAAGCAGGTGACTGAAAAGTTCATGCCATCATGATTTCAAGATGTGCCAAGCTCTGTATCAATTACATGCACATTATCAACCTCATCTAGGCTTTTCAAAGATATGCAATGTAGATAAGAAAATAAATAAAGTATATAAAAAAAGAGGGAGAGAAAGAAGTGCTTGAAACCAGAAAGAAATGAAAATTTATGTGACATGCTGCTATAGCAACCTATTGGTTTGCTGTGTTGCTTGGTACTTAAGGGCTTGCAAACAATACGATATCATTTATTCCTCGGAGCAGACTGAAAAATATCATGCATCACTGTCTTAGCCCTGAGGGGTATCTATCTTTAGTTGCACATTTGAATAATTTAATGTTATTATAATATATTAGAACACTTTAATGATTTTAGACTTTATTAAGCTATTTAAAATGTATGTCTTGTTTACTTTATCAATTTTAATGAAATTAGTAATTTTAGATTAGAGATCTTTGGACTGCCTTGCTCCTGGCATTTTGATTTGCAAAGGCAAGATATTCCTTCTTAACTCTGTGTCAAATAAACAAAGGCCACAGTGCAGGGATCAAAACTTCCATGGACTGCAGTGAATCCTGTATTCCTGAAAACTTGGCCTGTGACAGGATTTCCTTCTCCCACTTGCACTGCTTCTCTATGAAAATGCCCGTGATTTTAATAACAGATTTCATTCTACAAGATACAGACTCAACCATTTTGCCAAGATGACATTCCTGGTGGGGGAAAAAAAAAATCATGGCAAATCAGAATTAAATAGAAACTAACCTCGTTTCTGTAACCATTGAATTTATAGGCTTACATTGGTCCCATCATTTCAGATGACAGGATCCATTTCGATCAACATTCTTTTATCAACTTGCAACTGTAGTAAAATAAGAACAACTATTTTTAATCATTGCTAAACAGATTGCAACTCATTCTGACAACAGAGTGTGTTATCCATGATTATCACCATGTTAAACTCTGGGGCACAATCCTGAATGAGGTAAAATCATTATTATTAGGTAGATTACAGTTCAGTAGGAGAAATGGACAAGTAAAAGAAGGGGAAGATAGTTTAATAAGTGCGTGGTGACACAAACAGTTTGTGCTTCACTGTTAACCAAAAGATTGGTGGTTGGAGTCCATCCAGCTGCATGGTGGAAAAAATCCTGGTGATCTACTTCTATGAAGATACAGCCAAGAAAACACTACGGAGCTCTCCTAGTCTGTAACACACAAAGTTGCCGTGAGTAGGAACTGACTCCACAGCAAAAGTTTCCTTTGTTCTTTCTTTTTCCTGATGGATGAGAACACAGAGTACATTCAAAGCGCTACCTCTCTGAGTACAAAAGGTTCAGGGTAGATTTCCTAGAGAAGGTGATGTGTGAATGGGAACTAAAGGATTTCTGGAAGGCAGCCAGGCAAGTGTGAGGCAGGATCTTGCAAGCAAAGGAGCCAACATATGAAAAAGTCTGAAAGACAGAGGTCATATCACAATTTGGGAACCAAAGCATTTCAGAATGGCCCATGGCCCTGACTGTGAAAGAGTTAAATGACAAGATTCATAGCCAGAGAGGAAAAAGGGCCAAAATATGAAGGTCTCTTATGCCATGCTGTGGTGTTAGGATACAGAACCACACAAAGGGTCAAGCATAACATCACATGATCATACACTCATTTTGGAAAGGCCACTACAAATTTTAAGAAGACACCAAATTCTAGATGTTTACTGGTGGACTGTGTATATAGCAGTAACACCTTGGTCCATTTATGGCCCAAAGTAATTTAATATTATCCCTCCAAAATCTCTTTTTCTATGATGTACATAATTTCAAATTCTTTCTAGAACCATTAAGGCTGGATAACCCCCCAAATCTATGACCCTAAGGAAATCTTCAAACCTTAAACCATAACTATCTCTTGAAATCATCTCTGAACCAATAATACCAAAAAGAAAAACAAACCCAGTGCCATTGAGTCAATGCCAGCTCATACTGACCTCATAGGACAGAGCAGAACTGCCCCATAGAGTTTCCAAGAAGTGCCTGGCAGATTTGAACTGCTGACCTTTTGGTTAGCAGCTGTAGCTCTTAACCACTACACCACCAGGGGTTCCTGAGCCAATAATAGTTTATTCTAATTAGTAAAGAATGTCTGCATTAAGATACTTTTTTAAAAAATTATCTGTGTGTCATCAAGTCACTTGAATCATAGAGAAGAAGCTTAAAGGGAACACAGCTTATTTTTTTATGGTAAAATAGTTTGGAAGCATTGTCAAAAAAAGTGGCAAAACTTGAATGTAAACAATGTCTTTGAATTCTACATGTAGAAACTGTTCGAGTGGTGTACACTCATTGTGTATATTTTTATGTGTGTGTGAGTGCACACACACACACACACACACACACACCCCTTCTTTTTCAGTGTTCCCTCCAACAGCTAACATTTTCATCAGTCATCTAGTTTCCCAGACAGAAAACTTGAAACTATTCTTCAACTTGTCCTTTTCGTGTACCTAATCAGTCACTGAAATGTACAAAACTACATTCTCCCTCTCTGCTTTTTAACTGCACAGCAGATTCTCTAGTTAAGTCGTATTTCTCATCTTTCTCATCCATTCATTCCTCCCAAAAGATTCTTTCAAACAGCACTGTTTAAAAATAGGAATGGAATCACTTCACATCTGTTAAAAAATTCTCCAGTGGTTTCCCCGTATGTATGGAATCAAATTCAAATGTTTTATCATGTGTTATGGGTCGAATTGTATCTCCCACAAAATGAGTATCACTTTGGCTAGCCCATGATTCCCAGGATTGTGTGGTTCTTTGTCATTTCCTAATCTGATACAATTATTCTGTTTTATAAATCCTAACTTCTAGGATGATAAACAGGCAGGACTAGAAGCAGTTATGCTAATGAGACAAGAGTTTATCTACGGGCCTAGGCTGTATAATGAATTAATTTCTTTTGAGATATAAATGAAATAATCAAACAGAGTGGAGAGGGACTTCCTACCACCAAGAAAGAAGAGCCAGGAGCTGATCATGTCCTTTGGACCTGGGGTCCCTGTGCTGAGAAACTCTAAGGGAGGACCAACAAGGAATTTTTGCCAGGGCCAACAAAGAAAGAAAGTCTTTTAAAGTAGCTCATACCCTGAATTTGGACTAGTCGTAAGAGAATAAACTTTGCTCTGTTAAATTTATTCACTTGATGCACTTCTGTTATATCAGCACTAGATAACTGGAAAACTTAGTGGTAGTTAAATGCTATGGCTGCTAACCAAAAAGTTGGCAGCTCATATGTGCCAGGTGCTCCTTGGAAACCCTATGGAGCAGTTGAACCCCGTCCTATAGGGTCACTATGAGCCAGAATCAACTCGACAGCAGTGTGTTTTCCGCTTGGGTTCAGGTAACTGACCCAGCATAGGATTTCAGAAATGCTCTAAGGCCCCTTTCTAGCTAGATCTATCTCTTATCCTACCTGGTTTCATGTTCTGCAGTCCACGGCATATGTCATTTTCCACACAACACTCACACACCACTGAACACATTCTTTTCTTGCCCATGATAGTGTTTGAGCGCTTGTAGTGCTCTGAAATGCTGCTCATCATTTGCTGTCCACCACTAAAACCACCTTTCCCCACCAAAAGCATTCCTGGGTCCTCAGATTTCAGTTGCATGGATTCTCCTTATGTACTTTCACAGGACTCAACTTAGTGTTCCCTTGGGGTTTTCTCAGTCTTATCTCATCTTGGTGATTTTTATGACCAGTCCTAAACTCTAAGTCAGGGTATAAAAACTGAAATAGGCATACTGTCAGCTTCATTTGACTGCCTTCATTTTTAAATAAATTAATACCAAATTATGTTTTAAATGGGGATATGATCCCCTATTTACAAGATTGGAAATGTTTCCACTCATTTCACACATATACTCTTTGCCTCTCTGATCTTGGATGACAGAGTTATTGCAGGGGCAATGAGACAGGTTTTTAAAAGGAGTACCAAATCATCAGACTAATTAGTAACTTGCCATCCAAAAGCCTGCTACTGTTGAGTCAATTCTGACTCATAATGACCCTACAGACAGAGTACAACGCCTCATAGAGTTTCTGAGGAGCACCTGGCGGATTTCAACTACTGATCTTATGGTTTACAGCCATAGTTCCTAATGACTAAGCAAGCCATCATGGCTTCCCAAAATAACAGTGGTAGGGTTTAAGATAACATTAGAAATACAAGTTCTTCCAGTTTAGGAACTTAATTCCTTTTCGGTTTTTTGTTTTTCCTTTCAAATTATCTCATAGATGATAGATAACCGATGCAAGTATACACACACACACACACATATATATGTATATATATATATACAGACATGTATATATATTTGAACGAAGATATGAAAAAGTCAGCAGGGAAAAATTATTTTAAACTATGGGGCTATTTCTAGTATTCTCCTAATCAAAGCGTGTAACTTATTGTTATTATAAGATGTATCTTCTGATAGAAAGGATAAGAGTGAGAGGACATATTTCTCTTCTCTTCTGAATAACGTAAGTTGTGGTATAATAAGCTAGAATGGTGTAGCCTGGAGAAAGGGTCTGAAAATTAGGTCTACTTCCAGTTCTGTATTTCCCTTCAACAAGTCATTTCACTTTTCTGAGACAGTTTATATTTGTTTTTCATGTCTAATCTAGCTAGGATTATACAAAGAATAAGTAAGATAGTAAACAGTGAGTTATATCATAAAACCTAAAACCAAATCCACTGTCCTTGAGTCAATTCTGACTCCTAGCAACCCTACAGGACAGAACAGAACTGTCCCAATAGGGTTTCTAAAGAGCAGCTGGTAGATTTAAACTGTCAACCGCCGGGTTGGAATCACTCCAGCACTTAGGGTCCAAGCTGCACATCATCAAAACTGTCCTTGTAAATTCCTCAAACTGTGAGACAACAGTCTCCAAAACGAAGGTGGTGCTTCAATAATACAATGTCTATTTATATCGTAGTTTGATCTCATATTTAAGTTTTATCTGTCTAAGGTCACATAATGTAGGCAATAGGGAAGACTGAACAATTAAAGCCCGTGAATTATGGTGCTCATGAAAAATACTGAATACACCATGGGCTGCCAGTAGAAAGAACAGATATGCCTTGGTGGAAGTATAACCAAAATGCTCATTAGTGTGTTTGAACATGGTATTGAAAAGACTAGTCTCTGGAAAAGGACATCACGCTTAGTAAAGTACAGGGTCAGAAAAAAAAGAGGAAGACACTCAGTGTGATGAACTGACCCAGCGGCTGCCACAGTGGGATCAAACGTAGCAAGGATTCTGAGGATGGCATGAGACCAGGCAGTGATTCCTCCTGTTGAAAATAACAGCGGTCTCTACGATTGGAACTGACTTAATGGCACCTAACAACAATTGTATAAAATACACTAGTTCAGAATTTCATATGCATAAATTACATGTAAAGGTGTAGTTTTTGCTAAGTTTTTAATTTTATACCCAGGGACGTGTGTTCCAAATATGTTGCTGAGTACTACCTAACATTCTAGTCCATAGCTGAATGCCGGATGAGTAGCTTGCTTTTGCTTTAGAGCCATGTTGTATTAACTACGCATCATCTCTGACATTTAAATCTCACATACAGTTGTGAGATGTTCACACTAACTGAGGGAGATGGGGATGACGATCAACTGAAGGAGCAATGGGTGTCTTCCTGAGGCTTATACACATTGAATAGAGTAGCCAGGGCACACAATTTAAATTGCTACCCTAATTATGCTTCTCTTTCTCTTTTCATATCTCTCATTCAGCATCCCAAACCTGAAGAGTTGAACCAGTGCAAGTGAAATATTTTGCAAAAAATACTATACATGAAAATAATTTCAATAAAAGTGCCACGTAATTGTAATGTATTTATCACTTTAGTATAAAAATATTGCATGAAAAACAGAAAAGAAAGAAAGAGGCTCATTGAATATGCAGAGAAGTATTTTAACTCATTTTGCTGGTTTCCTTGAAAATAGAAGGAGGGGAGAAGTCTACCTTCTCATATTCTTTCAACAAAGTGAATAGTCAGATGAGATTTATGGTCTGCCTAGAAGATCAGGTAGTAAATGTCTAGTAGAGAAGGAAAGAGGAGAAGTAAAGGTCACTAAACTTCATTATGATTTCTCAAGTTCATCTCACCTCTGTAAAGCTAAAAATGAAAAATCATTATTCTCTAGACTGAAAACCTAATATTAACCTGACTAAAAAACATCACAGTTCCTCTGTGTAAAGTGAACATGACATACCGCACATGGCTGATTTTACACATTTTGCTATCCACTCAATAATACTTGTATAAATATTTGTGCGTATCAGTATAGGCATGTTTTGTGCACATACACAATTAATCCTTCAGAATGCAAGCATACACTATAGCCATCACACTTGCTCTGTAACACTGATAGAGACTAAACAAGGAACAGGATTCTGAAATGAGAGGTTTGCTGACATAACATCTGTTGTAAAAAGTGGCAATATTAAAATGCAGAGAGAAAATTTGAAACACGTTGCTTAAAAAGTCAAGATATGGGCTCTCAGTGTTAAATACAAAAAAAGTTCTACTTTTTAGGAGCATGCTAATTAATATATTTCTGATATTCTGATAAATCTTAATGGCTTGCTATATATTTTCTTTTCATTTATGGGTAATTTGTATTTACCTCACTTGTGACTTTTGCCTACCTACTTTAAACTATGATGGAGGATGAAGAAAGATACTCTTGTGATCATAAACTTCCAAAACTGTTGCTACAATTGACCCCTTGCCTGAAAATAGGCAAAGTAAATAATATACTATTAAAAAAGCCTGGAGCAGTTAAAATCATCATGAGAAATCGGAAAGCATGTCTTTCTAGGCCTCAGGCTTAGATATGAGAAAATTTAGAATAAGAAGAAGAATTTCAACCAAGCAAGTAAAGGGCAAAATTTTGCTCTAAGAAAATATGGTAAGGTTGTCTTCAGAAAATGATGCAAAATCTGTTTTTACAATATCTGTATGAATTTCAGTGTATTATAATGTATGTTTTCAGGCTTAATCCTAATTGAATAGACTGTTTTCAAGCACTAATCAAAAAAAAAAAAAACAAGAAGCAAACCCAGTGCTGTCAATGTCAAGTCATTTCTGACTCACAGCAACCCTAAAGGACAAAGCAGAACTGCCCCACAGAGTCTCTAAGTAGCGCCTGGTGGATTTGAACTGTCCACTTCTTGGCTAGCAGGCATAGCACCTAACCACTCTGCTGCTAGGGTTTCCTTTACAAGCACTAAACCAAAAAAAAAAAACCCACTGTTGTGAAGTTGATTCTGACTCACAGCGGCTTTATAGGACAGAGTAGAATTGCCCCATAGAGTTTCCAAGGACTGCCTGGTGGATTTGAACTGCCAAACTTTTCATTGGCAAGCTGTAGCACATAACCACTACACCACCAGGTTTTCCTTACAAGCACTAGATGAAGTTAATTTAGCCTAACGTCATCAAAACACCATTTGCTAACTAGTACTTTGGATGTTCAACAACTGTCTGTTCAACCATACAAGTAGAATCTTTCTGTTTGTCATTCTCTATTATTAAGAAAATAGAGTTGATAACCAAAATGTCTGCAGTTTAAATTTGCCAGCTGCTTCTGATAAATACTATAGGGGGCAGTTCTACTCTGTTCTATAGGATTGCTTTGAGTCAGAATTGAGTAGACAACAACAGGTTTAATTTTTTTTTCCTGGTACAGAAATGAACCACATATAGTATATATGGAATAAAATTAAATCTATTAGGACTGCCCCATCAAGTGTGCTGTTAGAGACTATAATGTAAAAAAAAGAAAAAAAGTCACCATCTTATTCCGAAAGGTAATTCTTTAATAAAATATATGTAACTTTAGGCACTCTAGTGATGCTTATCTAAACAGTGGAACAAACTAAAGGCCAAATGGACATTGTTTCTAACAAAAAGAAAAAAAAAATCATCCACGAAGACACTGTGAGAGCCAGCTCCAAAGATGACATCTGATGCTTAACAATCCTGTGTAGACTATAATATATTGTACAGATCACAGAGCATGACCTCTGAGACTGGGTCTTGTACTTTCTATCTTGCCTTTTCTTGGATTGCTACCTCTGGGAGAAGTCAGCTGACAGGCCACAACATTACTTAAGCAGACCCATTCAGATGTCCACAAAGCAATTAACTCAGCCTCCAGCCAACAACTAGCACTAACTTGCTGGATGTGTGAGTGAGCTACTACGGAAGTGGATCGTCCAACCTTAGTCAGGCTTACAGATGAGTAGCACCAAATGCCATCTTCACTTCAGTGTTACGACAGACCCTGAGCTAGAATCACCCTGCTAAACTGCTCCTGGACTTGGATTCCTAACACAGAGAAACTACTCACAAAGATAAATGATTTAGGCTGCTAAATTTGGGGTCAGTTTGTTATCTAGCCATTATCCATTACCTGTTGTTGTCAAGTCCACTGTGACTCATGGCAACCCTACAGGACAGAGTAGAACTGCCCCATAGAGTTTCCAAGGAGTACTTGGGGGATTTGAACTGCTGGACTTTTGGTTAGCAGCTGTAACAATTAATTGCTATACAACCAGGGTTTCCAAACTTGTTGTTGTTGAGTTGATTCCAACTTACAGTGACCCTATAGGACAGAACACAACTGCCCCATAGGCTGGCATAGTTTCCAATGAGCACTCAGTGGATTCAAACTGCCAGACTTTTGGTCAGCAGTCAGTTCTTAAAAACTATGCCACCCACCAGGATTTCCTTATCTAGCCACAGATAACTAATGTTGTTAGGTGCTGTCCTGCTGGTTCCAACTCATAACAAATCTTTACAATGGAATGAAACTCTGCCCAATCCTGAGCCATGCCCACAATTGTTTTCATGCTTAAGCTCATTGTCGTAGCCAGTGTGTCAGTCCATCTTGTCGAGGCTCTTCATCTTTTTCACCGACCGTCAACCAGCATGATTGATCCCTCCTGACAACGTGTCCGAAGTATGTGAGATTCAGTCTCACCATCCTTGCTTCCAAAGAGCTCTCTGGCCATACTTCCTCCATACTTCCCTTAGTAGTCCATGGCACATTCAATATCCATCTCCAACACCATAATTCAAAGGTATCAATTCTTCTGTCTTCCTTACTCATTGCCCAGCTTTCACATGCATATGATGTGATTAAAAATACCACAGCTTGGGTTAGGCCACCTTAGTTGTCAAGGTGACCTCTTTACTTTTCAACATTTGAAAGAGGTTCTTTGTAACAGATTTTCCCAATGAAACCAGTCTTTTGATTTTTTGACTGCTCCTCCCATGGGTGTTAATTGTGGACTCAACTAAAATGAAATCCTTGACAACCTCAATTGTTTTCCATTTATCATGATGCTGCTTACTGGTCTAGTTGTGAGGATTTTTTTTTTTTTTAATTGATGTTAAGGTGCAATCCATACTGAAGGCTGTGGTCTTTGATCTTCATCCACAAAGTTATGTCATTTGCATAACACAGGTTGTTAATGAATTTTCTGCCAATCCTGATGCCTCACTCTTATACTTCAGCTTCTCAGATTGTTTGCTTGGCATACAGTTTAAAAGGTATGGTGAAAAGATACAACTCTGATGTACAGCTTTTCTGACCATAAACCATGCACTGTCCTCTTGTTCTGTTCACACAGTTGCCTCCTGATCCACATACAGATTCTTCACGAGCACAGTTAAGTGGTCTGGAATTCCCATTCTGCTTAATGTTTGCCATAATTTATGATCGACATAGTCAAATTCCTTTGTACAGTCAGTAAAATACAGGTAAACATCTTTCTGGTATTCTCTGTTTCCAGCCAAGATTCATCTGACATCAGCAATGATGTCCCTAGTTCCACATCCTCTTCTAAATTCAGGTTGACTTTCCCACAGTTCTGTTGTCAGTATACTGTTACAGACTGCAATAGTATATTGACAGGTACCTGATAATGGCAACTAAACAAAGGAAAAAGCATGGGCTTAGGGGTTGACAAACCTAACATGTAACCTAGGAGTCACTTAAAATTAGTGTTCTTGACAGGTAATTAAACATCTGTGTGTCTCATCTTTGAAAGCCTGGTGGTGTAGTGGTTAAGCACTATAGGCTGCTGACCAAAGTGTTTGCCACGTGCTCCTTAGAAGCTCTATGTAGCAGCTCTAATTTTTTTCTATAGGATTGCTGTAAGTCAGAAGTGACTCCATGGCAAACGAGTATGGGCTTAGTGTGTCAATTTTTTTTGTCAGTTGAAAAGTAAACAAGAAAACAGAATTTAAAACAAATAGGATGTGCTTTTCCCTCAATAAATATTTGTTCCTTTTTAAAAATGTGCTCAGATTTACCAGGTTTCCTTGAAAATGGTCAATAACAGGTGCTAATGCTGATTATTCCCAGTACAGAGAAATGGACTTTATAGGGTGCTGCAGCAGAGATAAGACTAGTGATACCCAGGCTCTGCTCCCGTGTCTGTGTTTATTTCACTTTTTGCTTCCAGCCTTTATAAGAAGATCTTGCTTTACGGAAACTGGATCTTGACAAACATTCCCTTAAATAGAAGTGAATTAATTGTGTAAGTTATTTCTGTATATTAAATACCAAGAATAAAAGTCTCTAACAAATAAAACTTCTCAGATCTTACAAAACTCAAAACCATTCTAAAAGGGTTTCTGATCACTTCATGCTTCTGGCTGGGGACCTTGATGGTCAAGAAAATAACTCTGAAATATGCTATACTTTCTGCTCTGTGTCTATCATGATTTCATTGCTTCTGTGTTCTTGGCTAAATACACTGAAAAAATATTTTTGTCCTCTCTTTCTTTAAATTCATAAATGACCTAGCATGCTTTTACTGAGATGTTTATCCTTGACATTTATCACTGGTGTTTCAAATTATATTTTATAGATTCTAAAGGTCCCTGATCTGTATTCCTTGCCATAACATAGAGCTCAATCCATGGAGTCTGGAAAGAGATCTGCAGGACTTGCTGGGTTTATATTCCAGCTCTATCACTAATTGTGTGATCTGGGACAAACTGCTTACACACTATGTGGCTTGGTTTTTCCCAAGCATAAACTTTTCTAACTGGCTTGTTATAAGAATAAAATAAATTAATATTAAATAAAATCTTAGAATATTGCCTGTGAAACTGTAAGTGTTGTTAAATAGATATTTCAATGTAGTAAACCTTGAGTGTCCTGTCCCCTGAAACCAACAGGGTATATTCATATTGTGAGTGTTATAATTACCATGCAGCAAACAGAGTCCTCCTGTCCCTTACTCTCTGCATATAATCAACTTTGCTCTACTATAACTTTGAAAGGAAATTACATATTCCAGTGATGTCTGAGAATTTGGGAATTGCCTAAAATACAATGTTAACACATGATAAATGTATACTTCCCTCTGAAATGAAAATGTGTTTGTCTTTGACAAGTGCATTTGATTTTCACAACTCTTTGATTTTCCCTAGAGGTGTGTGTGTGTATGTGTGTGCATGTGTTGTATGGTGTGCACTGGGGAATTGGTTGGGAAGAATAAATTCATCTTTCCTTTAGATTGGTGCTTCTGTGCACCATTGGAAATCTAAAAAAGGACATATCGTTCTTTTAATTTTGGAAAAAAAACGTAAAGCTATGATTGTGGGTACTAACTGTCCCTTTGTTATGTTTGCTTAGGACCAGGAAATATGAGGATCATTATTGTAGCCTTTTATAATAACAGTTTCTGAGTCTAGAAATGGGAGAGAGAGAGAGAAAGCAAACTAGAAAACTGAGAACATCACTGAAGACTGGAAACAAAACAGTCTTTAACAAATGATTTCTCAACTAGACAACTAGGAATAATTCTGTTTGCACATCATTAAGAAAAGAATGACAATTCAAAAGTTACTATGACAAACTATGTAACATTGTCTAAGTTAGTAGTATTTCGTCTGTGCTCTGTGGAAAACCAGGGGAACCTGAGAATCCCCATTATCGTGTCTTAATGTAGGGATCGTTCTAAACAGTAGAATTAAGACTCCATTCATCCCATGTCTACCAGGAAAGTGCTGCTTTCATAAAACTTAAAGCCCAGGATTCCAAATTAGATGGTATTCGAACAAAAGGCTCCATGAGTTACAAAAGATTGTGAATCACTTTTCTGGATGATTGTTCATACAGACAATCATGAACTGAAAACTTATTAACCTGGGTTGTCAGAATTTGAGAAAGGTTGCATTGACAGCCATTCAATCTTGTAAGGAAGGGCAGAGTGACTATAGCCATTTATTGGATAAAGACATAAAAAGGCAGATATAAAATAAGCAAATTAATTGAATTAAGTAAAATGAATTAAATACTGAACACTTCAAATTTTAGGAGAAGCTGCATATAAAATGCTGCAGAAAAAAGTTTAGGAAAAACTATAATATGTTGTTAAGGACAAATGAAACAGGTATTGAACTAGCCAGCCAGCCAAGTGCCATGAGGTATTGGAATAGCTTTTTTTATTTTTATTTTTTAACTCCTTGGAGTATCTTCTCCAAATCATCTTTGGTTCCATGTTAAGAAACAAAGTATTCAGTTCTATCGCATTTATTTTCACTCCTTGTGGCAATACAAAATTTTATGGGATTTCACCAGTTTTCTGTTCTGACATTCAAATGAAATGTATTTATTATCCATGACCCAAGTCTGTAAGCCCCATATATGTCAGAGTGTGAAGTAGCTAATCTTTATTCTTTCCTTTTTACTTAGAAATGGCAATTTTGTAGGATCAACCTGATATTTCCTTGAACATATCTCTTGTTAGTTTGAAGCAAAATATAAATACAATGTATATAATGTCCTATCCTGCCTACTCCATGTTCCCATTAACCCACAGGGGTCCTGCATTTATCTGATGGCTTGGTAACAGCGGCTGAAGAGATTTCAATGAACCTACTGCTTGAAAATAGTCAAGTCCCGTCTCCCTTCTTCAACAGGTCTTGCCAAGGCTTTTGGGACATCTCAAGGGTGAGGATCACACAGAGGAAAATTTAGAGTAGCCCTAAAATCCCCTTGGTTAGTCTTTTAACAGCATCTTTAGTGACAGATTATCTAAAACAAAGTGTGTTAGGAAACAAAATTTGAAACTATCTTGCAGGAGAATAAGATGAGAGAGGGTTGAGGATTAGCAAGGAAGGCAGGTGGAGACAGCAGCTCCAAAATGATTGCCTTTGAAGTGCTCTCAGGTCTGAAGCTGAGCCCAGGTCTTGTAAGAGCTGGTTTCCTTCCCAAATAAATGTGGTTGCCAGTGAGAGCGGTGACGTGCTGGTTCAGAAGGGAGGGGAAGCGGTGATGTGCATCAGTGATCTGGGAATTTTCAGGCATTTGCAAAATCATATAAACAACAGTGGACATTTCTCCTGGAGGCTATTAGCTACTCATCCCTCCCACGTGGGCCTCTTAGCTTTGCCTGCCCGCAAGGAGGCTGCAGAGGGTCATTCAAGCCAGTTAAAGAAATGGCTTAAAGTAAGTATCGGAAACACAAACACATTAGCTCAAAGTGCTTGAAACACAGTGATAATCACAAAGCTCTTACTTCTTCTCTCCTTTGTACCATTCAAAGGCTGGAGGCGGCACACCTGCACCTTCGCATCTTATCAATCCACTGCGTCCGGGGGCCACGGTGCCAGATTTAATTTCCTGAATGGTAGGAGCAACTGCAAAAGAAAGAAAAAAAAAAAAAAAACGTAAACAAAGAACTGTGAGTCACGAAACGAAAAAATAAATTCTTTCACAGAAATATCACATATATTTTATTCCTTCTGTATTCAAAGTCGTCTCATGTCTGATAGGCCAGTACATCACATTTTATGCTTCAAATACAAGACTAGTCATTTCCAGCTTCATTTTTCAACTTGAACAATAGATGAATGGTCCCAGCAAGTGCAGAGTAAATGCAGTACAGTTTTTGGCCTCGCTTGGCCAAATGGCTTTGGTGATGGGCCTGCTTCATCTGCACACCAGTCGGACTGCACTCCACTCTCATATACTGAGCAGTTACCAGGAGTCGGGCTGGGAGAGGCGCTTTACGTGTCCTGACTTCCTCACAGTGATACTCTGAGCTAGGCAGCATTATCTCAGTTTTACAAACGTAGAAAATGAATCTCAGAGAGGTTAAATGATTTGTTTAAGGTCACACAGCTAGTTAGCTGCAGAATTTTGATTAAAAGGCTGATTGACTCAAAGCCTGGGATCTTTCAATATACTGTTTCATCAGCGCTGACTCTCTGTGCTGTTTTTGCGTATTAGTGCTTTCTTTTGTGTGCTGTCCCTCATTTCTCTGGGTTCAAGGCCCAGTTTTGATGTCCGTACTTTTTCTTGTTGCTCTGGATTACAAAGAGCTTTTCATCCTCTGGGTGGTTTATCTGATTTTTTTTATATCATTCACTTTCTATCATGTATTTTAATTACTTAATTGCTGCAGTCTTCTCTGTCAGCACCCTGAATTCAGGGTAAATATCTGATTTATCTTCGCGTATTTAGAGATCAAAACATAGTGCCTGCCACAAAGTCATGATTGTAAGTCCTTTTTTGTAGCATAGCCACTAATTTATCCTTCAGATAGTTATGGAGCCATTCCTATGTTCTAGCCATTTCACAAGGTACAAAGCATCCCACTTTACTTGGCATAATGAAGCTTTCATGACGGAGGGAGAGCACAGAGAGATAGAGTATCAACAGCAAATTCAATAAACAAATAGTTTAAATTACATGTGAGATGGTGATAAGCATTGTGATAGAAAAAAAGAGAAGTAAGAGGAATCAGGGCAAGAAGTGGATTGCAGTTTTATACAGAATAATCCAAATAGTCTTCAAAGAGAAAGTTAAAACTTAAACAATCTCTGGATGTAGATGAGTGAGAGAAGGAGGAATTCTCTTCTAGGAAGAAGGAATAGGATCGAAGAGGAGCAATAGGAAAAAATCAAGTAGGACCTTGGAGGTTATTTTAAGGGTCTCGCTTTTACTGTGAGAACACCATAGAGGAGGGGCACAATCTGCCTTGTTGACCAAGATGACTCTAGCTTCTCACCAGGAAAAGACCGAAGACGTGTCACAGTTAATTTTATGTGTAAACTTGCCTGGGCTATGGCACTCTGTTAAAAGATCAAACACTAGTTTAGATGTTTATGTGAAGGTATTTTGTAGATGTGATTAACATTTACAAACAGCTGAGTCTAAACAAAGGAATCACCCTTGTCTTAGTTATCTAGTGCCGCTGTAACAGAAGTATTTCAAGTTGATGACTTCAACAAATCAATTTATTTTTTAACAAGTTAGAAGGCTAGGAGTTTGAACTCAGATTGCCAGCTTCAGGAGAAGGCTTTCTCTCTGTCAGGTCTCGGGGAAGGTCCTTGTCATCAGTCTTTCTCTGGTCTAGAAGCTTCTCAGTGTAGGGACTCAAGTCCAAAGGACACATTCTGCTTCTGGGTCTTCTTGCTTGCTGGTAATGAGAGCCCTCACCTCTCTCCTCAATTCTCTCCTCTATGTATCTCAAAAAATTTGACTCAAAATACAACCTAATTGTGTGCATTGAGTTCTGCCTCATTAACATAACTGTCTCTAAATCTGTCTCAATAACATTGTAGAGGTTATAGGCAGAGGATAATTCCATCAGATCTGAAAATTACGAACAACTGCACTGTACAGGAATCAGGGCCAAGGCAAATTGACCAGTATTTCGGAGGACACAATTCGATCAACAATATTCCAAAACATTTTTGTCCCCAAATTCATGTCCTTGACACATGTAAAACGCATTCACTTCATCGTATCATCCCAAAGCCTTAAACCTACTACAAATTCAAATTCCATCCTGAAGTAAAATCATCCATCTATGAAATCTAAAATACAAGTTATAGGCTTTCCAAGTACAATGGTGATATAAGCACAAGCTAGACATTCCCATTACAGATGGGGAAAATTACAGGGAAGCCATGGTAACATACAGAAAGCACCCTCTGGGTGCATAAAATTAGCTGCCACACCTTCTGGATTCTGGGCGAGGTACCTCAGCCCTGGGCTTCAGCTCTGTCTTCCAGGCCTGTTGGGACAGCAACTTTGCTCTGTTGCATTTAGGAATGTTGACCCTACCGCCGTGTCCCTGGAAGGCCTTATTCTTCTGCCCCTCAGCGTTCAGCAACAGATTTGGCTCCATCCCACTGTGACTTGTGAAAGGCAGCCTCACACTCTGGAACTGAGCTGGTGACAATCTACCCTTTGAACCTTAGGAAGCTGTAGGCCGAACCTTTGAAGCCCAGCAGGCTGTGGTTCTACCCTTTGCGACCCCACAGGTTTCAATCCTATCCTTTGAGACCAAGGCAGCTCTGCTTCAGGTGATCCTTGTCTCTTCAGCTTCTGCTCTCTTGTTCCTTGGTCCCTCAGTCTCTCAGCCCCTCAGGTCTCTCGGGCCAGCCTTGTGTTTGCCCTGCCTGGGTAAGTGACACAAAGTTGTTTAGTTCTGAGGATTAAGGGCCTGGAGGCATCCCACTACTCTAGTAAGTCACAGCCACAGTCATTCAGCTCTCTGACTCCATAGGTCACCAAGCCTAGCTGTGCCAAGAAGGGCCCGGGCATGCTACACTGCCCCTAAGTCTCTTGCCAAAGGCAATCAGCTCTCCGGCTTCACGAGTTGGCTCCCACATTGTCACGTGCTGGTCTCCTGGTTCTGCCATTGCCGTTTCTCTGCTACTACTTCTCCCCATCTGTACCGTCTCCAGTGTTACACCTCACCCCACTTCTTTCTGAGCTCTCACGGTAGTTGTTTTTGATGCTCATAGTTCTACAAATAGTTTCTTCAAGGGAAGCTAGACTTTCATGATTAGGCACATTAAAATTCTTCTAGCCTGTGCCCATTACTCAATTCCAAGACTGCTTCTGTATTGCAGGTATCTGTAAGGGCAGTATCTCCCTGTTCTGGTCCCCAGTTCTCTATTAGCTATCTAATAACAGCCCTCAACAATACTGCTGAGCCTCATCCAATCAGTAGAAGCCTGAAAAAATTAAAAAAATGGGTTTTCTTGGAAAAAAGGGAATCCTATTTCAAGTTGTAACACAGAAATATGCCTGCATTTACAGCCCACTGCTTACTCTGTGGATTTCAGACTCAGGACTGTTTTCAACCTTCTAATGTGCTCTATAGATTTCATGTGGGTCAGCTCCACAATTACATAAACTCATTTCTCAAAATTTCCTACTTGCTCTCTGTCTCTCTTTGTTGTATATGCAAGCATTACTATATGTAAACATAAATGCAAATACAAATATAAATATATAGGTATAACTATATAATCACACACTTATAGAAATAGTTACATACACATACATATATATATAAACCAAACTAAACCCATTGCCATCAAGTGGCTTCTGATGCATAGCAACTCCATAGGACAGAGTAGAACCACCCTATAGAGTTTCGAAGGAGTGCCTAATGGATTCAAACCATCAACCTTTTGGTTAGCGGCTACAGCACTTAACCACTATGTCACCAGGTACATATAGGCACCATTGGCAGCTCAGACCAGGGCGGTAACAGTGGAGGTGGTGGTGTGGTGGGAAGGGATTGGGTTTGAATTTGGGGTCTTTTGTGAAGCTTGAGCTAACAGGATTCCTTGACACTCTGAAGTAGGATGGCAAAAAAAAAGAAGAGAGAGAAGTCAAGGTGACTTAATTTATCTTAAGCAACTGGATGGTTAGTATTCACAATGACTGAGATGGTAAGATTATAAGCAGAAAAGTTTTGAAGAGAAACATTAAGAATTGAATGCATATGTATTTTCATGAGTATTTTCTTTTCTACAAAGTTTTAAATGCAATGCGTATTTGAAATTATAGTATGGGAGAGAGTTCAATACAGCAGGAACTTTGGTGATGAAAATAGTGGTTCATTCAGACAAATGACCTGAGTAAATGTGCACTTTGCATATATTTGTGGTTTCTTTGGAAAGCCATAAAAAAGCAGAGGCTTTAATTTTGTTTTCAATATGCAGTGAATATAACAAATGTAAACGCTCTTACAATAGAACATTGCTTTTCCCTTTAAAAATACTCCAGAAAATATATCATCCCCTATTTAGGGCAATGTTTCACTCTGAAATTATATCACTTCCATTTCTCCATAGTGTTTTTCTTCTTTATAGTACATGATCAATTTATAATTCTAAAAAAAAAAATGACTATATATATATGTTTTTAGAGTACCTGTTAATAACTTGTTAAAAAAAAAGGAATGTCTACCAAGTAAGAATGAATGAAAAATACTATGAGATCATATATATAATTACATATGCACATATATCTGTGTATATATCATCAGAAATCATCTGCTATATATATTTTTTTTAATTTTGGTTAAGCCAAGATTCATGAGTCACTATAAAAGCAATGAAATACATAAGACCAAGAAACCAGTTATGTTTGAGCTGGTTCTGACTCATAGTGACCCTACTGACAGAATAGAACTGCCTCATAGGGTTTCGGAGGTTGTGGTCTTTATGGAAGCAGACTGCTACATCTTTCTTCTATGGAATATCTGATGGGTTGGAACCGCCAAACTTTCAGTTAAAAGCCTAGCATTTTAATCACTGCACTACCAGAGCTACTTAAAATATACAAAAATCACCTTTGAATAAAAATCCATTTAGTTATCAATTATCACAATGCTGTGCTTCTTGTGAGAGGTACAGGTAACACTGCATTTTCACTCTTGTTCCCACAGGCTTTCATCATTGTCTCCCCCTGTATCCCTAAGTGGCCATAATCTTTTATGATATCCACTGTTATTGAAGATGAAATAACCATATGCAGCAAGATATCCATCACAAACTTCTATTGATAACCTGGTTAGTTTAATTACTCTCTTGTTTGTCAAGGAGACCATGACTCATTACAAACAAAACCATGAAATCCGGAACATTGCCTGAAAACCCAAGCATAATGAACTGAAATAAAAACCTAATTCTCCATTAGAAGGCTTTTATACCATGTATAGTGCATAGTGCTCAGCAATAGGTGCTTTGCCACACAAGTTAAAGAGACACAGTCCTGTTATATAGGTGTTTATAGGCTGTTATAATGGACATTGTGTGGGGTGGCAGTCTTTTAAAAAAGCCAAATGGTGACAGTTTTCTCCTTTCCTCCTCCTGTTGGCATATTCAGGCCTCAGAAGAAGCCTCCTCCCCACCCCATGCCTGATGTTTGTTACAAAAAAAAAAAAAAAAAATCAAACTCAGTGCCTTGAGTCATTCTGACTTGTAGTGACACTACAATTAAAAAGATACAATTCTGGGCCCAACTTCCTCAAAAAGTCAGGAGGATACTGAAGCAGAAGGATGTTTGTTAGCAGTGTTAAGAAAAATACATTTAATTATGTAGGCTAGAGTACAAAATAGCTGGGAGAGGATGTTTTCTTTGACCCCTTCGCTATGGCCCTAGTGTAGGACATGTAGTATTAAGCTTACAGCCCACCTAACTCACCCTACTGGTGTTCAAAATACCAGCTTACACTGTCATAGCAATGTGCAAGTCAACACAGCGCAAAAAACAGACCAGTAGAGTCTCTCATGGTGGACAGGTTTCTGTGGACCATCCAGACTAAGAGCAGGAAGAAGGACCTGGTAATCTATCAAAAAAAAAAAAAAAAAAAGCCAGTGAAAAGCCTTATGAATAGCACCAGAACATTATCTGCCATTGTTCTGGAAGATGAGAACCTCAGGGTGAAATGACATGCAAAATTTAACTGGAAGAGCTACTTCCTCAAAGTAGAGTTGACTTAACGATGTAGATGGAATAAATCTTTCAGGAACATCATTTGCTGATGTGGAATGAAAGAAACAGCTGCAAACATCCATTAATAATTACTAATTGGAACATGGACTCTATGAAGCATAAATCTAGGAAAATTGAGTCGTCATTGATGAAACGGAGCACTTCAAAGTAGATATCTCAGGCATTAGTGAGCTGAAATGGACAGGTATTTTCCATTTTGAATTAAAAAATCACATCGTCTACTATGCTAGGAATGACAGATTGAATAAAAATGGAATCACATTCATTATCAAACAGATTATCTCAGACCCAAACTAAAGTACCACCAGGTCAGTGATAGGATCACATTCATGTGCCTGCAAGGAAGACAAGTTAATACGACTATTATGCAAATTTACATATCAGAATGTGGAGATTATCAAACAATATCATTTATGTTATACACAAACAAATTTTTGCTCGTAATAATTCAAAACAAGTTGCAGCACTACATCAACAGAGGAACTACCAAAAATTCAATCAGGATTCAGAAGAGGATATGGAATGATGGCTATCACTGCTGATTCTGATAGATCTTGACTGAAGGTAGAGAATAGCAGAAAGATGTTTGTCTGTGTTTCATTGACCATGAGAAAGCATTCAGCTACGTGGACCATAGTAAATGATGGATAAAACTGAAGAATAAGAATTCTAGAACATTTAACTGGGCTCATGAAGAACACATGGTTTAAAATCAGGAAATGTTTGTATTAAGATTGTATCTTATCACCACACTTATTTAATCTGTGTGCTGAACCAAGTAATCCAAGAAGCTAGACTATAAGAAGAGCATATCACTAAGACTGGAGGAAGACTCATTCACAACCTGCAATACTGAGTTGACATAATGTTGCTTACTAAAAGTGAAGAGGACTTGAAACACTGATGAAAACTCAAAGACTGAAGTCTTCGGTGTGGATTACACCTCAACATGAAGCAAACAAAAGACCATGGAATGGCATCAACAGGCAACATCATGATAAACGGAGACAGTATTGAAGATGTCAAGGATTTCATTTTACATGGAACCACAATCAACACTCACGGAAACAGCAGTCAAGAATTCAATTTATTGCACTGGACAAATTTGCTACCAAAAAAAACAAAAACAAAATTTGCTTAGCAAGCAAAGTTATCATTTTGAGGGCTGAGATTTGCCTGATCCAGGGCATGGTATTCTCATTCACCTCAAATGTATGCAACAGTAGACACAGAATTTAAACAAATAAATAAATAAATAAAATGAAGAAAGATTGATGCCTTTGAATTTTGGTATTGATAAAAAATATTGACTACATCCTGGACTGAAGAACAAATAGCTCTGCCTTGAAAGAACTACAACCTGCAGGATCTTTAGTAGGGAGGATGGAGAGACTTTGAATTAAATACTTTGGACGTGTTTTCGGCACAGATACTACAAGTCCCTGCAGAAAGACATCACTCTTGGTAGTGGTTCAGTGAAAAAGAGGAAGACATTCCATGAGACAGAATGACATGATTGACATGATGCCAAGCGGTAAGCAGTGGTAGAAGCATCTATATCTACTGGGACAGTTTTCAGAAGCTGGGAGGGTGGGGGCGAGTAGTATGTCCTGTAACTTTCCCATTTAAATCTCACACCCGTGATATAAATAGGGTGTGCATGGAAAAATCATTTCTGCCTGAAAAACTTTTGATTTAGTGGAACTGCTTATCTGTTATATAGTGTCCTTTTCATATCATAAATAATAAAAACTATGTTCTATGTGCTAATGTGTCTTTAGGCTCTGATCTGAAGGACATGATGTTTATGGAGCAATCCATATGCATTATTAGTACCCTTCTCCTTTCATTTTTTTAGAAAATTGTACTTAAAAAAAGTCCATTGCTGTCAAGTCGATTCCAACTCATAGGGACCCTATAGGACAGACTAGAACTGCTGCATAGGTTTCTAAGGAGTGGTTGGTGAGTTCAAACTGTAGACTTTCTGATTAACAGCCAAATGTTTAACTACTGCACCACCAGTGCCCCTACTGTATTTCAGATGAAAGTTTACAAAGCAAACTAGTTTCTCATTAAACAATTACAGCATACATTGTTTTGTAATATTGTTTGCCAACCCTACACAAGTCAACATTTTTCTCTTCTCAGCCTTGGGCTCCCAGTTACCAGCTTTCCTCTCCCATCCTGTCTTCTTATCCTTGCTCCTGGGCTGTTGTGCCCATTGAGTCTTGTTTTTTTCTACGGGCCTGTCTAATCTGGCTGAAAGGTGAACCTCAGGGGTAGCTTCAGCACTGAGTTAAAAGGGTATCTGAGGACTGACCACACCATTGGGCATTCTCCAGACTCCATCAAACCAGTAAGTCTGATCTCCCCCAACCCCATCCCATGAGTTAGAATTTTGTTCTACATTTGTCTCCAGCTCTGCCTTGAACCCTCTGCTGTGATCCTTCTCAGAGCACTTTGTGGTAGTAGTCAAACACCAACAAGCTGTGTTGGACTGTCTCATGGAGGCTGTGGAACTTGTGGTCTATTAGTGCTTTGGACTAATCTCTTCTTTGCATCTTTGGTTTTTTCATCTCCTCTTGCTCCACATGGGATGAGACCAGTGGAGTATCGTAGATGGCCGTCCACAAACTTTGAAGACCCCAGACACTACTCCCTAAAGCAGGATACAGAACACTTTCTTCATAAATTGTTAGGTCAGTTAAACCAGATGTTCCCCAAGACCACGGTCCCCAGTCCTCAGCCCAGTAATTCTATCCCTCAAGGGGTCTGGATGTCTGCAGAGCTCCTATGACTTTGTCTTGGTCAAGTGGTGCTGGCTTCCCCAGTAACGTAAGCTGTCTTGTCCTTCACCAAAATTTAGTTGCCTTTTCATAATGGTCTCCTGGCTGTCTAGAAACTGGGTATGAACTGAGGGTACAAGATTTGGTGTAGCAAAGGAGAGTCTGGTGATATTGTCACCACAAATGGAAACATACCTGAAAAGATGTATGGAGGAATAAGTAAACAGTGAATTAAAAATTAATAGCATTGTCGGATCCGACTCAATGGCACTTGGCTTGGCTAGCATTATGCACCAGAAAGAATACTAAGAGTATTTTGTGTGGTAGTAAATTAAAGGGAGATATGCTTTCGGGTGGTCAGTGTAGAGAGGGGACTCTGACATAGATTTCATTTCTTGGCTAAAATTGTGAACTTGAACATAGTGGTTCTATTGATCCTTCTTGAGGACACAAATGAGCACTTATTTCTGTTACTTGATCTGCCTGTTTTGGAAATGATTATAAAAAAGGAATAAGGTTCATCTACTGATACATTTGGCATTCTCTAATCCATTCAAATATTTGTCTTAGGAATGTAGTTAGTTAAAAGAAAAAGAAGCAAATAGTATTTCTGGCCTCATGGCCCTCACGCATGGAAGGGAGGTTGGGGAACAGAAAGCAATTCAGCAATTACTTAATATAGGAAAGGAATATAAGAAATCAGGGGAAAATGAAAGAGTGGCAGGTTGTGTTACTCTAGATGCTGTGGTCCCAAAGCAGTCCTCACAGATAGTATCTGAACAGTGAATTAAATGACGTGAGGGAAGGACATCTGTAGGCAGTCGTTCTAAAAAGTGTTCTATGGTGACAAAGAGTTAACAAATAGTTTACACATTTGGCAACTAACTGAAAGACTGAAAATTCAAGTCCACCTAAAGATGTCTGAAAGAAAGTCTAGCTGTCCATCCCAACAAATCAGTCATTGAAAACCATACAGACTACAGTTCTACTCTGATATACATGGAGTTAACATGATTCAGAGTTGACTCAACAGCAACTGGTTTGGTTATGGCTTCTACAAAAATTTCTGGCTTACACCCAGCAAATTTTTTTTTGTGGGGTATTTCTCAGGAATTGTGATGTCCACATACACCTTACAAATCTCTTAGAGTACAGAGCCTTCCAAACTTGTGTAATGACAGAAATCAAGGAGATTTTGTATTGGAGATTCCTGTGGGCCTAAGACATGGGCTGCAAATACAGGAGCATTGGCAGAACTCTGAGGTTTAGTTCACATCTGCCTCTTCTAGTCACCAGTCAACCCTGCTTAAATAGGCTCCCATGTCCTCACATGCTACATATAACGTGCTCAGGAATTTCACTGAAGTAGCAGGAAGGCTTCAATTATTTACACCATAAGGATATAATTACTGGGGCTTTTTGCCAGAAATAGAAATTAAACACAAACACAAAAACAAAACAAACCTGTCACCATTCAGTCAATTCCGACTCCTAGAGACCCTATAGGACAGAGTAAAACTGCCCCATAGACTTTCCAAGGAGCGACTGGTGGATTCGAGCTGCCAACATTTTGGTTTGCAGCTGTAGCAGGGTTTCTGAAATAGAAATACTTCATACCCATTATTAGACATAAAATCTCCAAGTAAAGCACTAACAGAGAAAATTATAAATATACTTCACCAAGTTGTAAAACAACAAAAACAAAAACACTACATTTTCTCTTAAAATGTTATATTTTTTAGAAATCCTATCGGATATCCTATCTAAAGCAACAAGAATGAAAGCCCCCAGAGCTTCTTTGTGTTGCCGTCACACTTCCTTCTTTTCTCTTTGACAGTGGACCAGCTAATAAGCTATTTTCACAGATAACGAGAGTGCTTCTATGTGTGTGCTTCTACAGTGTTTTCTCTTTTCACGGAATTAGGTGTTTTGTTGTTGCTGTTGTTCTGCTGAAGTATGACTTCTTTCAATAACACTAAAAGTATCAAGGAAGGTGGCTGATTGAGCCCCTCAGATTTATGGGTACAATGGCATTCTTTAGAATAAATTGATGTATGTGCACTGGTGAAATTCAGGCACACCACCTTGTGTCAGATTGCAAATGGCTGAGAGATGAAACAATTGCCCAGTGGGGAAAAAAACAAAACAAGAAACCAACGACACCAGTGTCACAGGAATGTTATTAGACAGATGTGGGAAAGAGTAAAGAAAAGCTGAAAAGACGTCGAGGAAAGCCAGCAGAGAAAGGGTCAGTAAGGAATATTTAACACCTGTGTGATTAGATGCTCATAAAAAAGGAGTCTTCTCTTTTTACTTACTCAGTGGGATTATTTCCTTTTATTGTTTAGCCAGTCATTTCAGGATGAAGATAATTAAAGGTTCTTTATCTAAAACTCCAGGCTCTGCAGGTGCAAGCAACAGAACCTCTTCACTTGGCACACAAGAAGCCTAATCAGGATTCAAGTTTGCTTAGTTACATGACAATAGCCACAAAGATCTTCTTCTTTCCTTGCCATCCTCAGTGGGAGCTGTGGTTATGTTCAGTCTTATTATCATAAAATGAGTGAATCCAAGAATTACTTTAATAGACTTACTAAATTGAAATATTTGAAGTGAAACTATTCAGTTCCAGTGGCAAAAGAATGTGACCACCGATTTGCCCTCCTTAAGATGATGGAAGAGGATGAAGGTACCTTGTGAAATAGCTCTAACTACAGAGGAGAGTACCCAATAGGGAGTAGTAAAGAGACGAAAATTATGAAGAACACAGTCCTAAGGAAACTACATGGGAAAACACTGTGGCAAAGAAGCATGTTGATCTTGTTCAAGATTCTAGAATTTCTGAGTTACATTGAGGCAGCCCTGGCCCAATAGGCAGATTTTGAAACGATTTTAAGGTTTCCAGTGCCAACCAGAGAACGTGTCATATAGGCTAGCTCTGTACATTATGGTTACAAGTGAAGAGGACAATAGTTGAAAGATTTCTTGGAAATAAGGGTGGTGGATAAAGACAATCTTTTAAAAGAGCTTAGGTCCTGCTGGCACACTGATTAAAGTCTCAGCACTTACTAAAGGTCAGCAGTTCAAACACATCAACTGTGCCTAGGGTAAAAAGATGGGACAGTCTGTTTCTGTAAAGATTACACCTTGGAAACCCTACAGGGTAGTCCGACTCTGTCCTATAGGGTCACTATGAGTTAGCATCATCTTGAGGGCAGCAGATTGCACTTTTTTCATAGAAAACACAGAAATTTATCACAAGGTTAATTACTCCTATGAATCAATAGGTCTACAATATTACTAAATTTAAAAAAATACATCTTTATTTATCTAGTCATATTTCCATAAAAGTCATCTAGCAGAAACATAGTAGAAATATAATTTTCATGATGTAAAGAACATTCAAATTGAATTAAATCTCAGGTCATCTATCAGGGGGAAAAAAAAGATTCAATTTGTAATGTACTAGAAGTTTCTCAAGATCCTAAATGTTTTCATAAAGGTGGAAATACTGTGGTAAAAAGGCAGTACATTGCAGTTTAATAAAAGTGGCTCTAACTTTTACTGAGTTACTTAAACCTGCTAAACACCGGTTTTCTCATCTTAAAAAGAAATAATAATACCTACTTAGGCTTGTTGTGTAGAAAGCAAAGAAATTAACAAAAATCCTTAGCCTAGTGCTTTTCAGAGTTAGCAATCAACAAAAATATATGCTTTATTAATATTCTTATTAAATAGAAATTATTATAAATGAAGCACTTCATTCTGTTGTACATAAGGTCACTATGAGTTGGCACCCAACAGCAATATTACAAATGAATAGGGTATCAAAGCCATGCTCTCACGAACTCAAAGAATCATGATAAGATATGGAAAGAAAATGAACGACTTTCTTTCTTTCTTGTTTTCATTCACTGCCTTAATAAATGCAATGCAGTGGTTAACTTAATTAAAAGCTACTAGTGTATCACTTTTTACTCTGTCAGAATTGTATCCATCCAGTTAATCAGGAAATCTGTGAAAAGGAGGTGTGATAGCCCTTTTCCTTTACTTCTCACTGACTAAGGAGTAACAGGTTTGGGGTTAACACTGTGATGTTGTTTTTGTGTTGTTAGGTGTCATCGAGGCCATTCCAACTTGTAGTTACCCTATGTACAACAGCCTAGTGTCTCCACACAACTGTTGCTGTGTTTGAGCCTATTAGTGCAGCTATAGTGCCAGTTCATCTCAGTGAGGGTCTCCCACTTTTTGCTGACCTTCCACATTATCAAACATGCTGTCCTGTTCCAGGAACTAGTCCCTCCTGAGAACATGTCCAAAGTGCACAAGACAACGTATCACCATCGTTGCTTCTAAGACAAATTTGTACTTTTTTCAAGACATATTTGTTCATTCATCTAGCCATCTATGGTATATTCAATACTCTTTGCCAATACTGTAATTCAAATGCATCGGTTCTTCTATCTCTATATGTTATGTGTTTGGCCATGCCAAAAAAAAAAATCACTGTATTGATTCAGCCAAGCATATGCTGAAGACATTTTCTTTTTTACAGGACAGATAACAATAGGTGAAATTTCACAAATAGGCTTGACCTCAGTGGTTTTAGTAAGCAGCTAATATTCAAAATAACTATATACTAAAGTGTAATCTCTGATTTCCTTGTTTTCTGAGGTACAGAAAAGGAAAACTAGTATGAAATTTCAGAGAGCTAAGATATACAAGTGAATATAAGGTTTGAATTCAGGGGAATTAGTGAAGGCCATGGCACTGGCCTCCTCTCCCCTCAATGAAAAAAGTCTGTCCATTATTTGAAGTTGCATCTTTATTAATCCAAATTACATTATTTGAAATTTCAAATTAGTTTTGAAAATTCTTCAGCTCAGAGAGCTCTAATGGTACAGTGGTTAAATGCTTGGCTGCTAACCAGAAGGTTGGAAATCACCAGTCCCTCCAGGAGAGACAGATGTGGCAGCCTGCTTCCGTAGAGACTAAAGACTTGGAATCCCTATGGGGCAATTATACTCTGTCCTACAGAGTAGCAATGACTCAGAATTGACTCACTGGATGTGTTTTTGTTTGCTTGTTTGTTTCCGCAGGTTATGGTTAATGCTATTGTGTTAATTTAACCTTGGTAAAGGGGTTAAACATGCTATGCTATCATTGGGGATTTCTGTGGTCGTGTGAATGATCTTGTGATGCTTCTCAGTTCGTGTTTGTTGGAGGTGGTGAATGGGTTATCTGTGACTCAAACAGTAGATAAAAATGCAGTAAGGAGAGTCAGGGTCGGAGAGTCAGGGTCACATAATCAGGAGCTTGTTGGCACTTATGCAGAATTCATTTATATCATGTTTTTAGTAAGGGTCAGCACTCGGGAAATTACAGCTTGAAATAGCTGTCCCATTGTAGTTAACAATGCTCTCTCCAGTGATGCAGCTACTGTAAAATACGACTGAGATTTATTGGGCCACCAGCTGTATCAGTAGAAATTAAATGGTTCACTGTTTTCCTAGCTATTCACCAAAGTAACTTTCTTCAGACTTCATTCGTGATTTGATCTCTTTTGTGTTGTCAGTCATGCTGAAATGATAGCTGTACGTGATTGATTTGGTTACAATAGACAAGCTTGCAAGAATCCCCAAGTTAAGGCTGTCTTGTAGGTAGCATCTCTATTCTCAGCATGTACAGCCTTAGAATAGATGTTACCCTTTGGTACATTTAATCTATTATAAATTCCTAATATAAAAAAGATACCAAAATTATTTGTTTTGGTAAATACAAAGTAAAGATCAGAAAAGTTCAGATGCTTTCTTTAGATATCTGTAAAACATGAAAATATTTTGGAGAATTCTGTTGTCCTGGGGAACAGGTTTCTAGTTGTATTTATCAGTGAAGATACATGAGGACTGCCAATTAAGTTCACCAACTCATCCTAGAAAAAGTGCTACATACCTCATTGCTGAATATCACTACAGTCACCTGCAAAGTACTCCCCTTGGGAAGCTAAGAACCCACAATAGCACCTAGTTCACCATTCCAAGCAATTTTGGAACTCTTTTTCCGGAATGGCCATCACAGCTGTCATCATATGACTCTTGATGTCTTGAATGTTATTAAAATGTCTTCCTTTCAATACTTCCTTTATGTTCAGGTAAAGAAAAAAGCCATTGGGGACCCACATCAGGTGAGTAGGGAGAGTGTTCTAATGCAGTTATTTCTTTACTGGCTGAAAGCTCCTTCACAGACAGCTATACAATTAAATTCATGAACTTGTCACCATGCACAATAGCCATTCCAGGAAGAAATCCAAAACTACTTTGAAGGGCAGACTAGGCGCTGGTGTCAGTACATAGCTTACCAAAGGGAGTACTTGAAAGATGACTGTTGTGATATTTAGCAGCAAGGTATGTAGCACTTACAACAATTAAGTTCTTAGATTTAATTTTCAGGCCTCATATTAGTCAAGCTTCTATGATGTATATTGACAATATACTGTTGTCTTGGAACAGGAGAAAAGAATGCTTTGAGTAGCATTAAACTACTCATTAGCATGAGTAGTTTAAGTTCAGAGTACACTTTTAAAGATTAATATTGACCTCTTAACATGTGAATGAACTAGATTTGTATGTAAATTTAAGATTCTTGCAGCCACTCAGTCTGAAAAGTGATAGCAGTAAGGAGACAGTAACACCTGGGTAGCATTGGTAGAATACCCCATTACGTCAGTTCCTCACTGACTTGGGGTTCCCTATGGCCTTCAGGCCAGCTTCCTCCGGGACTTAATAGTAAATGTGAAGGTACCACAGAGCTTTGGGCTGCTATGACTTGACCGCCATAGAATAAGAACTGAATCAGATTTCTGAGTTAACTAAATATTTTTTCCTCTTGCTTCTGTGGCCTTCAGTAATCTTAAAACAGAACATTCAAAAACTTAATTAAAATTCAGTTATTAGAATTATTTCATTCTGAAAAATGAATAATTCATATTGCTAATATAATCTAAAAACTTACTTTCCAAACACATATTGTCTTGGAATAGGAGAAAAGAATGCTTGGAGTAGCTAGAAAGAAAAAAGGAAAATTAAAGAAAAAAGATTTATATTATAGGAATACAGTTGCAAACTACCCACAGCCTGGCCCACCACTCGCAGATACGTGAGAGAGAAAGTTAGAAGTCTAGCAAGACTACAATGAATGTGTTAACTGACTGACATTTTCTGCAGATTCCCTGGCAAGAAAACACACATAAAACTGGAATCACTTCTAGTGATTCTCCATTTATTTTGAAGTGGCTACCAAAGTATGGAAACCCTGATTGCACAGTGATTAACAGCTGGGGCTGCTAATGAAAAGGCCCACCGTTTGAATCTACCATGCACTCCTTAGCAACTTATGGGGCAGCTCTACTGTGCCTTATAGGGCTGCTTTAAGTAGGAATAAATTCAATAGGCAACATTTTTGTGTGTGTAGTTTTAAATCAGTGGTACAGTCAGTCCTGAATCCTGGAAGTTGTATATACACTAGAGTATTTGTATATATATATATATATCTATTAGGGTTTTGTGTACATGTGTTAGAGTTCTTCTACAAGTATGTGTCTGAAGAGTAAATTGACAGAGGCCTTGACTGTGGGACTGATACATTTTATCCACAGGCTTGTCATGAACTTAAGAACACAAGGAAAAAACACAGAGTTGGAAGTGATGCCAGTTTAAGAACTGAGGGGTAGTGTCTCTTCTCATCTAAAAAACAAAAACAAAAACGAAGAAACCACACCATTTTGGACACTTCTATTTATGAAGAAAGCAAGCTAAATTGGAAAAGACTTAGTTAAGCAGCAACTAAGAGCCAAAGAACAAATAGGCATAAAGTAGGATTACTTTATCTATAAATAGAGTATCTTAAGGAAATCAACAGTTGTGGGAGACGGGGTGGCAAGAAAACTGTGATTTTCAGAAATAATAATATGTGCTTATTTGGAATGAAGAATGTTTTAAAGGGGAAAAAAATGTCAGCTTTCCTAAAATGATTAAATTGTGGGATGAGAAAACCCTGCCTAACAGCAAAAGTAATCTGACAACTGAAGAATATGTCAAGAAAATAAAAGTCTGACTGACAAATAAGAAACTCCATGTCAGCAAGAGCAGCACATGAATAAACTATCAGAGGAAATGTTTGGGTTCTTACCCTGTCAGCTCAGGAGAAAAAAAAAAAAGTCTAAAATGCTGCTGATACCCTCCTCATAATCTCCGTCTTACTTAGTGCCCCTCAGTCAAAATCACTCGATTCCTCTCTATTCACCGCTCTCCTGCGAAGTTCAGCGAGGCACTTGATGAATAGTTACTATTACCAGTTCATCAGTGTCATATACAAAACATTTTCAAGTCTCGAGACACTCTATAATCTTGTTGCCTCTGTCTTTAAAACGCAGCTGGAATCTTCTATCCTCCCAGCACCCGAATAGCTGTCAGGCTGGTGTAAGCTAACATTGGCTCTGGCTTTGCGGCTGATTGCTGTCAGGCTGATCCTGACTCACAGGCATCCCCTGTCCAGAACAGAACTGCACTCCACAGAGCCTTAGAGGCTGTGGTCTTTTGGAAGCAGATCGCCAGGCTTTACTTCAAAGGTATCGCTGGGTGGATTGGAACCTTCAACTTTTCACTTAGTATTCCAGCACTTAATAATTTACATCACTCTGCGGCTTGCTTAGAACCTTGCCGCTGTTTCCTAACGGGTCTGCCGGCTTCTGCCCCTGCTCCCTCTAGAGGCTGTTCTCGACACAACAGCCAGAGTGTTTCTGATAAAACAGTGTTTCTGACAAAACCTCTCCACTACTTGTGCCGTAAGTAAATCCTGAGCTCTTTCTTTCACAATACCAGTCAAATTCATTACAGCGATATCAAGGCACTAAATGCTCTGACCTTCCTGCTACCTCTCTGACACATCTCTGTTCACTCTTCCTCTTGCCCAGGTGGCTGTGGCCAAACCAGACCACTTACGGAACATGTTTGTACAGCGAGAATTGGGTCTTTGTACCTGCTGCTTCCTCAGTCTAGAATATTTATCCCTCAGATATCTGTATGTCTTTCTTGTGTCTTCATTTCCTTTCAGTTTCTGTTCCAATTTCATCTTATTACAGTGGTCTGTCTTGACTCCCATAAAAGTAGTAGCCACAGTCCCTCACCCTACAATTCCTTTCCTTCTTACATTTCCTTATTGTTCACTAAACTCATGATTTCCTTCTGACAACGTATATGCAATCCCCTATTTATTTGCTTCTCTTTTCTCACTAGAAGGCACAGTCCACAAAGAACCAGTCCTTGTTCACTGATACATCCCAAGACAGTAGACCAGTGGCTGGAACACATTGTGTTAGGTGTCCTTGATCTTGTTCCAGCGCATAGTGACCTTCATGTAACAAGGAAACACTGCATGGTCTGGCACTATCCTTATAATCACTGCTATGCTTGAGCCTGTCATTGCAATCCTGTGTCAGTCATCTCACTGAGGGTATTCCTGTCATTTCCTGACTCTTTACCAAGCATGATGTCCTTCTCCAAGGACTGCCTGCTCCCTACTGATCACATGTTCAAAGTATTCAAGACCAAGTTTCACCATCCTGCTTTCTAAGAGGCATTGTGGCTGTACTTCTTTCTTCCAAAATATACTTGCTCCTCCTTCTGGCAGTCCGTGGTATGTTCAGTGTTCTTTACCAGCATCATCATTCAAACGCATCAATTCTTCTTCAGTCCTGTTATTCATTGTCCTCCTTTCATGTGCCTATGGGGTGACTGAAAATGCCCTGGCTTTGGTCAGGCGGATGTTACTCATCAAAGTGACATCTTTGCATTTTAACACTGTAGAGAGATCTTTTGCAGCAGATTCGCCCAGTGCACTGCTTCCTTTGATTGATTCACCTCTGCTTCCATGGGCATTGACTGTGTTTCTAAGTAAAGACAAATCCTTGGCAACTTCAGTCTTTTCTGCTTATCATGATGTTTACTGGACCAGTTGTGAGGATTTCTGTGTTCTCTAGGCTGAGGTGTAATCCAGAGGAATAAAACTGTAGCCTTTGCTCTTCATCAGTGAGCGCCTCGAGTCTTCACTTTCCACAAGCAAAGACGGGTCATCAGTATATCACCGGTGCTTAATAAGTGAGTTTTCCTTCAGTCCTGATGCCTCATTCTTCTTCATATTGCTGGCTTCTCAGACTGTTTGCTCACCATACAAACTGAATAAGTATGGTGAGAGGCTTCACCCCTGGTGAACACTTTTCCTGATTTTACACCACACATTATTCTCTTGTTCTATTTGAAAGACTGCCTCTTGGTCTAGTACAAGTTCCTCATGAGCACAAGTAAGTGTTCAGGAATTGCCATTCTTCACAACGTTATCCATAATTTGGTATGATCCACACAGTCAAGTGGCTTTTCATTGTCAGTAAAACAGAGGTAAACATATTTCTAGTGTTTTCTGCTTTCAGTCAAGATCCATGTGACATCAGCAATGATACCCTTTCTTCTACATCCTCTTCTGAATCTCACTTGAATTTCTGACAGTTTTCTGTTATTGGAGAAGTACAACTGCTTTTATTTACTTTGTTCAGAATTTTTACTTAAGTGTAGGGTAATAATACTATTTGATAATTTCTGCATGCTGTTTGATCACTTTCCTTTGAATGAGCACAAATAGAGTTTTCTTCCTGTTGGTTGACGAGGTAGTTGGGTTCCCAATTTCTTGGCATAGATGAAGGTGAGTTTCCCATGCTGTAATCATTTTTTGAAACATCTCAGTTGGTATTCCTTCCATTCCTGGAGCCCTATTTTTAGCCAACACCTTCAAGTGCAGGTGGCATTATTCTTTCAGCATCATCAGTCTTGATCATATGCTACTTCCTGAAATGGCTGAACACTGACCAGTATTTTTGGTACAGTGACTGTGTATCCCTTCCATCTGCTTTTGATGCTTCCTATGTCATTCAGTTTTGCCCATGGAGTCCTTTAATATTGAAAGCTGAGGTTTGACTGTTTTGTCAGTTCTTTTAGATTCAGAAATACCAAATGTGTTTTCTTTTGATTTTCTACTTCCAAAGTTTTGCACATTTCGTTATAACACTTTACTTTGCGCTCTTAAGCTGCCGTTTGCTATCTTCTGTTTAGCTTTTTTACTTTACATTTCTTCCATTCCTTTTAGCTACTCTACATTCAAGAGCCAGTTTCAGAGTCTCTTCTGACATAGATTTTGGCCTTTCTTTCCTGACTTTTGACGACTTTTCATTCTTCATGCATGATGTCTTTGATGGCATCCCACAACTGGTCTGGTCTTTGGTCATTAGTATTTAATCTATTCTTTAGATTGTGCTTAAATTCAGGTGGGAAATACTCAAGGTTGTACTTTGACTAATGTGGACTTGTTTTAATTTGCTTTAGCTTCAACTTGAACTTGCAAATCAACAATTTGATGATTGCCTTTGAATTGTGTTATTGAAGAAGAATATTAAATACATCATGGACTGCCAAAAGAAAAAAAAACAGATTTGTCTTGGAAGAAGTATAAGCAGAGTGCTCCTTAAAAGCAAGGACGGCAAGATGACATCTTACATACTTTGGACATGTTGTCAGGAGGGATCATTCCCTGGACAAAGACATCATGCTTGGTAAAGTAGAGGGTCAGCAAAAAAGGGGAAGACCCTCAATGGGTTGGACTGGCACAGCAGTTGCAACAGTGGGCTTGGGCACAGTGATTGTGGGCAGGTGCAGGACCAGGCAGTCTTTCTTTCTGTTGTACATAGGGTCACTGATTCAGAACCAACTCAGCTGCATCTAAAAACAACAGCTGATGATTTGTTCTGCAGTTAGCCCCTGGACTTGTTCTGACTAATGATTTTGATCTTCTCTATCATTTCTTTCCACTGATGTACTCAGTTTGATTCCTGTGTGAATCATTTAGCAAAGTTCATGTGTATAGTTGCTGTTTGTGCTATTGTTCAATGTCACAATAATGCTGAATAAGAAGATTTTGGTGACATGTGATAATAAACATTTATTTCTCACTCATGTGTCTGCTTTCTTTAATATCTGTAATGTCATTAGCCAAAGCAGTCACATGGTTCATTCTGTCATCAATGGGGTAGAGAAATATTACTCTATCTTACCTGGAGGGAGATAAAAACCAAACCCACTGCCATCAAGTCGATTCTGACTCCTAGTTGGAGGGGAAGGGGAGCTAATATATGCTAAACAATAATCCAAATTATTCTCCACAGATAGTATTTTCCAAAGTCATTCAGTCTCAAGGTGTCTTCCATTTCAAAATCAAAGAGAGCTCTAAATCTTAGCCCTGAAGATAAAATTCTGTTTTACCCAGTGTTGAGGAATTGGAGTATCTAGTAGGAATTGTAAATTTCAGAGTAATCTAATGTGAGAGATATCTGGCTGAAGATATACTACAGAAAACAGCTGCCCAAAGAAACTTAAAGGATAGCAAGTGGGAAGCCATCGAAGACAGGAAACTGACATGTCAAGGAAGTGGTATCAGAGAACACCCAGAAAAGGATAATGGAAACTCAATATTTTATTTCTTCAGCTTGAACAAATGTGGTGTTTGGAAGCTGGAGGAGATACTTGTTTCAATATTTCATTTATCATTTTGATATTTATTCTGAGTTATTCTGTGTTTTCTCATTCAACCCTGATGGCATAGTGGTTAAGTGCTATAGCTGCTAACATAAAAGGCTGGCAGGCTGAATCCACCAAGTGCTCCTTGGAAACTTTATGGGGCAATTCTACTCTATCCTGTAGGGTTGCTATGAGTTGGTATCAATTTGACAGCAGTGGGTTTGATTTTTTGGTTTAGTGGTCAAAGAAGATGTCCCATAGTTGTACAAATGGCTAACATGCTTGGTTGCTAACCAAAAGACTGGAGATTCTACTTCATTCAGGGGTGCTGTAGAAGAAAGTCCTGGTAATCAGCTTCTGAAAAACCAGCCACTGAAAGCTTATGGCCTATAGTTCTTCTCTGACACACATGGCTTGCCATGAGTCAGAAGCAACTTCTCAGCAGCTGGTTTGTGGTGTAGGATAGGTTTAAATGGTTGGTGCCTTTGAGACGCTCAAGTCTCTGGTGGAATTAGGAGCTAGACAAAATGATGTAACAATCTTCTCTGTTAATCTAAGGTGATTCCAGTGTCTGGAATATGGTCAACATTAAAAACTGTTAGTGAGTAAATTGATATATTAGTCAACAGATTATCACTGTAAAATCTTATGATTTTATGATCTTGCTATATTTACCCTTAAAGTTTTTTCAGCTCAGTACAGTTAAATGTCAATGTCAATGATCTTAACTGTGTTCATGTAGTATATAACTGATGCTTACATATATGTATATTATTTATTGATCATTGATATTATTTCCTAGTAAAGTATATTCCTCATCATTTTTTTCTGTTATTTTACTTTATTTATTTATTGTGATTGAGTGACTATGTACAATCCGGTTTACATTCACATGCCCACCTATGTGCAGCTCCTACTGCTCTCCTTGCCCAGTGACAGCACATTCCTTTCTGTTCTATACATGTCATATCCTCTTACCAGTCTCCTGTCCCCTCTTCTCCACCCTTGCCACTGCCCTCTAGTAAGAGGCCAGTGGACGACATCCTGTAGATGCACAGAACCATAAAGTGCATAGACAATATGGTCACTCTGTGTCACTGAGCCCAATCCATTCCTGTCCAAGGAGTTGACCTCAGTAATGATTTATGGCAATTTTTAAAAAAATAAACATAGAACGATTTTTGTTTCTCCTCTAACGATGTATACATAAATTATCTGGTAACCCTGGTTGTAACTCCTGCAATGTGTCAGCGCTCTCCCACTTTGCCTTTACACTCTTACTCCCGTGTTCATTCATCCAGCTTTCCTGTTTCTTCTTGCCTTCGTGTCTTCCCTTTGGCCAAGGGTCATCCATTTGGTCTTCTATACCTGACTGAACTAAGAAACTTGTTCTTCAACATGTGTTATTGTTTGTTTTCTAGGCCTGTGTAATCTTTTCTGAAAGGTGGACTTCAGCAGTGGTTTCAGTGCTGGGTAAGCATGGTAACTGGGAGCCATAGCCTTGGGGGTTCCTTCAGACGCTGTCAGACCAGCAAGTCTGGATTTGAGCTTTCTTCTACATTTTTGCACCAGTCTGTCTGGGACCCTCTAATGTGACCCTTGTTGAGCCATGACTAGTGGTAATCAAGTACCTCCTAGTTCTTCCAAGCTCAGGCTGGTAGAAGTTGTGACTCACTGGGTTCATTAGTCCTTAGGACTGATATTTTCCTTGTGTCTTTGGTTTACTTCGTTCTCCTTTGCTTCAGACAGGATGGTACTAATAGATGTATCTTAGATGACTGCACTCAAACTTCTAAGACCCCAGAAGCTACTCTCCAATGTAAGATGTAGAGCATTTTCTTTATGTCATGCTATATTAAACTAGACATCACCAAAATTTTTTAATTAAGAAATTTTGATAAATAAAGACATCAATATGGCAAAACTGCTAGGTACATTTCACTTATAGTATAGTATATGTGAAATAAATATTGTTTGAAAAGGTATATATTCTAGATTTGTAGGGCTATGTTTTGATCTAATGAATGGATATACTTGTTAGGGGAATGAGCTTATTATTTTGACTAGAAGTCTTTGTCATTAAAGAGAATATGAAACATATTTGTGTGTCCAATAATTTATTCATATTGTGTGTAAATGGCAAGACATGAATATAAACTAGAAAGCTGATCTATGTGTACTGAGAATATTAGAAGTAATTTACGTGTTTGTTCCTAAAGACACAGGGTGATCAACTCTGGAACAGTTTTGGAGACAATATGTCCAGTTTCTGTTATTATTGTGGTCAGTTGCTCAAGATGAGTTCTCTGTTTGACTTTGAGTTGACTATTTTTTTTTTTCAGATGGCGATGGGAGACCCTGGTGGTGTAGTGGTTAGGTGCTGCATCTCCTAACCGAAAGGTCAGCAGTTTAAATTCTGCCAGGCACTCCTTGGAAACTCTATGGATCAGTTTTACTCTGTCCTGTAGGGTGACTATGAGTCAGATTCAACTTGATGGCAGTGGGTTTGGTTGTTTTTCGGGGGGTGGGGTTTGGGAGTAGGAGGAAAGTATGAAAATGGTATAAAACGTGGCAGACTGGCCAAGATAATGCTTGCTATGCTCCTAACTGGGTCTGTCTTCTGTAAGTTGTTTCCAATACATTCCACTGTGTCCCCTGTGAAATAATTCTCTATTATTATTTTATACTCATCTTACCAAAGTAGTCCTGTAACGTGATCTAGTTATATAGTATTAAGTGAACTTTTTTGATGGATTTTGTTTGTTTGTGTGTGCATGTGTGTGTGGGTGTGTTTATGTGTTACCTCTGTTACTTCCTAAACTAAATGTTTCTGGAACATTTTAACTGCATAATTTATAAAAACCCAAAATGATAAAACAATGCACAGATTCTACTACTATTCATTTAGCTACAAAAAGTATGCAAAAACACTAGGTAGAACAGGTTTTGTCTTTTAACATTTTAATGAGCTCTGGGACTTTCATGCATATTAGTTATGTTGCCCTAATTACTCATTATAATTCTAATGTGCATTTTATATTTAATTACAATGCTTATAAAGATTTGGTATGGACAGTAAATTATTATAACTAGCATGTGCATAATGATTATGAACTGAATTTATTAACTTTTACACCAGCATTCAGTGTTGGTAACTTTCGATTTCACCTTGGTGATTAACCACATTGTCTGATTAAACAAATATTTGTGTGAAATTAATTGTAAATGTCAAAATACAGTGTCTACTCTTTTGCCTTTTGCCAATTTTCATCAAATTTTATTTTTGGTTTCCTTCCCTATTAGAGAACTTCTCTTTAAAATATTAGGGATAATAGTATTAATTTTTTCTTAATTACTTAAAAGATTGTATGATTATTAAGATTAATTTCCATAAGAGCTCCATATCAGGATATTAGAGACTTTCTGCTTGGTTGAGTAAAGCTAAATGCTTTTCTGATAATAAGCATATTTATGTCTTATATAGAACAATACACAACTTAAAAAAAAACTCCTACATTTTTTAAACACTACAAATAGGCTTTTCGCAACAAGAATCTTTGTTCCCACTTCCTGTAGTGTGTTTTCACAAGTCTTAGATGTCAACTCTTTGTGAAATTGTTCATATTGAAGAAATAAAAATAGCTCCAGATTCATTCTCCATCCATGAAATTCAGTACAGAGCGCTGTACCCAGTGGGCAATCAATATATTTTAATTGATAATTAGGATGGTAATAAGATTTTCTCGTAAAAATTCACATTCACTAAGAGAGAAATAAAAATAGCCAGAAACTGAATGTGCATGAAAAAATAACTTAATCTGATCAGGTCTACATTTTGGACTTCAGATGGTCTTACTTGTTTTCAGTGTAAACGGGAGGGTATGAAGGACGAAGATCTTATAAAAATTAACAAGAAGGCTTTTTATTTAAAAAATTTAGAAGTGTGGACATTCATCTGGACAGTTAAAAGTTTTGCATATTAAAGAAAATTTCAATTAGAATCTTAGTTTGTGATCCACTTGCTAGTCGTGGAACACTGGGCAATTATTTTAACATTTAAAAACTTCAATTCCTGCATCTGTAATGGAGTTATGATACAGTCTATGTCAAATACTTGAGAAATTAAATGAGATTATTCATATAACAAATAAGTAGTAAGCACTCAAACATATGAAGTGGTATCACAATCAAGGAACCCTGGTGGCATAGTGGTTAAGTGTTTGGTGGCTAAACAAAAAGTTGGCAGTTCAAATCCATCAGGTCCTCCTTAGAAACCCTATATGGCAGGTCTACTCTGTCTTACAAGGTCACTAAGAGTCAGACTCAGCTTGTAAGAAATAGATTTGCGTTTGGTTTTTCATCACTAACACAAATAGCACTGTCATTGTAGCTTCATTCAAAATGATTAATAGTTTGTTTTGCAGAACACTGTAAATAACACTCACCCTTCAAAATCTTCCAGTTTCACCTATGTGATGGTGAATGTGATACATCTGTGTATACACATGTAGAATTGTATATGTATACATGTATTTTATACACATATGTGTGTCTATATATACATACATAAAGATATGTGTATCTATTTGGATATCATTTTATAAAAATCCCTGGTATGGATGGAATTATGTCCCCCCAGAATGTGTATATAAACTTGGTTAGGTCATGATTTCTGCTAGTATGTGGCTGTCTACCATTTTGTAATTGTAATTTTATGTTACAGAAGATCAGGGTGGAATTGTAACATACTATGTAAGGTCACAGCCCTGATCCAGTGTAATCTGAGTTTCCCTGAGGTGTGGTTGGTACCCCCCTTACATCTTACAAGAGATGAAAGTAAAGGAAGTAGGCAGAAGGTGGGGAACTTTATACCATCAAGGAAGCAGTGCCTGGAGCAGAGCATGTCCTTTTAACCCAGGGTCTGTGTGCACAGAAGCTGCTAGTCCAGGGGAAGATTGGTGAGAAGGTCAACAGAGAGAAAAGCCTTTTCCTGAAGCTGACTCTCCGAATTTGAACTTTTAGCCTACTTTATTGTGAAGAAATAAGTGTCTCTTTGTTGAAGCCATCCGCCTGTGGTATTTTTGTTACAGCAGCGTTAGATGACAAAGACAGTCACTAACTGGCCACCAGTCAACTACTTTGGACAATTTCATACATTATTATCATGTATTACTATGTACTTGAATTCCTAGCTCATCTTTTGCATTATGCTCATGGCAAGAGTCATCTAGAGCCTTGTATGGTAGTTAAATATAGACATGAATTAAAATTATTGAATGTCTATGATGGTAATATTAATAATAAATTCATTATATTTAAGCATTATATTATGTTATATCAATTACTACATGATGTAACTACATAGAGAAAATATAGCTTTACATTAATTTAGTGTATTATAATAATACTATAATAAAAATAATGCCATTATCTTTTTAAATATATCATAGTCCTTAAGGTAGAGCTTATGCTTTAATTATCTTTTATTTTGCAAATCAACAAATATTTATTACATACTTAATGCATGTCAGTTACTCTGTTATAACTGTATCAGATACAACTCTGCCTCATGCATAAGAAATATAAATGCATGTTACACCACTGAGTACATGAATGAATTATTGCTTTGTTACTATACAGTCTGTTTACTTATGGGAGAGCTTTTCTAATTTTTTTTTTCTAATGAATTGTGTCTATAAGTGAAACTCATGGAAGGATACATAGAACTTCCTGCCATATGTCAAGAGTTTTCATGGGAAGATCATGGGAATAATTTGATCTCATGAATTAATTAATAGGGTGTTTTATGTTGAAGTAAATATAATTACACCATTTTTGGTTGTATCTCTAATAAGATTTAATTCTAATGTAACTTAATTTTAAAATTGTAGTTGTCCCAAATTGTACATTTTCATGGCAATTCAATGCACAGCAATATAAATTCTTCCTGTTTATTAACATATTTCTTTGACTTCCAAGAGTTTGATCCAACACTCTCATTTATGAGTTTCCTACTTTCATAACTGTCTTAGTCATCCACTGCTGCTATAACAGAAATACCACAAGTGGATGGCTTTAAAGAGAGAAATTTTATCCTGTCACAGTCTAGTAGACTGTGAATCCAAATTCAGGGCATCAGCCCCAGGGGAAGGCTTTCTCTGATGACTCTGAAGGAAGGTCCTTGTCATCAACCTTTTCCTGGACTGGGAGCTTCTGACACTCAGGGACCCCAGGTCCTTCTCAAAGGATGCACTCTGCTCCTGGCACTGCTTTCTTGGTATGAGGTCCACAATTCTCTGCTTGTTTCCCTCAAGACATTGATTCCTGTCCTACTAACACAACTGCCAACCATCCTCCCTCATTAACGTCATAGAGGCAGGATTTACAATTTACAGAAACATCACACAATACTAGGAAGCCTGGCCCAGCCAAAGTGCTGCACACATTTTTGGGGGGGACACAGTTCAGTCCATAACACTAACTAATTACCTCTTAAGCATCGTCCACTCTCTGTCGTTAGTAGATGCCACTTGGCAGTCATCAAAGAGCCCTGGTAGAGCAGTGGTTAAGAGTTCAGCTGCTAACCAAAAGGTCAGCAGTTCAATTTCTACCAGTCCGGAACACTGTGGAGTTCTATCTTGTCCTATAAGATCTGTAAGACTGGAACCAAGTCAACAGCAAAAGATTTTTTTTTTTCTTTTTGGTGGGCAGTCACCTATTTAGTGTTTACGGTTCCTAACTGGCACTGAGTGGTTTCAAAGGTTTGTTACTTGTATTGTTGGCAATTTTCCTTGGTCACAGACTTAACTCTTGTAAGATTATATTATGCGCAGGGTACACTGGAGGAGTCTGAGACAAACAGTGGAAAAGTCATCTCTGTTCAGGTCATGATTAAGAGCTGAACTGTGGTAGTTTCCACCGAAATGGAAAGATCAAAGCTAAGAGATTAACTGGATGTAGTAGCTAGCTGTCAAGAAATATTTATTGCGGTAGAAATTGAAGGAATAAAGGAAGGACTTAATATTTGGGGCTTCTTCCTGTCCCCTTGTTTTCTCCCACCTAAGAGGGAAGTACCAGCACGGTTGGCAGTTGTAGGAGAGAAATTCGTCACGTCTAGATCTGCCCGTCTGTTTCTTTTCTCTGGGGTAGCCAGCTGCCAACCGAACAAAAACCAAACTTGTTGCCATCAAGTCAATTCAGAATCATAGCAAGCCAAACATTCTGTTCTGTTTCTCCATGGAGGAAGTTTTACCAAACAAGTCCCCACCCTTACTTCCCATTCCCATACAGGGAAGTCTGCGTTTTGTCTGGTGTATTTGTGACTGAAAGGTAAATTCAGTCCCAGTAGGGGTTACAACCTGGTGCACTCAGCCACTGTAAAGAACAGACAAGGAAAGGAATTTGAAGAGCAGACCAAACAGTTAGAAACAGAGGCTTGTGGAGGGCTCAGGTTGTTTTGCTCTTGGAGTTACAGATAACCTGTGGATAACTTTTATAGTTGTGGCACGGAGTTTAAACTTCTGTATCCAAGAATGGGGCTTTAAGTCTTGGTTGAAGGCCACATGAAATTTTTACACTGTAGTTTATTATGTGTTTGTCCTAGGAGAGTGGATTTGGCTATAGAGAAAAGCGGATATTTTATATGGCTGCAGAGTCTCTTTTAGCAGAAGTGGCCTGAACAAGCAGGTGGGCTATGCCTGACCTTAAGCAAAGAGCAGGTGGGCTCAGTGGGTGGGCTCAACAAAATGCCAGAAAAATAAGCCAAGGAGACCAGGGCCAAACATAGGCTGTACCAGCGCCTTGGCAGGTACCTGCCAATCTGACTTTAATGCGTAGGCTGCTGAAGCTTACCTTTCAACTCTACTGGCACACACAGCCTCACAATGTAGATGATACAGAAAGCATCTCAACTATTATTGTGCTTCTCAGCCAAGTGTGCAGGAAAGAAGGCAAGAGCCTTTACACTGCAAAGATCCTAATTTCTCACAGCTTCGGCAAATACTAGTGTTTTTTTTTTTGTTTGTTTGTTTTTTATGTTTTGTTTTGACTTCAGGACTGAAATGGGAGATTGTGAAAGGACAAGCCTTGAAAGCATGAGACTTGTCCACAAGTTCATAGGAGTCCTTCCCCACTATGATGATATCAAGTTGCTTCTAGATTTACTAATTACACAAAATGAAAGGACAAATTTTGATCATTTAGATTCAAATCACATCTGTATTCACAGAACAAGTAAAAAGGAATGGGGACTCTTATTGGAGAGAATATTCCATCCTCCTGGATAGAGACAGAGAACCACTTCAGTAAAATTACTGCAGATTTAAAGACTGAAAAGGAAATTTAAACAACCTGGGTAAAGATGGTAATCAGCTCTCCCATGAAGTCAAAGAGGAAATGGGAGGCTCTGAAATACATACTTTGGTCTTCAAATTGAAGATCAATGGATGAATGAAAATAAACTAAAAGAAGCCAAAGTGATTAAATGGTAGGAGACAGATCCTCAGGAAAATGCTTGAAATCTTACTGGCCAATCCAAATGGGCATTAAAGGGAACATGGCATATTAAAAATTAGAAAACAATGATATAAATAGGAGAAGAACACTCAGCTACAGTTGCTCTTAACCAGGATATGAGAAAAGGGAGACATGCATTGGTTATTACTAGCTCAAAGTAAAACCAAAAAAACAAAAAAAAACAGAAAATACACTCACACACACATATATTACTTTGGCTGCAAGACATACCTCATATTGGAGAGTTCCAGAGAGAAGAAGAGAGAACAGAAGTGTAATGTAGCAATCCAGGTCAAGGTACAAAAGTAGAGTCATGGTCTTAGCAGTAGAGGATGTGAAGGGATTTAAAGAATTACTTAAGAGGGAAAATGAACAGGGCTAGGAGAATGGAACACGGGGATGTTAAAAATTACTCATGGATTTTGGCTAGCACAACTGGATGGATAGCGACACCAGTGAATACTGTAAGTGATTGATAATAGGGGTGGTCTGGAAATACTGAATTCTTTGGATGCATACTGAGTTTTGGGTGCTCTTGAGACATCCAAGAGGCATTGTCAGATGAATATCTGAGTAGAGAGGTCTAGAGCCCAGAGGAGAATGTTAGGTGAGGGTTATGAATGTTTAATTTACCTGTGAAAAGGTGTCGATTGATGTTATGAGTATTAATGAGATTCTGAGACTGAGAGTTTTATTTAAAAAAAGAAAGATGCATCCCATTTTGTTATTAAACATGTCAAGAATGATTCCTATTGTCTAAATCAATATATCTACTACTCCTATGACTTCTTGACTAGTAATAAGTATTTTAGGTTCTCCTTGGATAAATATATAAAGCAGAAAATTAAGAAAAAAAAAAGAAAATCATTCAAAGACAAAGTAAATCAAAGATAAAAGTAGTTGGTATTTTTAAAGTTCCCTTAATCTTTCCCCTGTACATATAATGATCTATATTATAAAACTACTGATGAATTTTTTATGCCTTCAAATATTTTCTGAATATGAAATTCTTAGAGGCTCAGAATCAGAAATAACAAAATATTTTGTTTAAAAAATGTATTATAGAAACTTCCAGGGATGACATATTTTTTTTTACCTTGTCAAGTAAATGAATCATGGAAGAAATTTAAAAAATCTTACAAGCATGAAGAAAACTGTTATTTCTAATTATTTACAGAGATATTCATAACCTGTAAGTTCTTGCACAAGTCTTGCAAACTGTCCGAGTTTATATTAAACTTTTCCATTTTATGTATTTTAGATTTTATTTTTCTTAGAAAGAGGATGGAAAAATCTTTTGAAGGTTAAAAGTACATAGAATTCCCTATAGACAAGCCAGACTCTGAAAGCTTAGAATCACTATTTAGAACAAGGTTAATTATAGAGAAATGGACGGACAGAAAACAGCAGAGATTATTGCCAACAAAATGCAAGCTTTTTATTTTGAGAGAAGATTCCATACTATTCTATCAGATTCTAGTGGATGTTTTCTAAAGAACATCATCAAATAACACTTTTCAGATATTCAAGGTATATTTGCATTTCATTTTATGGAAAGCCTGTACTATTTTAAACTGGCGAGATATATTTATCATTTTAGAAAGTTTACCAAATGTTTATTTTCATGCTTTAAGGTTATGCAATATCTATTTTAAAGGCAACTATAAAACATATGTGCTCCATTCAGCAACAACCTAGATACTATTTATGAACTAAAAAGCTTGGAACCCTTTAGAGAAATCTTTCACTAACATCTACAGTTTGTTTTTGTAACAATAGTCTAATATTTTGAAATCAAGGGGAGGTCTAGAGTAAATGTATATACAGATACTTACATATATTCATGCAGAAAATAGAAGGTAATTAAGAAATTTTTCCCCCTCTCTGAAGAGTACCAGCAGAGATTTGTGTTTTCTCTCCCTTTTGTTATAGAGGGGAATAAAAGGTGTTTTAATGACATTCCCCAGGATATTGAGGTCCGGGACATATGGACTGACAAAATAATACAACAAACTGAACTATGTGAAAAAGAAAGTGTCAAAACAAGGAAGACTCGTCAACAACCTATAATATGCAAATAACACAACTTTGCTAGCTGCAAGTGAAGAGAACTTGAAGCACTTACTGATGAAGATCAAAGATGACAGCCCTCAGTATGGATTGCACCTCAACATAAAGAAAACAAAATCCTCACAACTGGAGCCATAAGCAGTATCATGATAAATGGGGAAAGTACAGAAACTTTCAAGATCTCATTTTACCTGAATGCACAATCAATGCATGTGGAGGCAGCACTCAAGAAAAACATCAGAAAACAACAAATTGCATTGGAAAAAGTTGTTGCAGAAGACCTCTTTACAGTGTCAAGAAAATAAAGATGTCACTTTGAGGACTGATGCATGCCTAACGCAAGGCATGGTATTTTCGATCATCTCCTATGCATAGAACAGCTGGATGATAAATGAGAAGACAGAAGAAGAACTGATGTTTTTAAATCATGGTATTGGTGAAGAACACTGAATATACCAGGGATTGCCAGAAGCTTGAACATATCTGTCCTAGAAGAATTATAGCTAGAATGCTCCTTGGAAGCAAGAATGGTGAAACTTCATCTCAAGCACTTTGTACATATTATTAGGATGGGCTGGTTCCTGGAGAAAAACATCATGCTTGGTAAAGTGGAGAGTCAATGAAAAAGAGGAAGATCTTGAATAGGATGGGCTGATACAGTGGCTGCAACAATGAGCTCAAGTATAACAACAGTTGTATGGAAGGCACAGCATCAGGTAGTGTTTTGTGCTGCTTATAATAGAGTTGACTCAATGGCACTTAACAAGAACAGTGATGTATGAATCTCAACACAAACCAGATGGTTTTGATTGGCTTTCATCTGCCTTCCCTTGATATGTGTATGTCTAAACAGCTATGTCTGGGGATTATTGTATATTTTATATAAATCTAAGTTCTAGGTTTAAGTGGATAAGAGATATGGCTGCTAACCAAAATGTCAGCAGTTTGAATCCATCTGCCCTTTTGGAAACCATATAGGATGGTTCTACTCTGTTCTACTGGGTCACTATGAGCCAGAATTGACTTGGCAACAAAAGGAAATTCCATGTCTATTTAAAACAAATATTCAGATATAACTTATACAAAGTCTGACAATTAATCCCATGAACTGAGTTGTTCTAAGTGCTACATAGCTCATTGCTGAATATCACTACAGCCACCTATGAATTACTCCCCTTTGGAAGCCATGCACTGACACCAGCACCTAGTCCACCCTTCAAAGCAGTTTTGGAACTCTTTCTGGAATGGCCATTGTGCACGGTGGCATGGTGGCAGGTTCACAAACTTAACTGTACCGATGTCTCTGAGAGAGTTTTTAGGCAGTAAACAAATAACTGTATTGAAATACTGTCCCTAATTATCTGATTTGGCCTCCAATGACTTTCTTTTTCACTAAAAGATAAAGGAAATATTGAAAGGAAGACATTTTGATTCCATTCAGGACGTCAAGAGTAATGTGACTATAGCTCTGATGGCCATTTCCAGAAAAAGAGTTCCAAAACTGCTTTGAAGAGTGGACTAGGTGCTGACATTAGTGTGTAGCTTCGCTAGGCTAGTACTTCTAAGGTGACTGTAGTGATATTCAGCAGTGATGTATGTAGTACTTTTTCTAGGATGAGTTTGCAAACTTAATTGTCAGTCCTTATATCGAGGAAGAAAACAGATCATCCTCCCCTGAAAAATTTAAGCCTTCCTCATATTATTCTTTGAATATATGTTCATTTACATATGATCATACTATTCTGAATTCAAACTTAAAGTGTATCTAACTTAATGAGTGTTGTCATCATATAATGCTACTATAGCAGAGATACGACAAGTGGATGGCTTTAACAAAGAGAAATTTATTTCCTTACAGTAAAGTAGGCTAAAAGTCCAAATTCAGAATATTAGCTCCAGGGGAAAGGTTTCTCTCTTTGTCAGTTCCAGAGGAAGGTCCTTTTCATCAATCTTCACTTGGACTAGGGGCTTTTCCACAAAGAAATCAGGGTTCCAAACATGAGCTTTGCTCCCAGCACTACTGTCTTGTTATTAAGAGATTCCTCTGTCTCTCGGCTTATTTCTGCCTTTCATATTCCAAAAGAAATTGGCTCACTGCACAACTCAATCCCACAAGTTGAAATTTGCCTCACCAATGCAACTGTCACGGGGGCAGAGTTACGACAGTGGACTAAACACACGTCTTCCTAAATCCCTCTGGAAACCAAGACCTGAACTGATAATTAAATGGGGCCTTCTGGACACCTAGTGAGCCCTGGGACATGGCATAGGGATGTTAATTTGGACTTCATACCACTGAATGGAAAACTTCCTCTCTTTGCTGTCCCTGCTCTTGGTGAGTGCTGGCTTTCATGGACCGAAGATAACTCGCCATTTTAACTTTCTTTTCTCTGTCTTAGGCCATGGGAGGAGCTGGGACTTAACTGGCAGCTAATCTCAGACACATAGCTGGTGGGATTGGCAGGTGAAATTGCCACATTTTGAGAGCCTGGCCTTGGATTCTGTGTATCTTGGCACCTTTGGCCTCTCTTTCTGCTTCCACCTCTGAGTAGCCTGTACCAAGGCAGGCGGTGAGCTTGTGTGGGATGCCATCCTGTTCCACTGGTAGGCAGAAATACCCATATGGAAGCCTCAGTGGGAACTAATTCCTAGGCTAGGAGCCAGCGCCTCCCCAGAGGAGGGCACTTTTCCAGCTAAAAAGCAGTATTTCACACAATGTTGCCTACAGTTGGGGTCTGGCAGCAGAGGCCAGCAGAGTAGTAACTTTTCTGTATTTTGAACTAGTTTATAACATCTCAAGTTGGATACAGAGGTGCTTACTTTGTCAGATGGGGAGAGGGACCTGTACACCTGAAAACCTGACTGACTTTGGAAGTTGTCAGATACCTTTTACTTCTCATTTTAAGATGGCCTAGAGAAACAACTGCAGTCCATTCTCACAGCATCTCTCACAGCCTCTGTTGACTCACATGACGCCCCCAAATGCCACAAACTCTGGATAAAACCATGACAATTAAATCACCCATGTCTTTAGAAGGCCCCCAAAAGAAACAACCAAAGAATTTTCCAGATGAAGAAACTTTTCTGAAGCTATTGGAAGGTAAATACAAAAGGATTATGTATAGAGCCCTTCTAGACCTTATAAAAAATGCAGCAGAGCAAAATGAAAAATTATGCAATCTGTTCAATCTGGTAGAACACCAGTGCTCTGAAATCCAACAGATCAAGAACAAAATCAAACAGATAGAAACTTCAATTTAAAGCCAAGAAAACAGAATGGAACAAATGGAAAAGAAAATTTCTGACTTGGAAGACAGAGCTACTGACTCCAGCATCTATGAAGACAATTCAGAAAAAAGAAACAATAAAATGAAGAAGCATTAAGAAGCATGTGGGACTCTATAAAGAGGAACAATCTATGATTAATTGGAGTTCCTGAACAGGGTGTGACACTGGAGAACACAGAGAGTATTGTTGCTGAGCTGCTGACAGAAAATTTCCCAGAAATTATGAAAGAAGAGAATATAGATATCCAAGATATGTATTAAACTCCACCCAATATAGATCTCAAAAGAAAGACTCCAAGACATATTATAATCAGGCTTAACAAAATGAAACATAAGCAGATACTTTTAAAGGCAGCAAGACTCAAAGCAAAGCTAACATTCAGAGGGAAACCCTGTAGGCTTTCGTCAGATTTCTCAGTAGAAATAATGCTGGCATGGAGACAGTGGCATGACACATTCAAAGCCTTGAAGGAGAAGAACTTCCAACCAAGAATTATATAACCTACAAAACCATCTTTCAAATATGAAAAGGAAATGAAGACATTCACAGATAAACAGAAAATCAGAGACTTTGTAAAAACCAAACCAAAGCTACAAGAAATACTGAAAGAATCTCTTGGCTTGGAAGAATTAAACTACTAACTTTATGTTCTAGGAGCAATTTGGGACACATCACCAGGCATCCTACTCAGGGAAGGCTCCAAACTCAATCAAACCTGTAATAGTGAAAGAAATGATCCAGTGATCGTATCATGAAAAATATGATGTCATCATATTAAAAAGAGGGATGTACTACAGTTGTTATAGTCCTTCCAGATGAAGAGGAAGTTAAAAATACTGGTAGTAATTAAAATTGAGTTTATACATAGTTTATTAAGGGGATTATAGGGCAGCGATGGCACTTGGCTTGGCAGGGCAGCTGTAAAGCACAATAAAGATGCAACATATCAAATCAAGAGGTGTAATACAAGAGTCTCAACAACCACAAAATCAACCCTGAAAAAAGGTAAAAAATCAACTTACAAAGAAGAGAGTTCCAGAAGAGATTAGTAAGAACAACAGAGAAAATATCAACACAAAAATAAACATATCACAATGACAGCGCTAAACATGTACTTATCAATAATTACATTGAATGTGAATGGACTGAAAGCTCCAGTAAAGAGACATTGAGTGACTTCTTGGATTGAAAGACAAGCTCCATCCATATTTTGTCTACAAGAAACTCACCTTAGACTTAAAGATAGGAACAAACTGAAAATTAAAGGATGGAAGAATATATATCAAGCTAACAATACATAAAGAAGAGTAGGTGTGGCAATTCAAATCTCAGATAAAATAGATTTTAATGTAAAATCCACCATTGTGGACAAGGATGGACACTATTTATTGCCAAGGCAACTGTCACTCACCCCCCCCCCTCCATTAACATCACAGAGGTAGGATGCACAACACATAGGAAAGTTACATCAGGTGACAAAATGGTGACAATCACACAAAATCAGGAATCATGGCTTAGCCAAACTGACACACTAAATTTAGGTGACAGAATTCAATTTGTGACAATGAGATACCATTTGAGTGGTGACTATTTTTAGGTATATTATTTGATATTATGTAATCCTATTTCTATAGATAGGAAAGTTAGTTTTTTTTTTTAAAGTTGCCACTGAATAGAGTCTCTGATTCATGGTGACTGTAGGACACAATAGAACTGCTCCATGGAGTTTTCAAGGAGCGGCTGATGGGTGTGAGCTGTCCACTTTCTGGTTAGCAGCTGAACATTTAACCATTGCATCACTGCAGCACCTAAAAGTAACAATATTAAAAAAAATGTTCAAAAGACTCATTACTTTTAGAAATTAATTAGTTATATAAAATGTTTATGTTGTATAGTTAGAAATCATAATGAACATAAAATAGGGAAGAAGTCACATTGATGTTATTGGGAAGAAACAGTATTTAGTATGTAAGATTTTTTTTTTTTCCTATAGGAAAAAGAAGAGAAGAGGAGAATAAGGAAGAAGAAGTAGGAACCATCAGAGTACTAGAGTTGGAGGAGACTTAGAGAGGCCATCTATTAATCCATGTTGCTGTCTCCAGGCAGCATGTACCCAGTCTATTCTCATTCAATCAGTCCTTCATCCAATAGTAATAATGATACCTAATTTATGTCAAGCATATATTGTGTGCCATAAGGGGGCTGAGATGATTCAATGGTAGCATTCTCACCTTCCATGCTGGAGACCAGGTTGAACTCCCAGCAAATATGCCTCATATACATCCCGCCACCTATCTGTCAGTAGGGGCTAACCTGTTGCTGTGGTGCTTAGCGGGTTTCAACTATGCTTTCAGACTAAAACGAGCTGAGAAGAAAGGCCAAGGATCAGCCAGTGCCAACTCTGATCACAATGATCAGAGCTGCATTCCGTCATGGAAATGGCACAGGACTGCCAACATTGTGTTTTCTCATGCATGGAGTCACCAGGAGTTGGGGGCAACTAACAACAAGTGTATCAGAAACTGTACTAAGTTCTTAAATATTTTATTTTAAGGCATCATATGCCTGATGCCACTTTATTTTTATCTTACAGATGAGAAGTTGAAGCTAGAGAGGTTAAGTGACCTTCCCAGGTTCATTCAGCTGATAAGTTTAATTCAAATTCAGACATGTTTCACTCAGAAATTTTCATTATACTGCCGAAAATTGATTATTCCAAAGCACTTTGGACATGTCTGTCTCAGCTCAATTAATTTCATCATGAGAGAATGTTCTTTTTATCTTGGTTAAAACACCACTTCCGTAAAACCCTGCAAAATCCTACCAGAGGGATACTGTCCCTCCTTTCAGCGTGCTCTCATCATGTGATCACACTGGGACTTAGTAGGGGAAAGCATGGTGTAGCTTGGGAATGAATATAAATTCTATATGAGGCTTTGAGCAAATTTGTTAACCTCCATAAATCTGTTTACTCATTGGTAAAATGGGAATAACACCTTCCTTTATAGTTGATGTAAGGATTAGAGAGTATGAAAATAAAGCATTTAGCAAGTGTCGGGCTTAATAAAGGAGCTCAGAAACAAGAATTTCTGTTTGATGTCTGATTCTTCAGGTTGGATGTGAGTTACATAGTAATAGGAACTGAGTCATTCTTATTCATATCCTCAGTGCTAATAAGAGGACCAAGCACATATGAGTATATAAAATTAAATTTTAGCCAGCTTATTTGCTATCCTAATGGAAGACAAGGGGGATGACAATAGCTAGCAGAGACTGAGCACTTTCTTGGTGCTGTAGTACATTAAGCACTTTTCTTGTGTTAACTCATTTAACCTTCACAATAATTCTATAAGTAGTGTTATTTTCATTTTATTACAACTAAGGCAAAGCTAGGTAAGGCATCTGAGAGCTCGCTCTTAACCACTATTGTCTTAAGGATGGTGAAACTATATTTAATACCCCTTTACATTTCCACAGAGGACCATTATTAATATACTGAAGTAGCTCTCATCACATTTCCACATGGTCCTGTTGCTGTTAGCATTTTCTCAACCCCCTTCAAAATGCTTTAGTGCTCCACATTCAGAAACTTTCACCAGGTAACACTGGGATCTAAACACTGAAGAGAAAATGACTGGATAGCTGTTCAATTTTATATTCATAAGGGAGATAAATAAAATAAAGACACTATAAATGAGAATGGACCTACACCCCAAGTTCATACGTGGCCATAAGAACTAAAGCCTCCTGTGTGCAAGTATCACTTTGTCCAAGAGAATACAGGTTCACTGTCACTGCTGCAGAAGTCAGTACTCAGAGTATAGTGTGTGTATATAAACAGAAAAATAAACCATCTTTGCATGTTTGAAGATGAGCAGATGTGCAGGGAAAAGGGGGAAAAAAAAAAAAAAAACACAAAGCATGTTTTCCACACCCAATCACAGGCTTTGTCAACTAGGTGAGTTTATGCTTTATGATTTTCATCAACAGAAGAAAAGAGTTGCAATTACCAAGCATTTTCACAGTTCTTCAACGTGCAGCTACAAAGAGCTGTTTATCACAAAAGATTGTTGCTCTTCTTTTGTTGCTGCTCTTACTGAAGATGTTTTGTCAATACTGTTTCAGTCACCATGTTGTGGGTGGCTTGCAAGTGAGTGTGTATGGTCTGGCAGTGAGGTGAAAGAATGTGTGTGTGTGTGTGTGTGTGTGTGTAGGAAGTTGGAAGGTGACGTGTAGTCCTTTGGCACTAGTATATTAAAACCTTTTCTCAGAACAAATACTGCCCTGCTGGTGAAGGTAAAACAAGTCACCAACCATTACTCACTTGTGTTTGGGCTCCAGGCGCTTGTGACTTGCCAAGCAATACGGTGTGGGCTCAACAAGTTCATGTCTTTAATGCACCTCAGTACCAGAGGCAGCATAAATGGAGATGCACATTTCATCTAGAGTGTCTTCATGATATATTAGTGGAGAGGTGGAGGAAGAGGGTGGGAGAACACAAAACCAATCAGGACTGTCCAAGGAGACAAATCAGGCCACTCGGCTAGCTATGTATTTTCTCTCTCTCAGTCCTAAGGATGATTACTACTCATTTTGCAAACTACCATCCACAGATTGAGGCAGAAGCGCGCCTCTTATTTTCTGGAATTACCAATTCCAGCCTTATGTATTGCCTGCTCTTATAAGCAATATTTTTATTTAAAAAAATATTTTATTGTGCTTCAAGTGGAAGTTTACAACCCAAGTCACTGTCATATGAAAACTTGCACATGCACTGCTGTGCAACTCTAGCTGCTCCCACCACCCTGTGACAGCACATTCCTCCTTTCTACGCTGTATTTTCTGTGTCCAGTCAACCAGTTCCTATCCTCTTCTGCCTCTCATCTTACCTCTGGACAGGTGCTGCTTAGTTAGCCTCACGTATTACTTAAGCTAAGAAGCACATACTTCACCAGTATCATTCTGTATCTTATAGTCTAGTCCAATCTTTGTCTGAAGATTTGGCTTCAGGAATGGTTTCAGCTCTGGGCTAACAGAGAGTCCACAGGCCATGTCTTCTGAGGACCCTCCAGTCTGTCAGACCATCAAGTCTAGTCTCTCAAATACAATTCTAATTCTGCACGTTCATCTTTATCCCATCAGGGACTCCATGTTGCATTCTCTGTTTGGGCACTCATTGGCTGTAGTCGAGCACCGTTTAGTTCTTCTGGTCTCATGCTGATATGGTCTCTGGATTATGTAGCCTTGTCTGTCTCTTGGGGTCTTATTTTCCTTATGTCTGATTTTTTTTTTTTTTCATTCTCTTCTGCTCTAAGTGTGTTGGGACAAATTGATGTTACTTAGATGGCTGCTAGATAGCTTTTAAGACCCCAGACGGCAGTCATCAAAGTGGAATGCAGAACATTTTCTATAAGTCTTATTTTTAAAACCTTAATCACAGGCCTATTTTGTAGCCCCTATTACTCTTCTTTAAAAGTAAGGAGTCCCTAGGTGGTAGTGCAAACAGTTAAGGTCTTGTTTTTAGCCCAAAGCTTGGCAGCTTGAAACCACCCAGCGGTGCCTCAGAAGACAAGCCTGGTGGTCTGTGTCCAAAAAGGTCACAGCCCTGAAAACCCTATGGAACAGTTCTACCCAGCTCATATTGGGTTGTGATGAATCAAAATTGATGTGAAAACAGCTAACAATAAGAGCAAGCAATAATTACGCGAATAAGAAGCAGTTGTCTAGACAACCATTTTTAGCATGATTTACCCTCTGCAGGAAAAACTGTGTTAACCGTAATTCAACTTGGGATTTTCTCCCGGCTGGTTTGCTGCCACCCTGCCATCGTGATGACATGGGAAACGCTGGCTGTGGACACAGATCTGCATTATTCAAAATTTGGCTCTGTAGAGATGCATGGGGTGCAGGCTTCTAATCAGCCTGGAACATGGAGCTCCTTCGAAAGTGAACCGATGCTCTTGGCTTCAAGGGATACATTCACGAAGGAGAAGTCTCAAAGTGTCAAAGTGAATTACTTTCCTTTGGACCTTTTTCTAGTCTCCCCCAGTAATTCACACCAAGGGAATAACATGGGCTGCATATTGTAGCCCCTATTAATGTCTGAAATTTCTTCTCTTAACAAAAGTGATAGACATGATAAGTTGTTGCTAAATATTAAGTCTTTGGATTGAAATCACATCAAAGGAGAGACATCACTTTAAAAATGAAGTTCTTCAACAATAACTTGGTATGAGAGTAGAGGAAATCATTTCAGTAGCTGAGATAAAAGAGCTTAATTATTTCACCTCAGGTTGGAAAATTAGAAAGTAATTTACTATTTATTAAAAATTGAGAGTTTCTGATTATGAAGATTATTCTAACTACTCTAGCTTTGAGGAAACAAATATTGTTCTATTAATAGATTGAAGAAAAAAATATTTATTTTGACCTATTTGCTTCAGTCTATTTATAGAACAAATATCTATGTGTGTATCCTGTGAACTCAGCTGACGTTTATGGGATGGATGGATGAATGACTCCTCACCTTTGGGCAGTTACCGAAACTTCTGAAACAAAGAGACTCATCCAAAATCTTTGTAGTAAACAAGCTGCTAATTCTGCTGGAGTAGATTTTGCAGAACCCACACAACAAAGTATGTAAATCTACTAACTCAGATTGTGTTTCTAAGGACACTGCTCATTATGACTGTATAATAAATGGGAGTGCACAAGTCACCATTAGCACAGAACAGATTGTTTGGGTAGCAAAGACAGCAGCTGTCACAGCTTGACAGCTTTCTTGTTAGTGAATCAGCTTTACTGACAGCCTATTTGATTGAAAACCACTGTTCACTGACACTGTGTTATAGCTGATATACATATGTAACTCATGAAAAATGAGACAGTTACTGAATACGCATGAAAGGTTGAGAAGCTACAGCTTTATGAACTACATCAAGAAAGAATGAAGTATCTATAGAGCAGGCCTATCAGTGCATAAAAAACATTTTTGCTTACAGAAACACATACTCCAACAAAGGTGTATGCAGAAGCATGACCTGTGGAAGAGTGGTAGAATTTCTGTGCATTCTGTAAATTGGTCTTCTATCAAGGTAGTTTTCTTTCCAACCAAATGAGGCCAATGTGAACACAGAGCGCCCAAGAGAGGCACACTCATCCCACCTCCTTAATCTCAGGACTGTCGTAGGATGAATATGGAGGTGGAAAATCCACTTTTCAGCTTTGAACTTGGGCTAGAAGTATCACGAGCAGAGTAGGACTGACATCAGTAAGTAGAACCAGTCATGTATAATGCAGGCAGGTGCAGAGTACACTGCCTCGCAATGATGTGACAACATACTTCAATGCTGAAAAACTTTTGTTTCAACAGCATAGGATTTCTATCTGAGTTGAGCTGTAAGTATGAGAATATTTCAGATATTCTGAGGTTATTTGAAAAGTGACAAGGATGACATCCAGCTGGAACAGGAAGCACCAGATTCTCTCTCTTGGACTTGACTGAGAAATGCACTAATTTATGTTCCCTTTTAGAATGATCCATACGCTTAGGGCCTTTGGAAGTACGGCAGGTTAATGCATTTACCTGATGGCTCTGTCCAAGTTCCCATTTGTCATCGTCACATAATTTGGCAGAGTTTCTGGCCTCTATACAAATGAAACACAGGATCAGAATAACCAACATGCCTGCAGGTCAGAGGAAGAGTAAGCTACACTTAGACGCGGACCAGAGTAGACTAGCTGAGTCAAGGCTCTCGCTACTGGCAAACCCAACACTTCCTGGTACAGGTGCTCCCAAAGACAAGTGGCAACATGGTCAAGGGCAAAAAAGTGCCTGGACTCATGAAGAAACATTAGAGCCACAGATAAACTACAAAGCTGGTTATGTTAAAGAAAAAAAAAAGAAAAGGGACAAATGAAGTACAATTCAGTGAATATAAAGGCAGAATGAGGCCTGATGGTACAGCAGTTGTGAGTTTGGCTGTTAACCAAGAGGTCAGTAGTTTGAATCCACAAACTGCTCTTTGGACACCATATTGGACAGTTCTACTCTGCCCTGTGGGGTTGATCTTAGTTGGAATTGACTATAGAAGACTATAGTTTTTTAATAAAAATAGAGAAAAAGGAGAGAGAGAGAGATGACAAGAAAGAGAAAATAGCAGGGAGAGAGAAAGACGAAAAGAGGCTAGCTTTATACAAATGAAATATTCTGTAAATGGCACTAAGCTCAAAAATCAGTGTTTTTTGCTGTTTTGTTTAGTTTGTTCATTCATTCATTCCCTTACTACGTTCACTAAAGCAATGAAAGCATATGGCTGTTGTTTTCCTTATTCAATATGCAGTAGGAGTGCCTGAAGAACCCTGATAGCACATTGGTTAAGAGCTCAGCTGCTAATCAGATCAAAACATCATCAGCACAAATTCACCAGCTTCTCCTTGGAAACCCTATGAAGTAGTCCTACTCTGTCCTATCTGGTTAATACAAATCAGAATTGACTCCATAACAATGGGATTTTTAGTTAGGAGTTCCAGTGTGGTATGGACAGTTAACATGCTTGGCTGCTGGCTGAAAGGTTGGAGAGTTGAGTCCCTACAGAGGCCCCTTAGAAGAAAAGCTTGGTGATCTACTTAGGAAAAATCAGCCACTGAAAACTCTATGGAACACAGTTCTACTCTGACACACATGGGGTTGTCATGAGTTGAAATCTACTTGACAGCAAATGCTTTTATATATTCGGAGAGAAGAAGAAAGATTCAAAATAAAGGAGAATGAAGAAGAACCGAAAAAGGAGTAAAAACATATTACTAACTTCATCTATTGAAGAGGATTAATATTCTGTTTGGGAAACCAGGTAAGCCTGATGAAGTAGACAGCCTCTTCTTTCACATAACTTAAGATACTGTGAAACTACCTGTGCCCTTGCCTTCCCCTGACCTGATGCAGTTTCACAAATTCTTGCTATAATGCTAGATTTATCAATAAGACTACATAATGTGGTTGCCAAAATATATTAATCTGACTAATTTGAGCCAGCCAAACCAAGTGCCGTGGAGTGAAACTTTTAAGTCTCAGGCAACATCTTTTGAATGATGATGACGGTGTTGGTCATCAACTGATTGGAAGAGATCTTAGACTACAGCAATGAAGACTGTTGGGAAACTGTTGGTTAAATTTGGAAATGTATTACAAGGTTGGACCCTAAAGGTTGCCTTAGGTATACATTTCATTAACTTTTCAATTATATTGTGCTAAGCATGGATGAAAAATAATATCATATCAATCTGCCTTTCTAAATTTCTAAGACAGACTCCTTAGCAGGATAAAGTGAAAAGAGAACCAGCCTTTAGGAAAGACAGAAGAAGATATTGTTGTATTTTTATATATGCCATTATCCCAATCATGTTTGACACACAAATGCATATGCAGTTAAGAGGCTGTTGCAGTTTGTAAACTCCAACCTTCTCCTCATTCCAGCTGAAAAATAATCCAGTTTTCCTAAATTTGATAACACCTCAGAAAAGACCCAGTCCCTTTTGGTGAGGAATAAAATGTCTTCAATACTGTATTTAACAGGATTGGGAATCTTAACTAGTTAATGGAAGTCTTTGAATTTCTTCATGGATTTTGCAAAAGCTAAGTCAACTTTAAATTAACAAGAAACAACTCATAGTACTTTTTACTGTGGGTCCTATGGAAATAAACATTAAAATCTCTCAGATACACAGCATAATGAAGCACTCTTTCTTGCCTGTCCAGTTTAGATCTTTTTCCATGTAACAGAGATACTAGCAGTCATAGGAAGATCTTCTCACTGGCTCTTTTTATTACATCTTCTAAATTCATTATTTGTTGTTTCCTAACTGGTCATATCAGTCTCACTTTATGGCCGTGGCACTAGGTTTGCCCTCTGTCTGGCATCCTCTTGCCTAGCTGACCCTACCTTGCCACCCGACCAACTTTCTGTCTTCCTTCAAGTCTTTCTTCACCTATGACCTTCTCAAGGAGGCCTATGCTGATACTCAAAAAAAAAAAAACCCACAAAAAAACCCAAAAATAAACAAAAATTTTCAACCTCAAATTTACCCATTTTTTTCTTTTTCTTTTTTTCTATAGTTCTTACCAGCTTCTAATTTACAATTAACTTCAACAAAAAATTCCAACTGTTTATTTTCTTCTTTTTCTGCTAGACTGTAAATACTGTAAGACCCTGGTCTATTTCAGCTATTAGTATATCCCAAGACTCTGAAACACTGTCTGATACATGAGTGTTCAGAAAATAATTAAATAAATGTAAAAGGTGTGAGATGTTGGGTACAGTACTTGTGACATGTTAAGCCCATTTGTAGTAGAGCCAGCGATATAAGGCTAATGAATAGATAATGACCAGGTCAAGAGGAACGACTTGGTGGACCACTTGAGGAGGCATGATATAATCTCAGGAAGGCTTCATGCATAAGCAATGAAGCCTCAAGCATGAGCACAAAATGAGGCCAATAAGAGATTCAGAAGATGTGAGCCCAGTGGATTTTCCTGTATGATGACAGAGCAGGAACATAAGCATGTCCCCTTGGGACAAGGACACTTTGTGGTGAGACTCCTCTCAGATCTCATCCTTTTGGTGTTTGGATACATTCTCTGCCAACTCAAAGGTAGACCGTTTCCCAGGAGTTGGTAAAGTGTTCTAATAAATTACCAGACTTAAAGTGCTATGGCTGCTAATTAGAAGGTTGGCAGTTCAAATCCACCAGGCTCTCCTTGGGAACTCTATGGGCACAGTTCTACTCTGTCTATAGGGTTGCTATGAGTCAGAATCAACTTGATGGCAGTGGGTTTGGTTTTTGGTTTAGGGAGTAGTAGGGCCAGCTGGTCTGAAGTGTGAGGAGTCATGTAGACTCTCTGGTTTGTGTTTGGTACTCACTAAACTATCCTTGGGAGAGAGAAAGGGCTGTATGGAGTACTTGGGATCTGGACTGATGAGGAAAAGAACATTCACAGTTCTTCAACTTAGGCTGATCTGAAATTGATGTAGGTAGAAAGCCCTCATTAGAGGATTCTTTACAAATTAGTGTCAATAGAAGTGGATCCAATACAATGTTTCCTGACTTGTGGAAGGATGGAGTTCTGGAGGACAAAGTACAAAAAGATGAGAGATTATGGTTACTTTGATGTATCTTATTTGTAAATATGATGCTATCTGTGGGTAATAAATGGTTTTCACTTTGCCAACACTATGTAAATGTTCACTGTATATGACTCAGACTGGAGACACTGCTGCTACTGGTTGGAGTCCTCATTCTAGTAGTCTTGTAACTATTTGAGATCCAGGAACCACCTTTGAGATAACCTGCATGTGCTGTGAAGGACTTAAAATACATGCCTCTGTTTCTCTGTCTCTAAAATGGAAACAGATGGCAGAGGTAGTTCAGTGGTAGAATTCTCAAGTAGCCTACCTTTCATACAGCTAATACCCATCTGTCTATGGAGAGTTGAGTTTTGCCATGGTAATAAACAGGTTTCATTGGAGCTTCCAGGCTATGGTGGATTGGTAAGAGAAGCCTAGCAATCTACTTCCAAAAATCAAACCACGAAAATCTGACAGACCACAACAAGTCAATTTGTAACCAGTTACGGGGATGGCACTGGACCAGACAGTATAGTATTCTGTTTTACAGTGTCACCATGTGTTCGGGTGCTGACTGGATGGAAGCTAACAACAAAAATACATAAATAATATATACTGTGGTGAGGATTAAGGAAGACATGTACCAAAGTGCTTAACACTGAGCCTGACACATCTATAAAAGTTAACCACCATTATTATTAACATTAGAAGTATCCTCACTAGAGCCAGAGCTTCCTGTGGTATTTCAGTACCCAAAGGCTTATTATGATAACTTCTCTAGACGAGTATCTGTTCATATACTGTAAATGAAGGATTCTGAAGTCTGCTAGAATTTTTGTCCCCCTCACATATTTTTCTGAGTTAGTCATTTTCCTACTGGCTGTTCTCATACCATTTGTATATTTATACAACTCTACATGTTATGCAGTTTTGCTGTCTTGACAATCTATATTAAGATATCCTCTTATGTACTATGTGCCTCAAACCCAAATTAAGAACCAAACCAGGTCTGTATCATGCTTTCATTTTTGCTTTTATTGATCCTTTCTGAAGTTGTAGCTTATGTTCTAGTTTGGAGTTATTTTTAGAGGGATCCCACGTTTTGTGACTTCTGAAATTCCACATTCTGTACTTTTAAAATATGAAAAACTTTTTTTGTACTTTTCCCATTGTGGGCAAGAAATACACATTTGTTGAATGTTAGATTAGTAAAACTTTACAAATATTTTGAACACAACAGTTTGAAATACTCAGTAGTTAAGGTAGCAATATCCTCACAAAAAGTTTAATCCTTCAATTCAGAAAGAAAAGTGAACACTAAGTTACAAGTTATTGGGGGCAGAGTCCAGATGACAGACTAAACATCTATCTTCCTAAACCTGTGTGGAAACGAAGACCTAAACTAATAATTAAAGAGAGACTTCTGGACATGTAGTGAGCCCTAGGACACGACATAGGGCTTTTAATTCGGACTTCATACCACTGAATGGAAAATTTCCACTCTTCTGCTGGCCCCGCTCTTTGTGAAAGCTGTCATTCATAGACCATAAGTAACTCACCATTTTAACTTTTTTTTTTCTCTGTCTTAGCTGGCAGGAGGAGCTGGGACTTGACTAGAAGTTAACTTCAGATGCACTGCTAGTGGGATTGGCAGGCGAAATTGCTGTGGATCTTGGCATCCTTGGCGTCTCTTTCTGCATAGCTTACATGGAGGCAGGTGCCAAGCTTATGTGGGGCACCATCTTGCTCCATCAGGAGGCATACAAGCCCATATGGAGGCCCCAGGTGGATATAGTTCCTAGGCTGGGAGGCAGTGCCTGCCTGGAGGAGAGTGTGTTTCTGACAGAAAAGAAGTATTTTACACAGGGTCACCTACAACTAGGGCCTGGCAACAGAGGCTGTGAACTCTATGCATCTTGGTACCTTTGGCCGCTCTTTCGGCCTCCAACAGAGAGTAGTCTGGACCCAGCCAGGTAGCAAGTTTGTGTTGGACACCACCTTGTTCCACTGGGAGGCAGATATATCCTTATGGAGGCCTCAGAGGGACCTAATTCCTGGGCTGGGAGGCAGCACCTGCCTGGAGCAGAGCATTTTTCTGGGAGAAAATCAGGATTTAACACAGTGTCAACTACAGCTAGGGCCCAACAGCAGAAGCCAGCAGGGTAGTAGCCTTTTTGTATTTTCAGCTAGCTTATAACATCTGGGGTTTGATACAGAGGTGCTTGCTTTCTCAGCTGGGAAGAGGGGCCTACACACCAGAAACCTGACTGATTTTGGAAGTTGTCAGATACCTTTTACCTTTCATTTTAAGACAGCCTAGAGAAAAAACTGCGGTCTGTCCTATCAGAATCTATCTCAGCCTCTATTGGCTCACATGATGTCCCAAATGCAACAAACTCTGCATAAAACTTTAACCAATCACCCATGGTTTCAGAAAGCTCCCAAAAGAAAGCACTACAAAACCTTCCAGATGAAGAAACCTTTCTGAAACTGTCAAACAATGAGTACAAAAGGATTATATAGAGAGCCCTCCTAGACCTTATTTAAAATGCAGCAGAGCAAAATAAAAAATTAAGCAAGCTGTTAGATCTGGTGGAACACCAGTACTCTGAAATCCAACAGATCAGTAACAAAATCAAACAGATAGAAACTTCAATTTAAAGCCAAGAAAACAGAATGGAACAAATGGAAAAGAAAATTTCTGACTTGGAAGACAGAGCTACTGACTCCAGCATCTATGAAGACAATTCAGAAAAAAGAAACAATAAAATGAAGAAGCATTAAGAACCATGTGGAACTCTATAAAGAGGAACAATCTACGATTAATTGGAGTTCCTGAACAGGGTGTGACACTGGAGAACACAGAGAGCATTGCTGCTGAGCTGCTGACAGAAAATTTCCCAGAAATTATGAAAGAAGAGAATATAGATATCCAAGATATGTATTGAACCCCACCCAATATAGATCTCAAAAGAAAGACTCCAAGACATATAATAATCAAGCTTAACAAAATGAAATGTAAGCAGAAACTCTTAAAGGCAGCAAGACTCAAAGCAAAGCTAACATTCAGAGGGAAACCCTGTAGGCTTTCGTCCGATTCCTCAGCAGAAGCAATGCTGGCACAGAGACAGTGGCATGACACATTCAAAGCCTTGAAGGAGAAGAACTTCCAACCAAGTATTATACATCCTACAAAACCATCTTTCAAATATGAAAAGGAAACGAAGACATTCACAGATAAACAGAAAATCAGAGACTTTGTAAAAACCAAACCAAAGCTATAAGAAATGCTGAAAGAATCTCTTGGCTTGGAAGAACAAAACCACTAACTTTATATTTTAGAAGCAAATTCAGGACACATCACCCCGTACCCTACTCAGTTAGGGAAGGCTCCAAACTGAATGAAACCTATAATAGTGAAAGAAATGATCCAGGGATCATGTCATGAAAACTATGATGTCATCATATAAAAAAGAGGGAAGTACTACAGTTGTTATAGTCCTTCCAGATGGAGAGGAAGTTGGTAAGAATGGTAGCAATTAAAACTGGGTTTATATATAGTTTATTAAGGTCTATCATGGGGCAGCCATAAAGCACAATGAGGACGCAACATATCAAATCAAGAAACGTACTACCAGAGTATCAACAACCACAAATCCAATCCTGAGAAAGGTGAAAAATCAACTCACAAAGAAGAATGTCCTAGAGCAGATTAATAAGAACGGAGAACATATCAACACAAAAATAAACATATCACAATGGCCCCACTAAACACATACCTATCAATAATTACATTGAATGTCGAACGTTCCAGTAAGGAGACATTGAATGACTTATTGGATCAAAAGACGCAACCCATCTGTGTGTTGCCTACAGGAAATTCACCTTAGACTTAAAGATAGGAATAAACTGAAAATTAAAGGATGGAAGAATATGTATCAAGGAAACAATACACAAAGCAGAGACAGGGTGGCAATTCTAATCTCAGATAAAATCAATTTTATTGTAAAATGCACCATCGTGGATGTCATGGATTGAATTGTGTCCCCCTCCAAAAATAGGTGTAGCTATGTGGCTGGGCCATGATGCCCAGTGTCTTGTGATTGCCCTTCATTTTATGGTTTGCCTAAACTGTATGTTAAAGGATTAGGGTGGAGCTGTAAATCCCTTCATAGGATCACCTCCCTGCTCCACTGTAAAAGGAGTTTCCCTGGAGTATGTCTTGCCCCACCATTAATCCTTTCATCCTATGAGAGAGAAAAGGACAGAGAAGCACGTAGAGAACTGGGAGCCTCATACCATCAAGAAAGCAGCACCAAGAGAAGAGCGCGTCCTTCAGACCTGATGTTCCTGTGCCAAGATGCTCCCTGGACAAAGACTGATACAATACTGGACTTTCCTCCAGAGCTGACAAGGGGGAAAGCCTTCCCCTGTAGCAGATACCCTGAATATGGACTGCTAGCCTACCGAACTATGCAAGAATAAACATTCCTTTGTTAAAGCCATCCACTCTGTGGTATTTCTGTTAAAGCAGCCCTAGCTGACTAAAACAAAATTTGATACCAGGAGTGGGGTGCTGCTCTAGTAAATACCTAAAATGTGGGAGCTATTTTGAAACTGTGAATGGATAGAAGATTCAGAAGGAATGAAGAATGTGAAGATGGTGAGAAACAGAACTGGTGGTGGTAGCAGCAGCGGCAGCAGCAAAACCAGAGGCACTGCTGGAGTCAACCCATGAAATGAGAGAGCCGAGTGCCTGTGCACAGTTTTTCTTGTGGAATGGGCTGCCTCTGGGCACTTAAATCGGTGGAGCTGGCCTTACTGACCTACAGGGTGAGAGACCTGAGTGCCTTTGGGCAGGATGCTTTCCAGCTACAGTGGGGTGCCTCCAGGCACTTGAATCAGTGGAGCTACAGAGCTTTGGAATACTTGCCCTGGCAGGGCAGATGTGGGTCAGAGCCCCGGGCCATGAGTCCATAGGAAGCAGAAGTTGAAGAGACAAACAGTGTGAGACACTGAGCTGCCTCAGTCTCAAAAGGTATGGCCATGACCTCAGGGGTCTGAAAGAGTAGAACCAGGGTGTCCTGTGTTCATAAGGGTGGAACTGTCACTCAGTTGGGCTTAGGATTCTCCTAAAGCCAATGGGGCAGAGTTTCTGTCCAAGTGGGCCTTGAAAGCAGAGTTGTAGGACCAGGTTGGGGTCTCCACTCAGAATCCAAAGTGTGGCCAACACATGAGTCTGGAGAGCAGGGTCAATTGTGTAGAATGTCTCAAAAAATGTAAGAGAATTTCCAAAGCTTTGAGGGCTAATGTAATGTGTTCTGTTGACATGTCTGTTGCCTGCAATTTCTCTCATTTGTAATGGAATGTCTGACTTGTGCCTGTTCTGCCACTGGACCTTTAGAAGCAGATAGCTTGCCTTCTAGGTTTCACAGATGTAGAAGAGCTTTCGTATTTTGGACTTGGAACTGATTTTTCTGTCATACGGGATGCATATCATTTTGTTATGATGAGGTAAATGTGTTATATGTTTCTATGATGTGATTTTTGGGATGTCAAAGGGTAGGATTCATGGATGGAATTGTGTCCCCCCAAAAATATGTGTAGCCATGTGGCTGGGCCATGATTCCCAGTGTCTTGTGACTGTCCTCCATTTTGTGATTTTCCTAATCTGTATGTTAAAGGATTAGGGTGGGGGCATAAACCCCTTCAAAGGATCACCTCCCTGCTCCACTATAAAGGGAGTTTCCCTGGAGTATGACTTGCCCCATCCTTAATCCTTTCATGCTACGAGAGATAAAAGGACAGAAAAGCATGCAGAGAATTGGGAACTTCGTACCATTAAGAAAGCAGGACCAGGAGAAGAGCGCGTCTTTCAGAGCTGAGGTTCCTGTGCCAAGATGCTCCCTGGACAAAGACTAATACAATACCGGACTTTCCTCCAGAGCTGACAAGTGGGAAAGCCTTCCCTTGGAGCAGATACCCTGAATATGGACTGGTAGCCTACCTGACTATGCAAGAATAAATGTTCCTTTGTTGAAGCCATCCATTCTGTGGTATTTCTGTTAGAGCAGCCCTAGCTGACTGAAACAGTGGACAAATATGGACACTATTGCTGAAAGTTTCAATACACAAGCAGGACTTAATAATATTAAATATTTATACACCTAATATTAGAGCACCTAAACATTGAAGAAACACTGACTACACTCAAAAATGAGATAGATCACTCCATAATAATAGTGGGAGACTTTTCAACTCTCCATGCTCAGTATTAGACAGATCTTCTAGAAGAAAAGCTCACTAAAGACACAGAAGACCTTATTGCCACAACTAACCAACTAGACCTCATCGACTTATACAGAACTTTCTATCCATTGGTGGACAACTACATCTTTTTCTCCAGTGCACATGGAACGTTCTGAAAAATAGAACACGTGTTAAGACGTAAAGCAGTTCTCAACAAAATCCATGCCACTGAATTAATGCAAAGCATTTTCTCAGATCATAAAGCCATAAAAGTCAAAATCAACAGCAGGAAAAACCTAGGTAGAAAGTGGAACTGAACAACATCTTGCTCAAACAGCCATGGGTAACAGAAGAAATCAGGGATGAAATAAAAAGACTTACGGCTTCCAACGAGAATGAAAACACCTCCTATCAGAACCTATGAGATACAGCCAAAGCAATGCTCGGAGGTCAGTTTATCTCCATAAATGCACACATCTGGGAGGAAGAAAGAAACCAAATCAAAGAACTACAAAGCCAACTGCCTACATCCTCCTGAATGGAGAGAGACTGAAACAGTTCTCTTGAGAACAAGAACTAGACAGGGATGCTCACTCTCACCTCTCTTATTCAACATTGTACTAGAGCAATTAGATTCCTATTCAACACTGCCAGAGCAATTAGATAAGACCAAGAAATAAAGGGCACTGGCATTGGCACAGAAGAAGCAAAAATCTCTCTATTTGTAAATGATATGACTGTATATGGAGAGACTCCTAAAGAATCCACAAGTAAATTACTCAGACTCACAGAAGAGTTCAGCAAAGTCTCAGGATACAAGATAAATGTAAGTAAATCAGTAGAATTCCTTTATACCAACAACGAGATTATTAAGGAAGAAATCACCAAATCAATACCATTATTATAGCCTCTAAGAAGATAAAGTACCTAGGAATAAATCTAACCAGAGAAATAACAGGCCTTTACAAAGAGAACTACAAGTCCTTACTACAAGAAATTAAGAGAGACTTACATAAATAGAGAAACCTACCCTGCTCATGGATAGGAAGACTTAACATTGTGAAAATGTCTATTTTACCCAAAGCAATCTACTTACATAATACAATCTGAATACGAACTGCAGTGACATTTTTTAATGAGGTGGAGAAACAAATTACCAACTTTGTTTGGAAAGGGAACAAGCCCCAGATAAGTAAAGCACTACTGAAGATGAAGAACACACTGGGGGCCCTCTCATTATCCAACTTTAGAACCTATTACACTGCCACAGTAGTCAAAACAGCCTCATACTGGTACAAAAATAGACAGATAGATCAGTGAAACAGAATCGAGACCCCAGAGATGACATCACCTGCCTATGAACAGCTGATATTCAACAAAGCCCCCAAGATATCAAACTAGGGTACAAACAATCTCTTCAACAAATGCTGCTGGCAAAATTGGATATCCATCTGCAAAAAACTACAACAAGACCTATATCTTACACCTTATACAAAAACCACTTGGCATGGCTCATACAAAAACCAACTCAATCTGGACAAAAGACCTAAATATCAAATCTAAAACAATAAAGCTAATCCAAGAAATAGCAGGAACAACAATAGAAGTTTTAATACACAGTATAGACAGACTTCAAAATCTGTCAAACTAACCACAAACAACAGAAAAGAAAATAGATAAATGGGAACTATTAAGAATCAAACACTTTTGCTCATCCAAATATTTTATTAATAGAATTAAAAGGCCACCTACAGAATGGGAAAAAATGTTTGACAATTCTATGTCAGACCGACACCTGATCTCCATAATCCATAAGGTACTACAAAATGTCAATAAGAAAAAGATAAGTCATCCAATTAAGCAATGGGCAAAGGAGATGGACAGACACTTCTCTGAAGATGAGATGCAGGCAGCCAAAAAACACATGTGGACGGCCTACAATCATTAGCTATTAAAGAAATTAAAATAAAAACTGCAATGAGACACCATCTCACCTCAACAAGGTTGGCCATGATCCAAAATCACAAAATAACAAATGCTGGAGTGGCTGTGGAGAAATTGGAACTCTCCTACACTGTCGGTGGGATTGCAAAATGGTGCAACCGCTTTGGAAAGCATTCTGGTGCTTCCTTAAAAAGCTGGATCTAGATGTACCATTTGACCCAGTAATTTCACTGCTCAAAATGTATCCTACAGAGTCCAGGCCATTCACACCAACTGATACATGCACACAAATGTTTATCACAGCACAGTCACAATAGTAAAAAGATGGAATCAACCCAGGTGCCCAACAACAGAAAATGGATAGGTAAACTGTGGTATATATACTCAGTGGAGCACTACGCAATGGTAAAGAACAACAATGATTTTAGGAAACGTCTCATAACCTGGTTTCAATTGAAGGACATTATGTTGAGTGAAAGTAGTCAGCGACAAAATAACAAATATTGTATGAGATCCCTAAGATAAGAACTTAAAAAGAGACTCATGCATAGAAGAAAAGACTCTTTGAGGGCTGCAAGGGTTGGGAGGGAGGAAGGGTGGGGGGAGGGTCTAGGTTAGATAGTTGATAGAAAGTTGGATGGGTGAACTCTGTGACAGTACACGTTAGAAAAAAGTTCAATATCAACATAACATGATTACTCCTCCCATCTTAACCCAATATTGCAAGGACAGAGTAGCTGGGGCAGGGGGCTAGTGACCATGCTCTCAGGAGAAATCGAGCCCAGCTGGCACAACTAGTGTTTTGCTAAGAGAGCCCTCTGCACCCCACATTGGTGAGTGGCGTCTCAGGTATTAAAACCTGCCAAGCTGCCATCTGAGGATACAGCAAATGGTCCCAACTTAGCAGGAACAGATGATCACTGAGATCCATAATGACATGGGGGATAGAGAACCCAGAAGACAGAGAGACCCGTGTGAGTGTGTGTCTACATCAACCTGTGAATGGCAAATCCAGATGGTGCCCGGCCACCACCAGTGACAGCTGTGATGGAGCTCACAATGTAGAGTGCCACTGGCAGCACAAGAATAAAAAAAGGTACACCCTGAGATCTCAACTAAAAGACCACAAATGATGCTCTAGGGGCTTCGTGGTTCCCCTGGGAGCATGGCCACTGGCCCTGATGCTGACCCTTTGCAAAAATCATAATGGAGGTCAACTCTTCAGACAGGAATGGATTGGACTCAGTGACACAGAGTCACTATATCATGCATAAACTTTGTGATTTTATGGATCTGTAGGATGCTGTCCTGCTGACCTCTTAGTGGAGGAAGGGGAGTGGGTGGAGAGGCGGGGATAGGAAATTGTTGGGAGGACAGGACATGTATGGAGCAAAGGGGAAGGGACTGCTGTCACCAGGCAAGGAGAGCAGTGAGAGCTACATATAGGTGGGCATGCAAATTTACATTGGAATGTACATTTTCATTCAATCATAATAAATAAATAAAGTAAAATAATAAAAAAATAGTTACAAGTTATAGTATATTACCTTTCATTTAATCTTTGCAATATAATGTACTTCTAAATCAATTTTTCCTTACTTCCATAGCAGCAAACAATAGTGATCTTTCAACAGTTATTTTTATAATGAGCTAACAAATGTGTGAAATAAATCATTACCTGAGGACTACTCCTGTTTTTAAAATATTCAATAGAACCATTTTTGAAGCTCATGATAAGATTTAATTTCTTTTAGAGGAAATGACTAAGACTGAGGTTTCCAGACATTTGAAGAATATACCGGAAGTAAGAGGCCAACATTTATCTCCACGTTGTCTCTAGTTCTTTGACAGATTAGGTAGAACAGAAAAAAAAATGGTATTAAATTTCAATCAGAGTTAATCAGCTGATATATATTGGGCTATAGAGCAGTTGAGTAATGTCTGGGAAGTTCCATATTTAATCAAAGGTTGGCCAGCTAGCACTGCATAGGTCATGAACTCTAGACAGTTATTTTTGGATAATAACATTTTTAGGAAAAAAAAAATTACTTCTCAGAATATTATCCTGTTCTTTCATTGCCACCTTACCTCAGAGAAGGGAAAATACATTTGTACTTTGTCTAAGAATGTAAAAGTGTACCGTTAACAATGGTTTGGTCTTTCTAGACTATCATATATTTTCTGTTGTTGGTGTTGCTATTTCCAACAGAGTGTGTGCATGTGTGTGTGCGTGTAGAACTGACGTAAAGTATACTCAGGGTAAACAGTCTTCAAGGTAATATTTGATTTTCTTTTCTGCAGTCTCCCAAGGACTAGTGGCTGAATTGTTAGAGAGCCCTGGACTAGCTAACATTACTTCTGGAAAAGGAATATAATTTTAGAATTTGTAACAGGCTCTGTAGTGTACTTGACCTGAACTCTCATTATTTAGGAAAACATGCCAGAAATTTCCATAAACTAACAAATTTTTCCCCTGAAAACCTTTACAACATGTCCATTAAGAGAAAGAGTAATCTCAGGTCAAAAACACATAGTCATGGCTATCAAGCCTATTCCAACCAGTAGGGCTCCTATAGGACGGAACAGAACTGCCCTATAGAGCTTCCAAGGAGTGAGTGATGGGTTCCAACCGCTGACCTAGTTACCAGTGGAGTGCTTAATAATTGTGCCGCCAGTTCTCGAGTCTTAGGTCGGACCTATAAAACATTGTTTCATTCTGGCTTTTAAAATTAGAATGTGTACCAGAGAGCAAAGCAGCCTGCTTATGGTACAACAGCTTGTCTATAACTAAGGAGCATTAGGTATTTCCGAAAAAAGAAATGCTTATCTTCTCACATTTCAAACTGGAGTTATTTCAAAGTAAGTCATAAATGAGTATGTTTATCTGAGCTATTCTGATGCCTTATATAGATGGTTCTTCACAGACATTCCAGCAGAAATATTGAAATATCTGTGAATGACACCAAGAGTGAACAGCTTCTAGATTACTGAATTAATGATCATAACTAAAGATACTGCCCTTCCATATATTAGCATTTCTATTACTAATTATTACTAGTATAAACTATGAGTAATTACACATAGGAACAGGTAAGCACTATAAGGAAAAATCTTCATATTCAGAATATATTGACTTTAGCTATATTACCTTTATTAAAAAGATAAGTCAATGGAATTATTTCTGTATGCAATAAAATCAAAAACAACACATTTCTCTATATTGAACCAATTGTGTTCAGAAGTTTTTTGATTCAATCTCTTTCACTGTTCATATATCCAGGTGTGAGTCTAAGCCACATGAAAGTTTCTTTTCTTACTGTTTTTAGTCTTTGAGAATTAACCAGGTCCTATACGATATTTGGAAACCCTGGTGACATAGTGGTTAAGTGCTATGTCTGTTAACTGAAGGGTCAGCAGTTTGAACCCTCCAGGTGCTCCTTGGAAACTCTACAGAACCATTTTACTCTGTTCTACAGAGTTGCTACGAGTCAGAGTTGACTGGACACTAGTGGGTTTGGTTGTTTTTTTTTTTTTTTTTTTGGTATAATATATTTGGTAGGATTTTCAGATGCTTGTGTGCAGTTAACATTCCTTTCCAACTGTCAAAAATTGAACCAGTCAAAATTCTAATAAACTCACACAATTTGCATTGGTCTCATTTCTGGTGGGAAATTTTGGAGGCTAATGATTAAGTGCTATGTCTGCTAACCCAAAAGTCAGCAGTTCATATCCACCAGGTGCTCCTTATAAACTCCATAGGGTGGCTCCAGTCTGACCTGTAGAGTTGCTACGAGTCAGAATTGACTTGACAGAGGTGGTCTGGCATCTCTGGTAAGGAATGAGAGCCTTTCTAATCATTCTTACTCACATCATCACTGGTGAAGAAATGGTCATTAACTGTAACAAATGCTTGAAGCCACACATAAGTGCTTTGGGTCAATGCTAGTAGCCATTTTCTTCTTTCTTCCCACTCTGTCACCATGTGGCAATTCATGTTTGAGCTTTTTATTGATTGTTCTTTTTCCTGTGATAGTGATAGGTTTATACTGAGTCTTCTGTGCTTTCTCATTCAGTCACATTTATAGCTAATGACACTATTTGCAGCTAGGAGTGACACAAAACCAAAGAACAAGAATTGAACATATGCCCTTGGGTCTTATTAACACAACACAGTGCACTGGGGCAATAAGTTCACAATTATGAAAGTCAGACAAACCAGCTGATGACAGTGTCTATACTTACACATACCTCCATGCTAACATATTTCCATAAAAATCAAATAGTTGTGTTATGATCACTTCAAGGATAATCTACAAAGTATAGAGAGTAACAAAAGAAAATGAAAAAAAAACAGACGGTAGGAGAAAGCAATGGAGCATCTCTTTAATTTCAATGAAAAATAATATTTAATACACTACTAGGTTTTCTTCATCCAGAAAACTATGTAGTCACTTGGGACAGTCCCCATTCACAGTTGTTTATAATTCTCTTAAAAGGATGCCTTGGAGGCTGAGATATCTTATAAATCATCTTGGCCAAGAAACAATTTTGTTCAGTAAACTCAAATAAAAACTCAAATCAGAACTGTCTGTAAATTACCTTACCACAAGTAAGAGCAAGCATTTCAGCAATCTGAGGCTACCCATACACATATGCAGAAAAACACAGAATGTTTGTTGTTGTTAATTTGTTTTGTTACAGTTAGCATGGGCCAATGTGAGCTATTGAAATGACAAAAACCCCACTGCTATCGAGTCAACTGCAAATCACAGCAGCCCTAATATGTGAGCTATGAACAGTTGCAAAACCCATATTTGATAAAAACCAAAGAATGGTACATTTATTTGGTCCTTTCCTCTTGTCTTTAAGATGAGGAAACTGAGTTTCAGAGAGATTAAATGATTTATTGAAAGGACAAACATAACATAGCAACCCTCTGCACTTGAAGATATTTTAATGTTGTAAATTAGTGCAGATGACAATCCAGTGGGAATTAGGAGCCCTGGATTCTATTTCTGGTTCTTCTAGCAAGATGAGACTCCAGACCAAACCTTTAACCACTCGGTTTCCTAGTGTGGAAACTGAGTGGTTGAACAAGAACATCTCCAGGGGTCTCTTCCCATCCTACAGTGGCACGATTCAATCACAAAAATTGCTCGGTTGCCTCCTGCTCTTTTCACTTATTTTTCTCTGAACTTCTAACAGTGGCCAGCCACATCCATTTCCCTTGATTACCCTCAGGACTGGATCTACAGCCTTTTGCTTATCTTTCCCTGACTTCAGTAAGTATTTCTGTCATGTTTGGTTTTCATTATTATCTTTCCTAAATAACATCAAAATCTTTTCACTTCTCCAATTCATTATTTTTCCATTCAGTTTTACACCTCAACTTGATTTTCAGGTGACTCTTTCCAGAATCTACCTGAATGACTGCTCTGATTCTCTCAGCTCAAAGTGATTATTCCTTCCCCTATCAAGTTTCTTAATTTTACTTCTGTCTGTAGTTATTTATGCATATGTAGAAATATCCAGGAAGCATGTGAAAAGTGTTCATTTTCACTTTTAATAAAAGAAATACGAGTTAATTTAAGATGCTGTTACCCATCAAATATAAAAGTATTAAGAAATGGTAACATCAAAAACATCAGCAGTTTGAATTGACAGTTCATCAGTCACTCACTGGAAACCCTATGGAACAGTTCTACTCTGTACTATAGGGTCACTATGAATAGGAATCAACTCAACACCAACGAGTTTTTTGTTGTTGTTTCATTTTTAATACATAAGACACCATTCAGCCATTAAAAATCATGTTCACAAAGCTGATTAATTATCCAGGAATAGGATAAAACATATTAAAATGTGTAGGGTACCAAACTCTGTATAAAACACGTAGAAACATAAAATCCAAAATGTGAGAAGTGACTGTTTCTGGATGAATATTATTTTTCTCTTTATTTTCTGTCTAGTCCAGTGACACAATTAGATGAATGTTAGTTGGAACACAAAAGTTCATGGCTCCACTTACATTGTCTCCATATTTGATCTTGAGACAAGGTTGACAGCTTTTTTGATTCTCGTTCTTCACATGCATAAAATGACAAGATGGAGAAAGGATGAACTATTTTGTATTCCTAGTTTTTTTAATTTTAAGATTCTATTAAATAACAGAGAACATAAGGAGTATTATACACTGTCATGGGTTGAATTGTGTCTCCCCAAAAATATGTGTAGCCATGTGGCCGGGACATGAGTCCCAGTATCTTGTGACTCTCCTCCATTTGGTGGTTTTCCTATGCTGTATGTTAAAGGATTAGGGTGGGGCTGTAAATCCCTTCATAGGATCACCTCCCTGCTCCACTGTAGAGGGAGTTTCCCTGGAGTATGGCTTGCCCCACCCTTTATCCTTTCAGCCTGAGAGAGATAAAAGGAAAGAGAAGCAAGCAGAGAATTGGCAACCTCCTACCATCAAGCAAGCGGCACCGGAAGAAGAGCACATCCTTCAGACCTGAGGTTCCTGTGCCAAGACGCTCCCTGGACAAAGACTGATGGGGACTTTCCTCCAGAGCCGACAAGGGAGAAAGCCTTCCCCTGGAGAGGACACCCTGAATGTAGACTTGCAACCTACTGGACTGTGTAAGAATAAACTTTCTTTTGTTAAAGACATCCATTCTGTGGTATTTCTGTTAGAGCAGCCAAAGCTGACTAAAACACACTCATACACGAAACATGAAACAAAACTAGGTTAATACAGTAACATTCAAGGAGGAATAGGTGATAATAAAGAATATTTTATTTCTCAATTGATCACTTCAGGTTTTTAAGCATCTGCAAATAAAAATAAATGGATAGATGCATTGTGGAAAAACTTGCATATTTCTCCCCTTATTCACTTATTGGTGGAAAGTTCTAAACTATTGAATCAGCTCATATGGAAATGTTATGAAATCACACAAAAATTTCAGTGACCCCTGCAATAACAGGAGCTGTGATTGCCAGTTGCTTTCTGTTTTGAACTGGGAGTTATAGTTTACACTATTTATGGTGTAATGACTCTATACAGATGGGAAAATCAGATCAAGTGGAATCAGAACTTTGAGTTCTAATTAGATCCAGCTGTTCCACGGAAACAGAATCTTTATCCCTAGACCTTTAAACTGGTAAGCCCAAGTTTCACATTGTAAAAAGCATTTGGAACTTATGAAGATATAAATGCAGAAATAACAAATTTTAACACTGAATCTTGGTGTCTGTTTTATTACAACTATTTTTTTTAATTTCTATTCTTGAAAAATGGTTATATAAGCTGTCTCAGCTCTGCTTGCTTACGAGGGACTTGTTTACTTTTTGACCTGGAATACTTCAAGACCACTATCTATCAGTAACTGTTTATTTTTAAGTATTTTTTTTTAATTTTGAATAAAATAAGTAGCATCTCACTATGTGCATTAAAGCCAATTGGAAGTTTTAGGGTAAAAAGAAGAAACTGTAAATATCAGCTACATGAAGATCTCATTTTACTTCCTAATAATTTTGAGGCATCAGTTTTTTAATGCCTTTGTATATGGAAACAGAATGATAAAAAAGCACTTTACAGTTTTCTATGTGGTTAATATTAACATTACTTTGATAAAATTTTCTTCCCTCAATCTTGAAAATACTTTGCCAAAAGGAAGCCAAACAAACAAACACCCATAACTATGTGACAAAGACCTTGTTCCAGTTTTGCTCCTAATATACATCATGCCCTGAAACAGTTTGTGGAACACAGCAGGCACTCAAAAATATAAAGATGTATTTTTTTTTAAATGATTGAATGAGAGAATAAAATTGAAAGTATATTATTTTTTTAAATTAGTAAATGAAACATAAAATGTAAAAACATTGCAGCATCTAAGAGCAACCATTAACCTACATATGGGAGATTAAGCCTCCACTAAGCTCCACTGGCTTTTAGTCTCTCTGGCAGAACAGGAATAACACTGAATATTAGAGAAAAAAAAATGATTTGGATTCAGTCTCTAGATCAGTATACTAGTTACATGACTTAAGAAAAGTCACTGCATCGTTTAAAACCAGGTTGCTTTTCTAAGAAGTATGTATGTCCAGCACACAGAGTTGTTCTGAGGTATGCTGTGTTTTAATGCAGATAATTAGTACCTTCTACGCTGGCTTAGCATCTGCTCCCTCCTCCTGTGAGGTATTTTCATAAGTGTGCTATACTGATATTTTAAGCAACATGTAAAAAAAAATTAGCACACGGGTGCTTTTGAAAATACCGTCAGGGTGGGGAGGAAGCAGTTGGCAAGCAAACGCAGGGTGTGTGCGTGCATGTGTGTGTGTGTGTGTGTGTGTGTGTGTATGTGGGTAGGTGGGTGTGTGTAAATATACCGTAAGTGATAACTATGTCGATGACATCTAAATGATATCAGATTACATTGCTACTGGCTGTACACGCCTGTCAAATCCCTGCCTCTCTTCTCTTGCTCTCATCTTTTACCTTTAAGGTCTTTCAGCTCTTTCCATTGAAATACCATTCATCTTATTCAGACAGCTTAGATGTCATTTCTCTGTGAATCCTTCTTCCATTTCCCAATCACATATGATTCCGTGATGCCAGTATCTTTATCATGGCATTTATTACATTCTGTCTTGTTTACTTTCAACTCAATTACAAATAAATATATCCTACATATTACTATATTTAATAACAGTAAAAGCAGCAGTTAGCATTAACTGAACAAACATACACTAGGTGCCAAATATGGTGCTAAGTATATTTAATTCTCACAGTTTAACTGAATTTAACAAGTAGTCATTGGATTCAGGACTACTTTGGTTTAGATCGGTGCTCTGTTGTTAGCTGGGAAATAAGAATCAGTTCCTTAAATTCTCTTAATTCTCATTTTTTTTTTGATGTAAAATAGGTACAAAAATGGTACCTAACAGGGTTTCCTAGAGATTAAATTATATAATTCGTATTAAAGTCTCAATACAGTGACAAGCAGTAAGGCCCCTGTGTTATCCACATGGTTTCCACTTGACTCTTAACCGAAGAAGCTGGCAGTTTGAACTCACCTGGTGGCATCATGGAAGAAAGACCTAGTGGTCTACTTCTGCAAAAACTGCAGCCACGAAATCTCTATGAGTAAACTGTATTCTGTAACACATGGGCCACCATGAGTTACAACTGACTGAACAGCAGCTTTATTATTATTTAGTTTAAGCTTACTTATGTTGCTCAACAAATAAATTCCTGTAAATTCCCTGCATATTCTGATTGCATTTCAGAAATAATGTTAAGTTCTTTATACAAGTTGTCTTGCTTAGAATAATTGAGAATTTTATGCAGGAGGATTTATCTGTGTTTTACAATACAAAAGGGCTCTGGAAAGGAAGTCACACACTTAAGTCACATACCCCCTAAATGACAGTTAAGATTAAAATGCAGGTATCCCTAATTCTAATTCCAAAACATGCATTCTTCTACTACTCAACACACAGTGCGCTGTCTTCTTCTTACCAAGTACTCAAGAAACACTTTCTGAAAAAAACAAAACAAAAAACCCTTTCTTCTCACATACAGTGGGTCATATTTGCACTGTGCCATAATACTAATCTTTATTATTATACACACAATCAATTTTGACAGTCTGTTGGATAAACCACTGTTGGATTACTTATGTTTTTTTTCTGCCTAATTCCTCTCTTTGCCTCTTTTCAAAACTAGAAATTAGTCAACTATGGCCTACTGGTCAAATCTAGCCATCTGACTGTGTTTGTAAGTAAAATTTTATTGAAACACAGTGCAACTATTTGTTTACATGTTGGCAGTGGCTGTGGACATACTATAACGGCAGAGTTGAGTGCTTGCAGCTGGGATCAGAGGGCCCGTAAACAGAACAACACAAAAAAGCGCCATTCAGTCAACTCCAACCCACTGCAAACCTATGGAACAAGAGTAGAAATGCCCCACAGAACTTTTAGGGAAGGGCTGGTGAATTCAATCTGTCAGCATTTTGCTAAGCAGCCAAGCTCTTAACCATTGAACTACCAGGGCTCCCCAAGGTCCACACCAAAACACAAACAAACAGACAAAAAGCTCCACTGCTGTCCAGTTGATTCCAACTCACAGTGACCCTATAGGACAGAGTATAACTATGCTACATAGTTTCCGAGTAGCCCCTGGGGATTTGACTGTCAATCTTTTGGTTAGCAGATGTAGCACTTAACCATGACACCACCAAGGTTTCCATAGGGACCACAGAGCCTAAAATATTTACTATTAAGCTTTTCAAAGAAGAAGTTTATAGACCTCTCCCTGTTCTAAATCATCATGAGTTCTACCTTATGGTCTTATGTTTGGTAAATTATCTTGGGAAAAGTGTGCATTAGCATTGTATCTTTTCACCATAACTTTTTAGTCCATATGCTGAGCAAATAACCCAAGAACCTGGATTATATGAAGAAGAGCGAGGCATCAGGATTGAAGGATGTCTCACTAACAACCTGTGTTACACAGATGACACCACCTTACTTGCTGAAAATGAAGAAGAATTTGAGACAGTAATGATGACGAAGGACCATAGCCTTCAGTATGGATTGCACCTCAACATCAGGAAAACAAAAATCCTCACAACTGGACCAGTAAGCAACACTGTCATAAATTGAGAAAGGATTGAGGTTGTCAAAGATTTCATTTTACTTGGGTCCACAATAAAGGCCATGGAAGCAACAGTCGAGAAATCAAAAGACTCATTGCACTGGGGAAATCTCCTGCAAAGGATCTCTTCAAAGAATTCAAAAGTAAGGATGGCCCCTTAAAGAGAAAAATGAGCCTGACCCAAGCCATGGTATTTTCAGTTGCCTCTTATGCAAGTGAAAGCTGGACAATGAACAAAGGAGAGAGAAGAAGAATAGATGCCTCGGAACTGTGTCAGAGAAGAATGTTGAATGGCCCATGGACCACCAAAAGAACAAACAGATCTGTCCTGGAAGAAGTACAACCAGAGTGCTCCTTGGAAGCAAAGATGGCAAGACTGCATCTTACATACTTTGGACATGTTGTCAGGAAGGATCAGTCTCTGGAGAAGGACATCATGCTTGGTAGAGCGGAGGGTCAGTGAAAAAGAGGAAGACCCTCAACAAGACGGATCGACACTGTGGGTGCAACAATAGGCTTAAGCATAAAAATGACTGTGGTCATGGCACAAGACCGGGCAGTGTTTTGTTCTGTTGTTCATGGGGTTGCTATGAGTCAGAACCAACTCGACATCACCTAACAACAACAAAAGAAAAGAGGCAATGATGATGATCTATAAACACAAATAATGATTCTGCATTTTTAGTCTACAGTCTTCAATTCGATTAAAACATTCTTTGGAGTATTCAGGGACATAGATGTATTATATACACATATACTTAGTAAACATGTAGTAACTTCAAATTATTTCAGAATAACTTAATATTCATTTACACCAAATTTTCTTTACTGAAACTTGTAAAACATATGTATTAACTTAAGAAGTTTTCTATCTCAAAAATTCCAATCTAACTAAATAAGTTAAATAGGAACTCTTTCTCACTTCATTTTTCCTTATTTTGCTAGTTGATAGCCTTCATATTAGATTGAGTGACACCTTTTAATTTTCCCTTATTGTCTTTTTCACCAATTGATTGTTCAGCCTTATCCAGTTTTTAGTCACTGTACTCCTAGGCTATCTGTACTCATGAAATGAGTAATATGCATTAAAAGCAGAGATTTATCATTGAAAAAAACGATGTCCTTGTTTGCAAAACATAGTGTTATTCCTACTGAGACCTCCACGTTTGCTGTTAGCAAAAGCCATACTAGGGCCGTACGTGGTGTTTTCTTTTCAGGATCATTGCTCAGCAGGTAAGTTTTTCATTTGACAAATGGCAGAACAGCAGCTTGCAGTTACAAAGCCACCACTTTTAAAACCCATGGCTGTCAGGCTTCAAACTCCTTCCTACTACGTAAAACTTCAGCTAACCCTCTTTGTGATTACAGAACAATCGTTGTATACATATGGTTGTGACTTCACTTACAATTGATGCCAACTCTTTTGTCTAATACAGAGTTTGTTAAAAGTGTGTATTCAGTTGGGTGTGAAAAGGCAGTCCCAGCTATGAGATAGGACTCAAGATTTATTATAGGTTAATATCAACTAAGTCAAGTGATAGATAATTTCTGAACTCATTCTGACAGAAATGACAAGTGATACTTTTAACACAAGTGGATACATTGTAAGTATAAATAAAGTTTTGACATTAGGGTTCCTGGTTTTCAATCAATACATAAATTTGGGAGAGAACTGTCTAACACATGAGTTCAGTGATGGAATACTAAGTTACTTCCCCACTAGGGGAAAAAATCACCTAGATAAGTAGTGATTGAGAACTACTACACATTTTATATTGTAGGTTCAGTGTTGAATCTCCTACCACACACAGCCAAACTATATCCATTTGATTTTGCTTGTTTATCAATTTAATTTTTCCTGTCTTTGGCTGTGTCCAATTGAAATTCCTAATACAGAGCTAAAGTTATATGCTTTTATTTCCACTCAAAGGGGAATTTTATTAGTAGGTGTACTTTCATTCATTTACTCAGAAATATTTATTATGTGTCTTTTTGGCTGAGTCTAGAACTAATCGTTGAGATGGAGAGTTTAGAAGAAATTAGAGTGATGTTCAGAACAATTAAGGAGCTTACACAGAATCTGAGCTATCTCAAGAAAAGGAAATGATAGGATATATGGAAAATGCATTTTAAAACCCTATGTATTAGTGAATTCGATGTGGAGAACTGATTAGAGAACACACATGAAATAGGCAGAGGTACTATGAAAATGAGATGATCAACAGTTTACAAACTTTCAGATGGACATAAAAAGAATAGACCCCTGACTGGAAATTGTATATGCATCCTTACATACATACAAATATCTGCATCTAAATATAGTCAGTTTGGAAATTTTTTCTACAAGTGAATCTGCTCCTTCAGTGTTTGTAGAGAGTGGATTCTGACTTTAGTGATCCTACAAGATGGAGTGGAAACCCTGGTGGCATAGCGGATAAGTGCTACAGCTGCTAACCAAAAGGCTGGCAGTTTGAGTCGGCCAGGTACTCCTTGGAGACTCCACAGAGCAGCTGTACTCTGTCCTGTAAGGTCGTTATGAGTTGGAACTGACTCAATGCCAGTGAGTTTATAGGACAGTAGAAGTGTCCCATAGGGTTTTCAAGGAACACCTGGTAGATTCTGTCTTTTGGCTAGCAGCAGCTGTAGTTCTTAACCATTTGCAAATTTTTGCAGAGGTGACCAGCAAAACAGCTGTTATCACAACGTAGTTTTGTATCCTGAGAGAATGGGAGTGTCTGGTAAAATATAGATTTCTGCTTCTTCAGGGGCCTGGGAAGTTCTCACAACCAGATAATTCAAATTCCTTTCCTTCACTGGCCCCGCTGGTGCAGACGTTAAGTGATATTGCTGATAACCAAAAGGCCAGCAGTTGAGCTCCACCAGACACTCCTTGGAAAACATATGGGATATTTGCACTCTGTTCTTCATGGTTGATATGACTTAAAGCAATTCCATGTCAATGGGTACTGCCCTAGCAATAGGCTATGTTTTTGCAATTACAAGCTATAGCACGGACTCCTGAAAATACTCTTCTCTCCATCGTCTTCTCTTTCCACCCATTCTCTGCTGCTTCAGAATTTAAAAAAAAAAAATTGCTATTAATACCCATATGTCATAGTCATCTAGTGCTGCTATAACAGAAATAGCACAAGTGGATGACTGTAAAATTAGAAATTTTATTCTGTTAAAACAGTCCAGTAAGCTACAGGGTGTCAGCTCCAGGAAAAGTCTTTCTCTGTTGGCTCTGGAGGAAAGTCCTTGTCATCAGTCTTCTCGTGGACTGGAAGCTTCTGAGGCACAGGTACCCTGGGGACTCTTCAAAGGATGCACTCTACTCCCAGCACTACTTCTTGGTGGTCTGAAATCCCCAACCCTCTGCTTGATTCTCTTTTCTTTACATTCCAAGAGACTGCCTCAAGGTACAATAGAATGTGATGTACTGAGTCCTGCCCCACCAACACAACTGTCACCTAGCTACCCTTATTAACATCATGGAGGCAGGGTTTACAGCATACATGAACATGACACAGTATGGGGAATCATGGCCTCTCCCCAAAGCTATACACATTATTTGGGGGGAACACAATTCAATCCAGGACACTGTATTTCTTACCTACTTTCTAGACATTGTTTCAGTTAATTGAGGAGGTAGAAAAGTAAACAAGACAGAAATATCTCTGTTCTAATGGAGTTTATGGTCCACAGACATAGAAAGATGCTGAGCAAATTATTACATAAATGATTAGTTAGAGTTGTGAGAGGCACAACTGTATTTTTATGCAAACAATGCCTGCCTTTTAAGTTGACTTGCCATCTGCTCCCTTCTTCTCCGAGGTATTTTCATAGGTGCCATTTGCCAAGCTATTTCTGACAAGTTACTGTAAAAAGAAAAAAACTTTGCATAACATTTTTATGAAAATACCTGAGGGGCAAGTGAGTAGTTGGCTAACAAACTTAGAAGATTCCTGTTATTTTGTGTAAAAAATATAGCATAAAGAAAAAGAAAAAGTAAAGATTGCCATAATGGCCTGTTCTTACAAGGTGTTGTCAATTCTCATGCCAAAGTTCTCTGAGTGGCTACCCTAGCCAATTCACTCAGTAATATTAGGTCCCCTTATTATTAGGCACAACAACATCATCATAAGTGTTTCAGGTTCTATTTTGTGTTGAATTCTGTGTTAACAGCACTTTATATTTTACTTACTTCAGACACAATGCTACGAGTCCCACGTGGCTTGACAACCTTGGGAAACATAACCATAAAGTATTTCCCTCAATTACAATAGAAAAAAAATGAAGCATGTCTAACGTCAGAGTATTGAAGAACCAGAATTGAACTCTATCTTGGGGCTGACTGACCCCAAATTGATGTTTCTCCCAAGAAGGTACATTGCCTCATTTAAACATCTAGCATAAATCAAACAAACAAAAAGCCTCATTGCTGTGAAGTTGATTCCGACTCATAGTGACCCTATTAGAACCCACTAGAACTACCCCATGTGGTTTTGAAGGAGCACTGGTGGTTTTGAACTGCCAACTGTTTGGTTAGCATGCAAACTTTTATCCCCTGGGCCACTGGGGCTTCAACATCTCCTACAGTGAGTAAAAACGGAGTCATTATCACCAACAGTCTCGTGGTGGAGTGAAAAACACCCTTTGAGTGAAGCAGATTCAATTCATTGAAACCCTGTAAGACAGAGTACAACTGCACCACCGGAGTTCCAAGGCTATACTCTTTATGCAAGTAGATGTATGTTTCTTCCACAGAGCAGGGTTTGAACCAGCAGTGTTTCACTTAGCAGCTGAGCATTTAACCGTTACCATCAGGGCTCCTTGTAGTGAGAAAAGATGGAAGTGGACATCAGAAGGCAGAGCAGTTCTGTTGCTTGTCTCTGACATAGATGACATTAAGCGAGAACCTCTTAACATGCCTGAACCTTGGTTTATGCATTGAGAGTTCGGACTGAGTACTAGAAGGCTTTGTCTATCTGTAAAATGATGAACACTTTAAAATAATTACCCTTTATATCTTTGAAATAAGGGGAGTGCTTCTTGTAAAAGACAGAATTTGGTGTTTTAGCTACAGTGACAGTTTACATAAAGCTTTTTGAGGCTCAATTATCTGTATAAATCTGGGTAGATGCTGGGAAGGGGTTGGGGGAGGATTTTGATCAGAATTTTCCAAATAATTGCAACATTTCTCTAATTTATTTATTAACAAGTATATTTTTGGATCCGACTCAATGACACTTGGCTTGGCTTTCCCAAATTAACCTCAAGGTCATAATACTGAAGTGTGGGCATCTAGTAATACTGTTTTGCTTCAAAAATACTAGCTGGGATTTGTCACAGAATATAGAAAGATACGAGAGCATTAAGCAAGGAACCCCAGGGGCACTATAGTTTGATAAAGGAGAGCTGAAACAGCAGTCCACAAAGAATATCTTGAAATAGCTTTACACTCAGACAGTGCATCACAATAGCATAAAGAACTAGTGAATTCTTTAAAAGGCAAACAAAACCTCATGTTTCTTCACAGGAAGCGTCCCTGGGAATAGGCTCTAACAATGGTTCAAAGGGATTCTATCTCGACCTTTACAAAAAAATGTAATAAGTGTTAGAAAAAAGCCTGCAGATCAAGAATAAAATAAAAAGTCTCTGCCAAACATCTGTTCTTTGGGGAATTAAATACTCACTTTTAGCTCTAAGCACCATATTAATCAATAACATGAATACACACATTCTTATTGTTACATGTTAGTATAAAACCAAATCACAAGTCACAAAAAAATGGCTAAAAATTTTATTGTCATATTCAGAAAGAAGCACTAGCATCAGTTTTGTACATATTAGAAATGCCTATCATGAGGAAACTAATAACGAGAATATCTTTTCAGGAAAGCAGATTTTTATAATGGCAAGGCTAGAAAAGCAAGGACACATTAGGGTCTGGCAGAAGAAGGGAGCAGATGCCAACAAGTGTGAAAACAAGCTTACAAAGCACAGGCTGGGGATGCTGGGCATGAACTTTACATATGTCAGTTTTGATGGTTTGATCCTCCCTGGTGACTGGCTTCCTTCAGTAGCAGATAATGAAGTGGAAGTTTGTTTCAACAAACTATTTGTTATGCTTAGCAAGACTTCCACAACAGACAAAATAAACGATACCTTCAAAATCTGTAGCAAGATTTAGGCTAAATTAATAGCTACAGCAGCATGGCTGAAAACCACATATTCCTGTGCTCTTGCGTAATAATATTAACTTCACCAAGCTTAAGGACAAGTTCAAACTCCGACGGCTGGACATTCATTCCCTGCTTAATGAGTCATCTTTTGGGTCACAACCCAAATGCTATTTCCTTTCGTGATCCCTTCACAACCCCGTCTCAAGCACAGCTGACTGCTTCTTGCTCTATGAATCTATACTGTATATACATGTCCCTATTCTGTTAAACATGGCTTTTATATGACTTATTGTGCTCTGGGGGATGAGCTTCTTAGGGGTTGGAGTTGTTCAGTCAGCAGTGTACCCACAGGATCCGACATGGTGCTTGATGCATAGAGAATGACATAGTTAAGATATATTTTTTAGGGGAAATTAATATTTGACAAAATTCTCAATACATTATTCTGTTACTCTCATGCTTTATAATTTAGTCATTAATTTAACAATAATTATCATCTACTCTGGGCTAGAGTAAGGTTACATTTCTTTTTTTTTTTTTTGTCGAAGCAAAAGATTTCAGAATGTTTCATTTTCAAATCTGTGCCAGATGCCTCCGTAATCATGCCAGATCTCTCAATCACTTAATACGGGCCATGTGTTAAAGAGCTATTGAACTCCTTATTATGGCAAATGATGGCTATTGTACCCCTACTACACGCATGCCATCTCTTGATTCTGGACAGTAACATTTTCAAGATGGATATTATGAATGTAAGTAGGTCTATTTAATGATAAAATTAGTAAAAATGACAAATCGTTAGAAAAGAGTGATCATAAAATTAACCATGATTTCTAGAAAAATAATCATATTCATTTTAGATCTTTTAAAAGAACTTGAAGAGCCAAAAGTACTAGAGAACTACAGTCTGCTGGGTATATTCTATTTCTTTCAGAGGCATTGAACTGGGCAACCACTCATCAGTTTGTCACACTGTGGTGGCTTGTGTGTTGCTGTGATGCTGGAAACTATGCCACTGGTATTTCCAATACCAGCAGGGTTGCCCAAGGTTGACAGGTTTTAATGAAGATTTCACACAAAGACAGACTAAAAAGAAGAATCTGGCAGTCTACATCTGAAGAAATTGGCCAGTGGAAACTTTATCTGTAGCAGTGGAACATTGTCTGATATACTTCCAGAAGATGATTCTTCAGGTCAGAAGGTACTCAGAACATAACCGGGGGATATTTGCTTAATCAAGGTGGAGTCAGCCTTACTGACATAGATGGAGTTAAACTTTCAAAACCTTAATTTGTTGATGTGGATAAACTCAAAGTAAGAAAAAAAAAAAAGTTGCAAACAACCATAATTAACTGGAACATGGAATGTACAAAGTATTTTAACCTAGTAAAACTGAGTCATCACAAGTGGAGTAGAATTCATAAAAGTCAATATCCCTGACATTAATGAGATGAAATGGATTGATATTGGCCATTTTTAATTGGATAATCATGTGTTCTACTACATAAGCAATGACAAATTGAAGACGAATGGCATCACATTCATTGTCAAAAAGAACATCACAAAATCTATCCTGAAGTTCAACTGTCAGTAATAGGATAATATCCATGAGCCTATCAGAAAGAACAGTTAATACAAATATCATTCAAGTTTACACACCAACTGCTAATGCCAACGACGAGTAAGTCAAAGATTTTATCAACTTCTGCAGTCTGAAATTGATCCAATAGGCTTACAAGATTCATTGATAATTACTAGTGATTGCAATGTAAAAGTCAGAAACAAAGAAGAAGGATTACTGGATTGAAAATATGACCTTGGTGATATAAATGATACCAGGAAGTGCATGATAGAATTTGGCAAGACCAGTGACTTATTCATGGCAAATATCTTTTTTCTCAATAATATAAATGTTGACAACACACAGGAATCAAAATGACTATATCTGTGGAAAGATGATGGATATGCTTAATACAGTCAGCCAGAACAAGACCAGGAGCCAACTGTGGAACAAGCCAGCAATGGATGATTAGCAAGTTCTTCAATCCAAAACTAAAGAAAATTAAGAGTCTACAAAACCAACATATAACCTATTACTAAGATAGTGGGGACTATCTTATTATTAGATATTATTATTAAGTAGGGACTATTTTATTTTTAGATATCATTAAGATAGTCCCCACTATCTTAATAATAGATTTGATACATTGAACATGAATAACCAAGGACCAGTTGAGTTATGAGATGACATCAAGAATAACATAAAATGAAGAAAGCAAAAAGCAAAAGAAACAAAAAAACATTGCTGTGAAGTTAATTCCAACTTATAGTGACTCCACAGGACAGAGTAGATCTTCCACATAGAGTTTTTAAAGAACACCTGACAGAAGTGAATTGACAATCTTTTTGCCAGCTGCTGTAGCTCTGAACCACTGTGCCTCTAGGGTGGTCATTAAAAAGATAGGGAAAAAAAGAAAAATCAAAATAGTGTCAGAAGAGACTCTGAAAACTGCTCTTGCATGTAGAGTAGCTAAAACAAATGGAAGAACTGATGAAGTAAATGAGCTGAACAAAAGAGCTCAATGGGTATTTCAAGAAGAATATTAAAGTATTATAATGAAATGTGAAAAGATTTGGTATTAGAAAATAAAAAGGGAAGAATAGGCTTAGTATTTCTCAGGCTGAAAGAACTGAAGGAAAAAATTCATGCCTCCAGGTACAATTTTGAAGGGTTTTATGGGTACAGATATAGAATAATGTAGGAAGCGTCAAAGGAAGACTGAATACACAGTCATTGCACCAAACAAAAAAATTCATTGCTATTTGACCATTTCAAGAGTTGGCATATGATCATAAACTGATAATTCTGAAGGACAAAGTTCAAGTTGCATTGTCAGCACTGGTGAAAAACAAGGCTCCAGGAATTGACAGAATACCAGATGATATATTTTAACAAATAGATGCCATGTTAGAGGTGCTTATTCATCTACATCAAGGAATTTGGAAGAAATCTACCTGGACAATCTACTGAAAGACATTCACACCTGTGTCCATTCCAAAGAAAGGTGATCCAGCAGAATGTGGAAGTTTTTGAATAACATTATTGATAGCATATGCATGTAAAATACTGCTGAAGATAATGACTGCATCAGCACATCAACAAGAAAGTGCTAGAAACCAAAGCCAGATTCAGAAGAGGAAGTGGAACAGGGGATATCCTTGTTGACGTGAGATGAATATTGACTGCAGACAGAGAACAACAGACGTTTACCTATGTTTTATTGACCACACTAAGGTATTCAACCAGGTGGATCACAATAAATTATGGATAATGTTGCAGAGAAAGGGAATTCCACAACACTTCATTGTGCTCATGAAGGATTTGTACATAGATCAAGAGACAGTTTTACAAACAGAACTAGGGATATTGGATAAAGTCAGGAAAGGTAAATATCAGACTTGTACACTTTTACCATACTTATTTAACTTGTATAGTAAGCAAATAATTTGAGAAGCTAGACTATATGAAGCACAATGAGGCATTCCAGGATTGAAAGAAGTCTTTTTTTATTTTTCACCAACCTTCCACATGTGGATGACAAAATCTTGCTTAAGCAAAGTGAGCTAGACTTGAGGCACTTATTGTTAAAGAGCAAAGAGTACAGATGGATTACACTTCAATGTAAAGAAAACAAAATTCCTTTCAACTGAACTGGCATACAACCTCATGATAAATGGAGAAAAGACTGAAATTGTCAAGGATTTCATCTCACTTGGATTCACAATCAATGCCCATGGAAACAACAGTCAAAACATACCTGCTGCAAAGTAAAACCTCTTTTAAGTGTTGAAAAGCAAAGATGTCACTTGGAGATCTCAGGTGGGCTTGACTCCAGTCATGGTATTTTCAACCACCTCATATACATGTGAAATGTGGATAATGAATAAAGAAGACCAAAGAGGAATTTACGCCTTTGAATTACAACATTGGTGAAGAATATTGAATATACCATAGATGCCCGAAGAATAAGCATATCTGTATTGGAAAAAGTACAGTCAGAATGCTCCTTAGAAGGGAGGACGGCTAGACTTAGTTTCATGTATTTTGGACATGTTACCAGGAAGAACCAGTCACCAGAGAAGGGCACTGTGCTTGGTAAATCAGAGAGTCATTGAGAAAAGGGAAGACCCTGGACAAGATGTGTGGACACAGCGGCTACAACAGGCTCAGATATAGCAACAACCGTGAGGACTGGGCAGTGTCTTGTTCTGTTGTACCAACCTGAGGACATCCAGCAACAATACACTGGACAGTTTTTGAAAAAAAAATCATAGCAAGCCATTAAGATTTTTTATAACTCAAGCTAATTGTTCAGTGTGAAGTAAGAAGCCTCACTTGCTGAAGACAGATTTAGAGAAATTTATTTTTTTTTTTTGAAATCATGGTTGTATAAGCTATCTAAGCTTGGATTTTCTGTAACAGGCTTTGTCCAGTCCGACGATTCAACAATGAAAGTATTAGACTTTGAAGAAAGATCACTGGACTTTGACTTGAAGGTGTTTATTGAAGTTCAACTTACTGACTAGAACTTTGACCTTATTCAAGTACTTAATTTTGCTAAGTTCCACTTATATATTTAAAAAAGAAGATTTCTAATCCCTGGGGTTACTTCATCAGGGCTACCATGTACAGTTGGGCAGTTTGCACGATGCACAAAGGTGCTTGCCCATAGGAGAGAGTAAGTAGAATAGGTTTCCTCGGTCAAGAAGAGAGAGGGTATTGTTTTTTCTTTCCAAAGTTTTATTGTGTTTATGGATTCTTAAGCCCTCTGTGCTACATCTGCCCAGAGAGGGATCCTTTTTCCAATTCACTAAAATTTACCAAATGGACTAGTTGAGGCTCTGAGTTTGTTTTTTTCATTCTGTAAGTCACTGAATTAACTCTAGCAAAGACTTTATCCAAAGGAAAGGTAAGAAAAAATATAAATTGTTAACATTTATTAGCCATCTGCCACACACAGAACAATTATGTGTACACAGTCTCTAATTCCCATGACAGCCCTGAAACATAGCTACTTATTAGGCAACCTTTAGAAAAGACTGAAGCTCAGAGGAAAGACATGTCCACACTCAAAACAGCTAATAAATGTTCAAAGTCCAAAGCCAATATCTGAAAAAAATGATAATTAGAACAAAAATCTGTCTCATGCTCGGTGTAAGTCCTTTCTTTCAATCCCACCATCTTACCTACTTATATTAATAGAGTTAAAAATATTTCCCTCACTATAAATATCTCTTTATAGGAACCAGTATACAATCTAGAGCTTACATGGACAGATTTGGGAGTCAGAAAGAATCTGTGGTTCACACACTTCTTACATACCTTGGACGTGTTGTCAGGAGGAACCAGTCCCTGGAGAAGGACATCATGCTTGGTAAAGTAGAGGGCCAATGAAAAAGAAGGCCCTCAACATGGACTGACACAGTGGCTGCAACAATGGGCTAAAGCGTAGTGATATTCAGATATTATTGTGCCATTGATTTATTGACTGTATTTTGGTTCTAACACTTATTAATAAGACATTTAACTTCTTTGCACATCAAGTTTTTTTTTTTTTAATCTGAAAAATAAGTGTTAATAATGGCTATCTCACAAGATCCCCCATTTGTCTGTCAGTTTGTCATACCGTGGGGGTCTGTGTGTTGTTGTGTTGCTAGAAGCTATGCCACTGGTATTCAAATTCCAGCAGGGTCACCCATGATGAACAGATTTCAGTGGAGCTTCTAGACTAAGACAGACCAGGCAGAAAGACCCAGCAGTGTACTTCCGAGAAGAATTAACCAGTGAAAACCTTTTGAATAGCAGTGGAACACTGTCAAATACAGTGCAAGAAAATGAGCAACCCCAGTTTGGAAGGCACTCAAAAGATGACCGGGGAAGAGCCACCTCCTCAAAGTAGAGTCGCCCTTGATGACATGGTCAGAGTGAAGCTTTCGGGACCTTCATTTGCCGATGTGGCCCCACTCAAAATCAGAAGACACAGCTGCAAACATTCATTAATAACTGAAAAGGAAAATATACAAAATGAATCTAGGAAAACTGGCAATCATCAAAAATGAAACAGAACACATAAACATCAGTATTCCAGGCCTGAGTGAGCTGGGCTGGTATTGGCCCTTTTCAGTCAGGCAATCTCATGGTCTGCTATGCCAGGAATGAAATCTGGAAGAGAAATAGTGTTGTATTCACCATCAAAAAGAACATTTCAAGATCTGTACTGAAGTACAATGCTGTCAGCAATAGCTTAAAATCCATATGCCTACAAATTTATGTACCAACCACTATGGCCAAAGATGAAGAAACTGAATATTTCTACCAGCTTCTGTAGTCCAAAACTGATCAATACTGGTGATTGGAATGCAAAAGTTGGAAACAAAGAAGAAAGATTAGTAGTTGGAAAATACAGCTTTGATGGTAGAAATGATGTCAGAGATTGCATGACAGAATTTGGGAAGACCAACAACTTGTTCCTTGCAAATACCTTTTTTAACCAACATTAACGTGACTACACATACAGGCCTTGCCAGATGGAATACACAGGAATCAAATCAGCTGTGTCTATGGAAAGAGATGTTGGAAAAACTCAATATCAACAGTCAGAACAAGACCACATGCTAACTGTAGCACAGATCATCGACCACTCCTGTGCAAGTTCAAATTGAAATTTAATAAAATTAGAGAAAATCCACTAGAGCCAAAGTACATCCTTCAGCATATAACACCTGGGTTTACAGATCATCTCAAGAACAGTTTTGATGTGCTGAACACTAATGAGTGAAGACCAAATGAACTGCGCAATGACATCAAACACATAATCTATGAAGAATGCAAAGGATTATTGAAAAAATAGGAAAGAAAGAGAAGACCAAATTGGATGTCAGAAGAGACTCTGAAGCTTCTTCTTGAACACTGAGTAGCTAAAGTAAAAGGAAGGAATGAAGATGTAAAAGAATTGAATGGAAGATTTCAAAGGGTGGCTTGAGAAGACAAAGTATTATAATGTCATGTGCAAAAAGCTGAAAATAGAAAACCAAAAGGCAAGAACATGCTCTGCATTTCCCAAGCTGAAAGCATTGAAGAAAAAATTCAGTCCTTAAGTTGCAGTAGTGAAGGATTCTACAGGGAAAATATTAAACAACTCAGGAAGCATCAAAAGAAGATAGAAGGAATACACAGGAATCAAATCAGCTGCGTCTATGGATCTTCAATCATTCAAGAGGTAGCACATAATCAGGAACTTTGGTACTGACTGGAAGAAGTTGAAGCTTCATTGTAGGAATTAGGAAAAACAGCCTGCAGAAATTGGCGGACTATCAATTGAGATGTTTCAACAACCAGATGCGGTACTAGAAGTGTTCACTTGTCTATGACAAAAATTTGGAGGACACATACTTGGCCAATTAATTGAAAGAGATCCGTATTTATGCTGATTCCCAAGAAACATGACCCAGCTGAATGTGGAAATTATTGAACTATCATTAATATTGCATGTTAGTAATATTTTACTAAAGATCATTCAAAAGCAGTTACAACAGTACATTGACAGGGAACTGCCGGAAATTCAAATTAGATTCAGAAGAGGATGTGGAACCAAGGATATCATTGTTGACGTCAGATGGATCTTGGCTACAAGCAGAGAACACTAGAAAGACATTTCATTGGCTATTAAAAGGTATTCAGCTGTGTGGATCATAACAAATCATGGCTAATATCATGAAGAAGAGGAATTCCAGAACATTCAGTTGTGCCTGTAAGGAATTGGCACATGAATCAAGAGGCAGTCATGTGAACAGAACAAGGGGACACTGCATAGATTCAGGTCAGGAAAGTTGTACATCAGGGTTGTATCCTTTTACTATACCTTTTCAGTTTGTATGTAGAGCAAATAATCTGAGAAACTAGACTACATTAAAAAGAATTAGGCAATCATACTGGAGGTAAACTCATTAATAACCTGCATTATACAGTGGACACAACCTTGTTTGCTGAAAATGAAGAGGTTTTGAAACACTTACGATGAAGATCAAGAACCACAGCCTTCAGTAAGGATTGCACCTCAACATCAAGAAAGCAAAAATCCTCACAACAGAACCAGTAAGTAACATCATGATAAATGGAGAAAAGACTGAGGTTGTCAAGGATTTCATTCTGCTCGTTGCTTCAATAAATATCCACGGAAATAGCAGCCAAGAAATCAAAAGACAGATTGCTTTGGGCAAATCTGCTGCAAAGGACCTTTTCAAGGTGTTGAAAAATAAAGATGTGACCTTGAAACTAAGGTGCGCCTGACCCAAGCCATGATATTTTCAGATGCATCGTAAGTATGGAAAAACTGGACAGTAAACCAAGAAAGAGAGAAGAACAACCAATGCCTCTGAATTATGGTGTTGGAGAAGAATATTAAATATTCCAGGGACTGTCAAAATGACAAACAGATTTTTCCTGGAAGAAGTACAACTGTAGTGCTCCTTGGAGGCAAGGATGGTGAGGCCAAATCTTACACACTTTGGACATGTTATCAGGAGTGATCAGTCTTTGGAGTAGGACATCATTCTTGGTGAAGCAGAGGGTCAGCAAAAAAGAGGAAGATCTTCAACAAGGTAGACTGACACAATGGCTACAACAGTGGGCTGCAGCAATCATAAAAATGTTTGTGAGCACAGTGCAGGACCGGGCAGTGTCTCATTCTGTTGTGCATAGGGTTGCCATGAGTCAGAACTAGTTCAATGGCACCTAACATCTCACAGGATTCTATGAATCAAAAATAACTTTTTTAAGTCCACAATAGCAAAAAGATGGAATCAACCCAGATGCCCAACAACAGAGGAATGGATAGGTAAACTATGGTACATATACTCAATAGAGCACTACGCAATGATAAAGAATAATGATGATTCCAGGAAACATCTCATAACCTGGTTTCAAGTGGAAGACATTATGTTGAGTGAAAGTAGTCAGAGACAAAAGGACAAATATTGTGTGAGACCCCGACGATAAGATCTCAAAAACAGACTTATGTTGTTTTGCAGAAAAGACTCTTTGATGGCTGCAAAGGAGGGGAGGGAGGGCGGGCAACCGAGTGAGGGTTTAGATTAGATAGTTGGTAGAAATTTGGTTTGGTGAAATCGGTGATAGCACACATTAGAAACAAGAACAATATTAAGTGGACTTCAATATACTTGAATACTCCTTCCATCTTAACCCAATATTGCAAGGACACAGTAGCTGGGGCAGGGGCCAGGGGATCATGCTCTTAGGCAAAATCAAGGCCAACTGGCACAACTAGCATTTTGCTAAGAGGGCTCTCGGCACCCCACATTGATTGAGTGGTGTCTGGGGTCTTAAAAGCTGCCAAGCTGCCAAGCTGCCATCTGAGGGCACAGCAGATGGTCCCAACTCAGCAGGAATGGATGCCCACCGAGGACCAAAATGACATGGGGTAAAGACAACCCAGAAGATGGAGAGACCCACATATGGGTGCTTACATAGACTTGAGACCAGAAGAACTGGATGGGGCCTGGCCACCACCAGTGATAGCTGCTGGAGCTCACTCAGTTGAGTCTCACTGGCAACACATGAACAAAAAGGGGTGCACCCTGAGATCTCTACTAAAAGACCACAACTGATGGTCCAGCAGCTTCGGGGGTTCCTCTGGGAGCATGGCCCCTGGACCTGATGCTGCCCTTGCCCATAAATCATAATGAAGTTCCACTCTTCGGACAGGAATGGATTGGACTTGTTGACACAGAGTGACCATACATTGGATGCACTTTATGATTCTATGCATCTATAGGATATCATCCTGCTGACCTCTGGCTCGAGGAAGGGGAGTGGGTGGAGAGGAAGGGAAAGGAGACCGTTGGGAGGATGAGACATGTACGGAGCACAGAGGAATAGTGTGCTGTCACTGGGCAGGGAGAGCAGTGGAAGCTGCATATAGGTGGGCATGTAAATTTATATGGGTATGTACATTTTCACTCAGCCATAATAAAAAAAATAATTTAAAAAAATAGATAAACTGAATATCTGGGAAAAAATAAATACTTGTACATAAAAAAAATAATAACTTTTCTATTGCTTTGCCTATAGTAAATTAAAACACAAATATGACTATCTTTATAAGCTTGGAAAATCTATACTAAAATATGACTTCTTGTGGGCATGCGAATTTAAACTGGATTATACACTCTCACTCAATCACAATAAGAAAAAAAAAAAAAGACTTCTCATTGACTTGATTCCAAACTCATGCCATCAAATTTATTCCAGAATTGTGTGTCAGAATAGAAGAGTACCACTCACCCACTCTCCATAGTTACCTCCCAGAAGCAGATTGCCGGGCTTTATCTTGTGAGGCACCTCTAGGTGGGTTTAAACTGCCAACCCTAAGGTTAAGAACTGTTTGTAAACCACACACTGCAAACCACTTGTACCACCCAAGGGCAGTTATAATGAGAGATCTGACACTTCGGTTTGTGTACTCATCCTAGAAAAAGTGCTTCAGACCTCTTTATTGACTATCACTATGGTCACCTTCAAGGTACTTCCCTTGGGAAAGCCACGCACTGACACCAGCACACAGTCTATGCTTCAAAGCAATTTGAGAACTCTTTTCCTGGAATGACCATCAGAGCTGTCATCTTATTGCCCTTGATATCCTGAATGTCATCAAAATATCTTCCTTTCAATATTTCCTTTATCTTTGTGTAAAGAAAAAGTCATTGGGGGACAGATCTGGTAAGTAGGGAGGGTGTTTCAATACACTTACTTGTTTACTGGATAAAACTCGCCACAGACAACTAGACAATTAAGTTTGTGAACTCGTCACCATGTCCAAAGGCCATTCAACTCCAGGAGTTCCAAAATTGCTTTGAAGTGTGGACTAGGTGCTGGCATCAATTCATAGCTGCCTAAGGGGACTAGTTCAAAGGCGATCATAGTGATATTCAGCAATGAGGTATTTAGCACTCAGAACAATTAGGTTGCTGAACTTAACTGAACTTAACTCTTACATTAACTCTGTATTCTCACTGGGGTCCTTGAGTGATGCCAAGTGATTACCTGAAGTAGTTGATGATCAGTTCTTTATCTTAAAATTGGCTGTTTGAATCAACCCAGTGGTGCCGCAGAAGATAAGGCCTGGTGATCTGCTTCCATGAAGATCATAGTCAAGAAACCTCTATGGAGCAGTTCTACTCTGTAGTACATGGAGTTGCCATGAAACAGAAATGACTGGATAGCAATCCACAGCCATTGCCGTCAAGCTGATTCCAATGCTTAACACCTCAACAAGAGTAGAAATGTCTCATATGGCTTCCAGAGAGTGGCTGGTAGGTTTGAATTGCTGACCTTTTCATCAACACATGGATATTTACCCACTGCTCTACCAGGGTTTTTTGGCAACAGTTTGTTCTTGTTGTTATCTCATAAAGTGTAAATGAAAAGATACATGAAAAATATCTCCACAAAGTTATTAATTTAAGTCGATAGCCACCGATTATTTTTTAAATAATTAAAAATATAATATATAACATACATATAACATACTTAAACTAATCAGTTTTGTTAAAATACTTTTCTCCACATAACAAGTTAGTTTTCATCCATATCGAAAATGACTCAAAGAACATCATATTACCACCCAGTACCTGTCACTTATTCTCCAGAATAAATTACTTTTAACAGTTCTATTTTTTTTACCGTGGTAACTTGTATTACTTAATATATTATTTCAGTTGATCATATTTAAACTATACATGTTTACTTCTTATGAAAAAATGAATACATTAGGAATTCTTTTTTTTCCTCTTTACTCTTCTACCTCCTTATTCTTGTCAGGCTATCATTTTACATTGTCAATATCTGTAACATACTTATTCTTTATCATCTATAGTTGCCTATATACTGAGCCTAGCCATTCAAACTCAACAGAACCAAACTTCATAGTTTTACAAACAGATAAATATCATTAATTACAAAATGAGATTCTGTTCTCTTGTCATTAAACTTTTATTCCCAGAAAAAGAAATTCCTAGATTACAAAATGCATTAGAATTCCATTTAATTACCTTTGCATTTTCTTAACTTCTGTTCACTTAGCCCCCACTTTTTATCTTATCTCAAGCCATCTTCTTCCTTGTCATTTAAAATTTTTACTGAAGTATCTCATTGAGAAATTGAGATAAACTCAATTGTCTTGGCCTGTATGAAAATGGTTTTATCTTGTCTTGTTTGGCTTGTATAGCATTTTAGGACCAAAATGATTGTTGCTTAATTATCTATCCATACAACTAAATAAAGTACTAGGTTACTTTACCTGAGTAACAGTCACAGGCGTTTTGAAGGTGGTTAAGTCTGTTTGTCTATCAGATTTATCTAGTGAAAATATAAATAATTCTTGAGGGAAAACTATGGGTTCTACACAAGTAGGGGCGACTGAGTGTATACTGACTGAGGGTTCATGGAGATGAAGCTTTTGTGGATACTAACCCACTGATATTGAGTTGATTCCAACTCATAGTGACCCTATAGAACAGAATAGAACTGCTCCAGAGAGTTTTCAAGGAGCACCTGTGGATTTGAACTGCCATCCTTTTGGTTAGCAGATGTAGCACTTAACCATTATGCCGCCAGGGTTTCCTTCATGGATACTAGGACCCTTAACTGTCAAAATAAGTGACGGAGAACTCTCAAATACAGCTGATCACTTTTTATTTGTTTATTTTAAAACATGTGCTCTCCCTGTCTTTTAACATCGAGGACTTTCAAAACTTGCTTTTTTCTTTCTTAGGTACCCACTTCCACATCACAAGGTTGCTCTATGCAAAACATTCTCTCCTTAGAATTCAGTGCTTGAGTTTCACCTATATGCTGAGGAAAAACAAGTGGAATGAAAGTACGTAGCCTGAGGATCCCCGATGCCCTGCTGTCGTAGTCGTTACTGGGAGACCTCAAGTTGATTTAGACTCACAGCAACCCCATATGGCCCAGTAGACCTGCCACAATGGGGTTTTCTAGGCTGTAAAAGCAGTTATTTCATCAGTAACCCTAATGATTGCCAAAGGACTCACTGTGGGTATGTGAGTTCCTAAATTTGGAAAAGATAGCTCCTATTTGCTCTATTGGCAATTTCTTCATTTTCTATTTCCATCTAATTCCAAAATTTTACATTCTATCTTCCCAATTTCCAATTTCCCACTGCTCCTTTCCTCACACCAAAACTATCATGATTTTCTCAGTTTATTTCTTGGGGATCTCAGAGTGGATTTAGAGGACAACAGAGGCAGATGTGTGTGTATGTGTGGCACGTCTGATACCTAATAAAACAAATAGTATTAAGTCAATTAACTTTGCTTTTGAATATAATTTAAAATGAAATCTTGTGAGAATCTACCAACTTGCTTTTTTCTCCACTGTCAATCTAAACCTTACCTTGTGATATTTGGTATCTTAGAGAGAGAAAGAGACAGAGAAATGCAGAAAAAAAAAAAAGATTGTATCTCTTTGGCAAGGTTAGAGTATATTGCGCAAAATATCTCTTTGTGTTTCTGCCACTCTTTTCCCTTGATCTGTTTAAGTTGATCCTATTATTGTAGCTGAATAGCAGCAGAATGCTAGCCTGCCATTTGGACTTACTTTATCTAGAAAAGTGTAAGTTTCTAGGGTAGGTAACCTTTAATAAGAAGGTATAAACATACATTTTCTATTACGCTTTTCTTTGCAATGACTATCCAAATGCGGCAATGACTTAAATCCAACAAGATCAAGCTGAAGTAGAATAACTGTCAAAAGGTCAGGTCAGCAAAATAAATAAATAAATAAATAATAACATATCAAATATTTACCAAAGCTATTTGTGAAGTTAAATTATTTATGAAACTGTCTTAAACACTTTAAAGCTGGCTAATCTTCATGTGACAATTGAAAGATAGGAAGTCAAAGAACAATATTCTATAACAATACACTTTTTTTAAAAAAAACTATAGTGTTCTTTACATACAGCTTTCATTTCTCTTAGCTGGCTGGGGTCAAAATACATGTTAATTCAGTTAAACGTATTTCTCATTAACTGTAAGTTGTAGTGTAGCTTCTGAACCCAAAATAGATGTACTTGATAAGCAGGGAGAAATGAGCAGGACTATAATAATCCTGAGAGATGTGATCAGGCTTGTGCTAAACTCATTCTATATACGTCTATTGAATCTTACCAAGTATAGACATCAAAATAGATTTGAGGTATCCAGCATGGTTCCCGACCTTTAGAAAATCTCATTCAACTTTGATTAATCGCTCTCAGTGATGTAGCATCTACTCACAGCCTTTTCCAGTGTTAGACAGCTCTAATTTAGAAAGATATATAGTCCCTTAAATTGAACCCCATTGTTCCAACCGACTCTGGTTCTCTTGCAAATAGATAGGTGATTGAGAGAGAGACAGAGGTAGAGGGAGCTGCTATAGAGTCAACTCTGACTCACGTAAACTTAATGTGTTTTGTTCCCAGACAGCCAAAAGGAATGAAAATTTTTTGTAAAGAACACTATAATTCCAGCATGTTTGAGTCCATTCCTCAGCTGACGTGCCAGTTCGTATGACCAAGGGTCTCTAGCATTTGCTGGCCCTCTGCTTCGTCAAGCATGATATCCATCTCTAGCAATTAATTTATCCTGATGGTATGTTCAAAGCAAGCTGGTCAGACAATATTCTACTGTGATCTATTAGGTTTGCACTTGTTAAATTCGGATATAGACTTACTTCCTTATGTCTGCATCCGTCTGAAAGCTCCACTGAAAACTGTTGACCATGAAAGATCCTGCTGTTATTTGAAAAAGCATTGGCATAGCTTCCAGTATCCTTAGGAACATGCATTATACCAAAGTACAATGAACTGACAAATGGGTGGTGGTCTTTATTCTACTTTTGTCTATTTATCCTTCTTTCATGGAGTTGAACTTCATATATTTGACTGATTATAGCTTTCTAAGTATTGATTTCTCTGGAAGCAATATTCCCAGCTATTTCAGCTAGATCTCATAGAACATGAGTTTTGGACCTTTAACATCCTAGTTTACCTTCTCTAAGTGTAGGTAGGTTTTGTTGTGTTTTGTTTTTTGAACTTCTGGTAGATAGAAAAGAGATAAGAGTTCAAGCTCTAGAACAGGACTCATTCATTTCTTAAATTATTAAGTGTGGTTGTTTATTTGGCCAGTGCTGTGATGGGCACTTGGTGTGCAGTGGTAAATTAGGATAGGCCCTGTCCTCAGAAAGTTAACAGACTAGTTATCAGCCCCCTTTCGTCTTACTATTTGAATTAAACAACATAAATACTGCTTCACATTGTGAATGCATAAATGAGATCCTAAGTGCTTCAGAGAACTTGATTAGCTGAACCTCTCAGTCATCCAAAAATGCTATATATCACCCACATCCATGCAAAGGTCCCATCTTTTACACCATTTTCCTATTCTGAAAACAGTTAAAGCACTTTTTAAAGATTTTTGGGATCACTTCTAACAATACTCATCTGCATTAAAAGCACGAGTCTTGAACCATAAATAATTCCACTATGAAAGCCACATGCTAAGAAAAGCCCTTGAGAGGGTTTCGTTTGTCTACCTTCGACTGCAGAGTGTAGAAAAAAGACTCACCATGGAAGCAGAATAGTCAGTTCTCTTAAAAGCCAAAGCATAGGCACTCAATCAGCATTAAAAATGAAACATACTAACATCCACCATGGATCTGTTACTGCAGACCTTTTATTTCGATTGGGGCATAGAATAGGCAGTGTTTATCTTTGGAAATGTCATTCAAGCCTTTCACAGACATAAGCACAGCATCCATGATGAAATATTTCAAGTTCAAACTGCAATTATGTTGGGATTTACTACAAATCTTCCATCTAGCAATATACCTACTCAGTGGTAAAAGCCTGCACTTCTTTTGTTCTGTAAATTTATGCCAAAGTATAGTTCTTGCTATTGCTCCAAAGGTTTAACATACCAGAAGTTCTGCAGATAGAGCTGAATAATTTCTGCATTTCATCACTCTTTAAAGTATAATTTTGAAAGAACTTTTTAAGTTGCATTGTAAACTACATACCAAACAAAGATTGATTTTTCTACTGAAGCTATTCTATTATTTCTCACCTATAAGTGTGTATTTAAAAAAAAAAAATCCAAAGCTTGTATGATGTCTTGTTTAACAAACCAGTTTCCAGCATTCTGAAGCATCAGTATGTAGGCATTAATAACTATGCAGCCTGTTATTCACAATTTCAATGTTATTATAGTGTACTTTCAATATGAAAATATTAATTATTTTGTCTGGTCACAAACTGGAGCCCATAAGATGAGAGGTACCACCACAGGGCTGTGCTGGGAAAGCAGTAGCTGCAGCAGTGTTAAGTACTCCCTAACAGAGAAGGCGGGGACCATATGTCGAGTAAATGGAATCTAACAAATGCCTAAATCACTTAATTTATTCTTTGGTAGGTTTAAGGCTGGAAATACAAGGGTTTAGACATTAGTGGGACTGTTCAAAGTCAGCTTAAAAGTAAATTCAGAATGTTTTAAGTAATTTCATGCAAACTGCCACAGTGACAGTAAAAGCTGGTTTCTAAGACATGGAAATGAATTAAGCTCCCCTTTGTAACTCTGCAATAAAACCAAGGTCTGTGAAATACACACAGTGAAATTGTGAACAATAACTCCAGAAATATGGTGCCAGATGGAAAATCAGTATTGCAATCTGGTGACATGGTGGAGAGAGACCTGGACTGGGGTCAGGGGATCTGGATGTTAGCTACCATACTTACTCCATCTGTGTGCTGAGAAAATAATCTGAGAAGGTGGACTGTATGAAAGAAGAAGCCATCAGAAGTTGAGGACGACTCATTAACAACCTGTCATACGTGGTGACGCTGCTCACTCGCTGAAAGTCAAGAGTAGTTGAAGCAGTTACTTGTTAAGATCAAAGACTACAGCCCTCAGTATAGCTTATACCTCAACATAAAGTAAACCCAAATCCTCACAGCTAGACCAATAAACAACATCATTGTGAAATAAAGAAAATACTGAAATTGTCAAGGGTTTCTTTTCACTTGGATCCGCAACGGAAGCAATGGAAGCAGCTGTCAAGAAATCAAATGATACATTGCACTGGGCAAATCTGCTGCAAAAGACCTTTTAAGTACTAAAAAGCAAAGACATTACTTTAAGAACTAAGGTGTGCCTGGGTATTTTCGATCACTTCACATGCACGCAAAAGATAGACAAGGAATCAGAAAGACTGAAGAACTGATGCCTTTGAATCATGGTGTTGATGAAGAATATGGACTACACCATGGACAAACAAATCTGTTCTGGGAGAAATACAACCAGACTGCTCCTTGGAAGCAAAGATGGAGAGACTGCAATATATACATTTTGGACAGGTTGTCAGGAGGGATCCATCCCTGGAGAAGGACATCGTGCTTGGCAAAATAGAGGGGGTCAGCAAGAAAGAGGAAGACCTCCAGCAAGGTGGATTGATACAGTGGTTGCAAAGGTGGGCTTCGGCATAAAAACAATTGTGGGCATGGCACAGGACTGGGCAGTGTTTTGTTCAGTTGTGCACAGGATCACTATGAGTCAGAGCTGACTCAATGGAACCTAAGAACAACACTCAGAAGAAAAAATAAGTCTCTTTTGGAAGAAGTATAGCCAAAGTGCCCCTTAATAGCAAGAATAGTGAGACTTGGTCTCATAGACTTCAGACAGGTTACAGAACAGACCAGCTCCTAAACAAGCGCATCCTGTTTGGTCACATAGAGGGTCAGCAAAAAAAGAAGAAACCCCTGAACAAGATGGATTGATACACTGGCTGCAATAGTGGATTCAAGAACAACTGTCAAGGTTGCAGAAGACTGGGCTGTGTTTTGTTCTGTCACATACAACACTGCTGTCAGCTGGGGCCAGCTCAATGACAGCTAACAACAACCACCACTTCCCAGAGCAGTGGTGGCTCAGTGGTAGCATTCTTGCCTTCCATGAGGAGATCTGGGTTTGATTTCCAGCCCATGGTCTATCTGCCACTGGAAGCTGGCATGTTGCCCTGGTGCTCAGCAGGTTGTATCAGAGCTTCCAGACTAAGAGAAAAAAAGACCCAGCAATCTTCTAAAAGTCATCCAATGAGAATCCTAGCTTACAATGGCCTGACCATGTTATTCAGCACTTATCATGAATCGGAAACATACTGGACAGCAGTTAATAAAAATGTACATCTTAAGTTTGTGGTGGACAGAGCTGTCTGAATGGTGAAAAACTATCAGGAGAATTTGGGAAGATCTTAAAGAAATATTTATAATTTTTCTCAGGACAAAAAGGAAGCCAGAACAAGGTGCCTTAATGATGTGTAGCTTGTTGAAGATCTTAATTCTCTTTCTTTACCTTTGAGTTTAGTATAGCAAAATGATGAGGGGATAGCCTCCAGCACCTGGCTGTCTGGATTGAAGTCCTTGCTTTTATTCACTAATATGCGAATTTAGGTAAGCTGTTTAACTTCTCTGTGTGTCCTTAATACTCTCCAGCACAATTTCTTCTTTTAAAATGGGCAACTGAAGGTTTGACCTAACCAATTCCATGATGAACCCCTAGGTTCTTCTTCATCTGCCTGCCTTTTTATTTTCTCATACCTTTGTTAAGGACTTTGTTTTGACCTGATGCAAATAACTTTGTTAAGGATTTTGCTTTGGTCTGAGTTCTGTGCAACTGCCTATGACTTAGGACTCCCCAGAAAGAAGATTAGGGCTCCAGTGTCTGATGCATATATATGTAGCTTGAGAAGGAGATGTCCAGCATGTCTCTCTTTTGTTTGATAAGTTTCTTGTCACTCTGTTATATCAAACACCTCATCCAGCCATGTCATCTATGGGTTATAAAGACAATTCTAACCTTTGCAAAATCATATGTAAACTCTGATGTAAAAACCGTCTTTTGACACTCCACGAAGGCTTATGTTGCTCTCGGGCCCCCTTGATATCATGTCTCCTAATAAACCTCACTCTTTCTGACTTGAAGTATGTTTTGTTTGGCTCAGTGCTCCAGGCCATGAACCCTAACTGGACAACATCTGGGTTGCACTTTTCTTTCTATAAATTAAGGGTCATCATAGGAGCCAAAGAATTAATGTTTATTCAGTGCTTACAGTAATGCTTCTTTAAGTACCATGAATAGTTTACTTATTATTATTATCATTATGTGTACTCTTAATCTATATGAAATTAGCAATAGATTTCTAATAAACACATTAATTCATCCCTTACCTCTCCCCTCTTTTATTCCTTTTTGAAGAATACTCAGTTTTTCATTTTTGCTATTTCTTTTATCTTTTTTTCTTTGTTTTTAGATACACACTAGGCACTAACAAACTGATTATTTTGGGCAGGTTGGAGAGGGGTCTTGGCCAAATATTTCTTTCTGATAGGAAAATCTTTTTTCTGTGTCATCTGGACATGCTTCATCTGCTCTTGGAATATCATATAGAGGACCCATTCAGCTGGTAAATTGCCCATTATCCTTGCTCTTCTTTCTTGGGGTGGGGGGGAGAATGTGTCCTTATGTGACCATAGAAATCTGAAACTCCTTTTATCCTCCTTTTATTAGAGGAAGACCCAGGTAATTCAAGCCTGTGCCATCCTCAGGGTAGCAGTAGAAGCAGCCATTTGGAGCTGGTATATCATTTTTGTGGCTGCTAGGCTGATGGATCCGACTCGACAGCACTTGGCTTGGCAGGCTGAGACACAGTAGAAACAGCCTAGTTTTTCTTAGCACAATCATGATGGTACTGAATTACTAAAAGTTAGGGCTGAGGTTCATCCTTGGATGGTTATTCTTTTTTTAAGAGTTGAATATTTGTTTAGAAAGATAAGTATCCTTAATAAGTTATTAATACTGAAGATAATAGTTACACAGTGCTTATTAATGGGAAAATGCCACTTGGCTGAGACTACGTACCTTCATTTTCACTCTGGGACTTGCATCTGTTCCTTACCCAGACCCTGAAAACATCACAGTCATTTGGATGACACTTACTGTTTCTTAGACTCAGGAAAAGAACTCAAAATGAAAATGCCTTGTTTGGAAGGGGTAGAGCTTTCCCAAGAAAGACTGAAGGAGAGACTTGCAAAGAGGGACACCAAACATAACAGTGAGAGCAGGAAGGTAGAAAGGAGCACTGAAGGCAAGGGGTTAAGCATTTGGCTGCTAATTGGAAAGGTCAGCATCTTGAACCACCGGCCTCTGCTGAGAAAGATGAGGCAGTCTGATCCTTGGAGATCATGTGGGGCAATTATACTCTGTCTTCTTGGGAGTTATAATTCTGAATTGATTCAGTGGTAATGGATTACAAGAGTGAATAATCGGGCTATGAACAGAAGGTATGTTATTAGGATCAGCCTAATCTGTTTGAGCCAATATTTTGGGTCACATATGTTCAAAGTATTATTCTCATCTTCTGTATCCTTACAGATTCTCGGTATTCTTTTTCTCTCATTCACTGAGAGTTTCATTAGTTTCCCACATGACTGGGATTTGCCTAAATCTTCTTTAATTTCCATCAATTACTGTTTTATGTATTATGTATATTTACTCTATATTATTAAGTACATTTAGGTTGAGAATTCTGATATATTTCCAATAGTAAACTCCTTTCTCATCATGAAATAGCTCTCGCTAATAAAGCTTCTTACTTTTAAGTCTAATTTTTCTGATATTTCTAGAACTACCTTATAGATGTTAGTACTCCAGTGTCTGCATTGTACTGTAGATTTGTACCTATTGTAGATACAAACTCTTGGTTTCTGGCTCTCTGTTTCTGCCTTTTGCATATGTAGTAATTTTTTTTTTTAATTAAAAAAATTGAATTTCCTATAATGCTTATTAAAAATTATAGAGGCAATTTGTAACACTATTTTCTTTCAGATACGATTCACTCTTCTACTAGAAAGATCTGATAGGTAACCAATCATTTTAATCAAGTATGCACAATCACAGGTCTGGGTTGAATTTTGAAAGCTTTCTTCTATGTCTGCTTGATCTCTACTCTAAACATAGTTTTCTTTAAGTTCCAAACAAAACCTTGAGTACTTACCAGATCCCTTTCCTTTGGTAGTTCCAGAATATCAAATATTGTTCCCTCCGTATAGAAAGACGGAAGGAAACACCAGCGTTTATTACTTATTTATTTATTACGCTTTTCCATTTAGTTTCTTAGATCTATTGCTGGTTTTTCTTCGTAACTGGACATATGCTCTTAGAGAAAACAGGGTGTGTGTCAGGCTTATTTCTCTACCTGTCTCTTTGCAACTAGTTATTGAATGCTTGAAACTTAACTTTTCCTCCTAATGTTTGTGAGATCACCAGATATTTTTCTTTCCTTTTCAGTGTCCCTCTGCTCTAGAAAAACTTGGATATTAGCCCTGTCATGGACTTAAATTCAGTTGATGCCCAGAATAATAACGACAATAAAAGGATACAGAATGTTAAATCAGTTCTCTCTCACAAATATTTGCCTCTGTATAACATTTATGCATTAAAGTAATTCATTGCTATTTTTTCTTATGTATTCATCTTAAGCATTAGTCTACTTCAGAGTATTTCATCATAGTTGAAAGTATAATTTCAAAAGCCTGAAATTGTAATATGCTAAACATCAGTCATGTTTCTGCTTATATTTTGGTGCATTAACTTTGTAGTAAAGATGTTCTATATATTCAGTACTGTCTAATTTATTTCTCTAATTGACCTTAATCTGACAATTTAATGGGGAAAGTGAGAACGATTTAACTTTAGTTTTGTGGGGTTCCAGAGTATGAGAAACTGTTTTCTCCTGTTGTAGATTTTATGCTTAACCACAGATGGCCCTTACCAATAGTTGGCAAACCACATACCTAGAGTCACTGAAAAGAATATACATAGGAAATACAGTAAAGAACAACTTTCAGTTTGCTTTACAGTAAAGAGCATCTTTGAGAGATAAAAAGTCAAGGACCTGATGAAATCTGAGTTACAGTTATAATAGTGATGTCTTTCTGCTGCTTCCATGAGTGTTGACTGTGGATCCAACTAAAATAAATTACTTGATAAATTCCATATTTTTTCCATTTATCATATTGTTAGCTTTTGGTCCAATTGTGAGGATTTTCATTTTCTTTATGTTGAGGTATAATCTATCCTGAAGGCTGTAGTTTTTTTTATCTTCCTCAGTACGTGCTTTAAGTCCCTTTTGTTTTCAAGGACACCATGCTTGCTAAAGTAGCAAGTCAGTGAAAAAGAAGAACCTCAATGACGGATTGACACAGTGGCGGCAAAGATGGGCTCAAACACAGCAACGAGGAAGAGGACGGTGCAGGACCAGGCAGTCATTTGCACTGTGGCACGTAGGGTCACTGCTAGCCGGAACTGACTCAGAAGGCAGCCAGCAACAACAACTACCTGCCTCGGTACTTCTCTTCAAAGGCCTGTGGTTTAGTTACAAAAAGTAATGGGAGTCAATAGCTTCAACATCTGTAAGAAAAAACAAACAAACCTGTGGTGTATCAGATTTTTTCCTAAGTCCCCAGCGTTACTGACTGACAATTCGCACACATACAGTGGCACAGTGGAATAAATGCTGTCAATGACAGGAAAAGAACCGCAACATGAACAGCATACTGTGAGTGACCTCCTCCAACCCAGGAGGATATTTCTTCTCTATTGGTGTTTTCTTAAAGCATCTGTACTGTTTGGCAGAAATCTTCCAGCCAGTGGCCTGCACTGTGGCCACTACCTGTTTTCCATGCAATACACGAGGTAAATCAGAGGATGTCTTTCCGTCTCCCCTTTGTGTCTCCCTCCCTGCCTTCCTCCGTCCCCCTTCCCTCCGCGTTTCTCTCCTTTCTTCCCTCCCTCCTTTCTTTCTTGTCAGATACAGCTATCTGATAAAAACAGCTCATAAATCATGAGGAGGAAAAAGGGAAAGGGAGACTTGGAAACATTCGATAGTCCCAGCAAAGGGCTGTTAGAACGTGAATTTTAAACGCAGGATTGCTGATAGTTTACTCTGCTAATTTTCAATGGAGAAGTGTTAAGTAGCTGCATACAACCTGGACTTCCCAATGAGATTCAGGTAAAATCCTTCACCCATCACATGAAACGGCCTCAGCTTACACATTATGCAGCCTATGACCATGTGGGGTTCTCTTGATCTGTCAGAACTGAATCCCTTCGTCTGTAAAATAGAGATTATGGTATCGCCCTCCTTGGTTTACTGTAAAGATCAAACGAGATACTCTTCTAGTGGTATAGTGGTTAAATGCTAAGGCTGCTAACAAAAAGGTCGGCAATTCAAATCCGCCAGGCACTCCTCGGGAACTTTGTGGGGCAGTGCTACTCCGTCCTGTAGGGTTCCTCTGAGTGGGAATTGACTCAGTGTCAACGGGATTGGTTTTGATTTATATATTAGCTACAAGACTGGTGAGTTGCTAGACCTGTATAATACCTTATTTGCCTTTGAGTAGATTCTCATTCATAGTGACCCTGCAGGGCAGCAGAGAACTGGCCTTAGGTTTTCAAGGAGCAGCTGGATTCAAACTGCCGAGTTTCTGGTTAGCAGCTGTTCTTTTCATGCCTGCGCCACCCGTGCTCCAGTTCTCTGTAACAGTGATCATTGTTCTGCCCTAGAACTTCACAGTGCAGCCTTGTTTCCATTTCTGTTCTCCATGATTCATTGATGGAGATAGGAGCCATTTGTTCCCACAATCTGGTCGCTGGGTACGATAAAATTGTAACTCACCACCCAGGCAGCATTATCTTTATTGCATGCTTTTTAATGATTAACAATCAATTACAATATCATCCTTTAAATCCAATCCATAGCACTGTCAGATGATTATGTTCTATAATTAAATTAATGATATTGAACTTTAATTTCAGTTGCATGGCTGCTTTCATCTGATGTCTGCTATACTCTCAGTGAGTGAACACTGGGTTCTGGTGAGAAGTTATCGTATTTATTTTACAGCCTCAAAAGAGCAAACCCTTAATACAATTTAAAAAGATAACCACAAATAGAAATATTTCCACATGAGCCCATTTGGAGGTTCACATTTACTATTCATTAATTTAAGGATTTGACAATTTAACCTAAATTAAAATAAAAGCCTGTTTCATGGAGCATGTGTCTCATTCTTCACTGTCTCAGCATGACCACACTGAATCTGGTGTTTAATAATGTCCTTAAATGTAATTTACAAATGAGAAAGTTAGTGAGGCTGGAGCAATGTGTGTCTATCTTGCAGACTAGCTTTCTAAAGCATTAAAATCTTGTTAATCTGAGACTCAAGTTGTGAAGGAAGAATCAAGATTATCAAGCATAAATCAGCATTTACCTTATAAAATGTAATGGAAAATGCTAATAAGATTTACTGGTAACAGGAAATTGGCTTAAAACTTATCTCTTTTAAGTCAATTTGAAAATTGGCCTCAAAACTTGTGTCCTGGCATCCTATTCTTTTTTCCACGCACAGACCATAAGCAGACACATGGTGATGTATTCATGTAGTAGAATCATAAAATGCAAAGTCTGTGCACACCTCCAAACAATTTATATAAACAAGTCAAGAAGAATATATGCATTATTATATTTCTATTACAAGGAAAGATAGGGAACTTGTTGTTTATGTCTAGCCAGAAATATTCAAAAGGGGATGAAGGTAATTTAAGCCAGGTAATTTTCACATATGTATTAGGAACAGTGAGCACCTATGATATATTGTAAATGAATATTCATATTAAAAGCTTTTCTCCATACTACATTACATTGAAGCTTAGCATCCATTTCATCTGTCAATTATATGGCATGGTAAGAATGTGATTTATTCTACAACAAAATGATTATAATGCAGGAAATAATAAAGTATTTACTTAAAATGTATCTTAAATGCTTAAGTGGACATATTCTGAGTGATCGAACATCAACACATTTAATAATATTCCATATTACATTACTAACTGCTTGTCAGGCCCACCCAGAGAACATTTAGTCTAATGGCCACATCAAAGGATTGAATTGTACTTGCACACTACCTGCATATGGAAATCTTCTTTCACTGTAAATAGGCCATCAGGAATGTGCCATCGTTACCAATTTATTCAATATCTCATCTAACACTTGTTTATTAGGTGACTGCATAGTGGTGGGCCTACCATAGAGGACCATGTGGCCTAGCAAGAACTCACAAGAAATCATCAATTACAGGGCAGTATATTCATTGTTCTAATAGATTATGCATAGTATAATATGGGAATACGAAGAAAAGAAATTTATGAACATAGCAAGGTGACTGTGACTTTCCACAGAATGGATATTAAAAGTAGGTACTGAGGGAACAGTAGCAATTAGCCCATCAGCGTGAGGAAGAAAAAAATGAAATCTTCAGGATAGTACACATAAGTATTCAGATTTAAGAACCATGGCAAACTCAGAAAACTGTGAGTAGATGTGCATATATAGAGCATCACATAAAGAACAGTAAGGAAAGAAAGGGGAATGTGGACAGGCACTGAGTGAAAAAGCAGAGGACACGTCAGGAAGAGGCTGGTGTCACAAGACAAAGGAACTGACAGTCTTGAAGGAGGAGGAAGCCACCGGACATTTTCAATCAGGACAGTGACCACGCCAGGTTTGCATTTTGTCAAGATTACTGTGAAAGTAATATAGAGAATCTTTGAAATAAAACAGACCTGGATTTAGATTTCTGCTGTAATTTTCACCACTGGAAAACAAGAGATTATTAAAAAGGTGGGAAAGAAAGAAAACACCAAAATGGACGTCAGAAGAAACTCTGAAACTAGCTGTCAAACACAGAGTAACCAATGTAACAGAAGAAATGGTGAAGTGAAAGAGCTGAACGGAAGATTTCAAAGGATAACTCAAGAAGGCAAAGGGAAGTCTTGAAAGACTCTGTGGGCAAAATAGCGAAGGAAACAAGAGGCAGCAAAACAAGATGGAATTAATACCCAGAGTCTCTACCAGGAAGAATCGCTCCATGTTCACACATTTCAGAAGGTAACGTATGATCAAGAAAGAATGGTATCAAAGGAGAAGTCCAAGCTTCACTGGAGGCACTGAATGGTTCAGCAAAGGAGCGCAGGTCTGGAGGTGCTCAATCCATTATGTCAAGGCATTTGGGAGACAGATACCTGGCCATGCAACTAGGAAAGATCTGCATTTGTGCCCATTCCAAAGAAAGATGATTCAACGGAATGTGCAAGTGGTTAGACAATATCATCAACATGAGACACAGGTAAAATTTTGCTAAAGATAATTCAAAAAACATTTGCAATAGTACATTGACCAGGAACTGCCACAAATTCAAGCTCGATTCAGAAGAGTACTTGAAATGAGGGATAGCACTGCTGATGTCAGATGGATCTTGGCTGAAAGCAAAGAGAATACCAGAAAGGTGTTCACCTGTGTTCCACTGACTACACACTTGACTGTGTGGCTCATAACAAGCTATGGATAACATTGTGGAAAACAGGAATTTCAGAACACATAGATGTGCTCATGTGGAACCTATACACTGATAAAGAGGACGTTATTTGAATAAGACAAGGGGATATTGGGTGGTTTAAAATTAGCAAAGGTGTGAGCCAGGGTTGTATCCTTGCACTATAGTCCTTCAACCTGTATGCTAAGTAAAGAACACAAGACACTGGACTGTATAAAGAAGAATAAGGCATTGGAATTGAAGGAAGACTCATTAACAACCTGCATTATGCAGATAACCCAGTCTTGCCTACCCAAACTGAAGAGGACTTGAAGAGCGCTTACTGATAAAGATCAAGGACTACACAGTCATCAGTATGGATTACACTTCCACATGAAGAAAACAAATTCGTCATAACTGGGCCAAAAAGCAACATCATGACAAACAGCGCACAGAGTGAAGTTGTCCAAGATTTCATTTTACTTGGATCCACAATAACACCTGTGGAAACAGCAGTCAAGAAAGTAACTGATGTACTGAACAGGAAAAATACTCTGCAAAAGATTACATGATAGTGTTAAAAGGCAAAGGTGTCACTGTGATTACTAAGGTTCTCTTGACCCAAGACATGATATTTTCAATCACCTCATATGCGTGAGACAGCTGGACAATGAACAAGGAAGACTGAAGAAAAATTTATGCATTTGATTTACGAGACTATACCATGGACTGCCAGAATAATGAACAAAATCTGCCTTGGAAGAAGTACAACCAGAATGCTCCTTAGAAACGAAATCAGGGAGACGTCACTGCATGCACTTTTGCTATGTTATCAAGAGGGACCAGTCCTGGGAAATGGTATCTTGCTTGGCAAAGTGGAAGGGGCAGCAAAAAAAAAAAAAAAAAGAAGCCCCTTAATAAGATGGATTGACACTGCAACTTCAACAGTGGGCTCAAACTTATCAACTAGAAGAGAGTCACAGTGAGTTGCAACCTATTGGATGGCACTTAACAACAACAATAATGTTCTATTAAATGCTCGATTTATCTTTCCTTCCACCAACACTGTGTGTTCCTTAAATAATGAGCTTGTTCTTTGTAACTGATTTGAGTCTTCGTAGCTCACTGCTCTTCCATGTTAAATTTGGAATCAGTTTGTTAAGTTCCTCAGAAATATCTTTTGGGACCTTGCCTGGAATTGCACTTAATATATACATCAAAATGGGGATAATTGACATGTTTACCACATTCATAGTACTGAGTCTTCAGATCCAAAAATATACTATTACTTGCTATTCATTTAGGATCCCTGCAGCAGTTAGAATCCTATAGTCTCCTTTACCTTCTAAACATCATTTATGGAAGTGCCTTCTTTTGGTTACTCTTAGCAGAAGTTTATCTACTGTATTCATGTTAAAATAGTTTTTTATTTTTGTCCTAGTCCATTGTATGTTAGTTTTCCATTTTATTGATTTTTCACCTAAAATAATCATATCTTTGTCTTTTTTCCCTATTGACACAAGAAGCTTAGAATATTTTAACATAATTACCTTCCTTCCATCTTCTATGTGGTTCTACAAATTAGAAATTAAAGTTTTCTAATAAAAAGTAAAATATGTGTCTGTTTAGATTTACTCATCTACCAATATATTTGCCAGTTTTTTCCCTGTATCTCAGGTCTTTCATGTAGATTAATTTTCCTTTCATCTGAACTTTATTATTTTTTATATTTATTAAAATATTTTATTAAAAATTTGATTTTTTTTATATGACTGAGTGAAAATGTACATTCCTGTATAAATTTATATGCCCACCTATATGCAGCTTCCACTGCTCTCCCTGTCCGGTGACAGCACACTATTCCTCTCTGCTCCATACGTGTCTCATCCTCCCAACAGTCTCCTTTCTCCTCCTCTCCAACCACTCTCCTTCCTCCAACCAGAGGTCAGCAGGCTGATACCCTATAGATGTACAGAACCATAAAGTGCATACAATATGTGGTCACTCTGCATTGCCAAGTCCAATCCATTTGTGTCCAAAGAGTGGATCTTTGTTATGATTTATGGGCAAGGGCAGCATCAGGGCCAGGGGCCATGCTCCCAGGGGAACCCTGAAACCGCTGGACCATCAATTGAGGTCTTTTAGTGGAGATCTAAGGATGCACCCCTTTTTATTCTAGTGTTGCCAGTGAGACTCAACTTAGTGAGCTCCATCGCGGCTATCACTGGTGGTGGCTGGGTACCATCTGGTTCTTCCAGTCCCAAGTTGCCAAGCTGCCATCCCGGGGCACAGCAAATGCTCTCAACTCAGCCGGAACGGATGCTCACCGAGGACCAAAATGACACAGGGTAAAGACAACCCAGAAGATAGAGAGACCCACATGAGTGGGTGCCTACATCAACTTGAACTTTATTTTTGAAGTGCTGCACTATGTCGGTTAGTAAAAGTTAGCTTAAAGTGCCTTGTTGGCACAAACAAGAGCTCAGTGGCTATTCAAAAGGTTGGCAGTTGGAACCCAGCTAGCCACTCCACAAGAAAAAGACCTAGCAATCTACTCTCATAAAGATTACAGTCAAGTAAACTCTATGAAGAAGTTGTTTTGTCACATGGGTTCACTGTGAGTTGAAATCAACTCTGTGGCATCCAACAACAAGAAGGTAGGTTAAATCCTGCCACAGCATGAATTATTCCTAGAATTTCTAGAGTTCTGTATAGCCAAAGCCAAGTGATGAGTTCTATGTAACAGAATTTTATTCCTTGTCCATGAAGTCAGCTGTGGTTCGACTCTCTAGAGCAGCTGTTTTCCATATGATAACTCGGCATTTCAGTCTCCTTTTAATTATGGTGCTGCGATATCAAGATGTATTTTCATAATGACCAGGTTTGGAAAACTGAGGTCCAAGATTACAAAAGTAAGTCTTTAAATTCTTCTACCACAGGGTCGTATGTGATATTCAGATTTCTTTAGATAATGACATTCCCAACTTTTCCAAGGAGGTAGAAGATATACAAGCCTCTCTTGTGCTCAGAACTGGAGAATAAGATATTAGTACATAATAGAAATACTCATGTCACACTGTAAGAGTCAGTTGGCGCCAAATTCTTTTTGTTGTTTTCCTGAAGATCTTTTTTTACGTTATGCTATGTAAAAAAGACTCCAAATCGACAATTATCGTCTTTCACAACTGATGGCATCCGTTGTTGTTATTGAGAAACCAAGTCTCAGTCTAATTGTTTTAAGGTGATCTATCTTTTCTTTTAAAGTTGTTATTGACATCTCTTCATCTTTGGTGTCCTGCAGGTTCCAAATGATGTGTCCATGTGTAGTTATCTTTTCATTTATCCTGCTTTGGATTGACAGGAATTTCTCAGTTTAACACTTGAGATTTTTCAGTGACTTGTAAAACATTCTGGGCCATAGTTTTCTTTGAATATTGCCTTTTCCTCATGTATTCATTCTCTGTAGTGTGTCCTTCTAAATTTCTTTTATGTCCTTTAGCATTTTCATTCTATTATTCATGTCTCTTAATCTCCCCATTTAAAATTCTGTCATTGTTTCCTCTTTGTATCATTACAGACAATTTTTTTAGAATTATCATCTGTGGCATTAATTAAATCTTTAGCTTTATCTAATTTATTCTGACTGTGAGTTCTAAATTATATTTATTTTGCTAGAAATAGAAATACCATTTGATCCTGTAATCCCCCTGCTCAGAATATATCCTACAAAAACAAAGACAAATGCACATGAATGTTTATTGCAGCACTGTCCACAATAGCATAAAGATGGAAACAACCTACCTAGGATCCCCTGGGAGGATGGCCCCCAGACCTGATGCTGGTCCTGAGCGAAAACCAGCACTGAGGTCACCTCTTCAGACAACCTACCTATTATCAACAGATGAATGGATAAACAAACTATGGTACGTATACACAATGGAAACTATGCAATGATAGAGAACAATGATGATTTTAAGGAGCATCTTATAACCTGGTTTCAACTAGAAGACATTATGCTGAGTGAAATCAATCAGCAGCAAAAAGACAACTATTGTCTGAGACCACTGCTATAAAGAGTTAAAAACATACTTAGATACAGAAGAAAAGACTGTTTGATGGCCATAAGGGTACGGAAGGAGGGAGACGGTTGGTCACAGATTAGAGAGTCAATGGAGATTTGGTTAGGTGAAAGCAGTGACTGCACATGGTACAGCATAGACAAACTTAACTGGACTTCACCATAAACTGAAAGGTTTTTCAAACTCAATCCAGTGTTTCAAAGGATATATAGAGTAGCCAGGATGGGAGTCTTGGGACCATGATTTCAGGGGCTATCAAGGTCAATTAGCCTAACAAGTCTATTGCTAAGAGAGTCTTCTGTACCCGATATTGGTCAGTGGCATCTAGGGTCTCAAAAGCTAGCAAGGTGCTCTCTGATGTATACCAAATGGTCCCAACTCATCTGGAACAGATGATGACCGAGAATAACCAAGATACAAGGGAAAAAGATCCCGGGAGACAGAAAGACCCATATGAATGGGAGACTACATCAACATGAGACCAGAAGACCCATATAGTGCCCGGCCAGTACCAAAGACAGCTGTGATGAGGTTGAGAAAAAGAGTCCCTGAGGCAACACAAGAACTCTACTAAAAGACCAGAATTGATGGTCCCCATATCCTGGAGGATCCCCTGGGTGGATGGCTCCTAGAGCTGATGCTGATCCTGACCAGAAGCCAGTACTGAGGTCAACTCTTCAGACAAGAATGGACAGGACTTGGGGACACAGTGTGACCACAGACCATATGGTGTGCATACTCTATGGTTCTATGCATTTGTAGGAGGCTGTCCTACTGGTCTCCTTCTAGATGGGCTGGAAGGGACAGATGCTTACTAAGAAGGTACTACAAATAGAGTGAAAAGGAGTGTGCTGTCACCAGGTGGGGAGAGGAAAAGGAGCTGCAGATAGGTGGGCATGCAAAACTGATTTGGATTGTATACTTTCACTTAATCCAAATAAAAAATATATATTTATTTATTTTGAGTTTTCATTTCTAAAGTTCCATGAAGATTTATTCAAAATTCGTAACCCTTGCTCACTTTCAAACTTCACTCTTTTTTATTTTAATTTTATATTCAGGCAATTCCTGTATTCAAACTCCTTTGCAAACTGCTTTTCCTCATCAGTTGTTTCTGCTAATTCTTCATGTTTTATTATTTCATTGTAAGTTATGTGATTTTTTTTTTAACTCTAGTTATGCATGTTATTTGAGACTTCAGCTAGAGTGATATTTTGAGGCCTAGATTCAAGTTGTAATTCTTTGAAGTAGATTTTTATTCTGCCAGTTTCCTGAGAGTTTCATCAATTTGAGACCACAGTAAATTCAATTAGTCACTTTAGAGTTTTAGTTTTCAGACCACAATAAATCAATTAATTACATCAAGCTTTTTTTAGTCAAAACTGATAAGCAGAAATATGAACTACACACTCTTTTGAGGGTCAGTGAAGTTATGCATTCTTAGAGATTTTTGCCTTGAAATCAAGGCCAAGATTAAGACATGGACGATTCCTCACTGTCTCTACAAAGACATGCAGTGTACTTTCTTTTCATTCTTGTATTAAAGGCATAGACTTTTGAAGGCACCAGTTTCATACGGAAGAGACTCTTACAGTTTCCCTTGGCCATAGGCTTTATTTCCTAATTATTTTCCCAAGTGTAGTCAGCAAAATGAGTGTTCACCGTCTCAAGAATTCGGTCAGAACCCTGAGGGGAAAAGGTTTGCATCTCTTAACCAACTTGCAGTCCTTACTTTAATTAGTTCTGAGGCCTAGCACATGTCTTTGTTTTCATTCAATTACAGTGTTGCATTTTCAAATACACTTTGAAAATTTTATCCAGCATTTTAATGGTTTCAGTCCAGAGAGTCTTCCTGAGTATCCACCAAACTCCTAAAAGAGAAAATTTTCCTCAGGTTTTACTGACTTATCGAGATGAATACTTATTTCATTTATTAGAATTCTTTTTATCATAACAAAGAATTTTTAAATGTATACATATTCTCCTTAGTGTAGTTTTCCCTGAATCTGGTCCGTTTTGCTATGCACCTTATTTGCTCCTGCTGTTTCTTAAACAGAAACCACCAGAAGTTATTTAGGATCTCATTTTTTTATTTTCACAATTTTTGTAATTTACAGAGTAAGACACGACACACGTTTCTACTCTATCCAAGAATTTGGGCCTCTGTCCCTGATTTATCTGTCAGGGGAGGCTAAACGGACACAACAAATAAGTCTACACATGTACTGAGTTAACAGAAAAGGAAGTTTAATTCTCACTCATCTAAGAGTCCAACATATTTCAGGTCCCTGAAAGGTGTGGAGTGAAGGGGAGTCAGGGAACAAGGTTAATCTGCAGCACACAATCATTCAGGTGCCTGAGATAACAGCAGCTTTATCTTTTTCAACATGCAGTTTCCATTACGACCCGAGTGCTACCACCCCAGCCAACCGGAAGGGGAAGTGAGCATGGGAATGCGCATGGGAAGTTTTTATGGGCCAGTCAGTCCTAGAAGTGTTCACTCAGAGCTGCTCACATGTTCTTCACTGACACTCAGTCATGCAGTCAAAATTAACTCCAAAACAGGATAGTCAATGTTACCTGAGCAGTGAGTATAGAAAGAAGATAAAAACAGATGTTTATAAAAAATAAAAAACTTGAAATCTTCATCAAAAAGGATAATCTAGAAAATTCTGTTAGTACACTCAACTCTCAGAGGTATGGAACTTGACTCCTAGATATTCCTCATATACATCTTTTTGTTTTTCTTTTTTTCTTTGTGCTTTGAGGGCAAGCTATGCAGAATAGCTCATAAGGGGCTTTATTTAGCAAAGACTGTTTCTGCATGAGTCAGTTCTTTTGGGCTTTGAAGTCCCTTTGACATTCACAGAAAAAAAAAAAAAACAGAAACGTTTGTAAAAGTAATGCACTCACAAAGATGAAACAGCATTAACAAATGAAGTGTTCACGAATTTCAACTTCTCCCAAACTATTGCGTAAATGTATACTAGCTGGTTACAGTGAATGCAGAAAGATTCTCAGCAAATTAGACTACTTGTTTGTTTTATATCAGTTCAAAGTATGACGTATTTTTAGCATGCATTAGCTAACATGTCTCATTGTATTACTTAAAAATTTAGAAATTTTATACAAATGCTAACTCTAACTGTGGAACTACTGGGAATTGGAAATAAAACGTTATCTTTACAATTCTCACCAAACCATACTTAAGTGATTGGATAGACTGAACAGGCAACAATCTCAAGCCAGTAATATTAAACATAGAACACACAGAAAATTCAAAGTAGAATTTTACTGCATTTCATTTCACTGGTGAAAACCATAAATATTTAATGCACTTGACACAGTGTGCCTTGTTTATTTATGTATTTTTTGTTTGTGTTTGGTGCCGCTGTGAACTTTACAATAGAGCAGCAAGCAAACCACACGATGCTAAGGTGTCACTGTATTCATCAATACGCAAAGTTCTTGTTTCATACAATATACGAACAAACCTATTTCAAGCACAGCATCATATCCAAGGATGCTTCATTAAGACTGTTTCGTCTATTCACTAAGAATTCTAATTTTCTTGGTTATTCATGTTACTTCAGTGTCAGCCATTCTGATGGCCAGCACCTGTGACTATTACGGTATTCAAATCTTTTCTCATTATACACGGTGATCCTTTCTCCTTCTCCTTTGGACTATATTATACTTCTAAAAGTCTCTGGAGTTTACACAGTTTACTGGAAATTATTAGGTTCCTTGTTTTGATTTACATGAAGGCAGACTGGTATAATGACCTTAGCCTCAGACTTAAAATCAGGATTAAAATCAAGTTCCATTCACAGTACTGCCAGGAATTCTATTACCTGATTTCCAAGCTGTCTGAATCCAAATCCAAACAACACTAAAATGAAGAACTAGTTTGGACAATCTCAAGTGCACTTGGACATTACCAAGTGCAGATTTCTATGTGTGCTTACTTTACGTCTATTTACTTATTCAACCAATGGATATTTACTGTCAGGCATCGCTATCTATTGGGAGAAATTACAAAACATGCACTATGCGTTTCCATGTATCAACTCATTTAATTCTGACATTCTCACATTTAATTGATAAATCTTATATTAACAATGCTTAATAATTTGATGAAGCTTGCATACTAGTAAGTTGTAGAGTTGGGATTCAAACACAAGTGGACCAGTTTTAGAACTTGTCCTGGTAACCACTATGCTCTGTTGCTTCCCACATAGAGGTAAATAAAAGAAGGCCCCTCTCTGAAGCAGCAAAAGAATGAGATTACCTAGAATCATTTGATGTTAAAGCCAAACAGTGGCTTTAAATCTTCACTCCCTGCTTTTGGGAGTTGAATCCATGCAGTCTCTGAAAAATGTGTTTACTCACATTACAAAAACAGATCAGAATCTCAAAAGTAGACGATATCCAAAAGACCACTCGGTCATTTCATAAATGAGAAAGACGAAATCTAGACATTTATTTATCCAAACTTGTATAATTAGTTACACGCAGACTAAAGCACAGAATTCATCTCTTTTGCCTCTCTTGATCTCATACTCATTATCCTGTAATCCTCAAACACAAATGTTTATTACAGTCACCTAGGAAATCTTTAAATACCTACTTTAACCTATTAGTTCACAGCAAATGAATAATATACTAGAATATTTCCAAATATTTGGGGGAACAGTTATGCAAAATGCGCACGAGGACTGTCAGTTATGAGGAATGTCATGCACTCATCCTAGAAAAAGTGCTCCACACCTCATTGCTGAGAGCATCACTACTGTCACCTTCAAAGCACACCCCTTGGGAAGCTGCGCACTGAAGTCAGTGACTAGTCCACCCTTCAAAGCAATTTCGGAACTCTTTCTGGAACGGCCATCAGAGCTGTCATGGTATTTACCCTTCATACTCTGAATGTCATCAAAATGTCTTCTTTTCAATATTTCCTCTATCTTTGGGTAAAGAAAAAAGTCACTGGGGGCCAGATCAGGTGAGTAGGGAGGATGTTCCAATACAGTGATTTGTTTAACTGGCTAAAAACTTCCTCCCAGACAATTGTTCAATTAAGTAGGTGAACCTGCCACTGAGCGACCGCGCCCAATGGCCATTTCAGAAAGAGTTCCAAAATTGCTTCGAAGGGTGGACTAGGTGCTGGTGTCGTGCATAGTTTTCCAAGGGGAGTACTTCAAAAGTGATCATAGTTATATTCAGCAATGAAGTTTGTAGCACTCAGAATATTCAAGTTCATGATCTTAATTGTCACACCTTGTATATGTAAAAAGTTTCCAAGGTGACTGTGTGATTCACTGCTGACCAAGATAATATAAACGTTATTTTAAAATTGGTTTAGAATAATTGTACATAGAAGTAGAAATAAGAGGAAGAGTGGAAACCAAAAAAATTGACAAAAGAGTAGTAATATTCTTGCTGATGATGGTGTCAAAGAAGATACATAAAAGAAGGAATGGCTAGAAACAGAAGAGGCAGGCTCACATATACTAAAGAAGTTTCCCATAAGGTGGCACTTTTTCTTCCAAATTTATCTACCACAGTTCTACATACTGTTATTATTCATAATATTTTTTCTATACACTTCCTTTAAGTATTCTACCTCCATTCCCTTTGCATATGTATACACCTGTACACAAAATATACATATTTGTGCAATATCTGACATAAGAGTCTATGAAAATTCCTGTGAAGTTTAGTCATACTGGCATGGAAAAGATTCAAGAGGATTAATTCCATGTCATTCCCATTCTATGACAACTTGTTAAGTGTTGCATCAAAGAATTAAATTCCACCTATTACTTTGCTTGGGGTACATGCTCACAGAAGAAACATGCTGATAAAGAGAGACTTGGGTAAATTCAAGTTTATAAACAAAATGTTTGTACTAACTAATGAAAAGGTTGAACCTTGAAATTGGTTTGACAAATATAATCAGAAGCACTGTAACTATTTCCAGAGTTTGACCCTTTGGCAACTGTTGTGGATTGACCCTTTGGTAGCTGTCATGGATTGAACTGTGTCCCCCCTGAAATATGTGTAGCAAGTTGGCTAGACCATGATTCTCAGTATTTTGTGATCTCCCAGGATGTGAACCCTACCTCTATAATGTTAATGAGGGAGGATGAACAGCAGTTGTGTTGGTGCCACTGGACCCAAGGTGTAAGTTTGTTTGTGCCTTGAGGCAATCTCTTGAGATATAAAAGAAAGAAGCTAGAGGAGAAAGTTGGGGACCTCACACCAGCAAGAAAACAATGCTGGTAACAGAGCCCATTCTTTGGAAATGACCCGGGTCACTGCACCTCAGAAGCTCCCAGTCCAGGGAAAGATTGTCAATAATGACCTTCCTCCAGAACCAGTAGAAAAAGCCTTCCCCTGGAGCTGACACCCTAATTTGGACTTTTAGCCTACACAACTTTGATAAAATATCTCTCTTTAAAGCTATCCATGTGTGGTATTTCTGCTAAGGCAGCACTAGATAAACAAGACATCAGCTTACAAGACAAATTATGATGAACACTCCATCACTGAGACACACGGAAAATTGTGTGATACATATTTCTGTTCTTTCTCTCTTGACTTCATCACTTAGCTTGGTGTGGAATCATTTTCAACCCCGAACACTTCTACCCTGTTAAAAATTGCTTTCTTACTGATAGCTGATGGTCAAACTATATTATACATATTACTCTATATATTTCTAGAGTGATGAATGCCAACCTAGAAAGAACTATAAATAAAATCACACAAAATAAACACAGACTCGCACCTAACAAGATGTTTTGTTCTGTATTTACAGCAAGAAAATTGGTGTATCTTTCATTTTCAGGGAAAAAAGGAATAATAAAATTATACACATTTGGCTACTGCAAGTACATTTTGATTTCCATAAACAAAAGGAAAAGACTCACTCATAGACCTTCTATACTAAAACTCCTCTCAAAACCTAGATAAAAGTGTGGGAGACACATGTAAGTTAAATTGGGTAGCTAACTCATTATGTAAAAATAACCTTAGTCATTAGCTGACTCGTAAGTATGTCTAATATTTAAAACAAAAGACCAATTATGACTCCTTCAAAAGAAGGAAACATCTAGTCCATAATTACATGTTTAATAACATGTTGTACTTCAATTGCAGGATTACATAAACCATGGAATTATATCTGAGCCTTTTAAAGCATGAAAATCCCCAGGTATAAATAAGAAGCTCTTCATTTTCATTTATTTGCTTTGATGTTGTTTCATTGAGGAGAAGGTAGCATCGAAAACGGCTGCTAACCAAATGATTGGTAGTTCAATTCTACCAGCTGCTCCTTGGCAACCCTATGGGGCACTTCTACTGTGTCCTCTAGGGTCACTACAAGTCAGAATTGACTCTATAGCAACTCTATAGATTTGATTTTAGTCTGTTTATTTCATTTAAAAGTATGATTTCTGAGTAACTCTTCATGTTTCTAATAGTCAATACCTTCAGAAGTGTTCCTTCAAATTTCTTAGTTCCTCATAGCTCTTTGAAACGTTTTTAGCATTATCTTTTTAAATTTTTTCCTTTGCCCTTGCCGTAACGAAACAAAAATCTTCCAAGTATACATCAGGGATGTAGAAAACAAAATTATTTAAATATATGCTATGTTCCTTTGATTATGAAGTGCTGGATCTAAATATGTCTATGTAAATTTACTAACTCCCGTCTAGTTTGTCCCTGTCTTCCTCCTTAGCACCCATGCTGCTCTCTGGTCACCTGCAGCCCACTCCATCCCCACTGGACTAACTGCACCTTATTCCCCGTCACCAACAAAACCCACTGCCGTTGAATTGATTGTGATTCATAGGGACCCTATAGGACAGAGTAGAACTGCCCCATAGTGTCTCCAAGGAGCACCTGCTGGATCTGAACTGCCCATCTGTGGGTTAGCAGTTGTAGCACCTAACCACTCTGCCACCAGGGTTTCCTTGTAGACTATGGGGCTAGGCAAATGTAACGTCCTCTGCCTGCTGGAAGACTGTCCTTTCTTTAGTATTCTTTTTTTTAATTTAAATTCAGTCTTGACCTTCAGCATCCATCCAGGTCAAGGCCTTTTAGAAACTTTTAAGACACCCCTGTTATGTTCAGTGCCTGTCTGATAGCCTTGTACCAGCAACCTTAGGACCGGTTCATGCAAGCACCTGCCACACTCTTACAATTATGTGTCTCTTTTGTCTTCCCTTTCTTAGATGACTAAAAAACTCTAGCGGCCTACTGATTAAGTGCTACTCTCCTCACCAAAAGACTGGCAGTGTGAATCTACCACGTACTCCTGGGAAACTCTATGAGGCAGTTCTACTCTATCCTACAGCGTCATTATGAGTCAGAATTGACGTGACAGCATTTTTTTTTCCCCCTTAATGGATGAACTTCTTGCAGGCAGGTATCCCAGACCATAGTGCCTTGATAGACCCATAATAAGCAATGCATAAATAAGTTAATAAACACATGTACAAATGTATACATTCTGAAGTGCCTCCTCAGTACTACAGAGATCTGGCATGCAGATTAATACTTTATTTAGATGACAATTATATGTATTTTATTTTTTGGTGTCCTGAGCTGCTCCTTATAAGCATTATCTTACAAAGAAATATAAAATGTTGCAGAGTAATGGTGATTAATAACTGATATAAAATATGAGACAAATAGAAAGTTAAGTAAAGGTGACAAAATGTAGCCCAAAATAAAAGCTGATGACTATGAATTCAAATAATTTCTATTTCTTCTGGATCTGTGATACTGTTTTTTGTACCAATAAGACCTTGAATATCGAGATTTTTTTCTTTTATTCAAGGTAATAGTTACTTGTCATCTACAATTTTCTCTATTCTTAAGTCTGACATGTCCCCTTAAATTGCCTTAGGTTTTGAAGAACATTTTGTGACTAGTCTAAGGAAACTGATCATTTCCCTTGAAGTCTTCTCTTCCTACCTCTCTCTGGTGGCCCCTCATTTCAGGCTTCAATACAATTGCAATGCCAGCCAAGCCACTAAGTTGTATTAATTGGTACATTCTATTCCACATGCTTAGAGCTAGTTACATTGAGAAGATAAAGCACATATTTGCATAAATGAATATGTATCAGATGCAAAGTAATGCACAAATATGTGTCTGTGATATATTGGATAAAAATATAGTTCACAGTGCACCCAGAAAGTCTTTACTATTTGACCATATAGGAAGATTCACTTAATTCTATTTTACTGAAAGTGGGATGTGTAAAATAATTTCTGACATCAAAGGAAATGGCCAATGTATGAGTGAATGACCAATTTATCATGAGTGAAAATTTAAATAGCGTTTGGACCCCTTTTTACTATAATCTGATTGATTCTTCATTATTTTCTGGTTAATTGATAGTTTCCTATTCATCTCTGTTTCGTCACTGAAAATCAGAGAATTTACTGAATGTTTTAATCTCTCTGAACTTCAATTTTATTACCTGTAAAAACAAATGAAGTTAGTTATTCCTTTCTCTGGGTGAAAGTACTATGTAAATGTCATTGTTTTTATTGAATTCACGTGAAAAACTGGATAATGTAGTCATGGTATCAGGAAAAAATTAGCCAACATAGCATTTATACATTGTCCTGGGGGAACTAATGTAATGACAGAGAAAATATAATATCTCTTCCCTTATTACTTGGCAGAAAAATTTACCAGGCAGACTCTAATCTCTTTAATAATTTATTTATTCAACAACTATTTACTGTGTGCCTTCTCTGGAAGAAGTTCTTTTCCAGGTCCTGTGAACCTATCAGTGCAGAATAGAGAATAAAATCCCTTACCACACAGAGTTGATATTCTATGGTAATAATAATACTTAAAAAACAAAACAAAACCAAACCAAACCTATCTACATGGTTGGTTGGTTGTTTCCCAATTGCATTCCATGAGGAAGGTGCTGGGATAGATCTTTCATGTCCATCATCTAAAACCTTTAAGATAATGTATGATTATCTTGGCTTTACAGAAAAGAACATTGAGAATCAGAGAGACAAGCTAGTTTATCCAATATTTCAAAGACTAGCAAATTTTAGAACAAGGATTCAAACAGGTTATATATGACTATAAGGCTCACAATCTTTACGGGGTCATTTCCAAAATTAGCCACACCTAACAGAAAGCATTCATACGAGGGGAATGAAAAACAAATAGCCTCTGTTATAAGATCAGAGATCCTTACCCCTTTTACTAGCAAAATTAATATTGACAGCTAGGTCTTCCATACTTTGTTGATTTTTAATACCTGGGCACGCTTCTCTACATAGATCTACAACACTTTATTACTCTACCTTACTTCCTAAATTTTCCATTTTCTGGATTTGGCTTCCTGTGATAGTCACTTTTGTTGATTTTCCAGAATCTCATCTCTCCTTTCTAAATTAAACTTTCAACGATTCCTGCTTTTCTCAATTCAGTTGAACCCTTGAACATTTTAGAACTCATTCATTCTTTCACTGGCTCAATTAACAACTCTGATTATGGACCCAATATTTACTAAGCTGCTGTTAAGCGTGAGAAAGAAATGTAAATAAAACAGGGACTCTGTACAGCTCTAGGTTTACTAGTTCTCTCTAGTTTAGCTAATCAACTATTCCAAAAACAATACATCTCTTATGATATGTGTGTATGTTGTGTGTATGTCAAGGTTTAGTTATGAAAATATCACCACTTTTACTTTTTGGTTCATATACATGTTTGACAAGTTTTTTTTTTTTTTTTTTAACTAGAGAATAATAAAAGAAAATGCAGAGAACTAAAAAAGACAAATCACCTACATCCTCCAACCCAGAAATAACTCCTTTGCATCAAATCCAACTAGCCTACAAATTTATTTCTATTTATAGTAACACATTTTCAATAACTAAAAATGAACTGATTTATTCAATCAACTAAGTAGCCTAATCTATACAAAATAAATCACTAAACTGATTAAATTGGATATAAATCCACATCAAAGTGTTATAGCTATAAAAAATGTGGTAAATATGATGTTTAAATATGATGTGTACACTGTGTATATACATAAATGAACAGTAAAATATTAAACATTTCTAACTTTCAGGGAAGCTAAATTCCTTCCTCAAATTGACTGGCCACATAACTGATCCACAGAGCTTATGAAAATTTATTACATTTCATCTCAAGCCCCATTTGGGAAAAGGGACAAAGTTTGTCTTCAAATTACAGCTCAAATTGCTACTGCATTCCATATGCACAATCAATACTGATTAATAACAATGAAAGGAAGGCTGCCTTGAGTCTGGCATGGTACAATCCTGAGGGAATCTAGATTATCAGGGGATGTGCCGTTCCATGCTGCAACATACATCCCTGTGCTCAATTTTGGGTTTTGACGAACTAAAGTTTGTTCAGTAGGCTTTAGCTAATTTCTTTTGGGAAATCAGCTCAGTGAAATCCATAGGTAGCTTCAATTTTTACATTTAAGGGGGCAAACTGACAAACTTAACACTTACCAAACCACAACATAACCTGAAACCTACCCATACTTACCCACACAGAAATTGCTAATATGTATATATGACTTAACTCTTCCCAACTAAGGCCGAATTTGTTTTGTTAAGAAGTCTGGCAAAATCCATCTCTTAAAACAAATATTTACTCAAGAGATACAAGTTTATCTATCAGTATTCAAAGGATATCAAGGAAAAAGTGAGCCAAGGTAAAATTGGGGGAGAGAAAAAGACATAAAATTGATCATTTAATTTTTTTTAATTGGAGATAATTTAATATAGCATATCTAGTCTCATAATCACTTACGAATGCACTTTACTGGTGATTAATTCTTTAACAAGGTAGTTCATGTTATGATTTAAAAAACAAACAAACAAGCTGACTGCCATCAAGTAGCATTACCTAAATTTTTTAAACAAACTTTTCCTCTTTTTTTCCCCACTTAAGTTAAAATTGGTTAAGAAAGGCTTCTTTCCTACCTATTCTAAGGCATCAGATGTCCTACAAAACTTGTGGAGGTAGCCTCTTCAGGTGAGGTGATGTCTTTGGGCTCTGTTTCCAACTTCCATGCTTTCGTCTTATGGTGGAAGACATTCTTCATGGGTCTCTTGGATTTCTGCATGTCTTACAAGTGGAGACACTGACAGCTGTTATTCCTGCCTTTTCAAGGACGTTTGTATAGAGAACAATCTTGGAAGACAGAAGTTTCTCCCTGCTCAGCAAATGATGGATTTCTTTACAGTCTAGCATAATAAAGATGCTTTTCTTATCTGAGACCAAGAATTGGTTTACTTGCCAAGCCAAGCCAAATGCTTACTTGCAGTATATTTAAAAAAAAAAAAAAAAATCCTTAAAATCATGGAGCCTCACTTATGACATACAAAGTTCTGACAATGAAGTTCATGAATTAATCCTAGAAAAAGTGCTACATATCTCATTGCTAAGTATCACTCTGATCACCTTCAAAGCATACCCCTTGGGAAGCTATACACCAACTCCATCACCTAGTCCATCCTTCAAAGTAATTTTGGAACTATTTTTCTGCAGTGGCCATCACAGCTGTCATCATAATATCACTGATGTCTTGAATGTCATCAAAATATCTTCCTTTCAATATTTCTTTTATCTTTAGGTAAAGAAAAAAATTCGTTGAGGGCCAGATCAGGTGAGTAGGTTGGTGTTCCAATACAGTTATTTACTTACTGGCTACAAACTCCCTCACAGACAGTGCCAGGCAAGCAGATGCATTGTGATGCAAGAGCTATGAGTTGGTGAAAATTTCAGGTCATTTTCATCTAATCTTTTCACACATAATTTTTAGCACTTCCAAATAATAAACTTGGTTAACTGTTTGTACAGTTGGTACAAATTCATAATGAATAATCTGTCTGATATAAAAAAAGCTTAGCAACATTGTTGTGACTCTTGACTTGGACTTTTTTTGGTCATGGAGAATTAGCTGACTTCCATTGTGCACTTTGTTGCTTTGTTGCAGGGTCATAATGGCACACACACGTCATCACCAGTGATAACACGGCCCCAAATATCATCTTGCCTCTCCAAAAGATCTTGACAAACTCTGACTCGCCTTTGCTTTTGTTCATCATTGAGCTCCTTCGGGACCACTTCTGCACACACCTTTGTCATGCAAAGATTTTCAGTTAAGATTTTCCTGTTTCTCTATCAATGTTTACTTCGTCTATCAAGCCTCTCACAGTCAGCCAAAAATTTTCACACAAAATTTGATGAATTTTTGCAACATTTTTGTCAGTTTTGCTCCTTACTGCCTGCCCTGACTTCTCTTCATCAGTGATGCTTTCTCTCCCCTCAGAAAAATGTGTACTCACTTTGTACATTGACATTTTCTTCATGGCATTATCCCCATCAACTTGGACTAACATTTCCTTGATTTCACTTCCTCTCTTGCTAAGTTTAACAAGAAATTTAATGTTTGCTCATTGCTCTAATTCCAGCTCCAACATTCTTGTGATGGCACAAAGAAACACACAACAATAATGAACACCATTCAGCAAGACACTGCCACATGTCAACACGAACACAGCTGTGAGACACTGATATACCAAGGTTATAGTTATCAAACCTTACTGAGTTGTTTGTAGTGCTGCCAATATAAGCAGACAGTGGCAAGTTAGTGAATGTAATTGTCAGATCCCATAAATCCACTGTGTGTGTGTGTAGGTGTCAACCTAGCACTCTTTTCCTCTCCCTGTAGCAATGTGGGCTTGGGTAACTGATAGAAGAAAATGAGGGAGTGGGGTCAAAATGGTGGACTCCTTAACTCTCTCCAAAAACTAAGGCCAGGTTTGATAGTTAAATGGAGCCTTCTGGATACCCAGTGAGCCCTAGGACATGGCATAGGGCTGTCATTTTGGCTACATGCCACTGAATGGAAAATTTCTTTTCTTTTGCTGACCCCCTCCCTTGTTTAATGGCTGGCTCTTGTGGACTAAAGGTAACTACCAGCTTTAGCTTTGTTTCTTTTTGTTAGCCTGTGGCAGTGATTGGGCTTAAGTGGCAGCAAAGTTCTGCCACACTGCTGATGTGATCAGATGGTGAGCCTGGCTCCAGACCCTGAGCACCACGGCCCCTCCACCCCTCTTTCTGAACATCCACCACTGATTCAGCTATTTCCCAGTGGGCAAGAGTTGCCATCTTGTCTGACTGGAAGGCAGAGCTACCCAAAAGGAGGCCTCAGTGGGGGCTAATTCCCAGTCTATGAGGCAGTGTCAGCCTGGGAAGTGCTCCCTCAGAAGAAAAACTGTGTTTAGCACAATTTACCCTTTGGGTAGGGCCCGGCAGCTAATAACAGCAGGGAAACAGCCTGTCCATACTTTGAACTAGCTCACAGCATCAGGACAGTCAGGCTCTCGGGTTTGCAAGCCCATCGTTCCAGCTGACAGCCTGACTGTTTTCAGAAGCTGTCAGATAGCTTTTACCTTTCAAAATAAGGCTACCTAGAGAAATAATTCCATATCTTTGCCAGCCAGGAGGTGGAGCCTGCTGTCAAAGAGAATCCACTGGGCCCAGTCACTGGAGTACATAGAGGTAACTGCTGATCAACTTCTACATCAGCTCCTATTAAGGCAACACCAGAAAAACTAAACAACCTCTAGATGCCCAAACAGCAACAGACCTTGCCAACCATGGCTCCAGAAAGCTCCAAAAAGAAAGAATCAAAGAACTTCCCAGATGAAGAAGCTTTTCTGAAACTTGTGGATGCTGACTACAAAAGAATTATATATAGAGCACTCCTAGACATTATACAAAATTTAGCAGACCAAAATGAAAAACTAAGCAAGCTGTTTGAACTGATGGAACTCCAGCATCCTGAAATCCAACAGATCAATAACAAAATTAAAGAATCAGAAAACTCAATTCAAAGCCCAGAGAACAGAACTGAACAAAGAGAAAGCAGACTTTCTGACTTGAGAGACAGAACTACTGACTCCAGCATTTTTGAGGAGAAATCAGAGAAAAGACACAAGAAAAATGAAGAAGCATTAAGAAATATGTGGGACTGTATCCCAGGAACAATCTACTATTACTTGGAATTTCTGAACAGAAAGGGACACCTGAAAACACAGAGAGGATTGTTGTTGACTTGCTGACAGAAAACTTGCCAGAAATTATGAAAGAAGAGAACATAGATATCCAAGATGTGTATCAATCACCGTATAATATAGACCCCAAAAGAAAGACTCCAAGACATATTATAATCAAGCTTAACAAAATGAAACACAAGCAGAAACTCTTAAAGGCAGTGAGTCTCAAAACAAAGCTAACATTCTGAGGAAAGCCCTGTAGGCTTTCATCTGACTTCTTGGCAGAAACTATGTTGACACGGATGCAGTGGGGTGGCACATTCAAAGCCCTGAAGGAGAAAAACTTCCAATCAAGAATTACATATTCTGCAAAGCTGTCTGTCAAATATGAAGTGAAATTAAGACCTTTGCAGATAAACAAAAACTCAGAGACTTTGTAAAAACCAAACCAAAGCTACAAGAAATACTGAAGAAGTTCTTGGCTTAGAAGAACAAAACCATGAACTCTATATTTTAGGAGACAATACAGGATACGTCATCCAGAAACACACTCAGTTAGGGAAGGCACAAAACCCCAACCAAAGCTATAATACCAAAATTAGTGGTCCAGTGATCATATCAAGAAAACTATGAATCCATCACATTAGAAAGAAGGATATATTACAATACTTATAGTCCATCCAGATGGAGACAAAGTTAATAAGATATTTAGAAGTTAAAATCCGGTTTAAACATACTTTATTAAGAGGCATCGTAGGAGTAGCCGCAAAGCACAACAAAGAAGCGACATTTCAAAACAAGAAACACAATACAGGAGTCTCAACAAACACAAAACCAACACTGCAAAGAGTGAAAAATAAACCCATAAAGAAGAATGTCCCAGAACAGAATAGCAACAGCAACAGAGAAAACATCAACACAAAAATAAACACAGCAAAATGATAGCACTAAACATATACCTATCAACAATTACTTTGAAGGTAAATGGACTGAATGCTCCAGTAAAGAGACAAAAAGTGGCATCTTGGATCAAAAGACACGACCCGTTTATATGCTACTTAAAAGAAACTCACCTTAGACTTAAAGATATGAACAAATTAAAAATTAAAAGATGGAATAATATATACCAAGCTAACAATATACAAAGAAGATCAGGTGTGGCAATACTAATCTCAGATAAAATAGATTATGCTGTAAAAAAAAAAGCTCAGTAAAGACACAGAAGACTTTGCTGCAACAATTAACCAACTAGACCTCATCGACATATACAGAGCTTTCTATCCACCATGTGGAGTAAAATTAGTCAGTGGCACAAGGACAAATATGGTATGAGACTCCTACTTTAAGCACTTGAAATCTGACTAATACAGAAGAAGACTCTTTGACCTCTTTGACGGTTGCTATGAGGGGAGGGAGGGAAGAGAGGGCTGGTTATAGATTAGATAGTTGATAGAAATTTGGTGGGATGAAATCAGTGACAGCACACATTAGAAAGAAGATCAATTTAACTGGATTTCAACATAATCTGAAAACTCTTCCAATCTTAATCCAATACATAAGGACAGAGTAACAGGGGCAGGGGTCCAGGAACCATGCTCTCAGAGGACATAGAGGCCAATTGGCATAACTAGTCTATTGCTAAGACAGTCCTATCCACCCCATACTGGTGAGTGGCGTCTGGGATCTTAAAAGCTAGCACACTGCCATCTGAGGTACACCAATTTGTCCCAACTCATCCAGAACAGATGATCACCCAGGACAAAAATAACACAGGGGCAATAGAACCCAGAAGACAGAAAGACCCATGTGAATGGTGACTACATCAACACATGACCAGAAGAACCAGATGGTGTGACAGGGCTCCCAAAATTGAGTCCCAGGGGCAATACGAGAATAAGAAGGAGTGTACCCTGAGAACTCCACTAAAAGACCACAACTGATGGTCTGAAGGTCTGGGGGTTCCCCTGGGAGCATGGTCCCTATACCTGGAGCTGCCCTTGATAATAAATCATTACTGAGGTCAACTTCTTGGACAGGAATGAATTGGACTTGGTGACATATCGTGTGTGCACTTTATGGTTCTATTTATCTATAGGATGTCACCCATCTGGCCTCTTACTAGAGGTGAGTGGAGAGGGTGAAGAGGGGATCGGAGATTGTTAGGAGGATATGACTTGCGTAGTACAAAAAGGAGGAGTGTGTTGTTACCAGGCAAGGAGAGCAGTGAGAGCTACACATAGGTGGGCCTGCAAATTTAAATAAATAAAAAAGAAAAGAAAATGATCATTATCCGGTTCCTGCTACTACTATGAGTAATTAGCTGTCCTTGTCTTTTATCAATATCCACAACAATCTGGCAGTCTCTTCACAGTTCTTGATATCTTGTTTCTCCAGTTTCTATTCTCAGCCTATATACGGATTCTCTTCTCAACTCTTGGTTGGCTGGCTTCTCAACTCAGTCCTTTCAGATAATGCCTAATTGGATTGACACGCATTTCTTTCAATTCAATTTCTCCCTGAATTTCTCTCTTTAGTAGATATTTCTCATTCTAAGGTTACTGTTTCTTTAGAAAAGTACAACATCGGAGTACATAAATAAATGTCAAGGAACCATAGTACATAGGGAAGATAAAAAGAACACAGTGTATTAACTAGTTGTCCTTGAGTCAGTCCTCATCCATATGTCAGAACAGAACTGTGCTCTATAGGGTTTTCAATAGCTGATCTTCTGGAAGCAGATTGCCAAGCCTTTCTTCCAAGGCACTTCTGGGTGGATTCCAGGCTCCAAACTTTCAGTCAGCACCCAAGCTCAGTAAACGTTTGCACTACCCAGGGACTTCCACATGAAGTATGGCCATGAAAAATCTGTATAGCTAGTGGCTTTTAAATCGTATCCCTACAAAGAACATCACATTGGAGAACTAATGGTTTTGAGGCTCCAAGAATGAGCTATGTTTCCTTGCTAGATGGCTTTCTTATCTGAAAGTTTTAAACGATTTTTTTTTCTTTTATCTGTGCTCACTGCTAAAAATATTGCTTTTATAGGCACCTTATTACTTGCATCCTTCCCCAGCCATCCAACAATTCAGTCAGTGGACACATATTCAGGGAAGCACGGCTGGCGATAAAATGGTAAGACATTTTTTGCTTGCTCGTGATCTTTTGGAAACCCTGGTAGTGTAACAGTTAAATAGTTAAGTGCCACAGCTGATTACCAAAAGGTCAGCAGTTTGAATCTAACAGGAACTCCTTGGAATCTCTATAGGACAGTTCTACTCCATCCTGTAAGGGTCGTTATGATGCAGAATTGACTTGACAGCAGTGGGTTTGGTTTTGTTTTGTTATTGTTTACTTGAAAGAGTTCCATAAAGATCAGCAGTAGATTTCTTAAGAATCACTGTGAACTCATTAGAAATACAGATTTTGAGAGGTTGCACCACAAGGATTCTGATTCAATAGGGTTGATGCGTAGCCCGGATACTTTCCATTTTAATCAGCTTCTTAGGTGATTATGAGGTCATTTGTCTGCCTAATAGTCTACGAGAAACCTTCTTCCAGAAACTGTCTGTGTTGTCGTATGTAGCTGAGTTGACTGTAACTCACAGAGACCCTATATAACAGAGTAGAACATCCAGTTTCCTAAGCTGTAAACCTTCACCAGTGCAAATCACCAAATCTTTTATTTCAAGGAGCCACTGTTGTATTCAGATGATCAGCTTTCTGATTAGCAGCTCAGCATTTATCCATGCACAACCAGGGCTCCTCAGAAACTTACTACTTCTCTGGCATTACACATATCTACTTAGTCTGTTTCACAAGGGCAATTCAACACCAAGACGCAGACTAGATATTACTAGACTGGGTAACTGGTGGATAACAGTGAATTGCTGTAGCCAACATCTTAACTTTCAGGAGTTGTTTATTCATTTTTTCCTGGCCCAGGTTACTGAAAGATTTGTATTAATGTGAAAACAAATTGCTGATTTGTTTCAGCATGTTTGCATGTATTTAGAACAATTTCTTCTGATTCATGATACAAAAATCAATGCAAATTATTAGCAATAGGCACATATAGGAAGTACATAAATGGAACAAAAATTCTGAAAGTTGTAGATGTCAGAACACCTTGATAAAATATTATTGCCCCAAAGATATTTTCTTTGAAGAAGGTAATATAAAACTTTGGGAGAAAAACTAAGAGGGCATGTTAGAAAATACAGACTGCTGCAGTCACTGTTGTTGAGATTATAATATATATGATAGATTATATGAAAAAAATTGCTATATTATTGTTTGGCGTCAGTTAGAGAAAGGTATATATTAATGGCCTGATTATTCTGTAGCCATCTCCCAATATTCTAAATTCTTAATAGTGATATTCATGGAGCAATTCTTTCTTCAGTGTCTCAATATTTTCTAAATTAAATAGAAATAATCCACCTTAGTAACAGGCACAACACAGCTAAATCACTTGTCTTTGAGTACAGCACAGCACACGTCATTTCCATCTGGTTTGCTTGGGAGTAATACTTTTAAATTTGTCCAGAGCACACTCCAAATGGAACCCATGAAAATGAAGAAAACTTATGTTTAAAGAGCATTAGAGATATGGATACCACAATCTATAACGAAAAAAACTTGAGCAATATTGAAAACTTTTTAATCTGTACATTACATGGCATTATCATAGGTTTGCTTGTGACAATTAACATCATAAAATAGTATCAATATTCAAGCATGGACACATTTCTCTGTCAGTAGGTGATCTTTATCATACCATCTTTTAAAAGAAATAGCAATACAAATTCTAGATATTATTTTCTAGATGTTTGATCTTTTCTTTGAAGTTGAGAAAAGGTGATAGAACTTACAGTTTACGACAACTTTTACTTTTTTCACATCTGGGAATGACACATCATTTTCCGCACTGCACTCATATTCCCCAGCCTGGTCTCTTGTAATTCCATAAATATCCAAATACTGTCCATTTTCAAATGGTTTTGCTAGGAGAAAAAAGTACAGTATGTTTAATTGTCACTGCCTGAGGCTTTATTCAAGTAAAACAACAATCTCATGACTTGCTATTAGATATTGCTGACAAAACAATTTAAAAGGAACTTAGGGAATTATTAAATTCTTTGTTCTTCTATGTTCAGAGGAAAATTCAAAGAAAAAAGCAGAAGCTGAACAAGGGATACTATAAAAACTATTTTCCCAGAACAGGATATACATGTGTTCTTTTTAATTGATTGTGATCTCACAACCTCGTCACACATCAAATGGAGCTCTGCACATTTCTGTAATTGAGTTCAACAACCTTCTAGCAGTGTAGATGAAATTCACTAATATGACTTGGTACATATTGACTTTTATACAGTGTAAGCTAGCAATCTGACACTTAACCTAACTAAATGTTACTTTTCTTTTGGAGTAATCACATGCCGGCACTCAAGGTTTTAAGCCAGACAACTTGATAAGAGTAGAGAGAGATATTATTCCACTGTGATATTTCAATTTCCAAAAGTGTTAATGTTACCAATAAAAGTACACCATGTATACTAGCCTCATTTAAAAAAAGAAAAAATCAAGATTATCAAATTAAGAGCTAAGTAGTTACAATAACTAAGTAAATTATTTTCTTATTATTGGCAAAATATAGGCAATATCATTTGCAATTTCAACTTTTTACTTGTAAGATTCAGTGAAAACAATAATATCAAACATATTGTGTAGCCATCACCAATACCCATTGCCATGCTTTCCATCATCATAAACAGAATCAGTACATTAGAGAAATATACTCCTCAACTGTCTTTGTTTCCTCTAAAAATGACTTTTACCAAATTTTGCTTGTTGTTATTGTATTAAATAGTTTGTATTGAGGGGCATTGTCAGAAAGGCCATGTGAAGCTTCCTATTATCTTTTTTATTAGTGAAGTTATTGAGGTCCTTGTTTATTATAGTCATTGTATCCATTTACTGAGTACCTGTGGGGGAAATTTATCATACATCTCAGTACCAGTAAAAGTTTTACTTCTGACATCCTAATTTGTTTTGATACTATGATTCATCATCCAATGAGCTGATTGTTTACATTTTTGTTTTGGACCACTAGGAAATTCAAAGCTAAGATGATGGAAAAAATACTTTTGATGTCTATATACCTGTGTTTTGAGGCTCATTAATATGTGGATAGACCAAGACATCATAAACAGGAATATAAAATCAAGGATATTTAGAAAATTGCTCTATCATATACAGTGGTGCAGAACTGTGTTAAAATCAAATAGATTAGATGATTTCCTATTGAATATTATTGTAATGCCTTTGGATCTTTGGTTATCAGCAGAAATAACTGCTGATCTAACCCCAAACGAGGAAGTATGGGGTGTTTAATAAGTATGCTCTGATAATTTTGACAATATTTTAAGATTACCAAACAGCATGCCAGCCCTTAATCATACTGAGTCTGCCAAAAATCACTTAGCATCTTACAAAAGTAGAGATACACCAATAGCTAATTCAAAATGTGCTCTTGTGTATGCCCTTGCCACAAAAGAGGAGACAGCTTATACCAACAATAGAGAAAGAAATAGTGAATTATGTGGACTACAAAGTAGATGCACTAGATTTCATATGACCCAGAAAAGCACTTTTAACATTTCTTGGGGGGTGAGTTTTTTCATATAAATAAAGACAATAACACCTACTTCATAGGGCTACTACAGGTGTTAAATAGGAGAATGTGTATAACCAAATAAAAGACCAAATCCATTGTCACTGAGTTGATTCTGACATACAGTCACCCTACAGGAATGAGTAAAACTGAATCAGAAGCTTCCCAAGACTGTGAATCTTTATGGAAGCAGACTGCCACATCTTTCTTCTGTGGAGTGGCTGGTGGATTTGAACTGCTGACATTTCAGTTAGCAGCCAAGCACTTTAGCCACTCTGCCACTAGGGCTCCATGAAGTATATAAAGCCTTGTGCAAAATCCTGATAAAACAGAAATTTGAAGATCTTATTGAGAGATTTATTTCATTGCTCAGTCTTACTTAGTATTTGCTTTTAACAAGAGTTTTGATTTTGGATCTCACAGAATAAACTAATACCAACAGAGCTGGTACAACTATTTGATACTTTAAAACAGAAAAACAACATGTATCTTATCAGGTAGGAATAACATTTACTCAATGTAATACTCCCAGAGCCTTTCTAATTGCCAAAACATATTTTGGATTTTGTCAGCTTTTTTTTTTTTTTTTCCTAAAAAAAAAAATCTGGCCTCCATTTGGCTTCTTTTCAATTAAATCTTCTTTCCTTTTTCCAATTTATAGAGAGTAAAGCAGGACTAAGTAGGACCCCCCCCCCCGCCAGTTTTGTGCCAACTGCTTTCTACTATTCTAACTTCTTTCTCATTTTGACTGCATCTGGAGTGACAACATAATACAATAAACTCTACCTCTGATACCACTTGAGGATACTCATTCTTAGACAAGCTCTACTAAACCTGAATCTCTTTATGGAAATGCGACCTCATATCCACTGATACTAAAGAACCCCTCCTGAGTGGTACAACTTCATCTTCTTTCTACTTTTTTTCCACAGTGTGCGCCATTTAATGACCCTAGACTCATTTTTCTTAGAAAATAAGTGTTTTAATTTTTTAGTGGAAAATTTAGTTCCTGCTTTTCTTCTTAAAAATTTAAATTGTGTCATGTTCTCTGCAGTTAATAAGCTCAGTTCCCAGCCAGAGTAAAGCCTGGATATGGTAGGTGCTCAATCAGTTGAAAGTTCAGATCATTAAAAAAATAATAATCTGTCCTGCTCATGGATAGGAAGACTCAATATTGTGAAAATGTCTGTTTTGCCCAAAGCACTCTACTTATATAATGCAGTACCAATACAAATTCCAGCAACATTTTTTAATGAGATGGGCAAACAAATTATCAGCTTTGTGTGGAAAGGGAAGAAACCCTGAATAAGTAAAGCACTACTGGAAAAGAAGAACATACTGGGAGGCCTCTTACTACCTGACTTTAAAACCTATTACACTGCCACAGTAGTCAAAACAGCGTGGTATTGGTACAAAAGGAGATATATAGACCAATGGAGCAACATAGAGACCCCAGGGATGCCACCATACTCCTACGAACAGCTGATATTTGACAAAGGTCCTAAGATTTTGAACTGGGTTAAGAACAGTCTCTTTAACAATGGTGCTGGTATAATTGGATATCCATCTACAAAAAACTGAAACAAGACCCATATCTCACACATTACACAAAAATCAACTCAAACTGGATAAAAGACCTGAATATAAAAGCTAAAACAATAAAACTCATCCAAGATAAGATAGGGTCAAGAATGGACATTTAAAATGCACTATAGACAGACTTCAAAATCTGACAAACAAAACACATTCATCAGAAGAGAAAATAGATAAATGGGAATTAATAAGAATCAAACACTTCTGCTCATCCAAAGACTTCATCAAAAGAATTAAAAGACCACCTACAGAATGGGAAAAAATATTTGGCAACTGTATGTCAGACTGACACCTGATCTCCAGAATCTATAAGGTTCTACAAAATATCAATGAGAAAAAGAAATATCATCCAATTAAGCGGTGGGCAAAGGAGATGGTCAGACATTTCTCTAAAGAGGAGATCCAGGCAGCCTAAAAACACATGCAGACATGTTCACGATCATTAATTATTAAAGAAATTCAAATCAAAGTGACAATGTGATACCATCTCACCCCAACAAGATTGCCATGATCCAAAAAATGCAAAACAATAAATGTTGGAGAGGCTGTGAAGAGATTGGAATGCCCCTTCACTGCTGGTGGGATTGAAGAATGGTGCAACCTCTTTGGAAACAATTTGGCATTACCTTAAAATAAGGGATATAGATATACATTTGACCCAGAAATTCCTCTGCTTGGAATATATCCTACAAAATCAAGGCCATTCACACCAACTAATACATGCACACAAATGTTCATTGCAGCACAGTCCACGATAGCAAAAAGTTGGAATCAACCCAGATGCTCAACAACAGAAGAATGGATCGGTAAATTTTGGGATATATACTCAATGGAGTACTATACCCTGATAAAGAACAAAGATAATAGCAGGAAACATCTTTCAATTTGGTCTCATCTGGAGGACATTATGTTGAGTGAAACTAGTCAGCAACAAAAGGACAATTATTATACGAGACCCCCACGATAAAAACTCAAACGCATACTCATACATAAGAGAAAAGACTCTTTGATGGCTATAAGGGTGGGGAAGGTTGGGAGGGTGGGAGGGCGAGGGGCAAGGGTTTACATTAGATAGTTGTTAGAAATTTGGTGGGGTGACATTGGTGATAATACACATTAGCAAGAAGATCAATGTTAATGGGACTTTGACACAACTTGTGTACTCCTCCTCTCTTAACCCAGTATTGTAAGCAAAGAGTATGTACACTTTCACTTTTTATTTAATAAAAAAGAAAAAAAATAAGAAGAACAACAACCAATATGGTGCTGCAGACAGAAGCATCACACTGTACCTCCACAACAAAGACTTGAATAGCTAAGAAAAACAGAGATAAACATCAGTCCTGAAACCCTAAGTATCAAAAAAAGAGATAAAGAACTCAACCAAGCACCAAATGGAATAAGAAACTGACAGAGAACAGATAGAAAAGAGAAATGGAGCAGAAGTTCCATATCAGCTAACACAGCACGAATCAGCTGTCTTGGACTCCTGTCACAGATCAGTGAACAGGTAGAATAGGAAAGCAGTTCCATAGAGCTCCCAGAAGGACACAGAGAGTCTGCTGAGCCTGCCCTGATGCACCCATAGCTGAGTAATTAGTCCTGCCCATTGGACAAGGTGAAAAGGATCATGCCCACAGATAACCAAACAACAAAGCTCACAGCCCATTTGCTGAGATGTAATCAAATAAAGAAAAATGCAGAACTAAACAAAGAAATCTACAACCAATAAAAGAAAAAAAAAAAAACAAATATAGAATGTCCTGAAGACAACAGACAATGTCAACAGATAGATATATATATACAAAAAAAAAAAAAAAAAAAAAAGACAGGATGGTTCCAGTAGACATTCAAAACAAAATACCATATAGTGTTCCAGTAGAAGAAAAGGCACTGGAACTACCTGATAAGGAATTAAAGTTTTGAATCCTCAGAGCCCAGTGCATCAGCCAGGAACTGAACCTGGGCCAACTGCTTGGAAGGTAGCTATGCTCACCACTATACCACTCTATTGATGTAGTAGTTAAATGGTATGGCTGCTAACCCAAATATTGGCAGTTCAGATCTGCTAGGTGCTTCTTGGAAACTCTATGGGGTGGTTTTACTGTATCCTATAGGGTCACTGTGAATCAGAATTAACTCTTTTTTTTTTTTCCTTTCAATACTCAGAGTTATCCAAGAGTTGAAGCAAAAGACAGATATAAAAGAGGTAAAAAACAGACATACTCACAGAAAAAGCTGACAAATTCATGGACAATACAGACAAAACAAAGTGGAAATACTCAGGAAAACAACACAGCAGCAAAATGCCAAAATATTTACACATAGACATCATACAAAAAATAATAATTAGAAATCCAAAAGATAAACAATAAAATTTCAGAAATGGACACTGTCTAAGAAATACTGAGGAGCAATTGTGAAATAACAGGAGGCAGAATCAGTGAACTGAAGATAAATACTTATATACCACTTTGCTTGAAGAAAAATCAGAAAAGAAAGAATGAAGAAAAATGAAGAAACTCTGAGAATGGTGTTGGATACAATCCAAAGGCAAAAACTTTCCAGTGATTGGAGTTGTAGAACAACAGAAAACAGACAGGATCACTGACAAATAGCTGACAAAAAACTTCCCTAGTATCATGAAAGATGAAAAGATAAACATCTAAAGAGGTCAATGAACCTTATACAGGATAGGTCCCAAAGGAAAATCATCAAGGTATATCTTAATCATGCTCACAGAAACCAAAGACAAAGAATCCTGAGAGCAGTTGAAAAACAAAAAAATGAAATGTTGCATACAGAGGGGAAACACTAAAACTAAACTCTGATTACTCAGCAAAAGTCATACAGGCAAGAAGGTAATGGAATTGCATATATAAAACCTTGAAAGAACAAAAAAAGATGCCATCCAAGAATAAGATACACACCTACAAATTCATTTTCAAAAATGATGGCAAAATCAGGATATTTCCAAATAAACAGATATGAAAGGAATATGTAAAAACCAAACCAAACTTACAAGAATTATTAAAGGGAATCCTTCTACTTGAGAACAAACATCTGATGATGGTCTGAATGGGGGATGTAAAACTGCACCAGCTACGTACCATCATTGGAAACAAATTCTCAAGGACTATCAAAACAAAAAGAATTACAATAGGAAACCAGAGAGGTTAATCTGCATGTGACAATAGCATCAGAAACAATCAAAGAAGATATAAATACTATAGGTATATACTTTTCTAACTGAGAGGAAGGCAAGTAATGAAAGGCTGCTTCTAACTCAGCAAGTTAAGTGTAAATTTCAAGGTAACTACAAATAAAGTTAACAAACCTATTTGTTAAAATAAAGAAGAAAAAAATAGTCTTAGTAAAAACAAAATCTACAAAAACAAAAGAAATGAAAAAAAAATCCACTAATCAAAGAAATTCAGCACAGGAGAGTTAGAAGAACAAAGAAAACATCAGCACCACAAAAAAATCACTACAAAATTCCAGCATTAAACTCACATCTATCAATACTTGGCTGTGAATACTTACTATGAAAGTAAATGTACACAAAATAGATAGTGACATAATAGATAAGAAAACAAGATTTATCCGTGTGCTGTCTACAAGAGGTGCACATTTTTAGAAACAAAGATCTGAATTTATTAAACATCAAAGGATAGAAAAAATATTTCAAGTAAGCAGCCTCAATAAAGAGCAGAAGTAGCAACACTAACATTAGATAAAATAAATATTAAAACAAATCCACCATTGGGAGCATGGCCCCTAGGCCTGATGCTGCCCCTGTTCATAAATCATTACTGAGGTGAATTCCATGGACAGGAATAGATTGGACTCAGCAACAGAGAGTGACCACATTGTGTGTGAACTTTATGGTTCTATGCATCTATAGGATGTCGTCCTACTAGCCTCCCTACTGGCCTCTTACTAGAAGGGTATGGAGAGGGTGGATAAGAGTAGACAGGAGATAGTTAAGAGGATATGACATGTATAGAACAGAAAGGAGGAGTGTGCTGTCACTGAGCAAGGAGAGCAGTAAGTGCTGCACATAGACGGGCATGTGAATTTAAACTCAATTGCACTTGGCTTGGCTGTACATTTTCATTCAATCACAATAAATAAATACAATATATAAAAACAAGAGCAATAACAAAAAACAAATCCACTATAAAAGACAAAGAAGGTCTTAAATACTGATTGAAAGGATGATCCGCCATGAAAACACAACCATGATAAATACCTAAGCATCCAGAGACAGGACTCCAAAGTATATAAAACATACTAACAATTCTTAGAAGAGAAATTGACAGTTACACAGTAATAGTAGAAGACTTCAACATACCACCATTGGTAAAGGACAGAATATCTAGAAAGAAACTCAACAAAGATACAGAAGATCCAAAGGTCACAATCAGCTAACTTGAACTAATAGACATATATAAAACACTCCACCCAAGAGCTGCAAACTACGAAATCTTTTACAACACAGAATAGACCACATTCTCCAGATATAGACCACACCTTAGGCTACAAAGCAACCTCCAACAAAATCCCAAACACTGAGATTATGTAAAGTATCTTCTCTGATCACAAAGCCATCAAAGTAGAGATTAATAATAGGAAAAGCAAAGGATAAAATCAGTTACTTACAAACTGACCCTATTTAAAAACCAGTGGGTAACAGAAGAAATCAAAACTGAATTAAAAAATTCCTACAATCAAATAAGAATGACAACACATCACACCAAAACACCTTTAGGACAGAGCAAAGGCAGTGTTTGTGGGTCAATTTTTGTCAATAGATGTACATATCAAAAAAGAATAAGTAGACAAAATCAGAGCATTAGCTACACAACTTGAACATACAAAGAATAGCAAAAGAAGCACATATATACCAGAAGAAAGGAAAAAAATAAAGATCAGAGCAGAAATAAATGAACTAGTGAATACAAAAAACACTAAAATGATCAGCAAAACCAAAAGCTGGTTGTTTGAAAGTGTCAACAAACCACTGACTAAACTGACAAAACAAAAAGGAGGGAGGACTCAAATAACCTAAATAGGAAATGAAATCAGAGACATTACCACAGACCCATCTGAAATAAAAAGGTGGGTCAGAGTTGACTCGACAGCACTTGGCTTGGCTTTAACAGAATGTTATGACAACCTATACTTCAACAAATTTGAAAACCTAGACAAAATGTTCAAATTTCTAGAAACACAAAACTTATTCAAAATAACACAAAATGGTGTTGAAAATCAGAACAGATCGAGGACAAGAGAAGAGGTTTAAAATGTAGTTTAAAAAAAGAAAAAAATAAACTCCCAAAAAAGCCCTAGTCCAAATGGTTTGCTAGAGGATTCTACCAAGCATTCAGAGATCTTATACCGGTGTCTTAGAGGTCTAGTGCTGCTTTAACAAAAATGCCACAAGTGAATGGCTCTAGAAAGAGAAATTTTGTTTTGTCACAGTCCAATAGGCTATTAGTCCAAATTCAGGGTATTAGCTCCAGGGGAAGGCTTTCTCTGCTGCATCTGGAGGAAGATCCTTGTCTTCAGTCTTTCCCTGGACTGGGAGTTTCTGAAGCAAAGGAGCCCTGAGTGCTTTCCAAAGGATGAGCTCTCCTCTTGGCTTCTCAGTGGTATAAGGTCCCTAATTCTCTGCTTACTTCCCTTTCCATTATACCCTAAAAGATTGCCTCAAGGCAAAACACAGTTTTACACATTGAGTCCTACCCCAAACACAACTTCCATTCATGCTCCCTCACTGACATCATACAGGCAGGATTTACAACATAGAGGAACATCACAAAATACTGAGAACATAGCCTAACCAAAACTGCTACACAGTTTTTGGGGAGACACAATTTAATACATGATAATCAGTACTACTTAAATTATTTCAGAACATAGTAAAAGAAGGGATATTTCTCAATTCATTCTATGAAGATAGGATAACCCTGATACCAAAAGAAGGCAAAGGCACCACAATAAAAAGAAAGAAAACTACAGACCAATATCTCTCAATATCTCCTATGAATAGAGATATAACAATTCTCAACAAATTTTAGCCAATAGAATTCAGCATAATCCTATACATATATACAAATACAAGTAATGAACCACTACCAAGTAGGATTCCTACCAGCTATTCAAGGATGGTTCAACATTAGAAAATCAATCAACATAATCCATACTTAAATAAAAGAACCTCATGATCATTTTAACTGAGGCAGAAAAAGCATTTGACTCCTGATGAAAAGTCCAAATAAAATAAGTATAGAAGGGAGATTCCTCAACATAATAAACAGCAACTATACAAAACCAACATCCAACATCAATTTTATTGGCGAGAGACTGAAAACATTCCACTTGAGAACAGGAACAAGATGAGGATTCCCTTTATCATCATTTAACATTGTGTTGTAACTCCTAGCTAGAGAAATAAGGCCAGAAAATGAAATGAAGTATATCCAAATTGGTAATAAAGAAGTAAAACTGTCCATATCTGTGAATGATATGATACTATACATAGAAAATGCAATAGACTCCATGAGAAAACTTTTGAAACTAATACAAATATTTAGCAGACTAACAGAATACAAGATAGACATAAAAAAATCAGTTGGATTCCAAACTACTAATGAAAATAATAATAAGTAAATCTGGCAAACAATATCACAGTCACTGAAAAATAGAACACTTAGGAATAAATCTAACCAGAGATATAAAAGACCTATTCAAAGAACACTACAAAACACTACTGAAGAAACTAAGAGATCTACATAAATGGAAAAACACAACATACTCATAAATAGGTAGACTCAGCACTGTGAAAATTCAATTCTACTCAAAGCAATCTACAAATGCAATACAATCACCATCCAAATACCAACAACATTCTTAAAGAGATGGAAAAACTGATCATTAACTTTATTTGGAAAGGGGAAAGTCCTCGAGGAAGTAAGGCCCTACTCAAGAAGAAAGCATGAGGACTGGCACCACTTTACTTCAGAATCTACTAAACAACTAACGTATTCGACAGGCTAGTAGTGGTACAACGGCAGATACATTGACCAGTGGAACAGAATTGAAAACCTAGATGTAAATATAGCCACCTACCATCACCTAGTGGTATGGTGGTTAATTGCTACAGATGCTAACCAAAATGTCAGCAGTTTAAATCCACCAGACACATCTTGGAAACTCTATGGGTGCAGTTCTATTCTGCCCATATGGTCATTATGGGTTGGAATTGACTCTATGGCACTGGGTTTTTTTTTTTTTTTTTTTTTTGGTTTTACCATCACCTGTGAAGGTCCAAAGTCCATCAAATGGGGAAAAGGTAGTCTTTTCTAACAAATGGTGCTGGCGAAACTAGATGTCCATCCGCAAAAACATGCAAACACACTCATATCCCATACCGTACGTAACTAATTCAACCCTGCAGGCCTGGAGCTACTGTGTCGTAGCCACCTTGCCCCTTCTCCACTCTCCCCATGTTTTTTACTTCTCTTCTTGGCACCTTGGAACTACTTACAGAGTAATAAGAATCATCTCCTTGAAACCGTTTGTAGGGTGTTAGCCTAGACTAAACTATTTGCAAGTTAAAACTATTTCCTTGAAACTATTTGCAGTTTAATGGACTCAGGCAAAACAATTTGCAAAACAGTAAGCCCTTAGTTAAGGACTATTTCCTTGAAATCTTTTATAGGATTTTGGCTCAGATTAAAACTGTTCGCATGTCCCTGTCCTTTGTTTGAAGACAACTTTTATGAGCTCTGTAACAAAGATCATGATCAATTTTGGCTATGTACCACCCTGTTGACTTCCTACCGGTTAAGCCTATAAATAAAGCTTGTGTTAGCAGACCGGAGTTCATGATTCTCCATCAGAGATCATGATCCCACCTGGCCCCAATTTTATCTTGCATGAGGGCTTATTTGTTCTTCTATGAGTGACTTGTTTCACGTGTGAGTGATGTGTTTGCATGCATGAGTGAGATTTCTCATCCTCTCACCTGTCCACTTTGGCCTTGGAGCCTATCCAGCACTGGCTGCTGGGGTGCCGCATGCAGCAATTCAAGATGGATCAAAGACTTAAATATAAAACCAAAAGCTATAATGATCATAGGGGAAAAAAGACCATCAGTGGTAGAGGTTCTAATACACAGCACTGACACTGTACAAACCTTAGCTAACAATACACTAACTTCAGAAGATTAACTAGATAACTTGTACCATCTCAAAACTAAACCTTTAGGCTCATCAAAAGATTTTACCAGAAGAGTGAAAAAGAGAACCTACAGACTTGCAAAAAAAACTTGGCTATTATAAACCCCACAATATCCTAATCACTAGAATCTACAGGAAAATCCAACATCTTTACAGCAAACAGACAAAAAATCCGATGAAAAGTGAAACAAGTGAAATAAATGGATGCTTCACCAAAGAAGACATTCAAGTGGCTAAGATACATGAAGAAACTCTCATAGCCATTAGCCATTAGAGAAACACAAATCAAAACCACAATGAGATATGATCTCCCTGGTATTACTGGAACTAATCAGAAAAATAGAACTCATGAATATTAAAAAGGCTGTGGGAAGATTGGAACTCATGCACTGTTTGTGGGAATGCAAAATGGTAATAACCATTTTGGAAAACTATATGGCCCTTCTTTAGAAAAGCCAGAAATAGAAATACTATGCGGTCTAACAATCCCACTCTTAGGAATATATCCTAGAGAAATAAGAGGCAGCACACAAATAGATATATGGACACCCATGGTCATTACAGCATTGTTCACAATAGCAAAATGATGGAAACAACCTAGATGCCCATCAACAAATGAGTGGATAAAATACAGTACATACATAAAAGGTTGTAGTATGAAATGATGAAGAACAAAGATGAATCTGGGAACATTTCGTAACACATATGAATCTAGAGGGCACTATGCTGAGTGAAATAAGTGAATCACCAGAGGGCAGATGCTGTATTAGACCACTACTACAAAACTCACGTCATTCAAAAACAACTGCAATAGTAATATCGACAAGAAACTGCCAGAAATTCAAGAAGGACTCCAAAGAGGACATGCAACCAGGGATATCACCGCTAATGTCAGATAGATCTTGGCTGAAAACAGAGAATACCAGAAAGATGTTTACCTGTGTTTCACTGACTAAGCAAAGGCATTAAACTGTGTGGATCATAACAAATTACACATAACATTGTGGAGAATAGGAATTTCAGAACACTTAACTGTGCTCTTAAGGAATCTGTATATGGATCAAGAGGTAGCCATGCAAAGACAGCAAGGGGACACTGCATGGTGTCAGGTCAGGAAATGTGTGTGTATGATAATCTTTCATCACACCTTTTCAATATGTATGATGAGCAAGTTCACTGAGAGCTGGATTATGTAAAGAAGAATGAGGCATCAGGATTGGAGGATGACTTATTAACAACCTGCGTTATGCAGACGACACTATGTTACTTTATGGTAATGAAGAAGATTTGAAACACTTATTGATGAAGATCAAGACCACAGCCTTCAGTATGGATTACACCTCAACATCAAGGAAACAAAAATCCTCACCACTGGGCTAGTAAGCAACATGCTCATAAATGGAAAAAGTATTGAGGTTGTCAGTGATTTCATTTTACTTGGATCTACAATCAATGCCCATGGAAACAGCACTTTATGGTTCTATGCATCTATAGGATATCATCCTGCTGACCTCTGGCTGGAGGAAGGACAGTGGGTGGCGAGGAGTGGAAAGGAGACTGTTGGGAGGATGAGACATGTATGAAGCAGAGAGGAATAGTGTGCTGTCACCGGACAGGGAGAGAAGTGGAAGCTGCATAGAGGTGGGCATGCAAATTTATACGGGAATGAATATTTTTACTCAGTCATATAAAATGTAAAAAATAAATAAATAAATAAAGTAAAAAGACATTACATTGGGAAACTCTGCTGCACGGGATCTCTTTAAAGTATTGAAAAGTAAAGATGTCACTTTGAAAACTAAAGCGCACTTGACTCAAGCCGCTGTATTTTTAATTGATCATATGTATGCAAAAGCTGGACAATGAACAAAGAAGACAGTAGAAGAATTGATGCACCTTTGAAGTGTGGTGCTGGAGATGAATGTTGAATGTAACATTAACCACCAAAAGAACAAACAGATCTGTTCTTAGAGAGGTACAACCATAGTGCTCCACGGAAGCAAAGCTGGCAAGACTGTCTTACATACTTTGGACATGTTGTCAGGAAGGATCAGTCCCTGGAGAAGGACATCATGCTTGGTAGAGAGGAGGGCTAGTGAAAAAGAGGAAGACCCTCAACGAGATGGATTGACACGGTAGCCGCAACAACGGACTTAAGCATAAAAATGATTGTGGACATGGTGCAAGACCCAGTCGTGTTTAGTTCTGTTGTTCATAGGGTCACCATGAATTGGAACCAACTTGATGGCACCTAATAACAACAACATAAAACTCATGAAAAGTTTTACACACAAAAAGCAACAATGTTTGATGGTTATGAGTGACTGGAGAGATGGGAGGTAAAAAATAAATTTAATTGCAAAAGGAAAAAGAAAGGAGACAACATATTCTGCCTTACACTTGGTAAGAATTGTGCCCTCCTCCCTCAACACACACACCTTGTTCAAGAGGGATGAGTTATGAAAAGAAAGTGCTTCCAAGGGAACTGGCTGCTGCTGTTTATGTCATTGTTTCCATCTAGCTTATGTTCTGACCAGGATGAATAGGTATTATTTACTGTCTCTCTTTGAATCTTGCCATATGTTATTTTTCTGTACTATGTGAAACTGCTATTATATTCCTCCATTTGTGAGTATATAACTTATTGAAATACACTCTTCTACATATACTGTAGTCTAATAAAACTATCTTTGACAAGTGGCAATAGCTACAGTTACAGAAGATTCAACCGGGCATCTGAAAATATTGTTTACACTTCCACTATGCCCCAAAATGTTATGGCTTTATATGTCTCTCAGCACATTTGCTCCTCATTTTCACATCTACAAAATATGATTTTTCATTGCTGTTGTTGTTATTCCTAGTATTTCTTTTGTTTCATAAACTCTAGTCACTAACAGTCTTCCTTCATGGCTTCTGAAAGTGCTGAGTGCTAATATAGAACTGGAAAGCTGATCCTGATTATATGTCGTGTCTCTGCTACCTGTCCATATATTTTTCAAAAGTTTCAGCAAGAAGCAGGATTTAATCTACTATTTTTTTCAAGTTGCATTTAATGTCAACCAGCGCTTCATTTCCAAATATCTTTCTTCATTAAACACTCTTTGATTAACCTTGTTTCAAATGCCATATATATATATATATATATATATATATATTTAAAAGGTCAATCTTGGTTGTGGAAAGATACATTTGGAAATCTTCAAATTTGGTATACTGGCTTATTTATAATAAGTTTGTCTTTAAACATAGGTTAACATTTTATTCCTTACAAATTCTTAATATTTGTATCTGTTATCTTCAAGCAGCATTACAAGTATCATGCAAAATATATAAAAGCCTATTAGTTTTGTCATATATTCAGTTTTTCTGAATATAATACAACATGTAAAAAAAAAAAAAAAAAGGCCAAAATCTTTTTGGTTCAGTTTCTTCCTCCTTTATATCCCATTCCATCTCTATTCTTAAACTTCATTCTCTTTCTAGTAAACTAGGGAACTCTTTCTGTGTGTTTAAAAATAAATAAATAAAACCTGTTGTTGTCAATATACTAGTAGGCTGCCTATTTGTACCAATCTCTTGATCCCTCTGACAAAACCTCAGTCAAGTCCACAGGAAAAACAAAAATCCATAAGATTTTCTGTTATGAGCAAGAAAAGTACTTCTTTCCTCATATTTGAAGCTGATGCTGGGAAAATGGATAAACTAAGGTTTTGAGTTATATGGTGTCACAGAAAAATGAGGAAATAAAATTATGCTACCCTTTGCCTCTCACACATTAAGCCTTTGGTTTCTGCAAAAACATCATATGTGTTGTCCTTCTTGAATGTGAATCAACATGATGAGATATGAGGCTGAAAAAGAATGATTTGTTCTTAACTCTGTACTTTCCTTACATTCAATAACTCATAAACTTAGAGAACTCAAAGTTCTGACCCATTAATACTGCCAAGTGTTCACTACATTTGTTAAATGAAAGATAACTGAATGAAATAACATAAAGAATTAATATCCAAAGTAATTAATTGCATAGCTTTCTAGAGTTTGTCTATCAATGCATATTTCCACTTCCCACATACGGTGTCTTCATCCTGGTGGATCTGGAGCTGATGGCTGAGAACGGATGCAAAGCAATATTCCGGTGACCTCACACTAGCAGTGATGGAGAGACCTGCCATAATTACTGAATTCTCAGTTATTTCACAACTCTCTGGACAGACTAGATAGGTACTATTATTTTGAAATATGAAGGCCACAGTAAAAAAGGCTAAAACTTTAGAGAATTTAGATTAAAAAAAAATTAGTCTTACAAAGTAGCATTTCATGAACCTATAAAAGAATACGTATTTAGTATGACCGATACACCCTGTATCATCCCTACTTAGACAAAGAAAGCTAAACTGAGATGGAATGTGATCTTATTTTTCTTTTGATAATTATGTATCTTCATATAAGAGAAAGAAAGAAATTATAACTATTGGGAAAGAAACATGAATAAAGAGATGACAGACTTCTAATCCATCAATTACATTATTTTTAAACAAATAAAACAGTGTTATTAACCCTGTCCACTGAACAATACTGTGACAGTGTATGGAAGAATATATTTGTTAGCGGTATGAAAATGTTGCTTCAATAAAAATGATACAACCTATTGATTCTATCAATGTCACTTCTATACAAACAAAAAAACCCTCTCCGGAGGCTGTAAGTACCCGTGCCTACACAGCTTAATAAGCGGTAGCTGTGCAACTTTACCACGCACATGTACGAAAATCAAAATCAAAATCTTTATTATAATTGAACACACCCAGTGTTGGTTTTCCTTGTGTCTAAAATTCCTGTCATTAATTGCTTTAAAGTATCTATTCTTCAAAAAACTCTTGCCAAAATGTAAATTCTTCAAAGATGAATAAAGCATAAATCTATTGGTACTTATTTTCATTAACAGATTGAAGTTCAAGTTCCAGCTTCATCACTCTGCAGTCCTAAACAAATTACTTGACTTCATTTCTGTAGCCATGATTGTTGTCTTTGATAAATCCGCCTTACCAAAGAAGTCATCTGAGAGAACAGGAGATGTGGGAGAGAATAAAGTAGAAGTACATTTTCTACATAGGTTACTAGATAGCTGCTTTGATGATCTTCCAGCCTTCAAGTTTCCTCATAACATGCCAAAATGTCAGCACCATTACTGACAATCCCTGTTTTCTTTGTATCATTTCCTTGTATAGAATCATCAGTGGAAACCATCACTTTTACTTGGAATGAAGAGGTCAATAGTGTCTCCAGAGAAAGCACCAGGCAGCACTGCAGTATCTTTTCAAATTGGAACAGGTAGATGCAAGTTAGATTAGATAAAAGTATTAATTTATTTATAGTGTGGCAGGACAAAATCAGCACTGCAACATGTTTTCACATTTAAACACAAACAATTGACCCTGCCAGAGATTTAGGAAAGTAGATTTATTTCACAAGCTACAAAAAGAAATCTAACTACTTGGAAAGAAAATGTGCTCAGAATCCTTCTTCCCCTCAAGATTTCAGGTAGTCACACCATTTTTCTCTTAATATTGTTAGAAGTGGAATTGTGTCTTAGGCTGGGTTTTCTAGGGAAGTAAAACCAGTAACATGTGTAGGTACAAGGAAAGATTTATAACAGAGAGAGAGAGAGAGAGAGAGAGAGAGAGAGAGAGAGAGAGAGAGAGAGAGAGAGAGAGAGAGAGGAAACAGCTGAGGTAATCACAGAAGCTGAATGTCCCAAGTTCTGGCACAAGCCTCATGTGGCCACGGAAGCTGAGGAACCCAAAGTCAGCAGGTCAGAGACCAGAGTTCTAGATTACCGGTTGTGTAGGTCAGTGGATCCCAAGCTGGTGGCAAGACAAAGCGACAGAGGCTGGCAAACCCAGGATCAGCAGGTCAGGGAGCAGGAGCGGCAGAGGTTGGCGAACCCAGGATTGGCAGGTCAGGGAGCAGGACTCTCAAGTGCCAACTATAAGGACCAAGTCCAACAGCTGCTAGTTCAAGTCCTGGAACCAGACTCCAGAAGAAGAGAGCAGGAGCTCCTGGCTACGTGAGTAGATCAGCAGTAGTAGTTGAAGGGTGGGAGATGAGAGCCAAGAGACGGGGAGCCACCACAAACCCAACCCTGCCACTTAATACAGCAGCCAAATATGGAGTAGCCAAGTTGACATAATCCTGACCACCAGAAATTGTCTTTGCCTTACTTGCAAAACATACCTTGGAGAAAACATGTCTTTAGCTGATGATGGAGCTCAGTTGCAGAAACATTAAAACTATATATACAATGCTTTTAAATCAAACTGTGGGAGCCAGTCAGTCACTCAGTAAACATTTATTGACAAAACATTCTTTGCCTGTCATTGTTTTAAGAACGTGGAATATAGTAAACCCATTGCCTTGGAGTCAATTGTGATTTCTAGTGACCCTGTAGTAGAGAGTAGAACGGCCCCGTGGCGTTTCCAAGGAATGGCTGGTGTGTCGAACTGCTGATCACTTTGATTGGCTAATGAGTTGTTAATCACTGTGTCATCAGAAATCCCAGGAACCAACATAGATGAGGAGGCTGCTGTCCTCATTGCTTGTTGAGTCTTACCAAGATATTAAAAAAAAAAAAAAGCGAACATACAAAAGAATATAAAATAGCTAAGCCTGTTTCGGGGTTTCTGAAAGCCAGTATTATTGGCATTTTGCACCTTGCAATTATCTGTTGTGTAGTGTGCTCGTCTTATACACTGCAGGATATTTAGAGCATTCACTAGATGCCTCCAGAACTTCCTTCTACCTTCCCACTCCCTCAGCCTCTCACCCTACTTCTACTCCAGTCTCAAAAAACTTTGCTTAGTATTTCCAAATGTTCCCTGGGGGAGCACTGTGGCTCCCTGCCGTAGCTGAGAACCACTGAAGTAAGGTAATGTGATAGAGACTGGTAAGTCACTCAATTAATGAAATCTGATTGCCAGAAAAGGCTATGGGAGCTGAGAACTGAGTCATATGTGTGACTATGGGATATGTCACACATGTGAAGCGTGGGAAAGAATACAAAGGAAATGGTACAATAGCTCCAAAGAAGGAAAAGAAGTGGCAGGTGTGAAGGAGAGAGAGAAGGGCAGCAAAGGAAGAGGAATGTGAGATAAGAGTTCACGCTGGGCTTTTTGTCAGTGTAATGAGCTTCCGTTTTATTCTCTATCCATCAAGCTTCTTTTGGTGGTTGTTCCTCAAAGATGAGATATTACCTGACTTATGATTTAAATTGAACACCAGCAGCTGAAGACCAAAGCAGCTATGGCAAGATATCAAAGACACCATACTTGAAGAAAGCAAAAGGTTATTTAAAAGACAGGAAAGGCATTCATTGTTGTCAAGTTGATTCCAACTCAAAATGACCTTCTAAGACAGGGTAGCATTGCTCATTAGAGTTTCTAAGGTTGTGATCTTTGAAGTAGCAGACTGTCACTGCCATATCTTTCTTTCCCAGAGTGGTTGGTGGGTTCCAAGTGGTAACCTTTCTGTTAGCAGCTGAGCACTTAACCATGGCAACACCAAGGCTCCTGGACGGGAAGGAAAGGAAGAAAAACCCAAATGAATGTCAGAAATGACTATGGCACTTGCTCTGAGCAGTCAAGAGATAAGGCAAACAGAGGAACTGATGAAGTAAAAGAGCTGAACAGAATATTTCAAAGGCCTCGAAAAGACAAGTGAAATAGTATAGTGAAATGTACAAAGATCTGGAGTTAACAAACCAAAAGGGAAGAACACCATTGGCATCTCTCAAGCTGAAAGAACTGAAGAAAACATTCACATCTTGAGTTGCCATACTGAAGGATTCGAAGAGCAAAAAATTAAATAATGTAGAAACAGCAAAAAAGAATGGAAGGAATACTCAGAGTCAGTGTACTCAAAGGAACTGGCCAACATTCAGCTATTTAAGGAAGATGAAGAACCACTGATACTGAAGAAAAAAGCACAAGCTGTGCCAAAAGCAGTGGTGAAAAACGCAGCTACAGGAATTGATGGATTATCAATGGGGGCGCTTCAACAAACAGAAGCAATGCTGGAGGCATCTACTTGTCAATGTCAGTAGATACGGAAGACAGCTACCTGGCCAACTGACTAGAAGACATCCACATTCATACTTATTTCAAAGAAAAGTCATCAAACAGAATGTGGAAATTATTGAACAATATCTATGTCACATACTAGTGAAGTCTTGCTGAAGTTCATTAAAAAATGTTTGTAGTCATCTATCAAGAAGGAGCTGCAAGAAGCATGAGCTTATTCAGAAGAAGAAGTGGAATTAGGGATAGAATTGCTGATGCCAGACAGGTCTTGGCCAAAAAAACAGAGAATACTAGAAATATGTTTATCTGTGTTTTATTGACTGCACAAAGCATTTGGGTGGTTCATGAAAAACTGTGGATAACTGTAAAGAACATGCTTATGTGGAAACTGTATATAAATTAAGAGGCAGTCAATTCAACAGAACAACAGGACACTGGTTTAAAATTGGAAGATGTATGTGGCAGGTTGTATAACATTACCTTACTTATACACTGAAAAAATTATTCGAGAAGCTAGACTATGCATAGATGAAAAAGAATGCGACACCAGGATTAGAGGAAGGCTCATTAACAACTTGCCTCATGTGGATGACATAACCTTGCTTGCTTAAAGTGAAGAGAACTTGAAGCACTTACTGATGATGATCAAAGACTATAGCCTTCAGTATGAATTACACCTCAACGTAAACAATACAAAATCCTCAGAAATCGACCAGCAAGTAATATCATGGTAAAAGGAGAAAATATCGAAGTTGTCAAGGATTTCATTTTACTTGGATCCACAATCAAAGCCCATGGAAGCAGCAACTGAGAATTCAGATGAAGCATTGTGTTGGCAAATCTGCTGAAAAAGATCTCTTTCAAGTGTTAGAAAGTAAAGATGTTGGAGAAGAATACAGAAAAATACTCTAACTCACAAAAAGGATCAGACTGACTGGCCTGACATAGACTGTAGACACTTTGAATGTATGGCCTCTGGATACCGTCTTAACTCAGTACTGAAGTCATTTCTAAGGTTCGCACTTCAGACCAAGGTTGTTGTTGTTAGGTGTTCACGAGTCAGTTCCAATTCATAGCAACACTATGAGCAACAGAACAAAACACTGCCTGATCTTGCACCATGTCCACAACCATTTTTATGCTTAAGCACATTGTTGCATCCACAGGGTCAGTCCCATCTCATTGAGGGTCTTACTCTTTTTCACCGACCCTCCACTTTGCCAAAGACAAAAATTAGACAGGCCCATAAAAGAAAAAAATAAATGAGATGGAATGAGCACACCAGTCCAGGAGCAAGGACAAGAAGGCAGGAAATGACAGGAAGGCTGGCAACAGGGAACCCAAGGCCGAGAAGAGGAGGGTGTTGCAGCATCAGGAAGTTGGCAACCGATGTCTCAAGACAACATGTATTGTTTACTAAGAAACTAATAGAAAACCTTCATCTACAGTACAATTAAAAAAAGTTAAAAATAAAATATAAAAAGCAATATGTCACCTTGAGGACTAAGGTACACCAAACCCAAGCTAGGGTATTTTCAATTGCCTCATATGCTTGGAGAAAGCTGGACAATAAATATGGACGGCACTTGGCTTGGCTTGGCTAAGAAGTATTAATGTCTCTGAAACATGGTGCTGGTGAAGAATGTTGAGTTAACATAGACTTCCAGAATAATGAAAAAATATATCTTGGAAGAAGTATAGCCAAAATGCTCATTAAAAGTAAGGATAGTGAGACTGTGTCTTATGTATTTTGGCCTTGTTATCATGAGGAACCAGTCGCTGGAGATAGACATCACACTTGGTAGAGAATCGTTCAAAGAGAGAATGATCCTTGTTGAAATGGATCGTTGAGGTGAGTGGCTGCATAAAATTGGCTTAATCACAATATCCAGTGTGAGAATGGTACAAGACAGTACAGTTTTATTCTTGTTGTACATAGTGTCACTATGAGTAGGAACCAAGCAGATGACACATAACAACATCATGCTGGGTACTGTTACCTCTAATCCATGTTATTGATTCTTTCCCAAACTTCATGTGGTTTCTTATGTTCCTTGTGCTGATCCTCAAGAAAGGCCATCTTCAGACCTCTAAAGTTCTCGCAGCATTTTACTTTATGGTATTGTGTTCTGTGATGAATAGCTACCTTGTTGTCTTTAGACTCCCAGCTTTACCGTCTCACATTAGTGAGTTCATCAAGCTCTTCTGCAATGTCACTTCTTCTCACCCCATTATAGCTACTTTTTTAAAGCAGTAAGCTGGGGAAATTGTTTCCTGACTCTAAGGAATGACCATACTGCACAGTCTTTTTATTTTTTGGTTGTTTCAGAGAGAGGGTTAATCTGATCCCTATTACTTCATTTTGACCAGAAATGGGAGCCAAGATATTGCTAAAGGATTATACATACAGAAGAGTCAGAAGAAATGCCAATAGCTACAATTAATTTGTGTTAGGCATTCTATTTTATTTTCTTGGCATACTAGCATCTATACTGGATCTTTCATCTACAGTGTATTTTATGTCCACTCTCCCTTCCCTTCACTGCTCTTTTACAGGCACCTGCAGGGTTACAGACCCTACACTTTGATACTTCTTTTCATATAACTTTGGAACTCAAATTCCACCCTTGTTGATGAACGTTAAGGAAGTTATTTATCAACCAATAATGAAACCTTTTGGAAGTAGTGGTTGTGTAGTGGTTAAGTGCCACGACTGCTAACCAAAAATCAGCAATTTGAATCCACCAGATGCTCTTTGGGAACTCTGGGGAAGCTTTGCTCTGGCCTATAGGGTTGCTATCAGTCAAAACTCACTGCATGGCTTTTTTTTTTTAGGGTTCCATTTAATCTTTGGATCAGAGCCATACGACTGCATCATAATGAAGGGAATATGCTGAACGTCAATCACTTCCTATTTTAAATGACTGTCATCTTCATTTCTTTTTTTTAAAACAGACTATTAAAAATGCATTTTTCTTAGCATCTCTAGGGAATTTATTTTCAGAGTCTGGTCTTAGGAAATCTCTGTACACTGGGTGTCTTTCTCTTCTTTTTTTTTTTTTTTTTAACTATTATTGTGGTGACTCAGTGGTTAAGTGCAACATCTGCTAACCAAAAATTGGGCAGTATGAATCTGCCATGTGCTCCTTGGAAACTCAGTGGGATAGTTTTACTCTGTTGTATAAGGTCACTATTAATTGGAAACAACTCAGTGGCAGTGGGTTTGGTTGGGTTTTGGTTATCACTGCTGAGAATACACAAAGGGAGCCAATCTTATCCTTTTCTCCTTTCTTTTTGATGCACTTTTAGTCAGTCTTGGATCATGGCATGGCTTCTGGTATTTATTCTGAAGACTGAATTGTATATTTGACACCAAATGTGGTGAATATAGCCACTGCTCCTCAGTAACAGGAGAACTGGATTTATCTGGTGATGATGTTTCTTCTTCTAAACAAGTGGTATTTATTCTTGTATCTGTCACCAGTCTGGTTGAAAAAAAATGCTATCTTCAGCAAGTGGACATGTGCTAAGGAACTGATCAAAGCTAATTTCTTCATACTAATGTATGGATAAGATGTTAGATGACAAATTGCTGCTATTGTGAGTTATTGAGTTAGTATTTAGAAAACTTACAGAATACTTGCATGATTTGTATTGAAATACAGCTGTTACTGTCAAGTGTTAGCTAGAATATTTCTCCCCCTGTGGAATCTAGACTCTGAATGTTTCTCTTTTGCAAGTAATCATAAAGTATGAATTTTTATCCCAAGCCGGTTTAGAGTGAATAGGAGAAAAAAATTGTGAGTAACCCTTCTGATTTTGTTTGCTTATACCACCGACTTAATGATTTTGCTCTGCAGGTTTCCACAAGATGACTACATTATGACTCTTGTTTCAAGGTGATAAGAACTTGTATTAAACTAACACAAACAGAAAATAAGATTTATTGTCTTAAAGAGACTGAAAAGTCTGAATTTAGAAACTTGTTGCAGAAACTCAGGCATTGTCATCAAGATCCACACTATATTTCGTGGTAATGCTTTCTGCTATGCTGTATTTCATCTCTGCAAATTTCTGTTCATGTGATTATAAAGACAATCACTCTGGTCTCAAACTTATATTGTCCTTAGTGTTCTTAATTTTAAGCTTAAGACTCTTTACTCCCCAGAATCCCTATTAATCCTCTCCCTAAATTTGATAGGCCCTGATGTGGTCACATGTCCATCTCTAGAGTAGTTAGGGTAGCCAAAGGAATGGCGTGCTCATTCCACCCAGTGCTCATTCCACTGGAAGAGAAGACACAGTGGATTCAGCATGCCAGACTTACACGGAACAGTTACTCACAAGAAATACTGAGTTCTATTACCGGAGAAGACAGAATTGATGCTGCCCATAAAAGTGTAACAAACAACCACTAGCAATGCTTCAGATATATGCCTTAAGCCATATGTGGACTAAGCTTCTAATGAATAGCCTGAATCCTTGAAGTCTCAGAAAATATTGTAGCTTTTCTATGGTCAGCAAGTAACTGAAGTTTGCAACCTCAAAAAGATGCCGTACTTTCTGGTATCTTGTTTGTTCTGTTCCTTATTAATCATCAATAGCACCATCTATGAGCTGAAGCTAGATTATTTTTTATTATCACTCATGTGAAGCCTTATCGTTTGTTCTCCTATATTTCCATCTACTTCCCGTTTCTTATCTAGATGTTCTATTCCTTGTAAGTTATGTTTTGATGTGAAAATTTTTAAGATACGGCCTAAGTGTGGAGAAATTTAATAAACCATATTCCTGTTCTTTTTGCTTTCAAGTCCATTTTAATACATGGTAGAGAGAGGTAAGCAATTATTAGGTATTTTTAATAAACAATAAAATAAATTGAGGCTATGTCAAAAGATTCATAGGTGGTGAGCTGAATGGCTAACACACTATTAAAGGATTTTGCTAGTAGTTACATTTCAGATATTTATTAGGAATTTTAAAAACAGCTATTTTGTTGCCATCTAGTCGACTCTTACTTGTGACGATTTTGTGTGTGTCAGAGAAAGACTGGATTTTTTTTTAAAAGCAGATTATCAGAATTTTTTTTTTTTAATGGGAACTGTTTATATACTTAAATTTTCACACTTTTGGTAGGTAAAACCAAGCATGTTAACTGTTTGTATCACCTAGGGACCCCATTGCGGATCTTACCAGAATCCTAGTATATTGTTAGGCAGTGGAGAAAAAACAAAAATCAAGAGTAGTTATCACTTACCTACTAGGTCTGACAAGCCAGCAAACTTAATTGCTCTAAGTGCCACATACCTCACTGCTGACTATCACTATGGTCATTTTTGAAGTACTCCCCTTGGGAAGCTATGCACCAATACCAGCACCTAGTCAACCCTACAAAGCAATTTTGGATGTCTTTCTGGAATGATTGTTGCACATAGTGGCAATGTGGCAAGTTTGTGAACTTAATTGTATATTTGTGAGGAAGTTTTATCCAGTAAATAAATAACTGTATTAGAACAGCCTCCCTACTCACTGATCTGGCCACCAATAACTTTCTCCTTTATGCAAAGTTAAAGGAAAATTGAAAGGAAGACATGTTGATGGTATTCAGTATATCAAGGGTAATATGCCTACAGTTCTGACGACCATTCCAGAAAAAGAGTTCCAGAATTGCTTTGAAGGTTGGACTAGGCGCTGGCATCAGCGCATAGCTTTGCTAGGGGAGTACTTGGAAGGTGACAGTAGTGATAGTCTGCAGTGAGGTATGCAGCATGTCTTCTAGGACGAGTTTCTGAACTTCACTGGCAGTCCTTGTAATTCTCAAAGGGGTTGTAATCTGATTTGGAAGATGCATAAGCACCGAGACAAGTACAAATGTAAAAATAAATTAGTGGTTTCTTTTGTGCTGTAGTACAATCATCACGTAACAGAAATTCAGAAGACGGAGAAAACTTCTCTGAGGGCACATTTGGTGAAGGCTTAGAGCAAAAGCAATACTTGTGCAGTCTGAAAGAATTTGGACTCATGAAGAACTTTGCTGGCTGAAGGCAAAGAATAAATATACAGAGGCATGAATGGTTTTATTCCACATGTGGTAAGGGACAGTTGTAAGTCTAATTTAACAAAACATTGGGTTTACATTAAAGAACAATGACAAACATCTTAATGACTTGTGGAGACATTTGAGCCTTATCAGTGTGAAAGTTGGGAAGCAACTAGACAGGACAGGATTAGAAGTTACAAAGAAGCAGCAAAGTTTGGTACCCATTGACTAAGCAAGGAGTCATAACCCTGGAACATTCATCATGGGAAGAGGTATACGAAAAATCATACAGTGAAATCAGGATATATTAGTATGGTCTAAATTATCAGCAGAGGTCATAAACAAGGTTCCTAGCACAACCAGGAAGAGCTTGACCAGCAGTATATACTCAAGATACTTCAGTCTCTAAACTGACTGGTGTTACATAAGAAAGCATCCAGGGGACAAGTGGGAAGTGGAATCACTCTTCATTTCAGTTCAACTTGACAAAAAAACAACAATGTTCCAAAGGTAGGACACATTGACACAGAAAATGTGTTGTCTATCACAGAGTGAAAGACACCAGACTGGGGCCCAGGAAGAGCAACTGCCACGGTCAGTCAGAAATGTCAGGAAACCAGAAGCAGGACCAATTTTGCCACTCATCAAAGCATTGCTGAGATTATACTCCTCATCTACTTTCTGTTCATGTCTACTACAGGAAACCTTGCTGACATAGTGGTTAAGTGCTGTGGCTGCTAACCAAAAGGCTGGCAGTTCAGATCTCCCAGACACTCCTTAGAAACTCTGTGGGGCAGTTTAATTCTGTCCTGTAGGGTGGCTGTGAGTAGGAATTAACTCAACAGCAATGGCACTGATTCCCCGTCCTCTCCTTCCTCCCCCAGGTCTAAAAGTTGGATGTAAGCTAGATGGAACACACAGGTCTACCATATTAGAACAGTTCTATATACTGATCTCTCCTTTTTGATATGATCTGAATCTGACATATTTGTCATTGATACACTTTAAAAATATATATTTCAGGAGAACCCAGCAGTGTTTGTTTTTCTTTTTCCTCCTTGATTTTAAAGTAATGTTTTACCAGCTGTGTAGGTTTAGACAACTTACTCAATCTCTGAATTTCACTGTATTCCTCAGTCAAGATGGAAACACTACTGCTTCTCAGACTTTGAAGACTAAACAATTTAAAATATATCCTAGTAAACTGCACATAATAATAAAAAGTATATTCTCATAAATGCTAGATTTCTTCAGTTCTTTACTACTTTCTTTATTCTCTTTCTCACTTTCATGTGCGAAAGCATATGGGAGCTAAAGAGAGCAGCCAGCAGCCAAACTAAAAGTTGCTCTTTCTGTAGAGATGTTTTCCTTCTAGATTACTCCAACTATAAGAGAAATCTGATGGAAGGAGAAATGGGAAGTTGGAAGTCAGGAATTTTTTTGTGAATTTGACATGATAGTCAGTGGAGAACCATTGTCTGACATTGACAAAATGTTTTCCGATAAGAATTCCCTGTTTTTGACAGCTCAAAATGGCCATACTTGTGAAGCTATAGCAGCCACATTTACCACATTTTTTTAAAATTAGTCTTGACCAATAGCCATGAAAACTTACACAATTCCACAATGCATAGAAAATATTCAAATTCATTATCAAGATGGGTGTCCCATTCACCAAATATAACATGCCTTATGTAAAATTTACAACACACGTGATCATCCCACCAAGAGAACAATTCGAAATTTAATAAAACAATTTGAGTTGACCAGGTCTGTTGCCAATCAGACAATGTCTGTACATCAACGAACTGCACATTCCAATGAAAACATCACCACCATTTGTCAGAATCTATGTGAAATTCATTCCCTCAATTTCTCGTGGAACACAAGAACTGGGCCTTTTGTGGACCACAATATGGAAGATTTTGCAACTGGACTTGAAGCTTTACAAAATTACTTAAACTCAAGAACTGAAGTCCGACAACCACAGATTGTGCCATACAATTGTTGACTGGGCTCCAAAGCAATTGGAGGTTGACTCCATGCTTGGTTGAAAAATCTTCAGTTACAAGGCCTGTTTTTGGATGAATGGTTTTGTTAACAAACAATACTGTCACGATGACAATCTAATGGAGATTCAAGAAAGTCTACTTCATCCCCCAAAGTGATTGTTTGGTATGGATTTTCGTCCAGCAGAATCATGGGCCTTTATTTTTTCCAAGACGAAGGAGAGGCTGTGACAGTCAATGGCAAAAGATACTGGGCTATGATAATTGATTATTTAGGCCACATTTGGAAGGTGCTTCAGTGGTCATTTACACAAAGTTCCTTTCCTCACATAATTCCATCAGATGTGCTTCAAAATAATAAAACACTCAAAGCTGCATCACTTACACAACTTGTTGTTTTCAAGTTTCAAAGATTAGGACACTCTTACTGTAAGACCTGTGGAAGAATATCACGATACAAAAGGAAATGATAAATCATCCCCATGGCCTATAAACTTCTTTTGTGATCTAGTCTGCTCTGTGACATCCTAGATTTCATGTACTCAACATTCTCAACTGGAAAAAGTCTGTTAAATCTGGTAAGTGGAATACGCAATCAGAAAGATGACTTCTGGGACAGATAAAAGCTCTAGTACCAAGAGCCATGGTAGCCCTCCTAAAGGAAGCTGCTTTTAGAATGAAAGGTGTACAGACATTTCAGGACACTGATAGGAAAAATAGCAAACAGGTGCTGAAGTTGCTATAAATACATATGATTTGGTATAGTAAGAAGACTGTGAGACCGAGAACATCAGAGGAAGGTGCTGAAGCCTTTCTGCTTCACTGTGATGAAGGTAAGAGTTGATAAGAGAAATAATGAAGAACCAGGAAAAGATTTAGAAAAAGCGATAAAATTCAGAGTACAGAATAGGTCTACACACCTAACCTGCAATTCATGCTAAGATGATGGTAATGACGGCTATGAGAAAAAGGAGAAGAAAAACATACATACAACTATTGGGGTAAAACTTAAAGCCCTTCTTGCTTGAACCAAGTTTTCTGAAAGACAGTTTTCAAGTCTTTGATGGTGCACAGATTCTACTACCATATAATTTCCTTGCGTGTATATAAATGTTATCTGTAAAGCTTCTAGGAATTACAAAACGTTTATAACAAAGCATTTTAAATTCACTCCACCACAGTCTCTGAAATACTGTCAAGTGAGATATTAAAAATAAAATTAAATTACTTCCAATATTTAGTGGCTGCATTATTTGGTATTCCAATCTAAGTGTCTTCCTGTCCTATTTATATAAACAGCCTTCATAGGCATATATGCTACTGGCAAAAAGAAGCACTGATGTCTCTCTACATATTTGATTTTATGATGAAATAACTGTAGATAAGAAAGTAAAAGATCAACTGCAAGTAAAAAGATGGTTTAATTTTATTTTTATTAATTTTTTAAAACTTTTTTATAAGCATTAATATTCAGAAAGCAAAAACAAAGGTTATGGGGTTTTATTCTTAAATGAATTAGTGATTTCAACAATTAAATGGAAATGAAGGAAATTTTTCTTAGAACCTTTCTTGTTAACAAGACAATGAAAGTCAGGTAGGCAAATTTCACATGCTGGATTGTCTGTAGTATTATTCCACAGCCCCTATAACTTTGTAGAACAACACGTGACACATTTTGCGGAACACAATACATGTCACGTAACTTAAGGCCTTCTCTGAGTGAGGCTCACTGTCCTCCAAGTGGCACTACTACACAATGGCCATCGTGGCTTGATTACATGACGGGGAACTCAGCTCTAGTGATTGGTACTTAGGGTGAGGAGTACTCATCCTGATGCATCAAATCACACTTTCCAGACTCTGTGTGGGGTTCCTTTAAAAGCAGAGAATGCAGAGAGATACATTTAAAAAAAAAAAAAAGATACAGGAGTATTGCTAATTAGAGGTAATTCTCTTGGTAAGAGGCTAAAAGGCCTATTTCTACAGTATGAAGTATAGGATAGAGAAGTTCTCCTTTCTTTGTACAGATTCCATTTGTAAAGTACACTGTCCTTTCTTGGCCTCCCATCAGTGGAACAGGCAAGCTTAGACACCGTTAAGATGTCAGATCCTGCTGTGTTCTTCTGTAGGGAGGATAAACACTGATGTACTGTTTCATGAACAGCATCTTCTGAAGACTAGCGCTTTACTAGCCTGTCACCATTAATCAACGCTGATATAAGACCGTCAGGATTTAATTTTAAGGTCGTTAGAAGTTTAGGATTAGTACTTTCATCCCCATTTACAAATGAACAAAAGGGAGAAATAGGGTGGAAGCAATTAGTATGTTCATTGATTAGTCTTCTATTCACTACCGCATTTTTCATAAATAGTGCACCCCCCACATAAATAATGTACCCACGCATGTAAGGAGAGGAAATGATGAGATTAAGTCAAACCATTCTGGCATAATGCACACATTATTTGCAGGTAAAAATATGATACTCTATTGTGAAGATATTAATTTTAAATTGCAAGATCCAATTTTCCTGAGACATTGGTGCTTATCAGCATTGGCAAAAAACTTACACTTTCACAAGTGTATATGAATTGAAGATAACTTTGATTTTATATCACGAACAAAGGCTCAGCAGTTGTGTTCAATTGCTACCCTCACAAGTTACTCGCTTTGATCTATTAGGGCCACATTCAACACAGATTTCTTTAGTGCCTTATTTTGCCAGCTTCTCTGTTATATGCTGGAAATATAGCCAAGTGCCGTCGAGTCGGATCCGAAGCATGTTAAAAGTGCTTTCTTAATTAACATGCTTGCTTTTCTATATTGCAGACAGGGTTTTACTTTTTGCCTAATAGTTGGGATTTTGGAGATGGATGTGGAGGAGAAATAACTGCAATACTTATATCAAAAGTTTTAAAAAATTTGAGTATCAGTTGCATAAAATTGTACCACATTGCTTTTTTTAAAACATTTACATCAACAGTGATGAATTGCAGGTGTCTCCTCCCCCGAGTTAGCGTCAGAGTCCTTTGCAGATACAGCACCTTTTAGAAGACATCAGGTTTAACTTCCTGACACTTTGCCAAGGTTTGCCAATTCTCTATTACTAAAACTATGAATGGATATGATTTACACATAAGTTCTCAGTACTGTTAAATTTTATTTTTATGCCTATTGTAACAGAAAGCTCAGGCCGAGTCAGACTACAATTTTTTTTAACAGCAAAATTTCTTAAAATGTTCTACTGGCATTACAGAGGGGACTAGAAAACCACTAGAATCAACACACACTAATAAATTCTATTAATATGATTATGTGGCCCTGGTGGCACAGTGGTTAAGAGCTTGGCTGATGACCAAAATGTCAGTGCTTTGAATCCACCGGCCACTCCTGGAAAACCCTATGGGCACTTCCCCTCTGTCCTGTAGGGTTGCTAGCGGTTGGAACTGACCTAACAGCAATGGGTTTATTAATGCGTTTGTGGGAAAATATTTTTCTATTTAGAAAATGATGAATTAAACAGAAAAGACACACTTCTTGATGGCTGGACATTCCAGAGCACAGCGTGAGTCCCTAAGACAGGTGTATTTCTGCTTTTCTCCATTCTGTCATGGGACAGCTCTTTCATCCTATAGTTTATCTACTGAATTATTGCTCCAAACAAACACTGGAAAATGTTGCACAGTGTACTCATTCGTTTCTGAGACCACAGTGTGATTTCAAAGGCCAGTGTATCTACATTTTAATACTTAAACATCTGAGTTCTGCTGACATAGATGAGCTTTTTGTGAGAGAAAACAATTCTTTGAAGAACAAGACAAGAATCAGTGAAGGCTCTGGGGGTGGCAGGGAGTTGCTCAGATTGCTTTTGCACAAAGAGTTGCAGATGTGCAGTTGAGCATCTGAGAGCCAACCCTTCTCCAGTGAACTTGAATTATATACATTAGCCAAATGAGAAGGAAAACTTTCATAGAAATTCAAGTCTATTTCTAACGGCAGTTCACCCTGTTCCAGATATTCTCTTATTCGTCGCCATGCCTCCACTTTGTTAAGACTGTATGTCACTTGCCCAGATTGAGTGGAAGTTAGTAAACTAGATGCAATGCATTATTTATATTTCAGCTTCATATCACATTTTAGGCTGAAGAGCCGAAGACTCCGAGAACTTTTCAATAAAAGAAAAATAATAGATACTAGTAAGGGAGTGGAGAAGCTAGGAGAGAGTAAGAGTGAAGGAACTGGGGAAATTTAAATACTGACCATTTCATCAGAACTCATAAATTAAAATAGCAGGATGTAACATATTAACATAACAATATAAAAAAGGGAATGGCACAGAACTAAATGTCTTATCTAGTCATGTGTATGTTATTGATCCCCAAAGAACTTGTCAATGACAGTCTCTTACAAACAAGAAAGTTGATGTGTCACATCCCTTCTAAATAGACAACTTATTCGTTTCCAACCACTAAGTTGAAACTTTCTGAACTGGAAAATATTAAATCTTTCAGTGCTATTAATGTCCAGACAAGCTGGATTCTTTTAATACTTCACTCAACATCTGAGACGCTCTTAGGTGATTCCATCATTCTCATGCTTTTGACAGCCTTTGACAGACTTATTGTCCAACAGGAAGTATGAAACTGATACATTCCTAGGACTCTAAGGATGGGACAGAGTACAGAAAATCAGGGAAAAACATATGATTTTCCTTTCTGTTTCAAAATTTTGTGACTTACTGAAAAGTCATATTATTAAGCAGAAGAGGTGGGGAGGGCAGAGAAACTTGTTTATTTAACCGGAGCTTTGCAGCCAGGTCAAAGTAACATCTCTGTCCCTCTGGCAGGGTGACTTTTGGGCAAGCTATTTGACCACCCTTACCATCTTAGTGTACTCGTTTTTAAAGTAAACTTTTCATTAAGAGAGTAACACCTCATAGAGCTGCTGGTTGGGTTTATTGATTTTTTTTTTTTTTTTACATAAATGGCTTAGAACTCTAGCATACAGTGAGAGTTAATAAACATTAAGTATTTTTACCACTATTTTGATTATTTTGAGCAACTTTTCTACATTAATTATTCCCTTTCTTTATACTACATTCCTTTCTGTCTGGCTCCTCCCCTAAGTCTAAAACTGTGGAGAAATTTCTCCAAAGTAAAGTTACATGTTACTTAAACTGTGCTTGTAACTTGATCTACCGTCCCATCTTTCTCCTTCCCGTCACTGCCACATTTAACAAACTGGTCTCTCTAATTTTTACCAAAGGCAAACCGTCCTTGGTGTGGGTAGGAACCGTTAAGTCATTTCCAACTCACAGTGACCCTGTGTGCAACAGCTGAAGACGACCTGGTTCTGAGACATCCTTACAGTTCTTGCTATGGTTCAGTACACTGTTATAGTCACTGAATCAAAGCATTCTGTTGAGAGTTTTCCTCTTTTTCACTCACCCTTTATTTCACCAAGCATGATGTCCTTCTCCAGGGACTGGTTCTTCCTGATAACATGACCAAAGAACTGAGATAAAGCTTTGCTGCCTTTGCTTCTAGGTAGCATTTTGGTTGTACTTCTTCCAAGACAGATTTGTTCTTTCTTCTGCTGGTCTAGTAGTTCCCCCAATATTCTCAGCCAACACCATAAATCAAAGACATCAACTCTTCTTAGTTCTCCTTTATTCGTTTATCGGAATATGAAGCAATTGAAAATACCCTAAACTTGGGTCAGGTGCACCTTAGTCTTCGAGATGCTGTCTGTGCTTTCTAACACTTTTAAAAGCTCTTTGCACCTGATTTGCCCAATGCCAATCTGTAAAATCTCTGCGATGTGACTCTTACTACCAGTGCATCACTGAAACAGCTTTTACTACATTCACCAGTGACCTTTTTATTTAAAATGCAATGGGCCAAAATAATAATAATAATGATAATAACTAATTAATTACTTTTAAAGAAAATAATAAAATAAAATAAAATGGGCCTATTCAACATTTTTCAGTTGTTAAACTTTTGATAATCACAAATGCTTTCTCTTTGTCTTCTAAAGAATTTTCTTTTTCTTGGTGTCTTTGGCATTTTGCTGTCCAGCTTCTCTTGCCTTCACTTTCTCCTTTTCAGTCACATATCCTGGTTCTTCCCACTACTTGCCACTTAAACACTGTGATTTTCCCAAATCTATACCCTCAGCAACTTTAAACTCAATCTATGTACTTTCGACCTGGGAATCTCTTTGTACTCTTTTGGGTACATCTTTCCACCTTCCAATTTTTGCTGCTAAGTGCACTGTTTTTCTTGAGTGTTAGTTAACATTCACATTGACAATTTCACATGGCAGTCCCACTTGCATCTCTAACTTAGCGTGGGTTTTCCCATTTCTTTATTCTCTGACTTAGCCACCACAATACTGCCAGGTTTAGTGTTCACCTTTTAAGACACCTCAGATAGACCTCTGTCACAAAATCTTCCAAGAGCTGCATGCTAAATTTTATCACTACTCTAAACCTGGCTTGATTCTCTTTCTTATTTATAACTGAGTTGTTGAGGGTCAAAAAAAAAAAAGTAACTGTAAGTACTTTAAAATTGACAGAGTGTATTATAAACCTGATATTTAATGAATGGTTGTTAGGTTGGATAGCTAAACATAAAGGGAGACATCATCTCTTACATGATATATGAGATGGAGTGAAGACAGGATTTGCACAAAATTTCAAACATTAACCAAAAATATTCTAATGGACTGCCTACGTATATACACATACATGTATATGTATAATGTACACTTGCCTACTTTGCATATTTTATTGTATATGTATGCCCCCAAACCAAACCAAGCCTACTGCTGTAGAGTCTATTCCAACTCATAGTGACCCCACAGGACAGACTAAAATTGCCTCATAGACTTTCCAAGGAGCAGCTGATGGGTTTGAACTGCTGACTTTCTGGTTTGCAAGTGTAGCACTTAACCATCACACCACCAGGGTTTTCAGCCTCTAAGTATAGTATACTTCCATGTTAAATATGTAAAATATGAAAGTAGATAAGTTAAATACATAAATAGAACAACCAAACCCATTGCCGTCCAGTCAATTCCGACTCACAGCGATTCTACAGGACAGAGTAGAATTGCTGCATAGAGTTCCCAAGGAGTGCCTGGCAGAGTTGAACTGCCTGCTGTTTTGTTAGCAGATGCAGCACTTAAGCACTATGCCACCAGGTTTCCAAAATATAGACATATATAATTAAATAATTTGCAATACATAAAATTTACCCTTTTTGCATGGCATTTCAAACACTCCAAAAGCTATGCTATTTTTGTGATGATAGCTTACCAGAGGGCAACTACTGGAGATGACTCTTTCTACACTAATATGTGCTCAAGGGCATTTGAGAAAAAAATTATTCTGAAATGGTTACTATGGATAAAAGGGCTAGAAAGGACTGGGAAAGGTCATCTAGTTTATATTACTCCCTCAGGGTTTACAGTTTTTACATTGTATTGAAATGCTCAATTAATATTCAGAGGAAGAGGGTATCTATCAAATTCCTGATAATGTGCTTCACAATGTTCCTAGACTGTTTGTGTTTCATTATTTTGATTACTGTCAGTGTTGAAAGGTCAGAATTACCAGGTGTACTGGCCAAAGGGAGACCAGTCAGAAAAAATATATGTCTTGCACATAAAAAATAAAACACTACTGTCTAATTTTTTGAAATACATTGAAAACTTATCTTTTTTTAGTTCAGTCATATTTTATATAGATTCTTTCTATTTACTGTACTTTCATTGAAAACATTTTGATGAACTTTATGTCCAGAATAGGGTCTGCATTTTGACATTTAAAGTCCTTTTCAAATTTTATATATTTATTTGTATACATATGTACTCATATATATGTCTATATAAACTATTCTTTTGTATGAGTATACTCAGACAATATGAAAATCTAAGCAGCAACTTATTTTAAATATAAATTTTAAACTCTGCCATTAAATTGCCATTTAAAATGTAAGTTTTTTTCCTAAAGGTGAGTAACAACACTGACTAGACAAAAGTCATGCTTTGTAGCCAGTAGCAATTGGTAAGTGGCTTTGTAGCTCACACAGGGGAGTTTCTTGAAAAGGCACATTTCCTGCTTGAGCCAGCAAATGCTGCCACCTTTCAGAATTGCTGGTCCTGAACTATCTGCCAGTTGCTTCTAAGACACAGTCTGAATGGAATCAAGAACGTCCTTCTGGACCAGAGTTCTCACCAGAGAGTACCTTACGACCAGGAATCTCCAATATAATCAGTCCTTTGGATTTAATACTATCAGTGGTTTTTATGGAAATGCTGGTGGCATATTGGTTAAGTGCTACACCTGCTAACCAAAAGGGCAGTTCACATCTGCCAGGATCTCTTTGGAAACTCTACAGGACAGTTCTACTCTGTCCTACAGGGAATTGGAATCAACTCGACAGCAGTAGGCTGGTTTCTTTTCTTTTCTTTTCTTTTTTTTTTTTTTTTTGTGTCTGGTATATTAAACCCAAAACCAAACCCACTGCCACTGAGTCCATTCCGACTTATAGCGACCCTGTAGGACAAAGTAGAGCTGCCCCGAGGAGCGTCTCGCGGATTAAAACTGCTGACCTTCTGGTTAGCAGAAGTAGTACTTAACGACGATGCCATCAGGGTTTCCGTCTAGGGAGCTAAATATTTGCTGAAGAAATGAATGCGTTTTTAAACATGCAGTGAAGAAATAAAAGTAGCTAACTATCTGCCTCTTTCACAATTAAGATGAGCAAAGTTCTGTGAATCCATTCCAACCAAACTAAAAATGCCAAGCAGTATTTAAAATCATGACGGCACATTTTGGATGGGCCGTTCAAGAGGAGTCAGGAAGGAATGCTTGAGAATGCAAGGCAGAAAAATCGGTGCTTCAGAAAATTGTTCTCTAATATCTGGATGAGAAGAAATCAGAAACTATTCATGCATGTCTTACGCAAAGAAGTTTTATGTGTAAAACCAGTCTTTCAGTTATAATAAACCCCAAGCAAAAGTGGAGATGTAACCCGAATTTTAAAAGAAATCCTTTGATTTCTTAACTTATGAAAAAAGAAATGAAATAGGCTCTGCCATATTATATCCCAAATGTCTGTTAAAAAGTGACCTTTTACTCAACTAGTTTTTCAATAGTTCCACATTTATGAAAGCTGGTCTTGATTTTTCTACATATTTCATATTAACACATCTCCAGGCCAGAGGTAAGAAAATCGCCTTTTAAAAAAATTTCCCTTGTGGGTGAATGCTGATATTGGCTAAGGGGCCAGGTCTTTGGTTTTCCATCCCTCAGAGGAGAAATTCGGGTGTAGAAATGTTCTCGTTACCTCAGTGGTTAAAGTAAAGACAGCAACGAAGATGATACGAGAACTCTCTCACTATGCAAGCTGGCCATTTATCTTGACATTAGTTTTAAGCATTCTGGGTTATGTAGATGACAAACAAAAGGGAGACTAAAAAATATACTTTTCAAGCTCTATTTCTTCAGGCAAAAGCCAATTTTATCACAGTGTTACTTTACTAAGAGGCTAAAAGCTGGGCCCAACAGCAGTCTTCTTCCGCACGGAATAAATACCACCCCTCCTTGCTGATTAATTTTTTGGAGATCGCTCTGCTTGAATGTGAAGCTAACATGGGTTGAAGTAGTTGCTATCAACTTAGGCAACTGTGCTTCTGCCCCGATCCAGCGTTCTCACTGCGTAACTTCCCAATCCATTTGTATAGCTGTAGAGGGAGGAAGCCGCACTGGAGTAATGAAATTTTATCACTTCTCTTCCCTCCCCTTTCAGGGAGACTATTATCCTATCTATACCCTAGAAGTGGGCTTCTGAAAAACTTGCTGACTTCACTTTTTTGCAAAGCCTTCAATGAATCTCCTGTTGTTTTTTCAATTACTGAATATTCTCAGAATGACATGAGATGGGGGCCCTGTTTTCTTTACTTTTTTGGAGTCCTGAATGATGTCAAAGTGGTTAAGAGCTGCTTCTGCTAACTGAGAAGGTCAGAAGTTTGAATTCACTAACCGTTTCTTGGAAACGCTATGGGGTAGTTCTACTGTGTCCTACAGAGTTGCTGGGAGTCAAAATCAACTCAAAAGCCACAGGGCTTGGTTTTCCTTATTTAGTTCAAATTACTACGTCTCTCTGTTTATGATTGGGAACTAAAGAGAGCCCCTAAAAATGTCTTAACAAAAAATAGACACAACAACAACAAACTCCTTCAGAATCATTCTTACTCCTTTACATAAACTATATAAATTGCTCCTTTCTAATTCTGTACAACTGCTCCTTTGTTCCAATTAATCTTAGGAGTATCTCAAATAAAAGTTTACTTTCCCTTCATCACCTTCACAAAACCAGGAAGTTGGTTCATTCTTTCAACATAAAAAATTACTGAACATCCCTTAAGATGTATGTGACAACAGTACCATGGTGAACTGAAAAAAAATCACTGACTTTGTGGAGTCAATAGATCTTTTTCTTTCTGTTTCCATATCTCTACAGCTTTAATCTCCATAAAGTATGACTCTAGTTATAGTACTTCTTCCAACGGTTTACTAAATAGAATCTAAAATTCTCACTATGTACTCTAAGGATTCTCATGAAGTTCTCTAAACACCCTTTATAAACTACTACCTTATGACACTTTACTCCAGACATTTTTTCCGTTACTGCCATCTTTACTATGGGGGGGAATAATTGATCAATTCATATTCCATGATGCTGCTCTTAAAATGATCCCATCTACAAATGATGTACCTGACCTATGACCTCCCTAGAATTGTATTCATTACTTCCGTTAAGAACTTACATCATTCCCTTCTATAATACGTTTATTTACATAGCTATTTTTCTAATAATTTGTAAACTTTTTTTATAACAATCAATGTGTTTTGTCTTGTTTGGTAGCACAAATAGTTAAGCACTGGACTGGTAGCCAAAAGGTTGGTGGCTGCAGTCCACCCAGAGACACCTCGGAAGAAAGATCTGGTGATCTACTTCAGACAGTTCAGCCACTGAACATCTATGAAGCAGAGATCCACCATGACATTTGTTAGGTTCACATGAGTTAGAATCAACTCAACAGCAAGTAGTTTAATTTTGTCAGTTTCTTTAGACAACACTGAATTTTTTTTTTTTTACCTTTCAGGCCTCCGGTTGAGCGTGTATTATATAGGTAGCTGTAAGCAAAAGTAAAGGAGCATCTTCACTATTGCTATGTAATTTTTGCATTCATCTTTAGATTTGCCATTTTATGCAATCTATGACTTGTGTCGGATATTTTGATTAAAGTAAGTGTGATTTAAGAGAGGAATATATGAAAGTAATGGAATTAAATATCTACTCTACCTACATAACAGGAAGCCAAATTTCTCTCCTGAATCACTTATGTCATAAGGTCGGAACCTAAGGAAACAAAGAGATCTTTTTCATACCACAAAGATGTATCGTGGGTGCAATAATGGAAGGACTTGCATGCTGAACACAGGAAAATAAAATCAGTGCTTGGGTAGCTGAGACTTAGATTTAACTAAAATTTAATTTATAAGACATATCATTTAACATTATTCTGGTAAGCATCAGGAGAGCACTTCACTGGTTTGGGCTAAATGCTTTGGGAATCAGGAATCAGGCCCATTTCATTGAATCCTTGCATTGTTTTCTCAGTTAAGTGATGGCAGCATTTTTAATAACAATTCTTCAGTTATGGTAAGCCACTGGAAGGTTCAGAGTTAACAAGTCAAAATTTATTTTCAAGAATTATTTTGTGAGGCGATTGCTTTAGTTCAATGTGGCTTAGTGGACTGAAAGTGACACCCTGCAGAGGTTTCAAGTGCCCACTGCCTGGCTTACTCTGGGAAAATGGGAGCTAATTTACTCACAAAGAAAATCTGAAATAATGATTTCATACACTAACTGTGCCCCAGTGAGGTATTCAACCACTCGGTTGCATTGTTATGCTAAATTTCAGCACACACGTTACTAGTGTAAGGAGGAGACACCAGGAGTCTCAGGTTGATCTATTCATTCACCACATGGGTTAAATTTAGGGTGGAGAAAGAGCAACTGCAGCTGCAAAATACAACAAAAAGTTGCACTACATCAGGGTCATGGAATAGCTTAAACCTGTCTTAACAGTGTAGTAGTTTCTGCAACCAGGAACTCTGCAGTGCCAGTGAATATCACGTATCAATATTGATCAGTCCATTTTTATTTATTTTTTCATTGTGATGTAGGTGAGAAAGTTTAGAGAGCAAGTTAGTTTCTCACTAACCAGTTAATAAGGCACAACGCTGCCAACTCTGCAATGCGTCAGCACTCTCCCCTTCTATAACCCAGGTTCCCTGTCTCTAGTCCGATATCTTTTCGTGTCCCTTCCTGTGTTTTGGCCTTTGCTTTTGGACTGATGTGCCCATTAGTCTCATGGGCACGATTTAATTATAAAGCACGACTCTCACATGTGTTATTATTTCTCTATTGAAAAATACATCAACATCAAGTCAATTCCAATTTGCAGTGACCCTATAGCCAAGCGCCGTCGAGCTGGATCTGACTCATGGCAACCCTAGGATAGAGTAAAACTGCCCTTTCAGGTTTCCATGGAGCAGCCAAGGGATTCAAACTGCTGACCTTTGGGTTGGCAGCAGCTGAGCTTTTAACCAATGTACCACCAAGGCTTCTATAAACCCTGCTGCTGTGAAGTCAGTTCTGATTCATGACAACCCTGCAGACAGAATAAAACTGTCCAGAGAGTTTCCAAGAGGCCCCTGGTGGATTTGAACTGCTGATTGTTTGGTTTGCAGCTAAAGCACTTAACTGCTAAGCTACTGGGGCTCCTATCTACTGTCCAAATCCAAATTCACTGCCATTGAGTCAATTCTGACTCACAGCAACCCTACAGATTAGAGTAGAACTGCCCCATAGAGTTTCTAAAAGGAGTCTTGTGGATTTGAACTGCCGACCTTCTGGCTGAAAGGTGAACCTTAGGACTCAAGAAAGTCTTCAGTGCCGTGTTAAAAGGATGTCCAGGTGACATACTCTTTAGATTTCTCCATTCTCTGTCAGATCAACAACTCTGTTTCTCTCTCTCTCTCTGTGTGTGTATTTGAGTTTTATTCTACATTTTTCTCCTTCTCTTTCTGAGACTCTCTACTGTGATCTCTCCCAGAGCAGTCTGTGATGGTAACCAGGTAGCATCTAGTTGTTCCGGGCACAGTCTGATAGAGGTTTTGGTAGCTGTGGTCTGCTAGTTCTTTGGACGAATGTTTCCCTTGTGTCCTCGGTCTTCATTCTCTGCTCAAGTTGGGATAGGATCAGTAGATGTATCACAGATAGCTGCTTACAGGCTTTAAAGGCCTCAGACACAACTCACTAAAGTGAGATGTAGAGCATTTTCTTTATAGGTTCTTCTATGCTGACTGAGTTAAATGTCTTCCAAGGCCATGGTCTTCTCGTCCATCTCTCAGAGAGTTTGGATGTTTCTGTGAACCTCTTATGGCTTTGCCCCAGACTAGTTGTGTTGACTTCCCCAGTAGTGTGTACTGTCTTACCCTTCACCAAAGTTACCACTTATCTACTATCTAGTGTTTTTCCCTCCCCACTCCTCCTTTTCCTTGTAACCATCAAAGATTGTTTCTTTCTGTGTGGGAAAATTTTCATGTTTTTTTTACAATAGTGGTCTCATAGAATATTGTCCTTTTGTGATTGACTTATTTCATCCAGCATAATGCCTACAGATTCATCCATGTTGCAAGATGTTTCAGAGATTTATCATTGTTTGCACTGTCGGGGAGCGTGTCATTGTGTGTGCATAATGTAGTTTATCATTCATATGTTCACGGGCATCTAAGTTGTTTCCATCTTTTCTTATTGTTAACAATGCTGCAATGAATATGAGTGTGCAGATGTCTATTTGTGTAACAGCTCTTATTATACTAGGATATATTCTCAGTAGTGGCACTGATTAATCACATGGTATTTCTATTTCTAACTTTTTAAGAAGGCATCATATCAGTTTCCAAAATAGTTGAACCATTTTAATTCCCTTCTGCAGTGCATAAGCGTTCCAGTCACCCCCAACAACCTCTCCAACATTGTTACTTTCTGATTTTGTTTTTAATTAATGTCAGTAATGTTGGGGGTAAGATGGTATCTCACTACAGTTTTGATTTGTATTTCTCTAACAACTAAGGACCAAGAGCATTTTCTCATGTGTCTGCTAACCATGTGAATGTCTTCTTTGGTGAAGTATCTGTTCATATTGTTTGCCCATTTTTTAAGTTATGTTATTTGTCTCTAGTCCAACCCTTAACCTATTGATGAACTGCCACTCTAACCTATCCTACGTGTTTCAAACAAGGAAGTGCTCTCTGAGCACTTTTTCAGCAAAAGCCTCACTTCAGCAAAAGCCCTTTGATTTTCACAGTTCTCACAGAGCTTTCTTTTTCTTTAAAACATAAAAGTAAAAAAAAAAAAAAAAAAAAAAAAAAACTACCTTCCGGTAATATACAGAATATAGACATCCCTTGGTCTATCCATCAAGATCACACGCTGAACATTTGACAGTATTATGCATATAATGCTCTTTTGATATTTGAAAGCAGCTCTCATCCATACATAGAAACAAAACAAAACAAAGAATAACACTCCTGGATCTATTAAGATTATTCCCAGTTCTTTCAATCTTCTCTTCAAACTCCAGTAACTATTCATCTTTTTCATTGTTCGCTGATGCTTTTGCTTTCTAATTCATTAAGAAATTATAAGAGATCAGATGAGAAATAGCACAGGCTCTGACCATCATATGCCAAGAATTTGTAGACAGGGGGAAAAGTCTCTTAATTTTTGACCAGGAAAAAACAGGCTTATTTAGAATTCAGAAAGATGTTTTATAAAATCAGTGCATTCCATTAGAAAACACAAAAATTTGGCTGAGAAAGAAGGAAAAGTGCTCTAACATATTTTGGTTGTCTAACTGACCTAGTTATCTGTGAGCCCAGTCCCAATCACGTGTTAAGTAAATGTTGGGGGCAGAGTTCTTGAAAGTAAAATTGTGATACCTTCCAACTCTGATCATAGAAAGATGTGATCCTTGATTTCAAGGAGGGAATAATCTTAGACACAAGAGATGGATGATGGAGCATGCAATTAATACAGAAAACAGGGATGGGGATAACAATAAGACGGTCAACTGGAAACCAGCATAACCAGTTTAGACTAGCCCCAGGTGCTTCTGCCTATAAAGCTGACTTAGCTAGCATTTCCCAAACCTACATTCTCTTGGGGCTTCATTATAGTAAAGCCAATAGCTCTTATACCTACTGAAAATCAAAGACTGCACCTGTGGCCCAACCACAACTTCACCCTAGTTTCGAAAGTTTCCACTCACCTTTGCTGAAATGACAACTTTCCAGAACCTGTTTCTTTTTTCCCAGTTAACTTCTTCAAAGTCTACTACTGTAAAAGAAGACTACTACTGTTCTCAAATTTAAGTCTCCAGTGGCTCCCTTTGAGTGCCAGCCTTCCTTGGTACAGTCAACTGGGTTACTCCCAAATAAAATCTTTGTTGGAATTATTGATTTATGTGTTTGTTTATTTATTACAGTAAATGAATAAAATTTTTAACATCTATCAACTATCCCATCTATGATAAACCTTCACCCCCCCCACCCCGTGGCCACCAAAGTTATTTTCTTCTGTAGATAATTCTATTTTTAAGTCCTTATAACAGCGTCTCATAAAATACTTCACCTTTTGACACTGATTGATGTCACTCACCATAATATCTTCCAATTGAAACCATGCTATGAGATGTTCTCTAAAATCAACTTTGTTTTTTTATCATAGCGTAGTGTTCCATTGAGTATGTAAACTACAGTTTGTTTATTCATTCATCTGTTGTTGCACATCTGGGTTGATTCCACCTTTTAGCTATTGTAGACTGTGCTGCAATAAACATTCACGCACATGTGTCTATTCATGTGACAGCCTTTATTTAAATTACAAGCAGTGGGATTACTGGATCAAATGGTATGTCTATTTCTACCTTTTTAAGGAAGTGACAGATTGCTTTCCAAAGAGGTTCTACCACTTTGCAATCCCACCAGTAGTGTAGGAGAGTTCTGATCTCTCCACAGACTCTCCAGCATTTGTTTTGTGCTTTTTTGGATTACGGCCAACCTTGTTGGGATGAGATGATATCTCATTGTAGTTTTGATTTAGATTTCTCTAATAGCTAATGATCATGAGCATTCAAATCCTGAATCTGTTAGTTTAAAAGATGGGAGATTACTTGAGCAGACTAAACAGGAACAACAACAAAAAGAAACAAGAAATCTAGTTTCCAGGAATATTCAAGATTTGAGATAATTAAGAAAAAAAGGGTAACTATGAGATGTCTTAGAGCAAAATCAGGAAGCCTGGTTAAAACTGTAAGTAAAGAGTTGTACTGAGAGAATAAAGACAGCTGCAGCATAAGAAAACATTACAGTGGGGAAACATAAGAGTCCCGGTAAATGGGACATATGAATCCCCACTGCAGTGTCTCAGGCTGCAGCTGTCTCTGTTCCCTCAGTACGATTCTCTCAGTTTTAATCAGGCTTAGCGATCTGGCTTTATGACATTACTTGGTTTCAGGGTCACCATGAGTTGGATCCGACTCGACGGCACTTGGCTTGGCTTGGCTGGTTTCAGGTATGTGGGATTTTAAGATGTTTTGCCTTATTCAACTGTGGGGAGGTGGAGAATGTGAGCCTGGACAGCAGAGTGTTTCAATTCACTGCCTCCCCAGATTCCCAGAGGTCATCTAAGGTGAAGTCTTTCAAATCTGACTTCCTCTGTCACAGCATAGAATTTTGAGGCTTTTATTGAGGACTTGTCTTTATTTTTGGTTTGCTGTCTGATAGTTCTGATGAGTTTGTTGCCGAATTCAGTTTTGTGGAGTGTTCCTTTCATATACCCAGGCCTGCTGTAGGGAGATCAAGGTTCCAGCCCATTAAGTGTAACCTCATTTTCTCTTTCCTAGTGCAGTTTTGAAGTTATACCATGTATTCAGGTTTCAGATTTCAGAGCATGTGAATTTCTTTTTCCCTGTTTGCACTTTTGGGTTAAAGTCTGATCGTGGTCTGGTGCATGTTTGAGGTTCCTCCTCACAATCCGTTGCTGTGAAAATTAAGAGGTAAGAGACTGGAAGTAATGCTCCTTGCAACTGCTTTATATTTTCCTTTGTACACCATTTGATCTTATTTTATAATTTTTTCAGGTTTACCGCCCTCATGGACAGATAAATTAGGTACTTGTTCTGTTCTGTTTCAACTTGCTTGTAGTCTAAAAAATTGTCTCTGAGTATTTATTTTGTATCAAACTAAAAGTCATACCTAACAATTATTAAGTTTTTTTTTCTATAAAATTGTTTTTGCCTGCATTATAATTTGTATATGCCAAGTGCCGTTGAGTCGGATCCAACTCATGGCAACCCTAGGAGATAGATAAAGATATAGATAAAGACATAGATATAGATACAGATATAGATATTTGACACCTACTGTAATAAACATGAAGATAAATTAGTCTACTTGAGAAGAGTACCGACCACTTCTGTGTCACTGGGTAAAAAGGCTGAACTCATCCATCATACCTGGATTTGAAAAGGTGGCAGTGCACCTTGCCCACTTACCTAAATCTTCTAATGTTTAGAAATGAAAACAACAACAAAAAAAAGTCTCAGATTGTTAGATATCTTCACATAAGTGACTATAATTTTTGTAACACTTGCCACCAAGAAAAAGAAACCTTTTGCATCTGAAGTAACCATTATTGAGATCTTGGTGTAGTGAAACTGTAAATAAACCAAACCAAACCCACTGCCTTGGAGTAGATTTCTGACTCATGATAACCCTATGGAGCACAGTAGAACTACCCCTAGTGTTTCCAAGGAGCGCCCTGTGGGATTCAAACTGTGGTCATACTTAACCACTACACCACCAGGTTTCCAAAAAATTCAACAAACCACTGTCTATTAATGTACACCATTCAAAACTATTTGTCTCCAAAGCCCTGATGAAAATTCATGCAATTAATGTTCTTCTTCTTTTGTTTTTTTTTTTTTAAAGGTCACTGAAACTAGAACACAGGTTGTAGCTAATACTCTGGCTTAGTCAATCTGACTGGTAAGGACTCTCAGACTAGCATACAAAGCAAACCCTTAACGGGATAAGATATCCAGATTAAATCAATTCTGCTATTGGTAACTTTTTGTTATTTACACAGATAGTGACCAAAAAGAGCCATTCTGACCAAACAGAAATCATTTTTAACAAAAGAAATCATAGAGATATAGACTGGTGAGATGAGCTTTATTTCAACAGTGATTCTGCCTTTTAATATGTAAATTAAGATTAATTTCCAGAATTTTTGAGTAGCATATATGGTAAATTCAGTTGGTTATTGTTCTTATAATCAAAGTTTACAGGTTCTTACTTTTTATGTGACAGAACAAATACTCATTTTTATAAGAAATTTAAATGGCTTATTTCAATGGCACTTGTCTTATTAAAATGAAAGTCATTTGGTACAGTTGAAGTTCTTATTCACCACACCTAAAAGTTTAATGAGTTGATATATAGGAATCTTTAAGAGCTTTAATATAAATACTATACAAGCTAATAACTGGGATTCTCACTGTTAAAATAATAAAATTCTTTAAAACTGAACAACTATTTCCATTTTTTGTTTTTAGTACAATCTGCCTCAAAAGGAAAGATTCAACAGAATATGTTGTTAAAAAAAAAAAAAGCCACATGGCACTGGAAAAACTAAGACGTTTTACATTTAAGATCTTTAATTTCATAGCTAAAACATTGTATCTTGACAACAACAACAACAAAAAGAAACAAATCCAGTGCGGTCAAGATTCCGACTCATAGCAACCTGAGGGCAGAGCAGAACTGCCCCATAGAGTTTCCAAGGATCACCTGGCAGATTTGAACTGCTCACTTTCTGGTTTGCAGACACAGCATTTAACCACTATGCCACCAGGGTTTCCTATTTCTCAGTGGGCTATATAACAAATTCCCGACAACTCTGAAACTTGGTAAAAAAAAACACAGAAAATTTATTTCAGTTTCATAAAGAAAAAAGTGCTAAAAAGTCTTATTTTGTGTAAGTTCCACAAAACATTCAATCAAATCCCGAGACATGCCAAATTTTCTTTAGGTTAATATTTTTTGAGTTAATAGTTTCCCCCTTTTTTTGCCTGATATTTGGCAATAAGGTTACTCTTTTTACATAGTTTTGTTATTCTTTCAATTACTAACTTGGTAACGATTTTGTTTCTTTTAAAATCAAGCATCATCCAAGGCAATGGTTTCACTGTTTCACTTACGCAGTTTTATTACTCTTTAAAAATGAGGTTAATCATTATGATTAGAGATATTTTTGTCTCAAGTTTTTATTTAACTTTCAGTTTCCATTACCTTTATAGTTAATTATCATAGAGTCTTTTCAGTTTTAAACATTATTTTTATAAGCTAACCATAGCCATTTTTAAACATGCCATTCACAGATAAGTTTGACCTCACTTCGTCACAGAGAACACAAGAATGGACTATATCAGATTCAGAAAACAGACTGTAATAATTTGAATACAATTTACATAGGACTGAATCAAGATTTTTAGAACTCTTATGTAGAAATTGAGGAGGTTTTTTAAGTTGTTACTTAACTAGAATAATGTGAATCCAAAACTGGCTATATAAAACTAAACAGATCAAAATAAGATTTACGTAAGAGTATCACTAGTTATATAACATTCTATTTTTCTAAATATAAGGAATCTTTTTTCCTCTTCCTTCCTTCCTTTTTTATGTAAGAATCAGCTATTTCCAAAACTAATGACACTATTCTGGTTACAAAATATCCTATAGATTAAAAGAAAAGAAGACGTTATGGCTCATTCAAAGTTCTAACTAAAATATATTCAGAAATGCCACAAAGTCCAAAAATAAAAACTGAAATAAATGTGGTGAGAGTAGTTCTTCAAAACCAATGCCCCCCCCCCCAGTATTACTTATTCAGCTCTAATATTGTCAATATTTATTCCAATACTCTAAGGAATATTTTCTCAAGTTAACAGTCTTTGATGACTGAAATCTATAATCTGAAAATCTGCCTGGTTTATTCCAGGGGACATATATATATTAGAAAAAAAATATAAGTTAAAAGGTTCCCTAGAAACTTTCCAGAAAGGACCATATGTTGTTCTCCTTACTAAACCTATACCACTAAATTATAGAGAGCTAAGGCTTAGCTACATCGCTCTCAATTATAGAAGACTGTGGGCTCTGTTTACACTGTCCAGCCAACTAAAGGTGAAAGTTCACTGCCCCAGTAAAGCAAAATAATCAAAGAAGCAAACAGTCCCACCCAAGAACATGGAACAATACTTCATACAAGACTTCATGTAGTTAAGATTTTGGACTGTGCTTTGTAATCTTCACTCAATTCTTCTCATTATGCTAGTATTCTCCGTTAGTAAATTATGCTGTATATAAACCCCACAAGTTGAGACTCTTTACATATTAAATCTTATAACTTTTAAAGTAGCACTGTTTAATCAGCTAGGATTTCTATATTGGTAATTTGCCACTTGCTGCTTTCTGATTTACATTTAGTTCTTTCATACCAACATATATATAGATTATTAAAGTCCTTGAATTTAATATCTATTGGCAGAGGTGTTCCTTACAAAATTACATTTACATTGCCTTATCCCTGGTGGAGTAGTGGTTAAGTGCTATGGCTGCTAATCAAAATGTCAGCAGTTCAAATCCAGCTGGTGCTCCTTGGAAACTCTGTGGGGAAGCTCTGTTTTATAGGGTCACTATGAGTGGGAACTGACTCAATGGCAAACAGTTCATTTTTTTGCTGTACCTATCAGGAAATTTCCCTTTCTGGTATTAATTCTTCATATCCCTATGAGATGTCATTACCTCTACCTAATACTATTTAACACAGTCATAAAGTTGCCTTATTCTCTAAGATTCATAGACTGGTAATTTTTAACTAATTGTTTTCATGCTAGAATAATTGGTAGGATAAAAATGAAGGAATATAAGAATGAGAATACAACTGAGATCACCAGATATTTTCCAAAGTCTAATTTCTAAAGAAAAAAAATAAAATAAAGATGAACCTGGCAAAATTCAGTGCAACAATTCTTCATCTCTCCCACTCTTTTTTCTTAATTTTTTCATTGTGTTTTAAGTGAAAGTTTACAATTCCAGTCAGTTTCTCAGACAAAAACTTACACACACTTTACCATGTGACTATCGCTGCTCTCTCCCCGCGCTGTGAAAGCATACTGTTTCCCTCTATCTGCTATTTTCCATGCCCATTCAATCAGCTCCTTTGCCTTTGTTTCTTCTCAACTTGCCTCCATACAGGAGCTTCCCAGTTAGTCTTTTGTATCTACCAACCTAAGAAGCACACTCTTTATTAGTATCATTTTATGTGTTACATTAAGACCAGTTCAATCCTTGTCTGAGAAGTTCGCTTAAGCAATGGTTTCAGATCTGGGAGTCTGGGGATCGTGTACTCTGGGAGCCCTCCAGTCTGTCAGACCAATGAGTCTGGTCCTTTTCCAAGACTTCAAGTTCTGCACTCTACATTTCTCCTGCTTCTTCAATGACTCTTTGTTGAGTTCCCTGGAAGTATAGTCATTGGTGGTAGCCAGATACCATCTAGTTAGTCTAGTCTCACATTAATGTATTCTCTGGCTTATGAGATCTTTTCTGTCTCTTGGGTTCATATTTTCCTATGTCTTTAATATTTTCATTCTCTTTTGTTCCAGGTGGGTTGAGACCAATTAATGCTTCTTAGACGGCTGCCCATTAGCTTTTGAAGACCCCAGAGGCCACTCACTAGAATGAGACATAGAACATTTTCTTTAAAAACTTTGTTATGTCAGTTGACCTAGACATCCCCCGTTGTATTCTGAAGACTTCTTAGCTTTTAATTTTGTGAAGTTGTAATGATTCTCCTGTGCTGTGTATTGTCCCTCTTTTCAACTAAAATAATTCTTGTCTAGTATCAAATTAGTAAATATCCCACTGCTTCCCTTCCCAACCTCGTAACTATCAACATTTTTTTTCCTGTGTTTAACCTTCTCTTGGGGCCTTGTAATTGTGGTCTCATAGAATATTCACACTTTGGTAACTGACTAATTTCACTCAACATAAAGTCTTCCAGATTTCTCCATGTTGTGAGACATTTCCCAAATTCATCCTCACTCTTTATCACTGCATAATATTCCACTGTATGACTATACCCCAATTTTTTTTTTCTTAATCCATTCATCTGTTGTGGAGCACAAAGCTGGGTTCCATCTGTTTGCTATTGTGGACACTGCTGCAATGAACATTGGTGTGCATATATCTGTTTGTGTGGTAGCTCTTATTTCTACTTATAATATATTCCAAGAAGTGAGAGTGCTTAATCATCTGGTATCTCTATTTCTAGCGTTTTAAGAAAGCTTCAAAACTATTTTCCAAGTGATTGTACCATTTCACATTTCCACTAGCAACATATGTGTTCCAGTCTCTCCATAGCCTCTCCAACATTTATTATTTTGTATTTTCTGGATTAATATCATAGTAGTTTTGATGTGTATTCCTCTAACACATAACGACTGTGAGCATTTCCTCATATGTTCCTGAATTCTTCTTTGGTGAAATTACTGTTTGTATCCTGTGCCAATTTTTAAAAAAGGGTTGTCTTTTTGTTGTTGAGGTTTTGCAGTATCTTGTAGATTTTACAGATTATGGACTAGTCAGATTTGCTGTAGCCAAAACTTTTTTTCCTAGTCTGTGGGTTGTCCTTTTACTATTTTGGTGGAGTCCTTGGATGAGTATAAGTGATTGATTTTTTTTCTCCCTTAATCTTAATCACTTTATATTTCATAGTTAAGTCTTTGACACATGTTAAATTACTACCTGTGCATAGTGTGAGATACGGGTCTTGCTTCCTTATTTTGCAGATGCATATCCCATTATGCCAACATCATTTGTTAAAGAGACTGCCTTTTTCCAAATTCATGGGCTTTGCGCTTCTGTCAAATATTACTTGCTCATAGGTAAATGATTTTATGTTTGGATTCTCAGTTCTGTTTCATTGCTTTATGTTGTCTGTTGTTGTAGATGTACTAAGCTATTTTGACTACTGTGGCAGTGCAGTAGGTTCTAAAATTAGGTCCCAATTTGTTCTTTTTCTTTGTTAATGATTTATTTATCTGGGTATGAATCCAACTTGCTCACACTCAGTTTTTTTTTTTTTTTTTTTTTTTTTTTATATATTGTTGACTTCCATTGGCTAGAATACCATTGTAGATTTTTGCATTTAAGTTCATGAGAGATACTAGTCTGTGGTTTTCCTTTATGGTGCTATCTTTACCTGCTTTTGGTATCAGAGTTATTAAGACTTCATAGAATGAGTTAGGGAATATTTGATTGTTTCATATGCTCTGAAATACACAGTCTGACAATTACTTTCCTCAATTCATCCTACAAAAAGTGCTACAGAACTCATTGCTGACTATCACCATAGCCACCTTCAAAGTACTCCCCTTGGGAAACTATATACCAATGCCAGTGCCTGGTCTACCCTTCTAACCAAATGGTGTCACCATTGCCTCTTTGATGTCATTGAGGGAGAATGGATGGCAGCTGTGTTGGTGGGGCGGGACTCAAGGTATGGGATTATACTGCACCTTGAGGTGATCTCTTGGGATATAAAGGAAAGCGAGGCAAGCAGAGATTTGAGCGCCTCATATCATCAAGAAAGAAGCAGCACGAGGAGCAGAGTACATCCTTTGGAAAGGACTTGGGTTCCCTTCAACTCAGAAGCTCCCAGTCCAGTGGAAATTTGATGGCAAATACTTTCTTCCAGAGCTAACAGAGAAAGAATTCCTTGGGAACTGATGCCCTGAATTTGGACTTGTATCGTACTGGACTGTGACAGAAATAAACTTCTCTTTTTAAAGTCATCTATATATAGCAGTTCTGTTATAGTAGCACTAGACGACTAAGACATATTCCCACTGTGTTCTGCTACTCCAGTGATTCATAGATTATTCCTCTTGATAGAGTCTCCCATAAATGTTAGTGTTTCTTCATGTCTTAAAATTATTTTATCAGACCTTTCCTCAAATATTTTTGTTTTAATTGCTCTATCTTCAGTCTCACTAAGTCTTCATTCCATTGCCTTAATTCTGCTCCTTTGACTTTCTACTGAGTTGTCTAACTCTGTAATTTTACTATTAATGTGCTGAATTTCTGATTATTATATCTCAAAGATTTCTTGCAGCCTGTTCACTTTGTCATTATGTTCTGCTCTGTTTTGCCTGATCTCCTTCCTCATCTCTTCAAGAGTTCTAAACGTTAATCTTTGTATTTTACCTCAGTTAATTCTAGGAAGTTGTCTTCATCTGTAAGATTTCTCAATTCTTCATTTTAAAGGTTTCTGAAGCCATCATGGTCTACCTTTTTTGAGTGATTTGAAATTGATTGTTGTCTATGAGCAACTGTGTTTATGTTTGCTTACTTTTTTCTAACTTCTTTTTTTTGAAATGTCCAAATAGACTGGTCATGTGAACTACTTTGAATAATGGTGCCTTAGAGGTTCTAATATCCTGTCACTGGGTAATTACAGCTGTTGCTAAGTATGTGGGTTCAGGCAGTCGTTTGCTTTTGTTGTATATATTCAGCTAGGTAATCAGCCAGGTAATCAGTCAACAAGTGTGCAGTGCAGGCTCTCTTCTATAGTCCTAGAAGGGTAAGGGCCATTGGTAAAGTCACATATAACTGGCTGCATACCTTAAGAAAAGTTATTGCTAACAGCCATTGTGCATGTCTTTGAGGAAAGTTTGTCCTTGTTCTTTAATGTAATTGCTAGATAGCTTTAGCTGCAGAACAATGGCTGCGCTGGATGCTATATGCAGTGCTGAAAAGCTTTCAAGTTTGGTGAACATCTTATAGCCTGAGCCTATTTAAAGGACCTGTTTCTTCCCTGAGTTCCTGGCTTAGGGGAGCTTGTAGATTTTTTTTTTTTCCTGTTTATTATACTGTTCCCTCTCCAAGCCTGAGAGGATGGCTTAGAGCATACAAGGAGTTCGGCTTCCAGCCCAGGCAGCATGTCAGAATATAAATCCAGTGCTGTGCAGCAAAGAGAGGAAGAAACACGAGGAAAGGGAGGGAGGTTTGGCCCAAACAAAAGTTTTAGATTAGCATGTGATAGGTTAGGCACAGCCACTTAGACTTTGGTGATAAAATGCCACTTCTCACTAATTCTGGGGATGTCATTGGGCTCTCTACCGCTGAGTCTCTCCTGCTGAAGAAGTTCTCCAAATACCACCATTTTGCTGATCACACTGCTCAGTGCTGATCCTCTTGTGGTGTATGTATTCCTGACTGGTCAGATTTGTCCAGTCTAGGTATTTCTGGGATTGTACTGTGCCTTGAGGCAATCTCTTGGGATATAAAGGAAAGTGAGGCAAGCAGAGATTTGGGTACTTCATATCATCAAGAAAGAAGCAGCACCAGGAGCAGAGTGCATCCTTTGGAAAGGACTTGGGTTTCCTGCACCTTAGAAGCTCCCAGTCCAGGGGATGTTTGATGACAGGGAAGGGAATTAATGTCTCTTCCCTGTTGTTCTGTCTGATTTCTTAACTTTTACTTTGATATTCAGGGCTCCTAGAATGTCATGTATAATTGATTCATTTTCTTAAATCTTTGTTATTAGAGGGATCACAGGAAGCATCTGACTATTCTTGCATCTTAGTTCAACTCTCTTGTTTCTTTATAAACTTTGGAAGACTAGGACTCATTCTATACTTATTTTGTCTAAATATTTGTGGTAATATTCACTTGTATTTTTACGATACCTGTTGTTTAATAAGATGATGCTGGAACTACAGGGGTAAATCTCTAAGTTAAATGCAGAAACGGAAATCATAAACAATACCCTGAAGAAGTCCAATTATATTCTAGTTGGCATAATAATTAAGAAACTGAATAGAAGTATTAAGCATTACAATAACCCATGGTCACAAAAGTATACCCAGTGAGAATTAAACTTTGAAAAATTATCAACTTATAATAATGACCACATAGAAACTTGGACAGTAAATGCAAAATTATCTATCTCTAGTTCCTCTAAACAAGCCCTAGGGTTACTTCTTCCTCTGCAGAGGTTCTCTATAGATAATCCCTACAAAGATTTTTCCTTATGCATAGTCTATACCAGGCTTAGATAATTTGAAATAAAAGGTTGAACAGTGTATACTAAGAATCTTAGAAGTTCCTGTAAATATTTACACAAAATAATAATGTCTACACTTGACTAGCATTTTAAAATTTAATTTATTTAGCCCAGTGTGCCTAACGTTTACCAGCAATCTTATGGCTGACTATCCCAGATGAGAGCGGTCTTCTTGCAAGCAATGCTTCCTTGGTTTGGCACAACTGAATTAGAACCATCTGTTTGTAATGTATCAGTTACTGTAGCTCAAATGGCTGTCAATACGGAAGATGTAATGGCAGCACGACGGCAATATCGTAATATACTGCGTATACTCACTGCTGTTGAGTTGATTCCAACTCATAACAACAGAGTAGAACTGTCCCATAGAGTTTCCAAGGAGTACCTGGTGGATTTGAACTGCCCACCTTCTGGTTAGCAGTCATAACATTTAACCACTGTGCTACCAGGGTTTACCACTGGATAGAGTGGTACTTAATAATCAAATAGCTTTAGCTTTTTTTACTAGCCCAGTAAAGAGTAGTGTCATGGATTAAATTGTGTCCCGCTAAAAATATGTATGGCAATTTGGTTGTGTCATGATTTCTGGTATTGTGTGATTTTCCTCTATTTTGTGATTTTCCTACATTCTAAATCTTAATCTCTGCCTGACTAATAGGGCAAGACAAGATTATGTTAAGGAGGATTATGGCAGGACTGCAACACCTTTAGTAAGATCATATCCCTGATCTAATGTAAAGAAATTTTCCCTGGGGTGTTGCTTGCACTAGAAGTATTGCTTAATAGCAATTTTATCCTTTTATCCTATAAGAGACAAAAGGAAAGGGAAGCAAGCAGAGAGTTTGTGGCCTCATACCACCAAGAAATCAGTGCCAGGAAGCCAGGAACAGAGTGCATCCTTTAGACCTCAGATCCCTGTGCTGAGATCCCCTTAGACCGAGGAAAGACTGATGCGTCATGAGGATCTTTCTCCAGAGGCAACAGAGAAAGAAAGTCACCCCCTGGAGATGGATTCCTTGGTTCAACTTCCAGCTTATTGGACTGGGAGAAAATAAACTTCTTTGTGTTAAAGACATCCACTTGTGGTATTTCTGTTAGGACAGCACTAGATGACTAAGACAAGGGATTTGTGCTAACACATCATATTGCCTCTGGATTAACGCCACTGAAAAAGTTAAAAAGTATATTGCCTCATAGAGTTTCCAAGGAGTGCCTGGTGGACTCAGACTGCTAACCTTTTAGTTGGCAGCTACAGCTTTTAACCACTATGCCACCAGGGTCTCCAAGATATTGCTAAGATTCATTAAAAAGCCATTCATTTACATTTTCATAACTTGACCATGCTTAACTATCTTAGGTTGGCTACCCAACAGTGTAGGTTTGTGTTTGCAGTGTCTATACTGGGTTGGTTATACTAATAATAATAATTATTATTGGGATTAGAAAATGTGTTATAATGTGCATCTACTACAGGAACTGGAAACTCCATTTCATCTCATGGTCAGAGAATTATGTAAATCAACAATGCTTCCTAGAACAAAAACTAGAGAAGCTTCATGACTTAAATTAGTCATCTGAAGCTAGGTCAGACTGTTTTTCCAATGTAGCCACACCCCATCCATTCCCCACACCAACATCACTGAAGATGGTTACTCAACAATAACATGGTGCAGAAAATTGAAGCTGTCTCACCGCCAGAAAAACATTTTGGAAGGTGAATTGCTCTTTAGTGGGTGGCATGAGACCAGCTGACCTTGAAGCTAAGAACTCCCCTATAGGTGCTGATGTCTTGCAACTTCTCTAATATAATGTCTAAGGACTAAAATACTGGTCAGTTCAAGCAGCCATAAAGGAGAATTTAATGTCAAGTTCATGCAGAATAGGGTTATTACATCAAAAGGTATTCTTCAAAATCCTTGAGCAAAAGAAGGGAATGATAAGAGATAAAATCAAAACAAAGGTATCTGAGCTTTTTGTACATTGACCAAGATAACTCTAAGAGCTCAATGAAGCATTTTCCTCAGACTCTACCTTTTTTGCCTAGGAAGTAATCCCGATTATTTTTAATGAAATAAGTTTCTTTACTGTCAGGCTTCAGCATGAGATACTTGCCTCATGGAAACGCATTTGTTACCTGATGGTAACTCTTTGTTCCCCATCTCCTAAGGGGATTAACAGTCTGAAAATTTCCACTATATCATTGCTTTGTGGCCAACATGAGGCTTCTGTTGGTGCCATATCTTTTAATTATGTCTTTTAGCCAGTCAATGTGTTCAAGTAATCAACAATGTCAAAAATTATGCTTCATTTTTTCTCTCCTTTGACTGATCTCAATCACTGTAAATCAATCAGAGTTTTTTATTGTTTTTTTAGCTCCTCCTCCAGCCCTATAACCATGTGCCCCAAATTGTTTTCCCTTGGGTTTGCGTGTTCCACTTATTAGGACTCCACATTTCCCCATTGCAATGTTCTTTTGTGCTGCCACGGTTGCTATTCCCTCAGTAAAGCTCTTTACTTGAAATTTGAAGCATAACATTTTTCTCAATGACAGAGGAATGATCAGAATGTAGTACACTGCCGGCTGAAGTTTGGACAAAGGGACTACAAACACAGCAAGCAAGGTGCTCCAACCGATTCACCATCTTTCTGGTCTTTGTCTGAAATTTAGTATAGTATTTTTGTGGCAGGCCATGCTATAAAATTTTCTTAATGTACAAATAAATGTATTACATTTGATGTTCAGGATTCAAAAAAAAGAAGGCTTAAAGGTTACCTAGAGGAAGTAGCAAGATTTCTAACAGAGGAGAAAAAACTTTGACAGTTTCAGTAAACCTGAAATATGCTTCAGTTCTATGATTATTTGGTTATACCTGAAAGCTACAATTCACATTTTCATGTAAAGAAGTGCCAATTATCTTCAACTATTCATTATCTAAATCCTTAAAGTGACTACAATTTTAGAAAGTTTTTTTTTTTTTTTTTGTTCCTTCTTCAGCACTCTTAAACTCTCCCTGGAAGTTAACTTCCAACATCACAGATAAATCAATTTTCCTCAATTTATGTTCTCTGTTCTGCCACTTCTGTCACAATACTTACATAATGTCACCTTACCTGAATATATATATTAAGACACAAACATTTCTAAATTTTCAAAAAAAAGAAATTCATGGTTGTTTCCTACAGTTCTATTCTCCTTTTAATTGCATAGCAAGTTCCCTCTCTGAAATGCCTTTCAGGCAGTCTGAATATCAGCCATTAAGAATGGAATACTAGTTGTCTCAATTATGTAAAAAGCTTATCTTATTCTAAGGGTCACTGAAGTTTCCAATCCGCTTCTGAAAATAAAAGATATGGCTAGTGTAAATGATTCAGTTGCATTACTGGCTTTCCTATGACAATTAAATTGAGTGTAGGAGAGAGGCTATTTACCTTAAGACTATTTCCTCTGGTGAGTAGTAAAATACATCAACTTTTTATCATACAAAGGGGCAATTGACTTAGTGTCAAATAGACACACTTGAAGAGAGCTATTCTAAAGTCAGGCATTAAATCTTGTTAAAAAGAAAGAGAGAGAGAGAAGATAGATTATTTCCTCTATAGATATTTACCAGATGGCATCAGATATCATATGTACGCAGATCAGTCAATCTTCTTACATTAAATCTATCTAGTATACAGCATAGAATCAATATTATAAAAATGAATGTAAGAATCACTTAGTTTTACTTATGAGTCAAAACAGAGGTGAACATTTTTGGCATCGTCTTTATACAATAATAGAAACAATTTTGTAGACGTGGGATGGGTTGATTTCTCATTTTATAATGTAATCTTGCAATCTTTCCATATCTTTGATTATAAAGTAACTTTGGAACAGTATATCTGGATTTTAATGGTTTAGGAAGAAACCTAGGGCATTGAGAAAATTAGAACTAATTCTATTCATCCAGCCCGCTCAAATTCAATTTTATATTTGCCAATATCTTACTTATGTTTCTTTAAGACTTCAGATTTTGACATGATACAACATACATGAATTTTGAAGGTTCTGTGCTGAAATAGGTCAACAGCAAAGGGCAAATATGGTATGATTCCACTTATGTAAAAAAACAAAAATAAGTAAATAATATACAGTAATAGTTGTTAGTGGTTATTTGGGGTAGGAGGGGAAGGGAGGGGGGAATAATTCTCTGACAAGTAGCGAGATTATACCTATGGTGAAGGGAAAATTAGCATCCGTTAAAAGTAGTGGTTACAATTTGACTGATATAACTGATAGCCTTGTGTTGTACTCCAGAAAAAGGGTAAAATGGCAAATTGTGTTACACATAGTTTTACAACACTAATCCCCCCCTCATAAAAATGGGGCTGTAGTTGCTTAAAGACAGCCAGGTACCTCAAGGCATGAATTTTCTTTGTTTGAAGGATTAGGGTCATGGATTTATGGGACTGTTAAATCAATTGGTCTAACAGTGTTTTTAAAGTTTCTGTTCTACCACCTAGTTAGACGAGCGGTGCCTGGGATCTTGAAAGCCTGGTAATAACCATCCAAGATACAATAGTTGGCCTCTAATTGCCTGGAACTGCAGCAGAAGAAGGAGACCTGCGAATTAGAGAAGGAACTGGATTGGGGGGTGTAACCACCTGCATGAATTATTATGCTCTCCTTGTCATGAGACCAGGAGAAAAGGAAGGTAGCATGTATAATACAAGGTTTTACACTGTAGTATTTAGATCAAGTCCTCAAAAAATGAGTCTTATCAAAAGAGGGATGAAAAGTGGAACAGAATTCCCAATTTTTATGGAATCTAGACTGACTGGACCCACTGGGATTGAAGAACCCTCTAACTTAAATTGCATTGAGGAAACCATTAAACCTTGAAATGAAGCTATTCCGGGAATAATCTTTAAAGTTTTAGCTAAAGTAGTAAATATATAGGTGTCTGTACGTGTATACAAAATTTGTACACAGCATTGTGTTCTTTCAAAGAATTATTTTTTATGAGATCAAACTGACAATAGTAACTTCAACACAGATGTATATGTTAACGGTATTGAAACAATATAGGCAGAGATAGTGACAATGGTGACACAGTATGAAGAAGGTAACCAATGAACCAATGTAATTGAATTCTACATGTAGAATTGTTTTAATGGAGTGTGTGCTATGCTACGTATATACATATTTTCACCAAAAAAAGACTTCTGATTTCAGAACTGCTTTCATGTTCGTTATGTCATATTATCATAAAAAATTTTGCTAGCTGGGCAAGTTTAACTTTTCAAATCAGAGATAAGACGATTAAACTTCACAGAGGTGAAGGATTTTGCCCAAAAACACAAGGCTTAAGAGAAGAACTTGGATAGAAACTTTGACTGTGGGACCAGTGCTCTTTCATTTTCCACTCCCTCCCATTACATAGTGATGACACTGTAAGTTACTCTTTAGTTTGTTACCTTCAACATCAGTGTTAAAAAGTTCCTTGATGATTAATTACACTGACTTACAATGCAGTTCCCTATGGTTACATCTGAAGCTCATTGCTGTGAAAGGTGCAGGTAAGTCTGCATTGACTCAATAAAATATCATAAATAACTTCACTCTTGTTCTTTAACTAAAGAGTAGACTGACATCTTTTGATATGTTTTAAACAAATGTTCAGTTTCCAGATAAAAAAAGTGAAATGTTACAGTGTATTGAGACCCTATAAATGGCATGGTATTGGTACCCTTAAAAAAACTGATGAAAAGTTCAGAAGCAATGGCTTTGGTTTTGCATGTTTACTGATTTGAATGGACAGTGGAGGCTTGCATATTGCCTTTGTCTGCTGACTAGCTTTCAGCAGGGCTTCTAGACTAAGGTGGAATAGGAAGAAAGACTTGATGATCTGCTTTCAAAATCAGACATAGAAAAGTCTATGGATCACATTGGTCTGTTCTACAATCGATGATGAGGATGGTACGGGTGGGATTTTGTGTAGGTGTATATAGGGTCACTAACTCACTGGCAGCTAACAACTAACAACAACAATCTCAATATAATGTATTTTATGCCCCCCAAAGTTATTATCATTTCCAAAAAAACTTACCCAGAAATTACTTGTTTCTTAAATGATAGTGTAGTTTAAAAAGACTAAATCAAACAAGTATATTTTGCCTGAAAAATAGACAGTGGTTCAGAAGCTCTGATGTATACAGCGACCGAGTTCTATAAAGAATGTAAGATGCTTTTACGATTCGCACAAGAGGAGCAAAACAGCCATTTAGAGACTGATCAAAGAAAATCATCTGAAGAGAAAAGAAGCAAAAGATTGCACAAGGAGAATCAAGCCAAACTAATAAAAGTGTTCTTCATAAATATTACAACAAGATCATAGCACTATTGTTTTTCTGGAAATCAATGACAGTTTGTTCACTTAAAATAAGAACGATGTTTTCAATATGTGTTATCAAAACACAGTTATATGGAACAAAAACTAATGAAAAATTATGTTTATAATAACAGTATCTAAAACAGAACATTCAGGTGCAAAATGGGTGGGGGATGCTTAATAAAGGAAACTCTTCTCCCTCTTGCTAGGATTATTGAGGCATCACAATTACTTGCTAAGTCCCCATCAGTTAATCTAATTATGAATAAAACATTGAATACAATACTTTCTTAATGTAAAAATCATCATGAAGGTAAACAGGTTTGAATCCACCCAGGGATGACTCAGAAGAAAGGCATAGTAATCTGCTTCCAAAAACTCAGCCATTAAAACTTTGAGAGCAGTTCTACTCTGATACGTATTGGGATTGCTACAAGTTGGAATCAACTCACTGACAACTGGTTAAACTACACAGCAACCACCACCACTATCCCTTGCCATACAGTAAATTCCAATTTGTGGTGACCTCATGTGTTTCAGAGTAGAACTATGCTGCACGGAGTTGTCAATGACTAATTTTTGGAAGTAGATTGTCAGGCCTTCCTTCTTAGAGGTCTCTAAGTGGACTTGAATTACCAACCTTTTAATATAGCAACGAAGTTTCTTAATTTAACAACTTCATTAACTTTTCTAAGCCTCTGCTTCTTGATGGCAAAAATACAAGGACTGACAATTAATTTCATGAACTCATTTTAGAAAAAGTGTGACATAGCTCATTGCTAAGTGTCACTAATATCACCTTTGAAGTACTCCCCTTGGAAAGCTGTGCACTGATGCTGATGGCTACTCAACCTTTCAAAGCAATTTTGCAACTATTTTCCTGGAATGGCCATCAGAGCTGTGGTCGTAATGCCCTTGACGGCCTGAATGTCATCAAAATGTCTTTCTTTCAATAGTTCCTTTATCTCCAGGTAAAGAAAAATGTCACTGGGGGCCAGACCAGGTGAGTATAGAGAGTGTTCCAATGCAGTTATTTGTTTACTGGCTAAAAACTCCCTCACAGACAATTTTACAATTAGGTTCGCAAAGTTGCCACCATGCCACCATGCCACCATGCATGATAGCTATTCTAGGATGAGTTCCAACATTGCTTTGAAAGGGGGACTCGGTTCTGGCAATGGTGTACAGCTTCCCAAAAGGAGTACTTTGAAGATGACCTTCGTGATATTCAGCAATGAGGCATGTAGCCCTTAGAAAACGTAAGTTCATGGGCTTAATTGTTAGACCTCGTAGAGATGACCATAACACATCTTTGTGTTCTTGCAGGAATAAACAACATAGCACACCTAAAATACCTGGCATAGTATCTGCCATGACATGCCTGCCCAGAAAAACATAGTTTTCTACATGACTTTTTTTGCAGATTCTGGTCTCTTACAGTCCTCTCTGACTGACACTTGAGGCCTCTAATTTTCTTACTATTTTCCATCTCTGGCTTTGGCCTGCCTCCCCATCCCATTGTGTCTACATTCACCTTCCATATGAACTTTGCCCAACTCTGTCTCTACTTTCATGGAACCTGACATGATAATTCTAACTCCACAAAACACAAAGCAGCTTGTGTCTAAGTTACATTTTAGCCTCAAGTATCTTTACATTGCATTCTTTTATAAGCAAAACTCTGTAAAGTAACACACTTGGATTAACATGCTCTATCTTTACAAACACCCACTTGTTTGTCAGTTTTTTGGTGTGTTGCTGTGATGCTGGAAGCTGTGCTATTGCTATGCCAATACCAGTAGGGTCACCCATGGCAGACAGGTTCAAGTTGAGCTTCCAAACTAAGACAGACTAGGAAGCAGTCTACTTCTGAAAAGCATTAACCAGCAAAAACCTTATGATTATTGGTTATAGCAATGGACTATTGAATGATGAGCTCACTGGAAGTCACTCAGAATATGACTTGAGAAGAGCTGCCTCCTCAAAGTAGAGTTGATTTTAATGATCTGAAAGGAGTCAAGCTTTGGGGACCTTCATTTGCTTATGTGGCACAATTCAAAATGAGAATAAACAGCTGCAAACATCCATCAACAGTCAGAATGTGAAATGTACAAAGTACGACTACAAAAACTGGAAAATGTCAAAATTGAAACGGAATATACAAACACTGATATCCCACACATTCGTATTGTTGTTGAGTGCCGCGGAGTCAGTTCTGACTCACCAACCCTATGACCAACAAAATGAAACACTGCTCAGTCTTGTGCCACATCCACAATGATTTTTATGCTTAAGCCCACTGTTGTAGCCACTATGTCAAACCATCTTGTCAAGGGTCTTCCTCTTTTCTGCTGACCCTCCACTCTACCAAGCATGATGCACTTCTCCATGGATTGATCCCTCCTGACAATATGTTCAAAGTATGCAGGATGCAGTCTTGCCATCTTTGCTTCCAAGGGGCACTTGGGTTGTACTTCTTCCAGAACAGATCTGTTTGCTCTTTTGGCAGTCCATGGTACATTTAACATTCTTCTCCAATAGCACAACTGAAAGGCATCAATGTTTCTGTCATCTCTGTTCATTGTCCAGCTTTTGCATGCATGTGATGTGACTGAAAATACCATGGCTTGAGTCAGGAGCACTTTAGTCTTCAAGGGGACATCTTTACTTTTCAACACTTTAAAGTAATCTTTTGCAAAAGATTTCTCCCAATGCAAAGCATCTTTTGACTACTTGACTACTGCTTCCATTGGTGTTGATTATGGACCCAAGTAAAATCAAATCCTTGACAACCTCAATCCTTTCTCCATTTATCAAGACATTGTTTACTTGTCCAGTTGTGAGGATTTTTGTTTCCTTGATGTTGAGGTGCAATCCATACTAAATGCTGTGGTCCTTAATTTTCATCAGTATTTCAAATCTTCTTCACTTCCAGCAAGTAAGGTGGTGTCATTTGTGTAACACAGGTTGTTAATGAGTCATCCTCCAATCCTGATGCCTCATTCTTCTTCATATAATCCAGCTTCTCAGATTATTTGCTTAGCATACAGATTGAAATTGTATGGTGAAAGGACACAACCCTGACACACACCTTTCCTGACTTTAAACTATGCGGTGTCCACTTGTTCTGTTTGCAGGACCACCTCTTGATCCATACACAGATTCCTTAAGAGTACAATTAAGTGTTCTGGAATTCCCACTTTATATAATGTTAGCCATAATTTGTTCTGATCCAAAGAGTCAAAAACTTATGCACAGTCATTGAAACAGGTAAGCAACTTTCTGGTGTTCTCTGCTTTCAGCCAAGATCTATCTGACATCAGCAATGATATCCCTGTTTCGTGTCCTCTTCTGAACCCAGCTTGAATTTCTGGCAGTTCCTTGTCAATATACTGTTGCATTCACTTTTGAATGATCTTGAGCAAAAATTTACTTGCATGTGACATTGATGACACTGTTCAGTAATTTCTGCACTTGGGTGGATCACCTTTCTTTGGAATGTTCATAAACATGGATCTCTTACAATAAGTTGGCCAGGTAGCTGTTCCTCCAAATTTCTTGGCATAGATAAGTGAGCACTTCCAGCACTGTATTTGTTTGTTGAAATGTCTCTATTCACCTTCTATCATTTCCTGTAGCACGGCTTTTTTGCCAGCGCCTTCAATGCAGCTTCAATATCTTCCCGCGGTACCACTGGTCCTGATCACATGCTATGTCTTCAAGTGGCTAAACATCGACCCGTTCTTTCTGGTGTAATGAATCTGTGTATTCCTTCCATCTTCTTCTGGTAAAAATCTTCACTCTCTTTATCTTTGGCCTTAGTGGTTAGTGAATAAATTCGAATAATAGTCATATTAACTGACCTTCCTTGTAGACGTATGGCTATTATCCTATCACTGGCAGCATTGTATGTCAGGACAGATCTTGAAATGTTCTTGATGTTTCCTGTAGAATCCTTCACTACTGCAACTTGAGGCTTAGATTTTTCTTCAATTCTTTCAGCTTGAGAAATGCAGAATGCATTCTTCCTTTCTGGTTTTCTGTTTCCAGCTCTTTGCACATATCATTATAATGCTTTATTTTGTCTTCTTGAGCTGCCCTTTGAAATCTTCTGTTTAGGTCTTTTACTTCACCATTCCTTCCATTTGCTTTAGCTGTTTGACATTCCAGAGCAAGTTTCAGAGTCTCTTTTGCCATCCAATTTGGTCTTTTCTTTCTTTTCTGTCTTAGTGATCTCTTGCTCTCTTCATGAATGATGTCTTTGGCATCATTCCACAATTTGTCTGATCTTCAGTTATTAATGATCATCACATCAAATCTGTTCTTGAGATGGTCTTTAAACTCAGGAGAGATATACTCAAGGTCATACTTTGGCTCTTGTGGGCTTGTTCTAGTTTTCTTCAGTTTCAGCTTGAATTTGCATATGAGCAATTGATGATCAGTGCCAGTCAGCACTTGATCTTGCTCTGACTGCTGATATGAAGCTTTTCTATTGTCTTTTTCCAATGATATAATCAATTTGGTCCTTGTGTGTTTCATTTGGTGACGTTCATGTGCAGAGTTGTTGTTTGTGTTGGTTATAAAAAAAGTATTTGCAATGAAAAAGTCAGTCTTGCAGAATTCTATCATGGAATTTCCATCATTATTTCTATCATCAAGGCTGTATTTTCCAACTACTGCTTCATTTTTGTTTCCAACTTTTACGTTCTAGTCACCAGTAATTATCAATGCATCCTGATTTCATGTTCGATCAATTTCAGACTGCATAAGCTGGTAAAAAGCTTCACTCTCTTCATCTTTGGCCTTAGTGGTTAGTGAGTAAATTCAAATAACAGTCTTATTAACTGACCTTCCATGTAGATGTATGGCTATTATCCTGTCACTGGCAGCATTGTATGTCAGGACAGATCTTGAAATGTTCTTTTTGATGATGAACACATCACTGTTGCTCTTCCAGTTTTCATTCCCAGCATACAGTAGACCATGAGATTGTCAGACTTAAAACGGCCAGTACTGGTCCATTTCAGCTCATTCATGACTAGGACATTGCCATTTATGTGTTCCATTTCATTTTTGATGATTTCCAAATTTCCTAGATTCATACTTCGTACATTCTCTGTTCCGATTATTAATGGATGTTTGCAGCTGTTTCTTCTCATTTTGAATAGTGCCACATCAGCAAATGAAGATCATGAAGGCTTTACTTCATTCACAACATTAAGGCTGCCTTTACTTTGAGGAGGCAGCTCTTCCCTAGTTGTCTTCTGAGTGCCTTCCAACTTGGAGGTTTATTTTCTGTCAGTATATTTTCTGACACCGTTCTGCTGCTATTCATAAGGTTTTCCCTGGCTGGTTACATTAATTGGGTACCTTAGCTGTTGGGAGACTGTCTTGCTCTGCATAGTTCTAGGCTGGTTGTGTTTACTGGGTACCTTATCTGGTGGTGGATTGTTCTGCCCTGCAGAATTCTGGCCTGATTGCACTGATTAGATCTCTTAGCCGATAGCAGCCTGTTCTGTAGAGTTCTGAGCAGATTGTGTTGATTGGGTATCTTAGCTGACAGGAGAAGTAAAGATAGGAGTGAGCAGTTCCCACTTGTCTATCAGTGGAGGCTTGCTTGTTGCTTTGGTGTTGGAAACTATGCCACTGGTGTTTAGGTATCAGCAGAGTCATTCATGGTAGACAGGTTTCAGCTGAGCCTCCAGCTTCCAAATCCTAGGCATTAGTGAACTAAAATGGACTGGCATGGGCCGTTTTGAATTGTGCAATCAGATGATCTAGTATGCTGGGGATGATACCTTTTAGAGCAATTGTATTCATTGACAAAAAGAACATTTCAAGACTTGTCCTGAAATACAGTGCTGTCAGTGATAGAATAATATCCACATACCTACAAGGAAGATCAGTTAACAACTGATTTACATACCAACCCCTTTACATACCAACCACTAAGGCCCAAAATGAAGAAATTTAAGATTTTTTACCAACTTCTTCAGTATGAAATTGATCAAACATGGCAATCAGCATCCACTAACAACTATTGGTGACTTGAATGTAGAAGCTGGAAGCAAAGAAGGATCAGTAGTTGGAAAAGACAGCATTGGTGATAGAAACAATGTCAGAGATCACATGATTGAATTTTGCAAAACATATGACTTCTTCACTGCAAATACCTTTTTTTCACCAACATAAACAATGACTATACACATGTATCTCACCAGGTGCAATACAGAGAAATCAAACTGACTGCTGTGAAAAGAGACAACGGGAAAGTCAATATCACCAGTCATCAGTTGCAGATGAGACTATCAATTATTCATGCAAGGTTAAGTTGAATCTGGAAAAAATTAGAACAAGTCCATGAGAGACAACCAAAGTACAACCTTGACTATATTACAGCTGAATATAGAGGTCATGCCAAGAACAGCTTTGACACATGAACACTAATGACCAGAGACCAGAAGAGTTGTAGAATGACTTCAAGGACATCATATATGAAGAAAGCAAGAGGCCATTAAAAAGACGGAGAAAGAAAGAACTTAGATGGATGAAACAAGAGTCACCTGAAACTTGCTCTTGAACACTGAGTAGCTTAAACAAAAAGGAAAAATGATGAAGTAAAAGAGCTGAACAGAAGATCTGAAAGTGCTGCACAAGAAGACAAAGCAAAGCATCATGATGACATGTGCAAAGATCTGGAGACAGATCTGGAGACAAAACAAAAGAACTTATGCGGCATTTTTCAAGCTGAAAAAGTTGAAAAAATTAAACCTCTAGTTGCAATATTGAAAGATTCTATACAGAAAATCATAAATGACACAGGGAGCACGAAAAGAAGATGGAAGGAATACAGAGTCACCATACCAAAAGGAATTGAAGAAGTCCCTCAAGTGCTGGATTGACACAATTCTTGCAATAATGGGCTCCAGCACAGCAACAACTGTGAGGATGGCCCAGGCCTGGGCAGGGTTTTGTTCTGTTGTGTGTGGAGTTCCTATGAGTTGGAGCTGACCGGATGGCACCTAACAATAACAACTACCCTACCTTCAGGATATAGTTGCTTATGTTTAACGTTCACAAATGATGAATTAATTTGATGGTACTAGTTTAATGATTAATATAGAAACAATAATTAGGCTCCTTTTAACTGACTGCTGTTACATATTTATAGACACATATGAAAATTCCTCTCAGGACTCACAAAAAATTCAATCTCTTCTGATAAAATGGTTTGGTCTCTGCTTTTGGACAAGGTTCTGTAATCTACTGTGTTCATCTTTTGGCTCAGAGTACTAATATCAGATTTTAGTTTTGTACTGAGTTGTTACTGGTTTGTTCAGAAAATATACTACTTGATTTTAATCATTTATGTTTTGTTAGAAAGCTTTAATTTATCTCAATGTTTTCTTCAGCAGCAACTGTGAGGATGGCACAGGACCATGTATATTAGACCACTACTTTGTGGGCATGTGTGTGTCCATATATATAAATCCAGGTGACTGTACTTTAAGATAGTGTAATGTGCTCTATCTACGGAAGTAGGTTTATGACTAAATTCACAGAATCTGAGTACTTTGGAGAAGCAACTACCTTGTTGATCATCTTAGACCTTCATTTTAGGGGTGAAAATATGGTGTTCTCAGTAAGTTTAGGAGTTTGCTCAAGATCTCGAGTAATAGTGGGAATTAAGTTTATCTGTCTTTATGTGTCCATTAACCATACTGTCTTGCTCTAGAGAATAAATCCTATCAAATGAGAATACATTTAATGGTTTGGTGTAAATCTGTCATTGTTTTTTTCTTTCTTTCTTTTTTCAGTTTATGTTGCATCCTGGAACACAGGATAATAGCCCATTAGACTGAGAAATTCAGTGATTCAGTTTCAACTTCTCTTCAGTAAGAGATGCACTTTTAGCTAAGGTCAGTAATGAGCATCCCAAGATCTGTTATTTTAATCTGCCATTTCAAATTTATTTACACAGTTTACTTATTTCACTTCTAAAGCATAGAGATAGTGCTTATTATAGTTTAAATTGCAGTATAATTTGAAGACATCAAGAAATGTATTTGACTCCTGGAGGAGTGAATGATCAACATTTCACACAACGAATCCCGGTTAAGAGCATAAGAGGCTCTGCTGAGGATGTCTCTAAAGATCAATACTGTTAAATCACACATTTTCCCATTGTTTGACTTCCCAAACCCCAGAAAGAGGCCTTATTGATTTTACTTGACAACTTTTTTCCCCACTGTTTGTTTCCTGTGCTTTCTCTACCCATTGGATATTGATTAGTGACTTTTACCTTACTATGCAGGAGCCGTTCAGCCCAGAGCCGCTTCTATGGCTGCCACTCAGTGGCGGCTCACCGGCCTCCTGCACAAACGAGCTAGCTCCCAGCTCCTTTCCCAAGAAAAACATTCTGATTCAAAAGTGGCTACATAAATTGGCTCGGAACACCATTCCTGGAGAGAAGTCCTGGGACACATTTTTTCTATTAATAGAACAATACTGTAAAGAATGTAAACCTTGAAAATCCTGTAGTAAAACATGATTCTTAACGTAGTTACAGGGAAAACTATGTGACAAGAACATTTATAATAACATTAAAAATGTAAAAATTTAATCTCTTAGAATTGGAAGGAAAAGTAATGGCCATCTGGTTTACTGACTCACTAGAATCTGGTAAAGACGTAAAAATATGCATATACGGGAACAGTTAATTGATAAAACAATGGAAGTAATGGTTCACTATTGGAATTATATACAGCCTAGGAAGTGTTAATCATGAAATCAATCATCTACCATCTAAAGTTGCAGCAGCAGTTCATAGTGTAACACCAAAAAGGCACCATGTACTAAAAAGATGAGATGAGACCTTTGAGTCTATAGCAGGATTTGGAGAACATTTTCTGCAGAGGTTCAGATAGTAAATATTTTCACTCTGCGGACTCTACCATCTCTGTTGCAACTACTCAAATGTGCCATTTCAGTGAGAAAGAAGCCATAAACAATACATAAATAAGTGGGTATAGCTGTGCTTTAATAAAACTTTACCGACAAAAACAGTAGAAAGGACTTGGCCCTCAGTAATTTGCTGACCCCTGATCTATAGTAAATACATAGTTTTGATTTTACTGACTTGATAGACAATAAAGATGGATGTGAAATTATAAACTATTCAGTTTTGCATAATACTGTCTCCTTTTTGCAGTTAACATTTTATTTTTGAAATAATGGTCAAAGGTGGTGGGAACACTTTACTTAATACATTTGTTGGCTTGGCAAAATAAGTATATTCTCCATGTGAAAAAAATATTTGGCATATAAATCAAATACTATGGAGTCAATCATAAACGTAACTGCTCCCTTTCCTAAGGTAATGTGTTCTCTTAGGCAGAATTCCTGATAGAGATTATGCAATCTTCATTGTTGGTTCCAGTAATAGGAAATTCACTACTTAACTGTACTCTAGTTCTAGTTCATTTATCCTTGAAAATCCTTCCAGAAAATACTGGTCATTTTGAGACAAACATCATTGTACAAATAGTAAGACCATGAACTAGAGATTCCAATTCTACTTCTAAGTCCTTCTGTGTAACTAGTAATTCACATTCTAGATCCTTCCTTAAGTGACAATCACAGTTCGGGCTTTGAGGTTTTCCAGAAGGGAGTGCAATTCTGATTCAGGAAGATACTAGTTGTGATCCTTGGAAAAATTACTTAAACTCTCAGAGTAACAAACTTTTGAATTCCAAAATATAAAAGACACTACCTACAACAGGAATTTTTTGAGGTTTAATTACGAAAATGAATATAAATTGCCTAGTAGACATTAAGTGCTGATACTGTTCATATCGTTATTGTTGCCAGTGTTGGCAGATGAGATCAAGCCATTACCCTAAGTCACTAGAAATATATTTCAGCTTCTATCATTCATTCAAAAATGTTTATTAGGGACCTAGAATATGTCAAGCACAATGGTGTCAGGATAGAAGTGGCTTCGGCATCTACATCCACATAAATCATCAAAAGAGTTTAATATGTCTCAGGGGTCTTTTGCCGATGTCTTGAATATTTGATTTAGAAATGACAATCTGTTGCTTTCATTAGTCGCCCTTGAGTTGATGGTGAATCATGGTGACTCTACTCATCCCTGTTAGCAAATACAGCGCTACATAAAGGCTTTTCTATCATGCACCTTAGGGAATCACTGATACCAACAGAGTCATCTGCCTATGAATTGTTAACAAGATTTCTCCTTGGTTTTCTAGTCAATATATATTGTTCTTTGAATCCTAACAATTGGTTGTTAATATATCTTTAGTAGGTCCATATAACATCTCATGTATCGAGTTGAGTTCTGAATTAGTGAAATGTGTAAAGGTAAAAATACCGCAATTGAAACGCAATGTATAAGAAAACTTGTACACTGAAAGACAAGCTAACTTCCATATCTTAATCTAGGCATGTTTGATGTTTAGTCTAGACATCATGATTAAAGATGATTATGTCAGGGCCTTAACAAGCTCAACATGTGTTCTTCTTTAATTTAGTGGGGTTTGGAGAAATCATATTCTATTCAACCCCCCTCACATCTGATTACCCCACCATCTGTAGAAAGAAAACCTACAGCAAAAATTTGCAAACTGAAGCAAAGTAAAGGTTGAGTTCCAATTACATTATCAAACTACTTAAGTCAGAATTTTAGCTCCATTGTAATCGTCTGAGATCACACTATTAGACTCTATACAGACCCAATGTATTACAAGTACATTTGGGACAGTCTACCCAAGTTTAAAGAACCAGTAAATTTATCAAGCATATTATACAAAACAGTTATTGTATTTGATGATTTTTTTTTAATTCAAAGTAATCTAGTAAACATACTATAAAAAATTAAACCATTGTCTTCAATTCTGACTCAAAGCAACCCTATAGGACAAAGTAGAACTGCTTTAGTAGGATTTCCAAGGAGCAGCTGGTGGGTTCAGACTGCTGATATTTTGGTTAGCTGCCAAGCTCTTGACCACTGCTGCCACCTGCTATAGCACTAATCAAATTCAACAGCTGTAAAGACAGAAGCTTTTTTTTTTTAAAATTATTTTCTCCCTAGGTACTTGAAAACTACACCTAATAGCATTCTTCCTTCTTTCTCATTTAACTCTATGGGTTCAACATACGCTCTGAAACATTTCAGAATGGCAGTGCGAGCAGTTGCCAGTATGAGATGGCCGCAGAGCTAGAGAACACCTGGGAAGAGAAAGACTGACTTTTTTGAGGACTGTTGACATAGTCACCGACCACAAGGAACGGGAAAAGACAGTGATCCCTTTGAGCAATAACCTGCCGGGTGACAGTTTCAGGCTGGTCTCAGTCAGCAGTAGCAGATGCCTGGGGTAGTGAATTGGGCATAAAGCACACACAAACTCAGGACAAAGCAACAGTACAGAACTAAGAGATATAGCGTGCTATCAAAAAGAAAGTAATAGAAGCTTTCCTGAAAGAGCTGTGACTGGGGAACTGCTTCTCTGAAGTGACAGGAAATGTTCCAGTGATAGAACTGAGGGAAAAGAGCTTGCAAGCAGCACATAGTACACTCTAGAGAGATGATGGACTCCTTTCAAAGTCTATATTGGTCAAGTAGAAGCCCTTCCACCAAGAGTTAAGAACAAAACATAAAAGACATGGGGATATCACTTGTAATGTGGTGTCACTCCTGCTCAGTTTTATGATACAGTGGAATGTAAATATTCTGCAGTTATTATTCTTATGGTCTTCTAATGTAAATTCTTGCCTAAAACAATAAAAAATTAAAACCTTTCCCCTTGATTTGGAGAAGAGGTACAGACATCACAAGATTGCCTGTGTATTTATTAATAATTGTTGAAGTTGGAGGATAAGTACATTGAGTTTGTTATACTACCTCATCTTAAAAAAAAAAATCTTCCTTGAATTTTGTAAAACCCTTCAGCAAATACCTCATCTCACCTCTTGTCTTTACCATAAAATTGCCTGAGAGAGTCTTCCTCTATTTCTTTTTTATCCTCATCCCTTCCTTTTGTCTTCAAAAAATTCAGTCTCACGCTAGTTTCCCAGTTTCAGTCAAACCACAGTCATCAAGGCCCTAAATGCTCTCCATACACCCAAGCGCAGCAGAAACTTTAGTAAACATGTCTTTTTCAACTTCTCATCAAGTTCAGTAAATGTCACCCCGCTAGGCTACTTACTAATGATTTAAACACTTCCCCTCTTGGTGTTACCCTCTTCAGTCCTCAGTCCCACTAGAAGCTCTGTCTGTCTTTTTTTGCTGACTTATCTGACAAAGAAACCCTGGTAGTGTAGTGGTTACATACTGCATCTGCTAACCCAAAGGTTGGTAATTCAAATCCATCAGGCACTCCTTGGAAACTCTATGGGGTAGTTCTATTCTGTCCTGTAAGGTCACTATGAGTTAGAATTGACTCGACAGCAGCAGGTTTGGTTTTGGGTTGTCTTCCAAATGTGGACTCTCAGACACTAGTTCTGGGCCCTCTTCTGTCTGTTTACCCTGAGGCCTTGGAAGTAGCTTAGATTCATGACTCCACGTCTCATTTATTGTTCTGGCCTCTTCCTTGAGATCAAATTGCTTACATCAGATTATTCACAGGCATTTCCACTTGATATTTTATAAGCCTCACAGCCTGACATGGCCACAGTAGAGATCTTGAATTTGCAACCAAATATATTTCTTCTCTGGTTTGCCAACTGACATGTCCCTTCTCCAAGATGATGAAGACAGAAAATGAAAAGACACCCCCTACCTATAATTTATAAACAACTCTTGTGGTTTTACCTCCCAAATGCTGAGTTTACCAATTCCTCTTCATCTCCACTGTGATAATCCTCATCACTCAACATCAAGTCCCACCCACAATGCTACAGTGGTTTCCTAAACGGTCTCTCCAGTTCTTCTCTAACATCTCTCCAACTCATTCTCTACACTACACCAAAAATATCTCCTTAAAATGAAAATAAATTCCTATCACTTCCTTGCTTAAAAACTGTAAATGACTTAACTTTGTACTTAGGAAAAAAGTCTGAACTTCTCACCATGACCTACAACTCCTTCTGATCTAACCGCCTCTGACTAACTTCCCCTAGCCTCACCTGAAGCCATTCTCATCTCTTTCTCTCCTTTTGTCATGGACCCACTGACTTTAATTCTAGTACACACCAACTTCTTCCCTACCTTTAAGCTTTTTCGAATGTTGTTCCCTCCAATTACAATGTATTATACCTCTTTCCATAATAATCTCTCCATCCTTCAACTTCAAGAGTCAGTTTAATAGGTAACTCTTCAAAGAGGACTTATTTATTGTATTCATAGCCTTTACTTAATGCATAATTGTTTATCTATTCGTGTCATCTCTTTGAACTAGGCTGTAAACTCTTTGACTTTAGTAGTCACAGATAATCCTCTCACAAGGGTTTACTGAAAGTCTGGTACAGAATAAGTGTTTAATAGATGCTTTTTGGAAAAGAAAAGATATAAAATAAATATTCTTAATATAATCATTGTATGATGACTTACGGAATTTTTATTTAAGCAATCTATTTTTTGCAACATGGGCCAGATTGAAAGCTTTAAACCCCAAATGTATTTGTACTACGACAATATTAAGAGTCACTCTGCTGTGTAGCACATGAAACATGTCTGGGAAAAAAAAATAAGCTTGGCATTAGACTTATTGATGACTCCAGACAGTACAATCTAGTGGAAACAATGATGAGCTGTCTGGGAAGAATGGTTGGCCCTTTCATTTATTGCCTGCTGGTCACGTTTCAGTATGCCACTCTCACTTCACTTACGTCTGAACATTTAAAAAGTGCTTTCAAAACTTTATTTGAAAGGTAAATATTCCGTTATGCCTGTCACATTCCAATAAACTAAACTGAGGCTAATGGCATTTTACCCAATAAATAAATAACGCACTGCTGTAGGGTCAATTCCCACCCATCATGACCCTACAGGACAGAGTAGAACTGCCCCCTAGAGTTTCCAAGGAGCACCTGGTGAATTAGAACTGCCACCCTTTGGGTTGGCAGCTGTAGCTCTTAACCAGTACACTACAAGAGTTTCCAACCATATTATATGGGTTTAAATATTATATGAAGAGTGGTGTGAGTACAATTCTCAAAAAAAACAAAAACCCTCAATTAAATGCCCCCTGAAAAACATCAGACCTCTACCAAATCAATGCCAGAGGGCTGAGGAACCATTTTATTTTTACTGAAGTGTGTTTAAAATTTATAATTATTGCTTGCCATATCACAAAAGGAAAAAGGGGATTTACTTCCTTTAAATACCAGGTTGTAATCAACTCCACTGAGACTCCAGCTCTCAAAGTTCTCTCCTTCTCTTCAGCTGGGTCTTTTGTCCTATAATTGAATTGCATTTGCTCCTCATCCCATTCCTCCCAGACAGCTTCTCATTTTAGGTCTCTGAAGATGTATTACACTAATATATCGTCAGAACGACAATGTTATGATGATGCATGAGGATAATACATCTTCAGAGCTCCAGCTCTGTCCAGAAACAATGCAGCTGGTATTGGATTAAATTCAATCCTGATGTAAAAGAAACATTTAAAAGAAAATAGCTAACAAGGAAAGCAGGGGAAAAAGCAGGAAAGACTTATTTTAATAAACTCTACTTGGAATTGACTCAACAGCATTGGGTTTGGTTTTTGGTTTGGTTTATAATACTGTATACTTTAAACACAACTTTTCAAGGCTTTAGTACAGCATACTGTTCATTTGTACATTTATACAATAATGTTCTCTATAAATTATAATAAAATACAACCCTAAAATGTAATAAATACGACTTTTCAAGTTACCATCTCTCAGAGAAAATTTAGATTTTAAAATTGTATGGAGGGAGAATACACTTTAACTGCCAGAACCTTTTTATGAAAACCATGATATTTTCTGATTTTGTTTCATTTTCTGTGTTTCGCCTATGTTTAAACTAGGTCTAAACACTGCTACTGTGACCTAGTGTTTCTAACAAAAATCAACAAAAGTTACTTTTTTGTTACTCTTTCATAAGCAGGAACTCTATTCAAAAGGAAAAATAAAATGCATGCTCATTACATATGTCCGGGGAGTTTCAGTACAAAATAACATAATAAATACAGTATTTTCACCTATTTTGTCAGTCTGGCAAAATTTGTCTGTCATCATTTCATGAGACATTTTCATTGTGAAGGGGTATCTCATGAATGTTGATCCTCTCCCTTTAGAAAAAAAAATCCCTTTTCAACATTGTCATAGAGGGTTGGAAGTACTATCTTCCAGTAGAAAAATAGTTTCCATAAAATTTTTAAGAAATTTTAAAATGCTGAAACTGGATTGCACAGTAAACTAGGATGAGAGAATTTCTAGACGGTGACAAGAACACTGGTGATAGTGATGAAAAACAGCCAAACAGGCAGTGACATTCATAGTCTCCTGGTCTCAGTATCCTTTGCCTTGGCCTTGTTTAGGTTAGTAACTACATAGAAGTCTCTGGTTCCTTTATTTTAATGGCAATCCCTTAGGAATCTATAGCCGTGAAAAAAAATCCTTTCTTCTTTATTTTCATACAGTTTTCCCCTTCTGTAGAGAATAAGGGATACTTTCTCTTAAAAATAATAGTAATAATAACAGTAATAACAAGAAAGAAATAATTTCTTCTCCAATATGTTGTGTTATTTGCTCCCTTCTAATCTCCCAGATTTACCAGAATCTGAACAAATAATTAAAATTTTGTTTTCAGCAATCACTCTGGTAGTTGCTCAATAAACAATTCCCTCTGTGTAGAATAAATAATTATATATCAAAATAATATCCCACCAGTTTAGAAATGTGATCATTTTATCTAAATGGCAAGTATAAAGTTGTTCATAATTTTTATGTTTATAATTTCCGAAGGATATGCATGCTCACTTTTCTGCTCTTGATTTTTCACACTCTTGAATCCCACCAATTCAGAAATGAGATCTGTACACTTCACTTATGTAGCCTATCACACGAGAACAAAGTGTTTGTCACCACATCTTTTTATATCTGTCCTCAAGCGACCTTCATATAAAAATAAATTGAAAAAGAAATTTTAATGAAGTTGCTGAGGACTTAGGGCTCTTAATCATTGCTGGGTAGCTTCTTAAATTCTTGAGCTGTAATACCTCATCTATGCAACTCTGTAATACCATCACCATTTTGCAGATGAAGAAACTAGTGCACAGGAAACTTGAGAATTTGTCCAAGTTAACACAAGTAGTAAGTGGCAGATTATGGATTTGAACCCACATCCTCTAGGAGTCCAAATCGCCTTGATGGCAGAGGGTAGTCTAAGTACAATGATGCCTGGTGGCACAGTGGGTAAGTGGTTAAGCCCTCTGCTGCTGGCTGATAGTTTGCTGGCCTGAACCTGCCAGCTGCTCCACAGGAGAATGCTACAGCAGTCTGCTGTTGTGAACATTACAGCCTTTGAACCCCTATGGGGTATTCTACCCTTCCATAAGTAGGAATTAAATAGATAGCAATGGGTTTGGTTTTATCCTTACTAGGAGCCCTGGTGGTGCACGCAGTAGTTAAGCACTTGGCTGCTAACCAAAAGATTGGTGATTAGAATACACCAGCTGTTCCTCAGGAGAAAAGACCTGGCAATTGGTTCCTCTAAAATGTTCAACCCAGAAAACATTATAGGGTAGTTCTACTCAGTCACAGTGAGTTGGAATAGACTCCAGTGTGCACAGTAACAGCAGTGTACTTTTTTAACAATGTACCTTTAAGTTGTGTTATACTGCTTTGCTTGGTACAAGTTATATAATTAAAAATAAGTACTTATTATTTTATAAATTCTTTGGGAAATGTTCTATTCATATAGGTTGTAGATGTAAATAATTATTAATCATATTAATTAAAAAACTCATCTGTTGATATATGCTTATTGATCGATCATGTAAAGATTTTACAGAATTCTGAAAAAGTATTTCACTTAACAAGTATTTATTGAGTGCCTAGTGTGTAAGTTACACTTGCCAGAACCATGGATCTTAAAGAGGCAGCAAAGAGTAAAGGGAGTGAAGATTGCTTATCTTAGTGTTATTGTTCTGTTAATTCAAGAACCCTGATATCATTCTCACTAGTAATGATTATTCTTGAGTTATGGTCAGATGAATTAAAAAAAATATAATTTGTAAAACAAGCCAACTAAAATTCAATAGCAATAAATCCATTTTTAAAACAGATTATAGTGCTTGTTCACACTAGAAGTTACGGATTCTCTAACAATTTACTGCAAGCCACTACATAATTTTGTCTATAATTGTTAAGAACACTTTGAGTCTTGTGTTTTTATTTTTAAGTGTTGTCTATATATTCCTTCTTTCTTACTCATTTAGGTTTCTGTAAGGACCTAGAAGGATCAACAGAATTCCTGTAGGCCTTGATTGAGTATTAAAATAGTCTTGATAGGCACGATCTTACATTTAGTGGTAGCTGGCTTTCATAAGGTTACAACCTTGGAAACTCTATGACAGCAGTTCTGCTCTGTGCTACAGTATTACTATGAGCTGGAGTCAACTGGGAGCAAAGGGTTTAGTTTTTGGGGTTGTGCATAAGTGAAGAGTGCTAGTGGCACTATGGTTAAAGCGCTCGACTAGTAACTGAAGAGTCCAAGTCTGGAACCTACCAGCTACCCTGTAAGGGAAAGATGTGGCAATCTGTTTTCCTACAAATTATTGCCCTGGAAACCCTTTGAGGCAGCTTTACCCTGTGTTTTAGGATGTCTGTGATTCAGAATTGATTGGATAACAAAAGTCAATGGATTAAATACAAGTTTTATTTTCATTGACATTCAGAGTTCAAATAATCAGTAAAACCTGGGCTGAAATAAACATCATGTTTTTTTCCTCGTGAATGTGGTTCACTCAACCTTACTACAAATAAACAAGTTAACATTTTAAGCGTATGTATGTTACAACAGTGCCAGGTCATGCTAAGTACTCAACATATAATACCTAATAGAAGTATTGCTTGGGTTCATACTATACAACACAGTATCTACTTGGTGCTATTTCTGATACTTAGCAGATCTTCCTCAAAAATTATGAATGGAAATTTTACCCCTGGAGTCCTATCTGGACATGAATTAGCATAAATTTTACAACCAACATAAAATCTGCATTTTCTAAAATAATAACATTTCTAAAATAATGACATTTCTGCATTTTCTAAAATCATGACATTTTTAATTTGTTTAGAAGGAGTTCTAGTGGTGCAGTAGTTTGCTTGGCTGACAATGAAGGATGGGTGATTGAATCTACCTGCTACGTCAAGGGAGAAAGACATAGCAGTCTACTTCTCTACAGACGACAGCCTTCGAAAACCTATAGGGAAGATCTACTCTGTCCTACATACAGGGTCACCACGCACCAGAATCAAATTGATAGCAATAGGTTTGGTTTCAGGGTTTTAATTTGTTTAGCCAAAGCAAATGGAGGAAGACTCATTAATGACCTGTGTTATGCAGATGACACAATCTTGCTGGCTGAAAGTGAAGAAAACTTGAAAAACTCACTGATCAAGCACTCCAGCCTTCAGTATGGATTACATCTCACCATTAAGAAAACAGAAATCTCACAAACAGACCAATGAAGAACATCATGATAAATGGAAAAAAATATTGAGGTTGTCAAGGATTTCATTTTAGTCGGATCTATAATCAACCCATGGAAGCAGCAGTCAAAAACTTAAACGATGCTTTGCAGGGGGCAAATCTGCTGTAAAAGAACTCTTTCAAGTGTTGAAAATCAAAGATGTCACCTTGAAGACAAAGATGCACCTGACCCAAGTCCTGGTATTTTCAAGTTATTCATATGCATGTGAAAGCTAGAAAATGAATAGGCAGACTGAAGAATAACAGATGCCTTTGAATTATGACATTGGTGAAGAATATTGAATATAACATGGACTGCCAGAAGAGTGAACACATCTTGTCTCTTGGAAGAAATAAGGCCAGAATGATCCTTAGAAGTGAGAATGGCAAGACTTCATCTCCTGCACTTTAAACGTATGATCAGGAAGGACATATCCTAGAGAAGGATATCACATGTGGTAGAGAGTCAGCAAATGAAAGGCTCACAGCAAGATGCGCTGACAAAGAGTTTTGCTCAGCTAGGGCTGCTCTAACAGAAATACCGCAGAGGGGATGGCTTTAACAAAGTAAAGTTTATTCCTACACAGTCCAGTTGGTTACAAGTCCAGACTCAGGATGTCCACTCCAGGGGAAGGCTTTCCCCTTGTCGGCTCTGGGGTGAAGTCCGGTATTGCATCAGTCTTTGTCCAGGGAGCATCTTGGCGCAGGAACCTCGGGTCTGAAGGACTTGCTCTTCTCCCGGTGCTGCCTTCTTGATGGTGTGAGGTTCCCAATTTTCTGCCTGCTTCCCTTTCTTTTTATCTCTTGCAGGATGAAAGGATTAAGGGTGGTGCAAGCCACACTCCAGGGAAACCTCCCTCTGCAGTGAGCAGGGAGGTGATCTTCTGAAGGGATTTGCAGTCCCTCCCTAATCCGTTAACATACAGCACAGCAAAAATCACAAAATGGAGGGCAATCATAGAATACAGGGAATCATATTCTGGGGGCGGGGGACACAATTCAATCCATGACATTGCTCTGCTGGTGCGGAAGGCGCAGGACCAGGCAGTGTGTTGGTTCCGCTGCATAGGGCAGCTGTGATGTAGAACTGACTTGACGACACCTAATACCGCCAATTTAGGTCTTACCTTTCCATAATACTTGTAACCTGACACTGAAATCCCTGGGGAGAAAGAAACTAGGAAAACTGAATTTCCAAAATATAATCCCCCCCTTATTAACCACTATTTGGTCTGCAAATTTAATCCATTGAAGGGAGACATACATTAAAGTGACATTTTTTTCCCCTCAGAAAATCATATTCCACAAGGAAAAAAAAAGTCTCTTTTAAATTCTTGATGAGTTCCTTTTTTTGTTATTGTTGCTGTTTACTTGTTTTTTTATGAGTAAGTTTTTTTTTTTTTTTCCCCTGAGAATAGCGGTTTGTGGATTATTTTTCATACCAATTCACTATATCAATTGGTCTATGTGTAGTTGTGTATGTGTCTTAAAATGGAAACCCTGGTGGCATAGTGGTTAAGTGCTACCATTGCTAACCAAAAGGTTGGCAGTTCCAATCCACCAAGTACTCCTTGGAAACTCTATGGGACAGTTTCACTCTGACCTATAGGATCGCAATGAGTCGGAATCCACTTGACAGCAGTAGGTTTTTCTTTTTTTTTTGGTGTCTCAAAATATTGATTTTCTTTCTTTCTTTTTTTTTTTTGCTTTCTCTATTCAAATAGTAGGTCTTAACAATATTGGCTACAGCTTAGCATAGCCCACTCCTAACTGGATAGAACAAGAGGGGATTTTGGAAACAGGCAAATGAATCTTAAACTCACAAAGAAATCTCTGAACGAAGAAGTAATTTTAACTGGGTATATAAATTATTGGTATACAATCTCATGGTAAAAATTTGATTTGCCATCATTATGGAGATTTGCTAGTTATATAATTATCCATTATGTAAACATTATGGAAATTCACAAAAGCTCAACATTGAGTACAACTCTGCTATTGAACCGGAATCACAGCTTGTAATCTGGAGGTGTGGTATTTTTAAAATGTCGTTAGAATAAATCTTTTTCTTCCTACCACCAAAGAGCAAACTACAGTATCAGGACAACAAACATAAACCAAGAATCTTAAGGAATTACAGTGTTTGGGCCACATGCACGCTGCCACCTTGGAAGGAGCACATCCACAATCTCTTCATCTCACCCTTGGTGTTAGCCCAGCACTGACGTATTCCCAAGAGGAGCTTCTTTCACAAAGGTGGAATGACAATGGGGTTGAGAAAACTAATAGAAAGTAAGGCTTTCCAGTTTATTTTTAACCTGTTACGACTTCAATTATTTTCAGGATTTTTATTTAAAACAATAGATTTCGGCAGTGTATGGTTTTCAGCGAATAATTCTGTTCTTTTGCTCTCTCCTATTCTTTTTTTTCTGATAGCTAACAACATGTTTGTCTTAAGATTGCTTGTACTTAATGGTCTCTATCAATGGCACTTGGCTGGCTGGCATAAGTAGGGAACTTCTAATGTGCTAAAACTGTATGCCTTGTAACTTGGACATCGAATTTAAAATTCAAACCTCTTTTCTAATATATAATGAAGAGGTCAACAAATGTTTCCATTAAGGACTAGATAGCAATGTGTTAGGCTTTGTAGATCATAGATTCTCCATTGTCGCCACTAAATTCTCTCACTGTAGTAGCCATACAGAACTTATAAATGAATAAGCTTGGCTATGTTAAAATAAAGGAAACTTTTATTTATGAAACTAGACAGCAAGCTAGTTTGCTGACACATGGTCTAATGAATACTTTGTTTACCTTGTTTATCCTGAAAGAGCTCTTATTTAACAATCTCAAAATTACGAACATCTATTTTAGAAAAAACTGTAATATTCTCAAATGACCCAAGGCAAACCCACTGCCATTCAGTAGATTCTGACTCATAGGGACCCTGTACCAAACCTACTGCTGTGGAGTCAATTCCAACTCATAGCGACCCTAAAGGGCAGACTAGAAGTGCTCCGTAGAATTTCCAAGGAGTTCCTGGAAGATCTGAACTGCAGGGCTTTTGGTTGGTTGATGTAGCCCTTAACCACTAAGTCACCAGGGTTTCCCAGGGACCCTATAGTTTATGTTATTTAACAGGTAGTTGAGATGCATCATAGCAATGCTTGGGAAAAGCATGCAAAATAGTACTTTTAATTTTCAAAGTTTCTACACTTAAATCAGTACAGTTCCTAAATGTTGCCTTGTGGCCATTTTAAGTCTATTTTAATGCTAAATACTGACATGTTTAATGAAACACCATCCTTTTAATGAAAACACTAATGAGTTAACTCTTTTTTGAAGTAAAAGACAAAAGTAATGAATAGAAAATACAAAGGAAGAAAAAAATTCCTGAAGAATGGTATACAAAGCTTCTTAAAATATATGTTAAATACTTATCTATCAAATTTTCACTTTTGGAAAGATGGAGTAAATCTATTTTTCTCTATTCCTCCTGCTAAGCCTATATAAAATAAACAAATTTATTATTTATATTTGTACTTATCATTAACATAATCCACAGAAAGGTGATAAAAGATGGACCCATTAAGGATACCTAGACCTGAGGGACACAGTGGAGAACACGCTTGGTTTTCTTTTTGGCCTTATATACATTTCAAGGCGCAGGAGTGGCTGGGAACTCAGAAATGACAGCAAGTGCAGACAGCAGTAAGGCCCCCCAAAGCCTGCTTTCTCTAACACACCAGAATGAGAGCAGACTAGTAAGATCAGAAACAGGAGTAGATGGGACTGTACAGAAATAGCACACAAAAGATTGTGTTGATTGCAATAATGATTAGACCAATATACTCAAGCACTAAAATGATGCAGAGTTATATGCACACACCATGCTGATAACTATGAGTTCTGACATTTAGATTCACAAACTCATCTGAGAAAAAGTGCTACAAAGCTCACTGCTGAATATGACTATGGTCACCTTCAAGGCACTCCCCTTTGGAAGCTGTGCACTGATGCCAGTGGCTAGTCCACTTTTCAAAGCAGTTTTGGAACTCTTTCTGGAATGGCTATCAGTGCTGTCATTGTCCTAGCCTTGATGTCCTGAATGTCATCAAAATATCTTCCTTTCAATATTTCCTTTATCTTTGGGTAAAGAAAAAAACACTGTGGGCCAGATCAGGTGAGGCTGTTCCAATACTGTTATTTGTTTAATGGCTAAAAACTCCCTCACAGACAATTATACCTTTAAGTTTGCGAACTTGCCACCTTGCCACCGTGTGCAATGGCCATTCCAGAAGGAAAAGTTTCCAAACCACGTAAAACTGCAGACTAGTTGCTGGTATCGGTGTCAAGCTTCCTAAGGGGAGTACTTCAAAGGTAATCACAGTGATATTCAGCAACAAGGTATGTAGCACTTAGAACAATTAATTTTACAGAATTTGTTGTCAGATCTCATGTGTATACACACACACACACACACAGAGTCTATTTCTTGCCCTGAAATTGTTTAAATTCTTTTGGTTTACTAGAATTTCATAGTAAGGAGTTTAGATCTCTGAGTCTCTAATAATCTCACCGTAAGGCAGATGGACAGATTTATACTTTGAATCAATATGGTTTAAATACACATCATAATGGTTCTAGCCAAAAGCATATTGTGTTCAATCATTTCAAGTTAAATGAAGTACAAGTCTGATTCTAGACTTGGTGCAGTGAATACCTAGGATAACCCTAAAACACGTTTTCATGCTTTAGAGTATACAGACAGTCAAACAAATGATATGGGCATATTACAGGGACATAGAAGCCAGACTGAAGTAAACTCCACTGACCAAATTAGAGACAAATTCAGTAACAAAATAATTATAGACAGAAAATAATTATAAACAATTTTAAAAGGTTGTAAAGCCATGAGTCCATGCCATAACAGATGAATAAGTAAACAGTCAAATAATAAATAAGGAGAAGAGAGGGGTCTTTTTTTCATGGAATGCCATGATTAACCAATAAAGGTGGGGAGCAGTTGAAGCTAGAAAAATCATCATATTGTAATCACTAAAGATTATTATATGGAAGACTCATTGATAAATGCTAAATCTAAATGGAGGATCGACAAACCAAAAAAACTCAAATCCGCTGCCGTTGAGTCAATTGGGAATCATAGTGACCCTACAGACAGAGTAGAACTGCCCAGTAGAGTTTCCAAGAAGTGCCTGTGGATTTGAACTGCCAACCTTTTCTTAGCAGCTGTAGCGCTTATCCACTATGCCACCAGGGTTTCCAGAGAATTGACAAGGTGCAGATATTTATACATCATGGCCATAAAATCTTTCCACACAGGCTGTTTATTTGCAACATGGGGGGAAAAAAAAAACAACTAACTGTACTATGGAGTTAGTTTTTTTTTTTTTTCCCCCCCACGAGAGATCAGATAATACCTTGACTGGGTAATTGAGATTAATATCATAAGTAAGGGGCAGATAGGTATCATGTGCCTCCCAGTATAACTCCTAGATATGGTCATGTCATCATTCATTTTGTTTTAGACGCCCATAACTAAAGTTTAATTACAAAGAGACATCAGACAAACCCCAAATGAGAAACATGCTATTAAAAGAGGGGGAATGCATTCTTCAAAAATGAGAAAGCTCAGCAATGACAAACATACGTTTAGGGAAAGAAATGTGTCAGATTAAAGGCAACTGAAGTGATGCGGCAACTAAATGCAAAACACAATCTTGAACTCAATTTTGTACTGGAGGGAAACAATGTTCTAATGGGCATGTATTAGATTTTAACTGTTTTCACCCCAAAATATGTATCAATTAGGCTAGGCCATGATTCCTAATAATTGCATGGCTGTCCTCCATTTTGTGATTTGATGCAATTTTTCTATGTGTTATAAATCCTAATCCATGTATGCGGTTAATGAGGCAAGACTATGTTACTTTAAAGGGGATTATGGTAGTATGCAACATCATTATTCAGGTCCCAGATCAGCTGTGGCATATGGGACAATTCCCTAGGGTATGACCTGCATCATTTTTTACCTTAAAAGAGATAAAAGGAGAAAGAAACGAGCAGAGAGACAGGGATCACCTGCCACCAGGAAAGAAGAACTAGGAGCAGAGTATGTCCTTTGGACCTAGGGTCCCTGCTCTGAGAAACTCCTAGACCAAGGGGAAGATTGATGACAAAGACCTTCCCCCGGAGGTGACACAGAGAGAAAAGCTTTCCCCTGGAGCTGGCACACTGAATTCTGAATTGTATTCTAGCCTTTTAAATTGTAGCCTTAGTCGTGTGGTTGTTAAGTGCTATGGCTGCTAACCAAAAAAAGCTGGCAGTTTGAATCCACTAGCTGCTTCTTGGAAACTCTTAGAGGTAGTTCTATTCTGTCCCATAGGGTCACTATGACTCACAATGGACTCCTCCACTGAGGTTTTTGGGAGAGGGGGTGGGTGGATTAAACTTTGATAGAATAAATTTTTATGTGTTCAAGACATCTAATTGTGGTATTTTTATTGTAGCTGCACTAGACTGCACTAGATACCTATTACAGGACACTGTAAATTTACTGAAGTTGAAAATTGTACTGGGGTTATGTCACAGAATGTCCACATTCTTCAGAAATGCACACTGAAATATCTAGAAATAAAAGGCTATAATATATGCTGTCAAATAATTTAATTAAACACACACACTCTATACACAAAGAGAAAACAATGAAGCCAACAGGACAAAACTATGTAAAGGATATAGTTTTGTTTTTTTGTTTTGTATGGCTTGTGCCAAAATTTTTATAAATTAGAAATTCATTCCCAAGTGTAGAACAAAAAATAAAGAAATCACAGATAAAAGTGAATGCTAAAGATGCTTTTTTCTTAGAAACTTCTCAGGAAATATAGTCTGGAACATATAGTGAGTTGCTTGAACTATCAAATGGACTGAAAACAAAATGCTGTCACACTGATTCAGACTCACAGTGACCCTCCAGGACAGAGAAGAACAGCTCCACGGGGTTTTCAAGGAGCATTTGGTGGATATGAACTGCTGAACTTGAACTTGTGGCTAGTAGCCACACTCTCAACCACTGTGCTCCCGGGGCTCTCTCAAATGAAATAGCATCTCTCATTGGCTCTGGGGAAGTCTGGGATGTGGTTGAGCCACAGCTTCACTTTGATGAAGATGAGGGAGAAGCTGTAGAGCTATCTTTGTGAACATTCTTCTTAAATTCTTTTTAACTATATTTAAGCATGAATGTGTCAGCAAGAGTTAGAAAAGATGTAGTCAAAAATCATTTGAAGGAATCACTCATGTACAAAAACATGCCATTACCTCTAGTATAGACACATAGCCTTCTTTAGTGCTGGACATGGGTCATACGTTGACTGCAGTTTTGAGAGACCTACTCTCTCAGTGGTATAGCAGAAGAAAACAGAATCACAGGCAAGATAATATTTTATCTTGTAATATTTTACAGGTAAAATGCAGGCAGATGAACTAAATTCACAGTTTTGTTTAATATACGTAATTTGAAAAAGGTGGATTGAGTTATCAAGCCTATGACTTAAGGCCAAAACTCTATAGTGCTATGCATTATGAATGCAGATCATCAATTGACTAAAATGTGAAATTATTGGAAACATTTATAAAAAATTCCAGCCAAGTATAGCTATTTAATTGGATAAATAATTAATATTTATGGTAATTTTAGTCATTTCCTGTGTATGGTAGGATCAGAAAAACAAATCTACACACAGTTCAATTTATAAACCCAGTCTGTCTTGCTTCAGTTTCATTATGTTATCCATTATCATTATTCTAATAACTTCACTAACCAATATTCATGCTATTTAATTAAACTAAAATGTACCAAGCAGTTAAAAAAGAGAATGCATAATAACAAGGACTGCAAAGCATGAAAATTTAAATCCAAAATATTAACCTTAAATTACGTGAAGATGAAGATTATGTGCTTCATTTTCACAAAAATGACATTGCCGTTATCAGATTAAAATCCCTGGAAAGATGATTAAGAATCAGTTGTATAATTTGCATATCACCTTATACTTCTTAAAGCACATTTGTACATATTATCTTCTTTCAGTCTCACAATAGCCAGGGATTATTCTCATCTGCATTTCGGAAAATGAGAAATTGGCTGAGGATAACTGAGGCTAGGAGATGTGTACAAGGATTTGCTGAACTGATTAATAAAAGCACATGTGCCCTAACCGCTAGGCCTGAGTCTGTCTCGTTCCCACCGCCTAGGGAGTCCTGCCATGCACTCAGTGCTCACATTACAAGTTTTCTGATTCTGTCGCAGCTCTAGAGAGGAAAGTGTTGGGTGAGTCAAGAGGCGCACTCGTACTTCAGAAATGTTACAGGGGCCGTAATGCATGCTGTGTGAGTGTACACTGATGTTACACTGATTTTTTTTTTCTCATGTTAACACTAACACTGAGCATATTATGATTTGGGTAAGTCTCATTAGGCATACCACATAAATGAGGAAGCTGAAAGACCCTTAAGGATAAGTGGTATTAAAGAAAGCATTAGCAAGGTAAAATAGATATTCCAATTGCACTTTCTCTACACCTACATAAAGCGCACCTTTGAAAGCAATTTCCTCACACAAGCCTTGTAGAAGCAATTTCTACCAAAAATATAAAACAAAGAAAATAAAATTTCATTGATCTGAAATGAGGCAGAATCTTATTCCTTGAAAGTATCACCCTTACTTCCAAGATAGGCTCAAACCTATAAAATACAAACATTTAAATTTTATGTAAGCTGATGCTTCTATTAGAGTTGTGGCTGTGAAAACAGATTTGTTTTGCTAGAGATTACAGCCCTCTTCCTTTGGTTCATTTCATCTCTTTGGGAGGACATGTGCTGTAGCAGAAGCACTGAGGACCCGTAACCATGTTATGACCCTTCATTCCAACAAGCTCTGTGATCTTGCTCAAGCTACTTAATCCCTTGGGTTTTCAGTTCTCCCATCAGTTACATTTCATTCTAGCCCCCAAATATGTGATTTTGAACTGCAGTTTGAAATTAGACCCAGAACCCTCCCATCTTCCTCTGGTTAGTTTAGTGCATTATATATGACTATTAACATGCAAATGATGATTGAATAAATCTCTTACACACATTTAAATGAAGATCTTTCTCATATGATATTTCCATTTCAGCCTTTGTCTATTGATTTCTGTTTGATTCAGTACAATAAAGTGCTAATAACCTTCACTGAGAGTCAAGAGATACAGGTCCTATTCTGGAAACTGTCCATTCAATTTTTGTGACTACAGTCTTCTTAGGTATAAAAGATGAATATAGGAATATTCATCTCCCAACCTAATGAAAAAGATACAGAGGATAATATAAGTTGGCTCTTTGTAAATATAATGTTCTACATAAAGGAAAAGTAATATTCTCTTTGTTCTTTATTAAGTACTTTTCTCTGATTAAATAAAAACGGTAAGCCTTACAGCATATTAAGTATTCCAAGGAAAAGACTGGAAAGACTGTTTAAAACTCTGAATAAGTAAGGTTACAGGCAAAGAATGAACAGCCCAAATGCCACTACATGGTCCTGTGTTACCTGATGGGGAGATGTGCCGCCAAGAAATGGAGGGCTCTGGTTTCCCAGTGGCCAAACAAGTAAGAGTGACATTGGTTCCTTCATTGATGGTCATATCACTTGAGATGTCATATATCTTCGGAGGAACTGCAATGGCAAAACATGCAGGGATCAGAAAACTATAAAATTTAGTTGAACTATATGTGATTAACTTCATGATCTCATGCCATTAAGCCACGGTAATGAAATGTACTTGTGATATATGGTCGTCTCCTAAAGGATGGATTCTCTAGAACATCAGTGCTTTATCTAACAGTGTATCAAATGGCAGAAAACAATTGGACGTTTCTTAAATACTTGTTGGTGTAAACTTACATTAAGTAAACCAAAATATAACCAATCTCATTATTCCATCTATATGGCTTCACGGTCATGACAGTTTTAGGTTGAAATCCTGAAATAAAACCAGAAATTGGGAAGAAACTATCAGAACAATTAAGCTTGATTACTGATTCAAAGACTTCAGAGGGGCATGGTATGTATAGGTTTGGGAGGCAGGACTTCAGGATCACAAAAACATTTTTTTTCTTCAGTTTCTGATCTGTAAAATAGCAGGGCTAGGCTTTACCAACATATAGGTTCTAAGGAACACAGAGTCTCAAGGCCACGAAAGAGTTTCTTGTCAATAACAGCTATAAGATGCTAGAAGAAAGAGATTTCTTTACTTCAGGACCTTTGTTATACCCATTTTGCATGGCAAATCTCCAAGTGGATGGGGGGACAATACAATACAGTGTTTCTGCTTTGTGTTACACTATGGAAACTTTTGTTACAGAGCTTTTCATTAAACTAGTGATCATTGAATACATTTTGGGAAACGATGGACAGGATGAATCCCAAAGTTAAATTCTGGGTGTAAAATTTCCTTTTTCTCTTCAAAACCTAGGCTCTCATTTAATCTTCATAAGATGGGTATGAGCCCGGGGTGTTTTCCTTGCTACACATGTTATCTAGGAACTTGATTTATCTCACCTTCAATGTCTTCTCAAGAAACCTGGAGATGATAGTAGTACAAACTCACACAACTGCTTAAAGGATTAAATAAGTCAGATAAATTAAATGATTTTAAAAAGTGTCTCGCCTATTGAACACACACCATCAGTGTTGAATCAGACTTTTAGATACTTTAAAACACATATACAGTGGTGGACTTTAATTTAAATACTTCCTTTTCCAGTGACTTAAAATTACTTTTAGAATTTCAGTACTTTGCTACTGTATGTGACTGATCTGCTACATAAGTTTTAGTTTACTTTATAAAAATTGTGCTTTCTAAAATCTAATGAAATGCTTCTTAGATATTGATTGTTACAAGATTTTTTTTAACTTGTATTCTTTTAATTGCTGCATTCTGAGGGTTTCTATATGTAGAGATAAATTTTCATATTTAAGAGTCAGAATCTAATGTGTGTTACAGGATAAATTAAATTACCCATACCATGATTTTTTTTTTGATTTTTTAAAATCTGAAACTGAAACTATGGTACAAAAAATTAGCATGATTTAATTATAATATGGCATACTCTGATATACGTGACTAAATGATACAGCACTGTAACTATTTTTAATGACATCATTGAATTGGCATATAAAATATGCTATCATTAAACTCTTCAGTGAGCTCTTGTAACACAAATAAAAAAAGAACAACAAACATTTCAAATGGAAAACTGTTTCCATCTGAACTGAAAGAGACTAGAAACGCAGGCATTACAATACCTTACATGGAATGTAGAGAAAAACGTACATGACTTATTGGTGAATTAGAGAGGTAATAAAAGTAAATTCACAACACTAAACAAAAATTTACCATTTTGATGCCTGCAAAGGTTAGATTTAGTGAACTACAAGATACATGTGGGTGGAGATGCAAACACACACACACACACGTGCATTACAGTCACTAACCAAAAGGAAGGCAGTTCAATTCCACCACGCAATTCTTGAACTTGGAAACTCTACGGGGCACTTCTACTCTGTTCTATAGGTTTGCTATGAGTCAGAATTGACTTGATGGCAATAGGTCTATAATTCAATATTGAAATATAAAAAGTGGCATGGTACTTTCTTCCTTTATGTAGAAGATCATAAACACAGACCTCAGTTTAGTATCATTTTCCCAGCTACTTTGGTTACATATTTTAAACATAAAACTGATTCAACCTTGTACAGAAAAATGCATGTTTAAGAAAAATGAAGGCCTAAAGTAAAACCATGTGTTCTGGTATTACTTCATCAATCCTATATGACGTTAATGTCATTTAACTGCATATTTACATATTCACCTATATTTATAGTGCTAAACATGAGTGGTAAACTAATATTAAATGCAGGTGTTTGACTACATAGAGAAACAATCAAGCCTCTTAGTAATAAACAAAGATTTGATATTTAACTGAGGGAAATTACACAGTAGGAAGAATGTTGAATTCCAGGTGTAACATGACATCTCATTGATTGCAATTGCCTCCCAGGGCCTCATAATTCACAATGTGCTACAGGGAAGACACATCTGGAAAGAGGATGTTAGCAAGTGAAAATTCCTCTGGCAAGGTTCTTCTCCCTAAAACACATCACCTGTTGGCAGCAGATGCTGTATGAAGAGGGCCAATGAAGTTCTTCAAAAGCATTACGACTTCTAGTGGCAAAAGCAGGCATTGTTTTGCTGCATATTCAAAACCACTGCATATTCAGTTCAGGCCTTCAAAATTTACTGAGTATTATGTCAAGAACAATGCTTAACCCACAGGGAATGCAAAAATTAAAAGATATAATTCCTTTCCTCCCCAAAACATAATCTAATTAGAAAAATAGATACATAAATAACTAAAAACAAAACATTTACCACATTTTCTGTCTGCATTTCACATGAATAATACATTTACAATGATATATCATCTACATTCAAATCAGTAAAAACTAATTTTGTTTTGTTTTTCTTAAAGATGCTCTTGGCATAGTTTATGCACAAAGTAGTTCAATACAGAGTTATTTATGATGGAGAAGAACTCCAAAGAATCTCAATCTATGACAACAGAAATGGAAGAATGAAGAATTGGTTAAGCTGATTTATGTTCCCTGTTGTTGGCACTGCCTCTAGCAAAAGCTCTGGTACTGGGGCAGGTTTTGTGACAATCTCTGACAGCAGCAGGCTAAGGATGAATCGGGGAGAGAAGAGATGTTTCTACTCTGGGTGACTGAGAACATTTCAGGCTTCTCTGCATCCTACAGATCTGGGAGCTATTTCCAGGGTACAGTTTGTGCATACATGATGCATGCACACAGGTTAAGAGGAAATGCATGATGCTTTCTGAAGGTGAAAGCAATGAGTCTTCTGGTATCTTTTATTTTCTGTATACTTGCATAGAAAAACAAAATAGACTTTAAATAACTCATCATTCTGGATGTTCATAGCCTATTTATTTAAAACAGAGTAAATATGCTTGATATGATCAAGATTGTTAAGCCATCTAATAATTTATGAACCATCCTGGATTTTTGTGCTCAGGATTTACTTTGGAATTTTGCCTCTGACAATGAGTGTCGGTTTGGTTAAGTCATGATTCCCAGTATTGTGGTGTTGTATTACATTTTGTGATCTGTTGTAATTATTCTAAGTGTTGTAAATCCCATCCTCTCTAATGCTAATGATGCAGGAGTATATGCCATTACATTAATGAGGCAGGACACAATCTACAGGATACAAGAAGTGACAATTAAGTTCACAAACTCATCCTAGAAAAAGTGCCACATACCTCATGACTGAGTATCACTATGGTTATCTTTGAAATACTCCCCTTGGGAAGCTATGTACCAACCCCAACACCTAGTCCAGCCTTCAAAGGAATTTTGGAACTTTTTATGGAATGGCCATCGGAGTTGTCATTGTATTACCCTTGATGCTCTGAATGTCATCAAAATGTCTTCCTTTCAATATTTCCTTTATCTATAGGTAAAGAAAAAAGTCATTGGGGGCCAGATCAAGAGAGCAGGGAGGGTGTTCCAATACAGTTATTTGTTTACTGACTAAAAACTACTTCATAGTAACATGAGAAAAAGAGGAGTGCAGTTCAAGAATTCTACTGCAAGACAAGAATTCTGCTAAAAGACAAGAATTGATGGTCTGACAGCCTGGAGGGTCCCCCAGGCTGGAACGTGGTCCCTAGACCTACTGCTGGCCCTGACCAGTACGAGATGAACTGTTCAAATGAGAATGGACTAGACTTTGGGATGCAGTGTGGGCATGTAGTGTGCATACTCTATGATTTTATAAATTTATAGGAGGCTGTGTTACTGGTTTCTTTCTAGATGGAAGAACAGACGGTGGAGAGAAGGAGACAGGTGTTTATTAAGAAGATAATAGAAGAGTAAAAAGGAGGAGTGTGCTTCACTGGGTGAGGCAAGCAGATGGAGTTATAGATAGGCAGGCATGCAAAATTGATTTTGATTGCATACTTTCACTTAATCATAATTTAAAAAAAAGAAGAAAAACAAAAATCCTCCCTCACAAAAAACTATACAATTACGTGTGCAAACTTGCCACCATGCCACCTACACAATGGACATTCCAGAAAGAGTTCCAAAACTGCTTTGAAGGGTGGGCTAGGCACTGGCATCAGCACATAGCTTCCCAAGGGGTGTACTTCAAAGGTGACCACAGTGATATTCAGCAATGAGGTACGCAGTACTTAGAACAATTAATTTTGCAGACTCGTCAGACCTCGTAGGCTGTATCTTGACTCAGTCTCTTTTGACATATAAAAGAGAGAAATGAGCAGAAGAGAGAAGAGAGAGCTACTGCCACGAAAAAAGAAGAGCTGGTTGCCATGCTTGCCATTGAGACCTGAGGTCCCTGTGCTGAGACACTCACAGACCATGGGAAAATTGATGAAAAAGACCTTCCCTCAGAAACAGAAAGATCTCCCTAGAGCTGATTCCCAGAAGGCAGACTTCTAGCCTCTGGAACTGTAATAGAACAAACTTCTGTTTGTTAAAGCCATCTAGTTCTGTATCTCTGTTATAGCAGCACTAGATACTAAGGCAATATTAAATGTTTATGTTCTAAGGCAGAAACAAGATGGATTATTATTCATCAAAATATATTTTTTTTATTCTGCAGGGAGTAATTATTAGAGCATCATCATCGTCATCATCACATCATAAATAAAAGCAACAAAGGCTAAAGGTTCTGAATTTCATACTAAATCACAACTTATCTGTCTTCTAATGGAACAACATTTTATAATTGCCCATAATTCATTGTCATGCATCAGAAGTTAGATTAAACAATGCTGGCAGCTTTCCTGACAATGGAGATTGGTAGCAGATTTAAAGACTGTATTGGGGTAAAGTGCTTTTAAAAATTCACATTTTGCAGTCATATTCTCAGTCTGCTTTAATTATTTAAAGGTCTCAAAATCAGTTACTACTTAGCACATAGTCTTCAGTTCTTTCCAGTGGATTCCACATTGATGTGATGGTGCATATTTAGATGTACCTATAAATTTAGATTCTCTAAGGGAAATTTCAATCCAGTGTTGGCTTCACTTGCGTGCAATCTGACCCGCCTCGACCACCTTTCCCCTCCTGAACCATCTGTCACTCTGTCTCCAGGTAGAGTAGAGTCAGGAAAATCTTTGAATACATCTCCACACCAAACACTAATGACTTCCATACTGCCAACTATTTAAGGATCAATTTCCACAATTTGCATTGTAATGAGCCTCTGAGTTTGTGAGAAGCTCCATGTTTTTTAACGTTTACCTGTTATCTGAACTACAAGACTAATATAAGTTATGTGTTGTTTAATGATTAATCCCCATAGAATTAACTTTTAATTACTTGAAGAATTCAACATGTGGCCCCAGACATGATCATTCACAATTTAAGAAGTCAGTATCAGTATGAATAGTCTGCGTAACACAAGAATTACACAAACACAGTGAGTTTTATTTTATTAAAAGCTTAAACAGATGGCAATTAGAAATAATGAATACAGTTTGCATCTGTTGTAAAGTGTGTAAGATGTGAGGTCAAGTCATACACAATATTGAAAAACCTTGAAGGGTTTATTTGATGATTACTTTAATTGTAGCTACAAGTGGACTTTTCCAATCTGGTCACTAGAATCAATAAAAATATCCCACTGAGTTCTTGTGCTGTAACAATTTATGAAAGACCACAGCATTTGCAAATATATCTGAATCTCTTTTTATGTTTTCACATCCTGTAAGTGGGTGGGGTATTTATTTAACCTGGCCCCAAAGGACATATGCACACATTATTGAAAAAATCAAATCAGCTTTCTTTGTAACTACAATGTTCTGAGCACAAAACCCATGTGTTTCCTCCAAACTAACACTGAACCCACTACTACTGAGCCAGTTCCAATTCATGGAGACCCTGTAGGACTGCTCCACAGAATTTCCAGGAGCAGCTGGTGGATTTGAACTGCTGACGTTTTGGTTAGCAGGCATCACACGAAATAACTCTGCCAATAGGTTTCTTCAGTCAGGGTTAAATCAAAGAAATGCTTTATAGGTGAGTAATCTGTGCTCCCATTCATTCTCCCATGTTATAAGGTCATTAATAAAAATACTTAACATTTCATTATATTTATTTACCATATGAACACTATCACTAGATTTATCTTCCAAGCATGTTTACTGGCATAAACTATAAAAATAAAAGTGATGCCATCTGCTTGTTCTGTTATTTCATAGACCTCTCTCCACCTTAACCTTCTCCACCCCAAAATGGTACAAGGAAAAAAAAAAATACTGAAATGTGTCTTTCTTAGTGAATAAAATGAGATTAAACTAATCTTGAAACATTCAATCACTGATGATCTGAATGACCTTAGAGAAAAGTAAATTTTTGAAGGTATATGTTTTATTAAAATAATTATTTGCATTCTCATCCCTCCACCTCTGCTTACTCCTTTTTTCTTGTAATTTACTATATTATATTATTGTGTTTTTATGATATGTCACTATTGCTGGTATTTATTTATGTACTTGCTTCTTGTCTATCTTCCCTTCATAGAAGCTAAGTAGGAGTCTAGCACGTGGGACTGCTTTACTTTATTCTCTGCCTGTCCCCAGCCCCGAAGATGATCTGACAAGATACTCAATAAAAAATCGCTTTTCTTTACTTTAAGATGCAAAGATAATACTTCTTTGATTTATCAATCCAAATCTCCCACAGAATTTTATACCTTTGCAATAATAACATAATATAAATTCTGAGAATACTGTGAGCATGTAATCAGAGTTTCAAACTCCTGTGACACCTTTTTTTAAAGGATCCTCTAAGCTTTGGCTTCAGTACCCATTTTAACTCACTTAAAATGCGTTATCTTCCTATTCCATTGCTGACTGTGGTTTTTCGTTATGAAATCCCAGAGATATAATTGGACCATAATTATATAAATTATTTTCAGTGGAATGGTCATCTTAGGCAGTAGTCTGTGGAGTATAGATTTTTTTTTTTTAAATATACCTACCATTAGAGCCAAATTCTTTTGACCCTAAATATACACAGGTTCTGAAATTTATAAATAAAAACAAAAAAAACTATATCCCGCATGCACACAGACTCTGTGTGTGTATGTGTGTGTGTGTGTGTGTGTGTGTGTGTGTGTGTGTGTTCCAGAGACCAGGCTAGTTCAAATAAACTATATTTTTGAAGCTTTTCCAAACTGCTTGAGTCAACAAGCTAGACATAACTATAAATCTTGGGAGAATTGGCTTTTTTTTTGCACTCTCGTATCTAGTAATGGCTGGCAATATCAAAAGAGCAGTCTTCTTTTTTCTAGGCTGGCAATTCCCTTTCCAGTCTTGGCCAGCCCCCAGAAAGAGAAAGCAACTCTAACTTATATAACAACCATCCAGGAAAAGGTGCTGTTCTCAAACTGAGAGAAGAAATTGCTTCATGATTTTTTCGTCTCTAAGTTGATTCCCTTGGGAGTGCTTGATAGTTTCATGACCCACATCTAGCTAGCAACATTGTTTCTCCAGCTGGTAGACTATAAGTGATTTTTTATATTTTTTTAGTTTATGACATTCTGGAAATTTCTATAGCTACTACCCTCATTTCATCATTTAGAGATAGTGATAGTAGGAAAAAATGACTTGTAAATACAAAAGCACCAGCTTTGTAAATTACCTACTGATGGAATATATCAGAACTACTTTCAGGTGTAAAGAATGTGTTTGAGGAAAACGTATCTTTCTAACTTTGGTTTATGCATTCAACAATTTTTCTCAGTGTTTTCCATTTAGAAAAACTATGCATAGCCTTTTTCAGTCTGCTATGCGCTTCAGGGAAACCTTGGTGGTGTAGCGGTTAAGTGCTACAGCTACTAACCAAGGTTTTGTCAGTTCAAAGCCACCAGATGCTCCATGGAAACACTATGGGGCTGTTCTACTCTGAACTACAGGTCTGTTATGAGTTGGAACTGATTTGACAGCACTGGGTTTGTTTCTTTGTTGTTGTTTGTTTATAATGCCCTTCAGAGAATCAGCTTTATAAAAGGCAGAATTATCAGGGCACTACATTTTTTCATCCATCCATCCATGTATTCATTTATTCTATACTATATTCATTCATTCATCTATTCATGTATTTGTTTATTCTGTACACTTTCACTGAGAACTAACTATGACAATTTAATGAAATCCATATCTAGAGAGTTCAAAAAACATACCATTATTAATTATAACATAGAGTCATAAGTTTGCAAAGAGGGCACATAAGGGGTTTGAGGAACACCAATGACTAAATCTATTTCTTCCTATGCAGTCAGAACTGGGAGGGATTTTCTTTTTTCTTTTTGGATTAGGTTTCATGAAAGAAATGGAGTTTGTGTGGGGTGTAATGGTTTAGAAACTGTAGTGCCCTGCACCCAGTTAATTATCTAGATAATTTAGTTTCATTTGTTTGCTCACTTTTTTAGCAATCCTGGGTTATGTAGAAGGTTGGATTCAGAAGATCCTGGATCAACAAACATGGAATAAGCCTCAGAATCTACAGATTTCAGAGACACTGTGGTATGGATTCAATTAAGTCCACCAAAAGATATGCTGAACTCCTACCTCCGGTGCCTTGTGAACTTAGTTGAAATTAAGGTTTTTATTCTGTTATCAATCAAGTTAACCAGGTCACTAATGGCACAGAGTGGGTACTAATTCCAACCCTTTGGTGTGATGTCTTACAAAAGGGAAGAACAAAGAGGAAACAGAGATGCACATGGGGAGAAGACAGATGTTAGTGTCAGTGGAGGCAACTGCATCCATAAGCATCGAGGGAACACCAAAGATTGCTGGCAATTCCCAGAAACTAGAAGACAGACATGGACAAGTTCCTCTCTCAAGGCTGCCAAAGAGAATCAACATAGCTGAGACTCCTTTTTTGAACTGTTAGCTTCAAGAATTGTAAAAAAGTAAAATTTATGTTCCTTAAATAAAAACACCCGCCTTACATTATTTTGCTAGGAAGCTAAGACATACTGATCTACAAGACAGGACATTGAAAAGAGCCCTCTTTAAAATTAGCTCTCCTATTGATATACAATCTCCACTTTAATTACAGAGATCTACATTTAGATATGAAGAAACCCTGGTGGTGCAGTAGTTAAGCACTCAGCTGTTGACCAAAAGTTTAGCAGTTGGAATGCACCCAGCTCTGCAGGAGAAAGATGTGGCAATCTGCTTCTGTAAAGACTTACTGCCTTTGAAATCCCATGCGGAGGTCCTACCCTGATCAACAGGGTCGCTATGAGTCAGAATCAATGCAATGGCAACAGTTTTCACTCACATCTTGGGAGGGCTTCATTGCCTTTAAAGGTCTAATATTAACCTGTAACTATCTATAACAGAGACAACGTCTTAATATCTTGGATTTACTTTCAAACTTAATGAGAGCAGCATGGTGGATACAGAGGGGGGCAAGAACTGGAGGTAGAAAAGGGTCAGGAGTAATTTTTCACTGTGCAATTTTCTGTTTGGTTAACTCAATTGGTTCTACAGAACAGCAAGCAATGAGAAAAGACAATGAATTAACCATTTGAGAGGGGTAACAGTCACAGGACATGAAGATATGGGAACGTCAGTCTTATTAGCTTGCTTCTCGATTTCTCTTCCCTCTATTTTATCTTGACCATCTATTACATGGGTTACACATAGACAGGATGAAAGAAAGTTGAAAATCCCTAGATATTAAGACAATTTTTCCTCATTGAAGGAAGACATAGGCTTTTGTTAGGTAGATGTTTAGTGGGAATGATATATAAAATTAAATGTGATAACAAAGAAAGGTTACTGATTTAGAAAAGCCCCTGTGTGATGCAAATGGTCAACACACTTTGCTACTTATCAAAAGGTGTCTTGGAAGAAAAGTGGCAGTCCAGTGACAAATCAGCTATTGAGAGCTTTATGGTATACACTTCTACTGATACACAGAGAGTCGTCTTGACATCTGTCAGATTAGACTCCATGGCAACTGGTTTTATTGGTTTACTGGTTTAGAGAGGCTAAATGTGGGCATCATAACATTTATTTAATAATTAGTAAAAGTTTTCACTGAAATCTAGCTTCTCACCCACTATACAAACACTCTGAAGGCGAAGGAGCAACACTGTTACACAAAAGTTTCAACACTTGAGACTGTAAAGATTTTCTTTATTTTGGCTAGAGGATCAATAGCTGGCCTCTGCACATGAATGTTTATACAGTTGAATTCAAATCCCTGCTGTACCTCAGGCTAGCTGAAGCTTCACTTACTTGGATGGTTCAAAGATATAAAATATTGCTTAAAATCAGGACCATAATAGCAGCTACACCCTGAGGCAGCAGCAACAGCTGGAATGCTACAGCACAGTTACAGCAGTGTTGTGTATCACAGAAAAGCTACAGCGTCTCTGTAATTCACCTTTTCCTTAGTAGAAAATGGTTACAAAACACATAGGAAGAACACCACAACAGGAACATCTGGAAACACACAGATATAGGTGTCCACACCTAGTGAGGCAGAATCATTAAAAAAAAAAAAAAAAAACTAGAACAATCCCATTACCTCCAGAACCTGAACTGTACTAGTAACATTTTCTTAAAAATTAATAGCCAATTTTTCCTAGAAAATAATTTGGCTGTATATTTTCAGAATTTTAAAAAAGAAAAATTATAACCCATTGAGCCATTGATAGCTCTTCCTTCCAGGAATCTATCTTAAGGGAAGTAGATAGCTTATTTCAGTATAATCACTATTCCCATAAACCTGACAGCCAGCTTCACTTTTCCGTTTGGGAAATATGCCAGCATATATCCTCTGATATGGCCAGGGTGAACTCTTTTCCCCTCATCCCTGGCTGTGAACTGCTCTTCACATAAACCAGAGGAAATAGCCCAGCTGTGTCACACCAGAACCCAGCTGCATTCCTGAAAACATGTCCCATAGCTAAAAGTTTGTTTTAGGGTTTTTGAAAACACGAATGAAATCTGGTGTCTACCTGAGAGTCAGAGAGTCACATGTAACACAGAGCACCTAAGCTCACGACAGAAGCCTGTTCAGGTTCAGTATGAGTTTCTATGTAAAGCTCAGGTTTCTGTAAATGTGTTCTAACAAATTTCTATATCTAAAGGCAGCTATTGTGTTACATGGCTTTTCAGCACAATGAGAAAATGTCTACTTTGAAATATTCTGATCTCTCTGTAAACAAAATTTATTTTTTCTAATTACAAACATAATAAGCATTCATTGAAAACAATATGAAACAATATGCAAAGACTAAGGAAGAAATAAAATCACTACTAGGTTCAGTTATATAAAATTCTCCCTGGGTAGGTTAACAAACAAACTGGTATAGGAAATTTCATGTGATTCTATTTTGGGGATAATTACTATTAATTATTTCACATAATTTCTTCCAGTTATTTTCACATACATGTTTTTATATAGATACTAGGAGACCTAATACGTTCCAGTTGAAATCACCAGGGACTTGGTGCTTGTACTCTGGGTACAAATGAAAAGTATGTCCTTCTCTAAAGCATGACCTGTAGAAACTGAGGAAGAAAGGAGTTGAATAGGACTTCAAAATTGGGCATTGCGGTAGCCCTCTTCCATTTCTCTTCGAAGGTAACATTTAACAGGAGGATACTACAACAAGGGTTCGTATTTGTTGAACACTTATTTATATGTTATGTACTTAGAGCTCAGTGATTTTTTGCTGGGTGGAGAGTCTCTCCAGGGGCATAATTCCACATGTCTACTCGTCAGCTCCTTCTTCCACTCTACCTCACTGCTTTTTTAAATTGATTTATGTGCAGAGAATCCTCCTTAGCAAAATGTTAGCTGTGGCAATTGGCCTTGATTTTCCCTGACAGCATGGTCCCCAGGACCCTGCCCCAGCTACTCTATCCTTGCAATATTGGGTTAAGATGGGAAGAGTACTCAAATTGTGTTCAAGTCCAGTTATTATTGACCTTCTTTCTAATGTGTGCTGTCACTGATTTCACCCAACCAAATTTCTATTAACTATCTAATCTAAACACTCCCCCCTCTCGCCCCCCCTTCCCTCCCCACTCTTGCAGCTGTCAAAGCTTCTTTTCTTCCACGCGTGAGTCTGTTTTTAAGTTCTTATCATAGGGGTCTCATACAATAGTTGTCCTTTTGTCCCTGACTACTTTCACTCAACATAATGTCTTTCAGTAGAAACCAAGTTAAGAGATGTTTTCTGCAATCATCATTGTTCTTTATCATTGCATAGTGCTCCACTGAGTATATATACCATAGCTTACCTATCCATTCTTCTGTTGTTGGGCATCTGGGTTGATTCCATCTTTTTGCTACTGTGGATTGTGCTGCGATCAACATTTGTGTGCATGTACCAGGTGGTGTGAATAGGCTTGATTCTGTAGGATGTATTCCAAGCAGTAGAATTACTGGGTCAAATGGTATATCTAGATCCACCTTTCTAAGGAAACACCAGATTGCTTTCCAAAGAGGTTGTACCATTTTGCAATCCCATTAACAGTGTAGGAGAGTTCCAATCTCCCCATAGCCTCTCCAGCATTTGTTGTTTTGTGTTTTTTGGATCATGGCTAACCTTGTTGGGGTGAGATGGTATCTCATTGCCGTTTGGATTTGAATTTCTTTAATAGCTAATGATCGTGAGCATGTCTGCATATGCTTTTTGACTGCCTGGATCTCCTCTCTAGAGAAGTGTCTGTCCATCTCCTTTGCCCATTGCTTGATTGCATGACTTATCTTTTTCTTATTAAGATTTTGTAGTATCTTATAGATTATGGAGATCAGGCATCAGTCTGACATAGAGTTGCCAAATTTTTTTTTCCCATTCTGTAGGTGGCCTTTTAATTCTATTAATAAAGTCTGTGGATAAGCAAAAGTGATTGATTCTTAGTAGTTCCCATTTATCTATTTTCTCTTCTGATGGTTTTGCTAATGAGGATTCCCTGCACCTCACATCAGTGAGTGGTGTCTGGGTTCTTAAAAGCTGCTAAGCTGACATCTGAGGGTACAGCAAATGTTCCCAACTCAACAGGAACAGATGATCACTGAGGACAAGAACCACATGGGGAAAAGAAACCCAGAAGACAGAGAGACCCACATGAGTAGGTCTCTACATCGACTCGTGACCTGAAGAACCAGATGGTGAAGGCCACCACCAGTGATAGTCATGACGGAGCTCACAAAGTACAGTCTCACTGGCAACAAGAGAACAAATAGGGGTGCACCCTGAGATCTCCAATAAAAGACCACAACTGATGATCCAGGGGCTTTGGGGTTCCTCCTGGGAGCATGGCCCCTGGCCCTGATGCTACCCCTGTCTGTAAATCATAATGAAGGTCAACTTTTCAGAAAGCAATGGATTGGACTTGGCAATGCAGAGTGACCATATCTTGCAGGAATTTTATGGTTGTGTGCATCTATAGGAAGTCATCCTGATGACCTCTTGCTGGAAGAAGGTGAGTGGGTGAAGAAGAGGTGATAGGAGACTGTTAGGAGGGTAGGACATGTCTGGAGCAGAGAAGAAGAGTGTGTTTTGTCACCAGGCAGGGAGAGAAGTGGCAGCTACATATAGGTGAGCATGTGAGGTTATATGGTAATGTACATTTTTACTCAATCATAATAAAAAAAATGGACTTACATGGTAGTTTTATAAACATGGCCCCAAGTTCTTTAATAATCATCCCATGAAGAGTGGGCTCATGTCTCGTGCCCTGGGATTTGGGTAGGTTTCTGACTCTTTCAGCCAAAAGAGTAGGGAAGAACTAATGCTACTACATGACTTCTAAGACAGGGTCATAAGAAATGTCATTTGACTTCTTCCCTGTTCTTTGAGAATACTTATTCTTCAGACTCTGAGCTACTGTACATTTAGCCTGACCACTTGGGGAACCACTGTGTTGGAAAGCTCACATAGAAATACCACTTATGGACTCATGGAGAGGTTCTGAGACTACAGAAGACAGAGAGTGTGCCAAGGAAGCCCCCAATTCTTCTAGTCCCTAACTATATAAGTCATTCTCGTTAGGCTCTAAATACTGTGTGTTTTCTGAGGCAAAAATAAATAGCAAGTTAATATAGTTGTTTTAAGGCATCAAGTTTAAATATGGTGAGAAACAAAAAAGAATGAAGTTGGAAGATTTACACCACTATGCTTCAAGATGTATTGTAAAGCTACAACTAAGACAACATGGTGTTGGCATCAAGACAGATGCATAGACTAATACAATAAAACAGACTTTGGAAACAGACAATTACAATTTCCCATGAGTATCAATGACCAAATTTCTGATGTTCAAATGAAAATACTTAAAGTGATGGACAAGTAAGCTGCAGCAATGACACAGGACAAGACACAGCATGTATGCATATGTACGAGTAGTAGGACTTGGTGGACAGTATCAGCGTGAAGGGAACAGCTCTTACTGATGATTCCCATTGAGAAAATGGGAATTCAGGTTGGCCAGATCTTTACACTAAAATTTTTCTATTTTTTGGCACCAGACAATGTCATCTAAATACATGTGGAACTTAGCCTGTACCACCTGAAATTAATGAAGCCTTGGTGATGTAGTGGTTAAGTGCTATGGTTGCTAATTAAAAGATGGGCAGTTCAAGTCCATTGGGTGGTGCCTGGAAACTCAATGGAGCAGTTCTACTCTGTCCTATAGAGTTGTTATAAGTGGGCATCGACTCAATGGGAATCTCTGTGGAACTGAGTTTGGTTGGTTTGGAACTCAAATTTCACCTTTACGAAAATCTGAAAAAAACTTGCCCTAACTGAAGACACTTCATTGTCATATGCAGTTTATAACAGCTTATAAAGGTAAATTAATATAAATTTATATGCGTACAACATTTTTTTTCTATAGGCTGCATGCCCTGTGTAGTCTAGATTCAGTTAGGAATTCAGCCACTTTGCTTCTCTTGACAAACACACAGGATGTTTAATCGCCTTGGAAAACTCAAGGAAACCATCTCCACATGTCTTGCTTTCTCAGAAAAGCTGTCCATGATCACAGGGCTGTGTGGTTGCTCAACTATTGTGGTGCAACCATGATGAGATCCCCTGAGTAATAAGAGTCCCACCTTAGAAAGTATTCTGAGAAGTTTTACTCAAACATTTAGATGCTAAAACTATGATTCACTTTACACACTGCTTTTAATAAAATCATCATCTACACTTTTTTTAGTCAGCACATTTTTAATCTACTTTTCTCAAAACAGTTGCTTTATTTATGGTTTTCATATGTAATAACTGAATGTTATCTCACAATTCTGTGTGAGGAGAAATCCTCAGAGTCCTCTGGTTGCATGCACAGAATCTCTGTGGAACTGGGTTAAAAGGTAATTTGCCTACTGCTGACCCCTAGATCATTAGTCACAGTGGTCTAAGTGCATTCTCTTATAATTCAATATCAAAGAAATTGCTTTTAAGGCATTAAGTATATTATATTCAAAACTGTATAAATTATTGAAATTCTATGCCTACTGCCAAGACATAAGACAGTTCACATGAAAAAAAAAAAAAAGTTGCTTTTTAAATTATTCATTGGGAAAAAAAGTCAGCCTCTTGCCAGAAATCATTTTATACTGGGGCTAGTTTCTGGGACCTATATTTAAAAATGAATCATAAAAACTCTAAAAATTTCAGATATTCATAATCCTCTTGGCTTTGAATAAAAGGTTGCTCTCTTTAACTCATTGAATTCCATCACATAAACTATTATAAATTGTCTTACATGTAGGTCCTATACTGATAAGCATTTTCATTAGTGGGAAATCATTCTTATGCAATTCCTTATACCCACTGCCAATGAGTCAATTCCTACTCACGGCAACCCTACAGACAGAGTAAAACTTCTCCCAGGAGTTTCCAAGGAGCACCTAGCAGATTTGAACTGCTGACCTTCTAGTTGGCAGCTGTCACACTTAACCATTATGCCACCCAGGGTTTCTTTATAAGTAATGATAAAATGACAAGAAGGACTCATAAAAATACTGAAATTTGGTGACTTACCTTCATTATTTTAGAGTAGAATGCAAAACATATTTTTAAAAATTTATATTGTGTTGATTCCAACTCGTCACCATCCCACAAGACAACAAAGAAGTGTCCCATAGGGTTTCCAAAGAGTGGCGGGTGGATTCAAACTGCCAACTTTTGGTTAGCACCTGAGCTTCTAACCACTGACCCACCAGGGCTTAAATCTATATAACCGGGAAATGTTATATACACATATATACGTATGCATATATGTAGCCTATGTTTACATATGCATATTTTGTTGTTGTCATTAGGTCAAGTCAGTTCTGACCCATAGCAACCCTATGTAGAACAGAATAAAACACTGCCCAGTCATATGCTGTGTTACGGTCACTGTGTCAATCCAATTTGTTGAAGGTCTTCCTTATTTTCACTACACCTACTGTGTACATAGACACACAGACACATACACACACACTTGTTACGTAGTTATATATTGAATTGGACAAATAGGCATATATACATATACATCTAGTCAACACACATCTTATGTCTTTATATGCTTTCACTAAAATACAAATATGATAATAAAGGGTCAAGTTTAATGGTATAGCTAACCTCAGATTGTAACTATATATAAATTTATGTGTTCATTTCCTTAGAAAATGTTTATTAATTACTTTGTATGCACCGGAAACTGCGATGGATGATTGTGGTTTAAAAAAATAAGGTGCCCAGCCACCACCAATGATAGCTGTGATGGAGCTCACTAAGCTGAGTCTCACTGGCAACACAAGAATAAAAAGGGATACATCCTGATATCTCCACTAAAAGATCTCAATTGATGGTCCAGTGGTTTCGGGGTTCCCCTGGGAGCATGGCCCCCGGCCCTGATGCTGCCCTTGCCCATAAATCAAAACGAAGGTCCACTCTCCAGACATGAATGGATTGGACTTGGCGATGCAGAGTACCCATATATTGGATGCACTTTATTGTTCTATGCATCTATAGGATATCATCCTTCTGACCTCTGGCTGGAGAAAGGAGAGTGGGTAGAGAGGAGGGGAAAGGAGACTGTTAGAAGGATGAGACATGTATGGAGCAGAGTAGAATTGTGTACTGTCACCAGACAGGGAGAGCAGCAGAAGCTGCATACAGGTGGACATGTAAATTTATATGGGAATGTACATTTTCACTCAGTCATATTAAATATTAAATAAATAAATAAAGCAGAGTTCTGTTTTCCCGTAGTTGATAGATTATAACCCATTGCCTTTGAGTCGATTCTGACCCTATAGGACAGAGTGGAACTGCTCCACGGGGTTTCCAAGGAGAATCTGGTGGTTTTGAACTGTCAACCTTTTGGTTAGCAGATGTAGCACTTAATCAGTATGCCACTAGGGTATCCTTTTAGACTAGTGGAGGACACAAACACTGAAGCACCTTCAAAATGTAATTATACAAAGTATATGAGAGAATTACATGATTTGTAGAGCTGAAGGGAAATTTGCACAACTCAAATGGAGGTGGAAGGATGGTGAAGGAGATACAAACAAAACTTATGGAATCATAGCTTCTAGCTACCTAAACAGGAAAGTATATTCCAGGTAGAATGATACCATGTATGAAGACATTCAGCTGGTAAATATTTAATACAATATTAATATTAATAGACCATATATTGGTCACTGTGGCTGCTACAGTTGATTGTATTACTTGGACAATCACAGGTAAAATTATTCCTTCTACTCAGTTTCAAGTTACAAACAATATCTTATTTTTAGATATTTCTGGTGAAGTCACAGAAATGCAGGAACTATTTTATGTCCATCCCTCTGTATTTATGAGATCTTTCTTAGCACATGATAAGTAGCTCAGAAAATGTTGAATGAATATGTTTTGATCAGTTCTAATAGTTCTATGTTCTAGGAATTAGGTTTAACATATTCATTAAGAAGTTGTCAATTACCACATTCTAAGGCACAGAGATCACTATGAGGCAGAATCAACTTGAGGGCAATGGATTTAAAGCCCAGAGAAACTTTTCCACTTCTCCCTTTTGAATGAAAAAACATTGCAAATAAGTTTATACTTTTCCCTAGGGTATCCAATATGAATCACTGGCTTGTGTATTAGCTTCTCCAAGGTAGTAGATGTGCAAGCATATTTTCATATCCCTGTCGAAAAGTATCATGTACTTTTATTTTGCTTTTCTAGATACCATCATATACTATTTTTTTATGAACTCAAAAATGCGATTAAGACTGAAAATTGTTTTCCCTTGGGCAAATGTGTTCTGTAACTACGTATCCAACATGTTGAACTTTCTTGTTTTGAACACTGCAGTCCCATGACTGGGAAAAATCCACCCCAAATAAGCCAGATCCTCTCCTTTCTGAAAGTTAGAAAATCAAAATAATATATAAATACTTGTCAGCTCTTTATTTCTCTTTTTCACCCACTCCTAATTATCAAAACTGCTTATCTTTTGTTTCATGGCTACTACTATAGCCAGAAAGATCAGAAAGATATTAATTTTTGGTTTGAGTTTTGAGAGAAAGCAACAACAAGAATTAGCTATACCAAAATAACCAATTTCCCTTTTAGACAGATTAACCAGCTTAGGAGATCAAAGGAATTCTGTAAACATATTGAGTGCATATAGATTTCAGAACCCCTTTGACAATTGCTAGCAATCAGTTTAAATGATAAAATGGAAAAATGCAGACCAGGTGCTTACAGAACTAGGAAAAGTCCTGCTACTATTAGTGTTCGTGAGTGGATTTATACCAGCATCAAGAGAGAATATTAGAAGGGTGCCACAAGCTCTATCTTGAGCCTTTCCCTTTTTCAGTTTTAAACAATTTGCATGAAACTAAAAGGCATACTCATCAAATCTGTAAACACATCATAAAGAAATTAGGCTTAAAATGCATAAAATGTAGAAATACTTTGTCATAATTACAGTAATACTTAATAAAAAGAAAAATAATTTCTGCATATCACACCAGAATAGAATATATTATGTAAATGAAGTATGCAGCAAAGGGGTGGAGACTGATAACAAATGAAATTTAATTGTAGTTTATCTGAAAAAGGATATACCAGGATCATGAGAAAAAAATAAAATAAAATACAAAATATTTCCATCAGAACATAGAGACAATATTCCAGCATATTCTTCACTGATAATGAGTCCATTATCAGTGAGTCCATATGCTCAGTTATAAACAACCCAAAACCAAAAGATCTATGGCCATTAAGTTTATTTTGAATCATGTTGATTATATGTCTTACAGAATAAAACTCTGCTGTAGTTTTTTTTTTTTTTTTTTTTGACAAAGAAAAAAAACTGGCTGTAATCTGTACAGAAGTAGATCACTAGCACTTCTTTCATGGAACCACGGGGTGGATTCAAATTGCCCATCTTTAGGTTAGCAGTCAAGCAAACACCACTTATGTCACCAAGGCACCTGTGTTCAGTTATAATCACTACTATTTAGCAGAAACACAGTGATCAGTTGTTTTCACAGTTAGATGACAGCTAGAACTGTAAAGTGCCCAGGTACATTATCATGTGAAGACAGCTGAAATAACTAGGGGTATTCACATAAAGATAAGAATTATAAGGAATGAAAATTTTGGATTGATTTGCGGATTTATTCTAATTTTTTCTAGTGAACAGAATAATGGTAAATTTCAGGTTGGTATAAAGAGATATCCTACGTAAGCAGAAATATATTACAATGAAACAGACTATTTTATGAAAAATTCTTTGCTATGGAAAGCTTCTCTAAGATGATGGAAGGCCTGTAGATTATAGAAGAAGAGATTATTTAATTGATTTCAACCTTGGGAAATTTGCTTTTAGGATTTTTCAACTGCTGTTTTCTATGATTCTTTGCTGCAATGTATACATGCGTGTATGAGGGAGCATATTTAAGTAAAACATCAAGAACATGTTAAAGGACCCAGCTTACTGAAATCTGAAAATAAGATCTGAGGGTGGTGAATGGTAAACAGAGAGGATTGTGAGATAACTGAGGATGGGAAGGAGAAAATAATGAAGAGAAATACAGAGAAAATGAACAAGCATATAAAAAGAAAAAATGGTATTTCTTCTTACGCTTCATTTAGTCATACCAAGTGTGGCTTTTCCCATTTTCATTGCATCTTTAAGCAAAAATATATAAATGGAAAGTAGTCCCTAATAAAACATATCAGTATTAGGGGGTATTTTACCCAGTGGTGTGTTGAAGGTAGGTCATATCAGCATCCAAAATGTGGAAAATGTTACATTTCCAGGAATTTTATGAGCTGCAGTTAGATACAACCATTATTAAAATTAAATTTTATTAAATTAAAATTAAATAGTATTGCATTAAAAGAAATTTGTAAAAAACAAAATTTGTAACTTCCTAATTATTTTACTGTTATCTATACTCTTGGGGTTATTTACATATATCTATATGGTGGAAATATTCTGCAGTGTTATTCTACAGTGAATCTGTTCCTAACTTTCTGTTAGATGGCAGTTGAAATTGGCCATGGTTGGAGGGGATACACCATGGAAATTGACAAAGGCTACAAATTTTGCTATTTGTTGGGAGATTTTGTTGCTAACCATTTATTGCCATCTTATTGATGCCAACTGTCAGTCCACTAAAAGGTATATTCAAAGCAAAACTATATATTTAATAAATATTCCAGGAGTTGGATTCAAAATGGTGGAGAAGATGGATGTTTCTCATGACCCCTCTAACAACAACGACCTGAAAGAAAAAAATAAATCCAGCATTTATGACATCCTCAGAGCCCTGGCCATCAAAGGGAAAGTTGAAAAATTGGACTGAGCAATGGTGAAGGGAGTGTAGCATCACAGGTACGTAGGATCCCACAGCCCTCACCTGCCAGGAAACAGCTGAGGCTACTCTATAGCCAAAGGAAGAGGTTGTTTGGTACCTTCCTCAGTAGTGGTGATTGTCTGGAGAGTTCACTCCTGCATCTGGAACCAGTAAGACATAGTACTAGATTGCTGAAAGCTAAGTCTTTGCATGTAAACTGGTGTGTGCGCATCTGAATCTTTTCTAAGGGATAGAGCTGTCTCCCAGTACTTCTTCCTCCCTTCTCTGGACTGTGTCCAGCTCTGGAGTCTGATGACATTAACTAAACCAGAAGTATGACTCCTTAAGCCTTCCCTGAGCCTTTCTCCAAGACTCAGAGAGAAAACAATCTGACGAACTCAGGAAAGTGGGGCAGGGGGTGATGCTGCTGACTTCCCTAAGCTGGACAATCAGGGCAGAAACCATTCCTTCACCCAGATACAGACATAGGGAATACACCATCCTAACAGACACCAAGTGATGACTGTTAGCTCCCTGTCTTTCTCTGTGGCTGCAGCTAGACACCTGTACCTATACCAATCACCCCTGTCATCTAGGACCATAGGCAAGAGCCTGCACCACACACTTGGTGACTGACTACCTAGGCAACTGAGCTGAATCAGTATAAAAGAAATAGACTGAATAATTTAAAATGGGAAGCTAGAACAGAGTGGTAAACATAAAATAAATAAATACAATTTACTGATGACCCAGAACCAGCAGTGCATATCAAAGTACTTAAAGGGGTAGGTCATGATCTCTTCAGAAAGCTTCCAAAACAGAGAGTCAAATTTTCTAGAAGAAGAGAGCTTCATGGAATTATCAGAGGTAGAATACAAAAGATTAAAATTTAGAACTCTTCAAGAGATGAGAAAGGAAATCAGGCAAAATTCAGCAAAACATAATGACAAATTGAACAAGTTGCAAGAAAGCATTGAGCAACAAGAATTAGAAATTCACAAAATTAATGATCAAATTACAGAATTAGACAATTCTAGAGAAAGTCAAAGGATGCAGAATTGAGGCCATGGAAGACTAAATTAGTGAGATACAATATAAAGGACACGACATCAACATACTGGAGGAAAAAACATATAGAAGAATTAAAATAAATAAAGGAAAACTAAGACTTATGTGGGACTCTATGAAGAGGAATAATCTACAAGTGATGGATTATAAGATCAGGGAGGATAACAGAAAATATAGAGAGAATCTTTGAAGATTTGCAGACAGAAAACTTCCCTGATATCATGAAGGATGAGAAGATACCTACCCAAGACATTCATCAAACTCTATACAAGTTAGAACCCAAGAGAAAGACACCAAGGTATAATGCAATCAAACTTACCAAAACTGAGGGTAAGCAGAATTTTTAAAAGCTACCTGGAATAAATGAAAAATAAACTACAAAAGAAAGTTCATAAAACTAAGCTTGGACTACTGAGAAGAAACCATGCAGGCAAGAAAGCAATGACATATACCAAGCCTTGGAAGAAAAGAACTGTAGGCCAATAATTATATATTTAGCAAAACTGTCTCTCAAACATGATGGCAAAATTAAGATATTTCCAGATAAACAGAAACTGAGGGAATTTGCAAAAACCAAGCCAAAATTAGAAGAAATACTAATGCCACACCAAGTGGAAATACTAATGGGAGTCTCTTTTTTTGATTGGAAAACAAGTAATATCAGGTAACAACCCAAGAAGAGAACATAGAACAGATCAATGGGTTATCATGCCAAGTAGAAGAGTCACAAAAATAATTCATAGGCACAACACTGAAAACAAGGAAATAGCGATCTCATCATGTAAACATTATAACAAAAAAGAGGGACCCAAAAGAAAATGTAGTTACACAGCTTTCATATGGATAGTAAGGAAAGGCAATATAAAGAAATAAAAGACTGGTTTATTTTAAGTTAGGGGTAAATATTAAGGGAACCACAGAGGAAACTAATCCTATACATCAAAATGAAGGACAAGAAAAAAAAAAATAAGGAGTCTCAGCAAATACAAAACCACCAACACCAAAAAAGATAAAAAGAAAACACATAAAGAAAAGATTCAGCTCAGAGAATTAAAGAGAATGAAGAAACTGTCTACAATGTATAAAAGTAGACTTCAAAATGTCAGTACTAAGCTCACACCTATCAATAATGATGCTGGATATAAAATAAATAAATGTACCTATAAAGCAATGGAGTGTGGCAGATTGAACTAAATAAACATGACTCATCTATATGCTATCTACAAGATACACTTCTTAGACTCAAAGACACAAATGAACTACAACACAAAGGATAGAAAAAAATATATCAAGCTAACAATATTAAAAAAACAGCAGGAGTAGCAATATTAATCTCTGATAACATAGACTTTAAGGTGAAATCCACCACATTGGATAAGGAAGGATGTTATATAGTGAATAAAGGATAAATACTTCAGGGGGACATAAACACATTGAATATCTACAACCCAATAACAGAATTCCCAAAAACTTAAAAAAACAAAAAACAGAAACAGAAATAGACAACTCCATAATAACAGTAGAAGACTTCAACAAATAACCCTCAGTGAAGGACAGAACATCTAGGAAAAAAACTCAATAGAGAAACAGTAGATTTAAACATTAAAATCAACCAATTTGACCGTACAAACATATGCAGAATATTCCACTCAAAAGCAGCCAAGTATACTTTCTTTTTCAGTGCACATGGAACAGTCTCAGAACTGATCACGTATTAGCCCACAGAAGAATCTTTTAAAAATTCAAAGTACTGAAATATTACAAAGCATCTTTCAGATCATACAGCCATAAAAGTAGAAATTGATAACAGAAAAAAGAAGGAAAAAAATCAAACACATGGACAGTGAACAACCCCTAGCTCAAAAATTACTGAGTTCTAGATTAAGAGTGGAATAAAGAAATTCATAGTCTCAAATAAGAATGAAAACACATCCTACCAAAATCTATGGAACACAGCCTAAGCAGCACTCAGAGGTCATTTGCTCTCCATAAATGCACATATCCAAAAGAAGAGGGGGTGGAAATCAGAGAATCAACTCTGCAACCTGAACAATTGAGGAGCAGCAACGAAACCCTTGGGCACCAGAAGAAAGCAAATAATAAAAATTAGAGGAAAACTGAATGCAATAGAGAACAGAAAAATGATTGAGCTAAGAAGACCAAAAGCTATTTTTTTGAAAAGAGCAACAAAATTGATAAACTATCATTGAAACTGACAAAAGAAAAGCAAAAGTGGAGGCAAATAACTTGAATAAGAAATGAGATGGCTGATATCACAACAGCCTCAACTGAAGTCTAAAGAATCATAACAAAATGCTGTGAAAAACTGTACTCTAATAAAAAACCTAGAAGAAACGGAAAATTTCCAGAAACACATCACCTACAAAAACTAGTACAAACAAAAATAGAGCAACTAAATAAACCCATCACAAAAGAGGGTTTGAAGTGGTAACTTAAAAATTGCCAAATGAAAAAAGCCCTGGCTTCACTGGAGAAATGATCCAATCTTTTAGAGAAGAGTTAACACCATTATTGCTAAAGGTATTGCGGAGCGTAGAAAAGGATGGACTACTACCAAATTCATTCTATGAAGCCAGCATAACCCTGATATCAAAACCAGGTAAAGAAAACACAAAAATGGAAAATTATAGTCCAATACCTCTCATGAACTTAGATGTAAAAATCATCAACAAAATTCTAGCCCCCCAAATTCCACAACATACCACAAAAATAATTCACCATAACCAACAGAGATTCAAACCAGGGATGCAGAGATGGTTCAACATTAGAAAAACGATTAATGTAATCAACTACATAAAAAAGACAAAATACAGGAACCACCCAATTTTATCAACAGAGGCAGAAAAGGTATTTAACAGAGTCCATGCATATTAATCTTACAAATTCTCAGCAAAATAGGAATAGAAGGGAAACTCCTCAACATAATAAGGGAGATGTATGCAAACAACAGCAAACATCATCGTAAATGGAAAGAGTCTGAAAGCATTCCCCTTGAAAAGAGGTGCCACACAATGATGTCCATTGTCACCACTCTTATACAATATTGTCCTGGAGGTCCTAATCAGAATAATTAGGCAACATAAAGAAATAAAGTTTATCCAAATTGGTATGGAAGAATTAAAAATATCTGTATTTGTAGATGAGGTTTGGGAAAAGACAATGTCTGTAACTAATTTTGTTGGCATAAACGGATATCCATCTGCAAAAAAAGTAGTGAAACAAAACATGTATTTCACACTATGAACAGAAAACCCTAAAGAATCTACCAAAAGAAAAAAAAAAAAAAAAAAACTACTGGAACTAATAGAAGAGTTTATCAAAGTATCAGGATACAAGAAAAACATGTATAAATCAGTTTGATTCCTTTACAACAACAACAAAGATACCATCAAAGAGAAAATCACCAAAATCACTGTCATTTACAACAGCCTCCAAGAAGATAACATACTTGGAACTGTTTTAGTTAGCTGGTACTGCTCTAACTGAAATACCACAAGTGGATAGCTTCAGCAAAGAAAAGTTTATTCTTACACAGTGCAGTAGGCTACAAGTCCACAATCAGGGTGTCCTCTCTAGGGGAAGGGCTTTCCCTCTGACAACTCTGGAGGAAAGTTCTTGTGTTGCATTAATCTTTGCTCAGGGAGAATCTTGGAGCAGGAACCTCTGGTCTGAAGGATGTTCTTTTCTTGCAAAGCCGCTTTCTCGATGGTGTGAGGTTCCCAGTTCTCTACTTTCTTCTCTCTCTTTTTGTCTCCCATAGGATGAAAGGATAAATGGTGGTACAAGCTACACTCCAGGTGAACAATGGTGTGGCAGTCCCATCCTAATCCTTTTTTAACATAAGCATCCTATCTGTTAGCCACAGGCAGAGACTAGGATTTACAGAATCAGAAAATCAGAAAACGGAGGGCAATCACAGAACACACAGAACAAAAGGAACCCTGGCCCAGCCAAATTGCTACACATATTTTGGGGGGGGACACAATTTAATCCATAACAGGACTAAATGTAACCAGAGGTGTAAAAGATGTATACAAATAAAATGACAAGTCTCTAGTGCCAGAAACCAAAAGAGACCTACATAAACCTGGGAAAAACCTACCTTGTTCATGAATAGAAAAACTCAGCATTGTGAAAATGTGTGTTCTACCCAAAGCGATCTACAGATATAATGCAATCCCAATACAAATTCCAAGGAAATTTTTAAAGAGATGTAGAAACAAATCACCAATTCATACGGAAAAGAATAAAGCCCCAAATAAATAGAGCATTACTGTTGAAAAAGTGTGGGAGGCCTCACATTCCCTAACTTTAGAACCTATTACACTGCTGTGGTAGTCCAGACAGCCTGGTATTGGTACCAAAATGGATACATAGATCAGTGGAATAGAACTGAATATCCAGACACAACATCATCCACCTATGAGCAGCTGATATTTCATGAAGGCCTCCAAAGTCTGTAAACTTGAGACAAGTTAGTCTCTTTAACAAATTGTGTTGGCATAAATGGATAGTCATGTGCCAAAAAGTGAAACAAGATGTAAATTTCAGACTCTGCACAAAAACTAACTGAAAATTAATCAAAGACCTCAGATATAAAATTTAAAGCAATAACGATATTGGAAAAAAAAATAAGTACAATGCTGTGAGCCCTAATACACAGCATAAATAGACAGTAATATGTTACCAGCAATGCACAACACTAGAAGGGAAAATACATAACTGGGAACTCCTAAAAGTCCGACACTTAGGATCATCCAAATAGTTCACCAAAAAGAGTAAAAAGGCTGCCTACAAACTGGGAAAGAATTTCTGGCTACCATAAATCCGATCGGTGTTTAATTTCCGTAATCTACAAGGTACTGCACAACCACAACAAGAAAAAGACAAATAGCCCCATTTTAAAAGATTGCAAAGCATATGAATAGGCACTTTACCAAAGATGACTTCCAGGATGCTAAAGATATGTGAGGAAATGCTCACAATTATTAGCCATTAGAGAAATCTAAATCAAAACTACAATGAGATACCATATCTTCCCAACAATGCTGGCATTAATCCAAAGAACACAATATAATAAATGTTGCAAAGGCTGTGAAGAGACTGGAACTCTTCCACACTGCTAGTGGAAATGTTAAATGCTACAACTGCTTTGGAAATTGATTTGGTGCTTTCTTAAAAAGCTAGAAATAGAAATATCTTATGATCTAATTCTTGGAATATGTCCTAGAAAAATAAATGCTGTCACACAAATATATACACACAAATATTTACTGCAGCACTGTCCATAACAGTAAAAAGATGAAGCCAACCTAGTAATCAACCTATCTAATCTGCAGATGAATGGATAAACAAACTATGATATATTCATACAATGGAACTCTATGCAATGATGAATAACAACAATGATATTAGGAAATATAACATGGAGTCATCTGAAAGACACTGCGCTCAGTGAAATTGTTGTTAGGTGCCGTTGAGTCAGCTCCAACTCATGGTGACCCTATAAACAACAGAATGAAACACTGCCTGGTCTTGCACCATGGCCACAATTGTATTTATGCTTATTGTTGCTACCACTGTGTCGATCCATCTCATAGAGGGTATTCCTTGTTTTTGCTGGCCCTCCACTCTACCAAGCATGATGTCCTTCTCCAAGGACTGATCTTTCCTGACAACATATACAAAATACAAAAGAAACAGTCTTGCCATCTTTGCTTCCAAGGAGCACTCTGGTTATACTTCTTCCAAAACATATCTGTGTTTTTTTTTGGTAGTCCATGGTATGTATAACATCTCAAAGACAATTCAAAGGCATCAATTTTTCTTCTGTCTTTGTTCATTGTCCAGCTTTGGCATACATATGACGTGACTGAAAATGGGTCAGGCTCACCTTAGTTTTTAAAGTAACATCATTAATTTTCAATACTTGAAAGAGGTTGTTGGCAGCATATTTTCCCAAAGCAATGCATCTTTTCATTTCTTGACTGCTGCTTCCATGGGTGTTGATTGTGGACCCAAGTAAAATGAAATCCTTGACAACTTCAATGCTTGTTCCATTTATGACGATGTTGCTTACTGGTCCAGTTGTGAGAATTTTTGTTTTCTTGGTGTTGAGGTGTAATCCATAGTGAAGGATGTGACCTTGATCTTCATCCATAAATGTTTCAAATCTTCTTCACTTCCAGCAAGTAAGGTGGTATCATCTGCATAATGCAGGTTGTTAATGAGTCTTTCTCCAATCCCGATGCCTCATTCTTCCTTATATAATCCATCTTCTTGGATTATTTGCTTGGTATACACATTGAAATGGTATGGTGAAAGGATACAGCCCTGACACACACCTTTCCTGACTTTATACCATGCAGTGTTCCCTTGTACTGTTGGCATGATTGCCTCTTGATTCATATACAGATTTCATAGGAGCACAATTAGGTTTTCTGGAATTCCAAATCTCTGCAATGTTAGCCGTAATTTGTTATAATTTACACAGTCGGATGCCTTTGCACAGTCAGTGACACACAGGTAAACATCTTACTGGTATTCTCTGTTTTCAGCCAAGATCCATCTGACATCAGCAATGGTATCCCTGGTTCCATGTCCTCTTCTGAATCGAGCTTGAATTTCTGGCAGTTCCTTGTCAATATAGTGCACTGTTTCTGTCACTTTTGAATGATCTTGAGCAAAATTTTACTTGCATGTGAAAATAATGATTGTCTTAGTCACCTGGTACTGCTCTAACAGAAAATATCAAAAGTTTCATGAGCCAAGCCAAAGCCAAGTGCCATCAAATCCGACAAGTTTCATGAAGAGAAGCTTTATTGATATAGTCCAGTAAGCCACAAATTCATTTATAAATTCTAAGTCCATTCAGAATGAGAAATCATGACAGTCCAGTAGGCTGAGTCTACATCCAGTGAGAGCATCTTGGCACAGGAACCTTGGGTCCAAAGGAGGTGCTCTGCTCTCGGTGCTTCTCTCTCGGTGGTATGAGGTTCCCAGCTTCCTCTGCTCACTTCTCTCCCTTATATTCCACAAGCTTGTAGCTTGGGTCCTGCCTCACTAACACAACTGCAAACCATTCTCCCTCATCAGTATCACAGAGGCAGGATTCATAACACATGGGAGGAATGGCACCACACTGGGACTCCTAACTAAGTCAAATCAACACGTACATTTTTGGGAGGACACAATTCAATCCACGACAACGATATTGTTCGGTAATTTCCGCAGTTGGTTGGATCACCTTTGTTTGGAATGGGCATAAATATGGATCTCCTCCAGTCAGTTGGCCAGGTAGCTGCCCTCCAAGTTTCTTGGCATAGATGAGTAAGCACTTTCATGTCTACATTTGTTTGTTGGAATATCTCAATTGATATTCCATCATTTCCTGGAGCTTTGTTTTTTGCCAGTGCCTTCAGTGCAGCTTAGGCTTCTTCCTTCCATGCCTTGGGTCCTGATCACATGCTACCTCTTCAAATGGCTAAACATCAACCAGTTCTTTGTGGTGTAAGGACTCTGTGTATTCCCTCCATCTTCTCTTGATGTTCCCTGAGTTGTTTAATAGTTTCCCTGTAGAATACTTCATTATTGCAACTTGGGGCTTAAATTTTTTTTTTAGTTTCTTTAGCTTGAGAAACGCAGAACATGCTCTGACCTTCTGGTTCTCCATTTCCAGCTCTTTGCACATGTCATTATGATACTTGATTTGGTCTTTTCGAGCTGCTCTTTGAAATTTTCTGTTTAGGTCTTTTATTTTGCCATTCCTTACTTTTGCTTTAACTGCTTGATATTCGAGAACAAGTTTCAGATTCTCTTCTGACAGTCAGTTTGGTCTTTTCTTTCTTTCCTGTCTTTTAATGACCTTCTGCTCTCTTCACAGATGATGTCTTTGATGTCATTCCACAGTTCATCTGGTCTTTGGTCATTAATGGTCATCACACATCAAATCAGTTCTTGAGACGGTCTTTAAACTCGGGAAGGATATAGTCATACTTTGGCTCTTGTAGACTTGTTCTAATTTTCTTCAGTTTCAATTTGAATTTGTATATGAGCAGTTGATCTGTGCAACAGTCAGCACCTGGTCTTGTTCTGACTGCTGATGTGGCACTTTTCTATCATCTTTTTCTGTAGGTGTAGTCAGTTTGGTTCCTGACCATTCCACCCAGTGAGGTCCATGTGTACAGTCACCATTAGTACTGGTTAAAAAGGTGTTCACATCGAAGAAGTTGTCAGTCTTGTAAAATTCTATCATGTGATCTCTGGCATTATTTCTATCATCAAGGCTGTATTTTCAAACTACTGATGCTTCTTCTTTGTTTCCCACTTTGCATTCCGGTCACCTATAACTATCAATGTGTCCTGATTGCATGTTTGATCAATTTCAGACTGCAGAAACTGATAAAAATCTTCAATCTCTTCATCTTGTGTCCTAGTGTTTGGTGCATGAATTTGAATAATTGTCATATTAACTGGCCTTCCTTATATCATCCTATCACTGACAGCACTGTGCTTCAGGACAGATCTTGAAATGTTCTTTTTGATGATGAACTTGACACCATTCCTCTTCAAGTTTTAGTTCCCAGCATAGCAGACCATGTGACTGTCAGATTCAAAATGACCCAAACTGGTCCATCTCAGCTCACCAATGCCTGGAATGTCTATGTTTATGTGTTCCATTCTGGTTTTGACAATTGCCAGTCTTCCTACATTCATACTTTGTACATTCCATGTCCCGATTATCAATAGATGTTTGCAGCTGTTTCTTCTCATTTTGAGTTGTGCCACATCAGGAAACGAAGATCCCCAAGGCCTTACTCTATCCACGTGATTAATACTGAGTCTACTTTGATGTGGCAGCTCTTTCCCAGTTGTCCTCCGAGTGCCTTCCAACATGGGGTCTCACTTTCTGGCACCATGTCTGACAATGTTTGGCTACAATTCATAAGGTTTTCCATGGCTAATTCTTTTCAGAAGTAGACTGCTGGGTCCTTCTGCCTAGTCTGTCTTAGGCTGGAAGCTCAGCTGAAACCTGTCTATCATGGGTAACCCTGTTGGTACCTACATACCAGTGGCATAGCTTTCAGCGCCAAAGCAACAAGCCAGCCTCTACTGAAAGACAAACGGGGGCTGCTCACTCTATCTTTACCCTCTTTACCTTATTTTGTTATTCTCCTTACCTGATGCTGTTACCCCCCTCACCTGATGCTGTTACCCTCCTTACCTGATGCTGCTACCCCCTTCATCTGATGCTGTTGTCCTCCTTAAGTGATGCTGTTATCTTCCTGAGTGAAATTAGTCAGTTGCGAAAGGACAAATACTGTATGAGATCACTATTAAAATGTTGTAAGAAAAGGTGAAGCACAGAAGAAAATAGTCTTTGATGGATAAAGGGGTGGGGACAGAGGGAGGGAGACCAATATTCATGGATTAGAGAGCAGATAAGAATTGGGTTAGGTTAAGGGAGTGCCAACAGGCAATAGAAGAGAGGTTAGTACAACTGGACTACATCAAAATCTAAGTTTTTAAGTACAATGCAGCATTCTGAAAGGCAGAATAGCAGGGACAGGGTTCTGGGGGCCACAGTTTCAGGGAACAGCTGGACTAACTGCCATAACTAAAGTTTTGTTTTATTTTGTTTTAAATGATATTCTGCATGCCACTTTTGTGAAGTGTTTGGGGTTTTAAAACCTAGCAAGCAGCCATCTAATTAGTGTCGATTGGTCTCAATCCACCTAGAGCAGAAGAGAGAGAAGGGCATCAAAGACTCGAAAAAGGTATGAGCCCAGCAGACAGAAGGTGCCATATGATCTAGAGATTACATCAGCTTGACAAAAGAAGAACTAGATAGCGTCTGGTCATCACAAATAACTGCCCTGACAGGGAACACAACACAAACTCCCTGATGTAGCAGGAGAAAAACAGGCATGCAGCAATAGTGTTCTATTAAAATCACACTTGATGGTCCATCAGACTAGAGGATCCCCTAAGGACATGAGCCCCAGAACCTCTGTCAGCCCAGAGCTGAAACAAGTACTGAAGCCAACTCTTCAGACAAAGATCAGATTGGACTATAAGACACTGAGTGATGCTGACAAGGAATATGATTTTTGGCTGAAATACATACATGAGGCTATCTGAGCAGCTCTTGTCTAGAGGCAAAATGAGAGGGTGGAGGGGGAAAAGAGTTGGTTCAGTGAAAGTGGGAAGTACAAGGTAGAAAGGAGAAGCATACTGTCACAGGAGAGAGGATATAACACAGTTAACAGTTGCATAGCAGTGGGGGGGTTTATATGGCAAATTGCCTTGGATTGTAAACTTTCATTTAATGTACAGTAGAATATTTTTTTAAAATTCCAGTTTTATAATAATAGGTTATTCTATAATATTCCAGTTATGTCATATTGGTTATGGAGAATATAAAAGTGAAGTAATGGCAGGGTTTTGATCTCAAGGAGGCTAGGACCTAGTCAATGAAGAAAACAAAACAAAGCAAACTGCAAAAAACCCCAAACCATTGAGTTTTTTCTAACTCACAGTGATTCTACAGGACAGGACAGAGCTGTCACATAGGATTTCCAAGGAGTGGCTGGTAGATTCTAACTAGATATTTTTCAGTCAGCAGCCAAACTCTTAACTACTGTGAGATCAGAGCTCATAAGAAGACGAAGACATAAACGACTCCAAAGTATGGTGGAACATTCTGAGAGTTACAAGGAAGTTTCAGTGTATACAAAGAAAACTACAAAGCGCTACTGTAAGAAAAGAAAAGAAACCTAAATACATGGAAAAATATGTCATGGACATGGATAGGAAAACTTATCACTGTGAAAATGTCAATTCCATCCAAATCGATCTACAGATACAATGCAATTCCATCCCAAATCTCAACAGTATTTTTAATAAGATGGAGAAAGAAGTCATCAACTTCACATAGACCAGGAAGAGAATCTAGATAAGTAAAACATTACTGAAGACAAAGAACAAAGTAGAAGGCCTTGTTCTACCTAATATTGCTGTTGTTATTAGGTGCTGTCAAGTCGGTTCCTATGAACAACAGAACAAAATACTGCCCAGTCTTGCACCACGTCCACAATTGTTCTTATGCTTAAACCCATTGTTGCGGCCACTGCATCAATCCATCTCATCAAGGGTCTTCCTCTTTTTTGCAGACTCTCCACTCTACAAAGCATGATGTCCTTCTCCAGGGATTGATCTTTCCTGAAAACATGTCCGAAGTATGTTAGATGCAGTCTTGTCATCTTTGCTTCCAAGGAGCACTCTAGTTGTACTTCTTCCAAATCACATCTGTTTGTTCTTTTGGCAGTCCATGGTACATTCAACATTCTTCTCTAACAGTACAATTCAAAGGTATGAATTCTTCTTCTGCCTTCTTTGTTCCTGCAGCTTTCACATGTGTATGATGCAGTTGAAAACTTCATGGCTTGAATCAGCTGCATTTTAGCCTTCAAGGTGACATCCTTACTTTTGAATACTTTGAAGAGTTCCTTTGCAGAAGATTTTCCCAGGTCAATGTGTCTTTTGATTTCTTGACCAGTGCTTCCAAGGGTATTGATTGTGGACATGAGTAAAACAAAATCCTTGACAACCTCAATCCTTTCCCCATTTACGACAATTTTACTTACTGGTCCAGTTGTGAGGATTTTTGTTTTCTTGATGTTGAGGTGTAATCCCTATCGAAGGCTGTGGTCCTTGATCTTCATTAAGTCTTTCAAATCTTCCTCATTTCCAACAAGTAAGGTGGTGTCATCTGCACAACACAGGTTGTTAACGAGTGTTTCTTCAACCCTGATGCCTCGTTCTTCTTTGTATAATCCAGCTTCTTGGATTACTTGCTCACCATACAGATTAAAAAGGCATGGTGAAAGGATGCAACCCTGACACACACTTTTCCTGACTTTAAACCATGCAGTGTCTCTTTGTTCTATTTGCACGACTGCCTCTTCATCCATATTCAGATTCCTTAAGAGCACAATTAGGTGATCTGGAATTCTCATTCTCTACAACATTAGCCATAATTTAGTATGATCCACACAGTTGAATGCTTTTGCTTAGTGATGAAACACAAGTAAACATCTTGCTGGTATTCTTTTCTACTTAATTTTAGAACTTATAACACCATAGGAGTTAAAACAGCCCGAAACAGGTACAAAACCTGTGCATCGATCAATAGAACAAAATTGTGGGCCCAGGTTGTGGGTCCATCCACTTAGGAACAGCTGATACTTGACAATGCCCAAAGTCTTTTAAGTGAAGAAAAGACAATATCTTTAATTAAAGAGGCACATCCATATAAAAAATATACAAATAAATAAATGGGATTGATACTTCACATCATACACAAAAACTAACTCAAAATGGATCAAAGACCTAAATGCACATCCACCTACAAAAATATAAATAAAATAACAAGACCCATACCTCACTTCACATCATAAATGAAAACTAATTCAAAATGGATCAAAGACCTAATAGAAAATCTAAAACTATGAAGATCATACAAGATGCTAGAAGCACCAATATGTAGCAGAATAGTATAAAACCTTACACACCTAACAATGTACAAACACCAGAAGAGAAATTAGATAACCAAACAATTATGCTCATCAAAAAGCTTCACCCTGCTGACCTCTGGCTGGAAGAAGGAGAGTGGGTGGAAAGGGGGGGAAAGGAGACTGTTGGGAGGATGAGACATAAATGGAGCAGAGAGGAATAGTGTGCTGTCACCGGGCAGGGAGAGCAGTGGAAGCTGCATAAAGGTGGGCATGGAAATTTATACGGGAATTTACATTTTCACTCAGTTATAATTAAAAAAAAAAAATCACCAAAAGTGTAAAATGACAACCTATAGACTTGGTCGGGGGGCAGCGGGGGTGGGGTGGAGAAAAAAGGCTACAACCAAGCTGATCAGGGTCTAAGCTCTAAAATCTACAAAGTATTACAAAACCTCAACAACAAAAAGCTGAATAACCCAATTAAAAAACAGGCAGTCTTCTGGCCAGAACTGCCATTTTGCAGTAATTCACCAAAAGGACGAACACAAAGGGAAAGAGAAGAGGCACCCACTATTATGTTCACTAGGCCATTTAGAAAACAGAGTTGTTCCTTTGGTGAACACACATGTGAATCTACAAGAAGGGTGATATCATCGACATTAAGAGAATAGATATAGTTCAAAAAAGAATGCCCCACAGATGTAAAGATGGCAAAACTGAAAGAATTTACAATGTTACTCAATGTGCTGTTGGCACTTTTGTGAACAAACAAGTTAAGGTCAAGATTCTTGACAAGATAATTAATGTCTATACTGAGCAGATTAAACACTCTAACAGCTGAAATAGCTTCCTGAAACATGTGAAGCAAAAACAATCAGAAAAAGAAGGAAGCCAAAGAGAACATACATGTGTTCAAGTACACCACCAGCTTGCTCAACCCCAAGAAGCACATTTTGTGAGAATGAATGGAAATGAGCCTGAGCTGCCTGAATCTATTCCCTATAAATTCACGGCATAAAAGGTGTAAAATAAATATCTCTGCAATATAAAAGAAAAAAACAAGGCAAAGGATATAAACAGATAATTCACCAAAGAAGACATTCAGGCAGCTAATAGGCACATGAAGAAATATTCATGATCATTAGCCTTTAAACAACAACAAAAACAAACCCAGTGCCATCAAGGCAATGCCGACTCACAGCAACCTTATAGCACAGAGTAGAACTGCTCCACAGAGTTTCCATGGAGGACCCGATGGATTTGAACTGCTGACCTTTGGATTGGCAGACACAGCACTTAACCTTTTCATTAGCCATTAGACAAATGCAAGTCAAAACTACAGCGAGATACCATCTCACCCAAACAAGACTGGTATTAATCCAAAAACACAAAATAATAAACGTTGCAGAGGTTGTGGAGAGACTGGAATTCTTACACACTGCTGGTGGAAAGGCAAAACAGTATGACTGCTTTGGAAAATGATTTGGTGCCTCCTTAAAAAGATAGAAATAGAAATACTGTAAGATCCAGCAATCTTACTCCTAGGAATATACTCAAGAGGGAAAAGTCCTGTCACATAAGTAGACATACACAAACTCATGTTCATTGCAGCATTATCCACCACTGAAAATACATCAACTGAGCATTGGACAAACAAATGATGGTATGTACACACAGTAGAACACTATGCAATGATAAAGAGCAATGATAAACCTGTGAAACATCTTACAACATGGATGAATCTACAAGGAATTATGCTGAGTAAAATTAAACAGTCACAAAAGAAGAGTATTGTATGAGATCACTGTTATAAGAACACAAGAAATGACTAAAACACAGAAAAAAACATTCTTTGATGGTTACAGGGGAGGGGAGGGAAAAGGAGGAGACATCATCAGATAACGGACAAGGATCCAGTTGGGTGAAGTAAAGGATGGCACACAATACACAGAAAGTCGTCACTACTGGACCAAAGCAAAGACAAAGGGGGGAAAGAAAAAGATTCAGTAGAAGATATTGTGGAATTTCAATTTAGTTGACAGACTGCTTTTAACTACAAGTGGGTGGAGAAGTGGTGAGCAGAGAGAAGAATCAGAAAAGGCTTGGTAGGAGAGACCAAATTTGAACCTGACTTAGAAAAATGTTAAAAATTTCAACTCCATAGGATGAATGGAAAAATTGTGAAACCAGTATAGGAAACAATTACATAAACACATAGGACATATTTGAAGATCTGGCAGTTTAGTGGTAAAGGAGATTGGTGGAAATAGTAAAATATTGAGAACCATGAGCTGAAGCACTTCTAAAACAAATAAATAAGCACATATTTCTCAAATGGTTACCTTCTGTTTTTCCTCTGAGCACTTAGGACATAATAGACTGAAATAGTTCTTTCATTACACTCCAAAATGGAAAAGGACATTTGATTGATATATTTTTATGGGGAAAATGTTTTATATTTGCTTACTCCTGTTGTATTAATATTATGTATGTGTTAATACCTAAGCAGATTTGTGTGAGTTTGTGCACATTATAAGAGTCACAGTGTATGCATCCAGACTGATGTGTCAGTATAAACAGATGGAAATGTGTTTCTCAGCTGACGTGTAACATCAGATTCTTTCTCATCCTGCTTCACCAAATACCTAACCCTAAACACTTTCTGCCCATTTACCATTTTTTTAACATTTATCTCTGAATTGCTTTTAATCTCCAAATTTGAGTTGACCACCAGCCGTTCGGAGACATTGCAAAAGCAGCAGTAACCATGGTTGATTTTTGCCAGTTAGTTATTTTATTGAAAAAAGCATGTATCAGATGACAGCACAGTTGCCAGCTGATGAGTAGCTTTATTATGTATATCATATTACAGTTCTGGTAAGAAATCAGCAGAATTGGGCTATGGGTTAATATCACACTGTTTCTATCAGCTGATGGTTATAACACTCAAATGGTACCTCAAGGAACTAACTTTCATGCTTGCTACAGAATGGTATTTTCTTTTCAGACAGATTTAAATAAAATTTATAGATGAAATAATATTTCTTTTGTAGTAAAGAAATATCTACTTGTTTCTGGATGTTGTGAGGCTGCTGATCGATCACTAAACTCATTTCCCTTTCTTGGCACATGAGTAGGTTATGTATCCCAGAGTCCCCTGCAGTTAGTTCTGACTGAATTTTAGCCAATGGAATGGAAGTGGTGTGTGCTGCTGCCAGCCTTGGTCCACAAAAATCTTTCATGTGTGATCATTCATGTTCTTTTTCACTTCAAGGCTGAATGCACCTGATTGTGAAAATCATATACTGAAGATGGTAGAAACAAGATAGAAGAGAACTGATCTTCTAGAGAAGGTAACTTGCCTGTAAGGAACACTAATTTGTATAGCGGCATAGTGATTAAGTGCTATGGCTGCTAACCAAATGGCAGGCAGTTGGAACCCATCAAGCGCTCCTGGAAAATTCTGTGAGGCTGTTCTATTCTCTCCTACAGGGTCGCTATGAATGAGAACTGACTCCATGACAGTAGGGTTGGTTTGGTTTTTGTTATTAGCAAGAAACCAATAATAGGCCCAGATAGTTACATAGGAGTGAACCAATGAAATCCCTTGTCAAGTCGATTCAGATTAATAGCAAGTCCTGTGGCACTGTGGTTATGGTCTCATCTGCTAAGTGAAAGCTTCCAGGCTGGCAGGAGAAAAATGTGGCAGTCTGATTCCATAAAGATTTACAGGCTTGTAAACCCTATGGGACACTTCTCCACTGTCGTGTAAGGTTGCTGTGAGTTAGAACTCTGTGGCAATGAGTTTTCTTTTGGTATCCATATTTAAGGAAATAAGTTCTATTTTACATTATCCACTTGAAAATACATTCAAGAAGATAATTACATTACTTACTCTGGAACATAAAAAGAGAAAAACTTTATCGAATCATTTTATAAGAGTAACCCCATGTGATATTAACTATGGACAGGAACAGCATAAGAAAAGCAATTTTACTGTGAATATAGACATAAGTTTTGAATTATAATATTGAATCCAGCAATACATATAAAATACAATCACTAGGTGACATTCTGTATTCCAGAAATCAGATTATTTAGCAATTTATTAATTTGTTACTCAATAATAAATATTAAAAGAAAAATTATATATGATCATGCCAGTGAATGAAGAGAGCATAATGTACAAAAAAATGTTGTAATTTATTTATATATCTCTCTCTATATATATATCTATATAGATCTATCTATCTAAATAGATATATACATAAAACTGCAAATGGAGGTAGAAATTTTCTTTCATAATCAGACTAAAAATATCTAATACACATCTACAAGGATTACTATATTTAACTATGAAACATTCAACAGGTTTAATTTAAAACTCAACTGTTAGAGAATAAGCATTATTAATAAACACTAAAGACAAAGGTCCAGAATAGTCATTGTTTATATACAATTTTCTTTGTGGAATAGTTAAGAGAAATTATAAAGTACTGAAATTTGTGAGAGTTCAGTTAGATGGCAGAAAAGAAGCTAAGTTTTCCCAAAATAAAACTGAGAACAAGAGTAGACAAGCCAACCTTGAAGAAGAAATATAAATTAAGAAACTTACTGTTTTCTCAAGATGTACTTTGTACTGAGTCCATATGGTAGAAAAATGCAGAATAGTATGAAACTCATACATATAAAACACACGCAATGCCACCAATCCCATGCCCACACCAGTTTTAAATATGATGTAGGATTATTGCAAATTAAAGAAGAATCAAGGATTCAATTAACAATGTTAATTGGCTACTCTTAGGACAAACTGAATTCTTATTACACACCATACTCAGAAATGTTTCACTTAAAAGTATGTTTTGCAAACATTCACACAATAAAGAATAACTGATGGTGAAAAGAAACAAGATATAAAACACAGACTAATGAAAATGTTTCATAAATGTAATTATATCAAATGTAACAAATATTTGTACATATGTGAAGCAAAATAAACAAGTTTTTAAGTGAAGCCACAGATTGGAAGATGGTATTTACAAACAAACAAGTCTTTGAAAAAAAGAGTATTATCCTAAATATACAAAGAGCTTCATGAAATTAACAAGGAATAAATGAAAAGAAAAAAAGCTAATAATGATAAAGAACAAAAGATATGAACAGGAAATCAGCAAGAGTGGAGAGTTTCATTGCCAATTATTTGAAAAACTATAGAGCTTCACTATTAAGATAATGCAATTTCAAATCTGTGATACCGGTAAACTTTAAAAGGTAGGTAACATCACACTGATACGGATTTTATAAAACGAGAAATCAACTATTGTCGAAAGAGGACGAAATCTGCAATCAATTTGAAACTGGCTCATGAAACGGAAGATACACATGTATCTCCAGATTTCCTTTATGTCTACTTGCCTACCTTAGAATCCTGTTGTAGCTCTGGTGGCACAGTGGTTAAGAGCTTGGGAGCTAACCGAAGGGTCAGCAGTTGCTTCCAAATGTGATTCTGTGAATCATGCTGAGATGTGGAATCTCAGATGCACCTCGGAGTTACTGAATTAAAAGACACACTTTAACAACACCTCTAGATAACTCATGTCCATATAAACACATGAGGAGCAATGCCCTAGATGAGAGTAGTGGTTTGCAATAATAGATGCACATTAGGATCACCTGGGTGTTTTTGAAATATTTTGAAATATTCCAGTGCATGACACTACTCCAGACAAACTGAATCGCAATCTATGTATTTTCAAAAGTTTCCTAGATGATTTCAGTCATCTAGGTTGGGAACTGCTGTACTATAAAGAAAAACTCATATATATACACAAGGAGGTATATCAAAGATTATACAGCTTGAAAATGCTAAAAGCTGGGCAAATCTGAAGTGTTCCTGGATTTGTGAACTCTTCTGTTACATAACAGAATCCTTAATGGTAGACAGAATGAGTTAATCAAATGTATGAATATCAGTATCAGCTATTATATAAAAATGAAATCTTGAGAACAAAAAGCCAATTAGAAAAGAATTATACAGTACAAAAATCTGAAACCATTTATGAAAATATTCAAAATACATATAACTATTCTGTAAACTATTATGAATACATATATATGTGATAAAAACGTAAAGACACACTTAGGAAGAACACACTCTAAGAGCAGATTCAGCCATAAATCATGAAAGTGAAAGAAGTAGAGATTGAACTTTATCTGTGTTGTTATATTTCTTTTTTAAATAAGTGAAATGAATCAACAGTCATTAAATGGTTAACTATGTGAATTGGTATATTTTGTGTGTTCAATTTTATTTTAATAGTTATGAGTATTTTTGAAATTTCATAAAATTTAAAAAGTAAAATAAAACCTACATTAAAAAAATTCCTATTTCATGTGGTTGTTGTGAAACTATAAATGAGACAGTATGATGCTTGAACAAGGTAATAATCAAGTTAGTACTAAATAGACTTGCAGCTGCTATTAAAATTGGTTTAATAGAAACTGAAACAAATCATAAAATTTAGCTCTTATGGTAAAAGAAATGAAACCCATATAAAATAAAGCATTAATCATTTTCTAGTTTCATAAACACAGCCTTCTCAAACATTAAATACGCTTGACATGGTGGAATGCCTGAGATATGATAGAACCAAATTATTTAAAACTAAAACAAAAGCAAATAAATGCAAGGGGTGGGACGGGGACAGCTGCTTTAAATTTAAAAAACAAACAACAACAACAAAAAAAAACTAATTGCTAATTGATTTAATTTCCAAAAAGTTTTATGGTCTATGTTATCCAAAATTAGACCAATTAACTGAGGCAAAGGGGCACTAAAATGATATAGTTTCTCAAAATAACTCAGTAACCAGAAGTCCATATCCTTTAGGAATGGAGAAGAATGATTTCTTTAGTGCTATATGGTGAAACAAAGAGAAAGTGCAATTTAGATCAGCCTGGCCTTTGAGGTCATTTCAAAAGTCATACAGTTACAGAGAAATAGTGTATTTCTGTGTGCACACTCAGGTCTAGATAAACTAATGTTCAGTCATTAAAATCCCATAGTTTAAGTTTTGCAGCAATGGGGATGCTGACCTTTCTCTCTTAACTTCATATCAATATGGTTCAAAATTCCAATGGTTAAACAGTTAGCTGGCCCGAATTCCCATCCTACATCCGGCAAACTCTTTCTCCTGTCTACTCCTTCTTCCCCTCCTCCTCTCAAACAAAGTTTTCTTTCCAAATGAATTAGGTCTTCTCTGTGTGCTCCTCTTTCCCATGTCAGGAGACACTGAAGAAGAGCTGGGGCCGTTTTTCAGGCTACTGGTAAATGAGTCCTGTTATTTACACATTTCGTTGGGAAGTGTGCAGGGTGCTCTTAAGAAGAGAAGATGTTTATGAAGAGAGTTGCTACCAACTAGTCTGGAGTTGTTTTTGTTTTAATGTTTTGCCCTTAGTTTTAGAAATACTGGTTGACAGATAAACCTATACAGATAGAAACTACCTGAACACATCTTGTTCAGATAATCCAAAAAAAGGAAAGACATTAAAACCAGAAGAGAAATTCAGGCAGTGTGTAGCCTGCAGGTAGCATAATCTTTGGTAATCAAGTTGAATTTTTAACACAGTGAAAAACAGAAAACAATTACATGGGAGAATTTTTCAAAATGAATTCCAGAGTAAATCACGTTGCTGTTGTTAGGTATCATCGAGTTGATTTTGACTCATGGTGACACTGTCTACCACAGAAGGAAAGGCTGCCAGGTTCTGCTCCATCCTCCCAATCCTTGTTCTACCTGAGCCTAACACTGCAGCCACGGTGTCAATCATGTCATCTTTTTCACTGACCCTCTACCTTATTGAGCATGATGTCCTTCTCCAGGAATTGATCCCTTCTGATAATATGTCCAAAGCATGTGAAGCATGCTTCTAAGGAGCATTCTGGTTGTAATTCCTCCAAGATAAAAAAAAAAAAAAAGATAGTCCACAGTATATTTAATATTCTTTGCAAACACCATAATTCAAAGGTGTCAGTCCCTTCTTGAGTCCTCCTTATTAATAATCCAACTTTTGCATGGATATGGGGTGACTGAAAACACCACGACTCGAGTCAGGAGCACCTTTGTCTTCAAACCGGCATCTATGAATTTCAATCAGTTGAAGAGGTCTTTTGCAGCAGATTTGCCCAGTGTGATATATCTTTCAATTTCTTGACTGCTGCCTCCATGGGTATTGACAGTGGATCCAAGTAAAATAAAATCCTTGACAACCTCAATGCTTCTCTGTTTATCATGATGTTGTTTATTGGTCCCGTTGTGAGAATTTTTGCTTTCTCTATGCTAACATGTAATCTATACTAAAGGCTGTAGACTTTGATCATCCGTAAATGCTTCAAGTCCTCTTCACTTTCAACAAATTAGGTTGTGTCATCTGCATAATGTTGTTAATGGATTACAATCTTCCTTTAATCCTAATGTCTAGTTCTTCATATAGTCCAGCTTCTCACATTATTTATTCAGTACACAGATTGAATAGATACAGTGAAAGGATATAATCCCGATAAACACCTTTCCTACCTTGAACCACACAGAATCCCCTTGTTCTCTTCAAATGACTGCCTCTTGATTAATGTACAGGTTCCTTATGAGCACAATTACATGTTCTTGAATTCCCATTCTTCAAAATGTTATTCATAATTTATTACGATCTACACAGTCAAATGCCATTTCGTAATCAGTAAAATAAAGGTAAACATCTTTATCTCAACCAGAATCCATGGGATGCCAGCAATGATATCCCTAGTTTCGTGCTCTCTTCTGAGTCTGGGTTGAATTTCTGGCAGTTACCTGTTGATACACCATTGCAAGTGGTTTTGAATGCCTTCAGGAAAATTTTACTTGCATGTGATAGTAATAACATTGTATGATAATTTCTACTTTCTATTTAATCACCTTTCTTGAGGATAGGCATAAACATGGTCTCTTTCAGTCAGATGGCCAGGTAGCTGTTTTCCAAATCTCTTGGCATACATGAGTGAGAATCCACAGTTGCATCCATTTGTTGCAACCTCTCAATTAATATTCCATCATTTCCCAGAGCCTTGTTTTTCAGCACTGTCTCCAATACAACTTGGACTTCTTACTTTAGTACCATTGGTTCCTGATTATATGTTACCACCTGCAATAAGTGAACATTAACCAGTTCTTTTTTGGTATAGTGACTGTGTATTCCTGCCATCTTCTTTTAATGCCTCTTAAGTTGTATAATATTTGTCCCCTAGAACTCCTCAGTATTGTAACTAGAGATTTGAGTTTTCCTTCAGCTGAAAGAGCTTGAGAAATGCACACTGTTCTTCCTTTTTGATTTTCCCTCTCCAGATCTTGTGTGTGACATTATAATACTTTGTACTTTCAAACCTCCCTTTGAAATCTTTTTTCCATCTCTTTTACTTTATCATTTCTTCACGTTGCTTCAACTACCAGATGTTCAAAAGTATGGTTCAGAGTCTTCTGATATATATTTTTCTCTGTCTTTTTAATCTCTACTTTCTTCATTTCATGTCCTTGCTATCATTTCACAAATCATCTGCTCTTCATTCAATAGTGTTCAGTGCATCAAATCTATTCTTGAGTGGTCTGTAATTTCAGGTAGGATATAGTCAAGGTCATACTTTGGTTCTCATGGACTTGTTCTAATTTTTTTACTTTCAATGTGAACTTGCCTATAAGTAACTGATGGTCTGTTCTGCAGCTGTCCCATGGAGATACCCAAGATGCTGATTTTCTGTAAGTCTTTTCTTTCCAGAGACTTTGTCAGTTTGATTCCTGTGTATGCCCTCTGGTGAGTCCACATGTATAGCCACTGTTTATGTTGGTGAACAAAGTCATTTGCCATGAAGAAGTCCCTGGTCATGCAAAATTCAATCACACAGTCTCTGGCATCATTTCTATCACTGAGGTTGTGTTTTCCAACTACCAGTCCCTCTTCTTTATTTCCATGTTTTGCTTTCTAATTGCCAATCCATCCTGAAGAAGCTGGTAAAAACTTCAATTTATTCATCTTTAGCTGCAGTGGTTGGTATGTAAATTTTAATAATAGTTGTACTAACTGGTCTTCTTTGTAGGTGTATTGACATATGCTATCACCGACAGCTTTGTATTTCAGGATGGATCTTGAAAAGTGCTTTTAATGACAATTGCAACACCACTGCTCTTCAAGGTCTCATTACTGGCATACTAGACCATACGATTGCCCAATTCAAAACAGAATACCGGTCCATTTCTTCTCACCAATGTCTAGTATAGCCATGTTCATGCATTCTATTTAACTTTGACAATTTCCGGTTTTCCTATACTCATACTTTGCATATTCCATGTTCTGATTATTAACAGATATTTTCAGCTGTTTCTTCTCATTTGAGTTAGGCCACATCAGCAAATGAAAGTCCCTGAAACTTAAATCCATTCACATCATTGAATTTGAGTCTACCTTGAGGAGACAGTTCTTCCCCACGTTCACTTTTGAGTGTGTTCCAACCTGAGGTGTTTCCCTTCTGGCACAACATCAGACAATGCGCTGCTGCTATTCATAAGGCTCACACTGACTAAATCTTTTCAGAAGTGGAATGTCAGGTCCTTCTTCCTTGTCTGATTTAGTCTGGAAGCTCCCCTGAAACCTGTTCACCGTGGGTGACCTGAGGGCATTTCAATAATGGTGGCATAGCTTCTGGAAACATTGGTGGTATAATGGTTGAGGGCCACGTCTGCTAACCCAAAGGTCAGCAGTTCAAATCCACCAGGCACTCCTTGGAAACTCTATGGACCAGTTCTACTTTGTGCTATACCATTGCTATGGGTTGGAATCAACTCTATAGTGTTTAGTTTGGTTTGTGACTTAGCTCTTAGCCACTGTGCCACTACAACTTCAGAAAATGATACCTATAAATACCTCATTAAATGGTGAATGAAAATATTTATATCAGTAAAAGGGAGAAGAAGGGTTTCATATAAGCTAGAATTGCCTGCAGAAGAAAATAACAAAATGATGTTTGCTGAATACTTAACACATACGAAACACTGGACTAAATACTTCATATCCACGACCTCACCAAGTTTTCCAAATCACACTATGAATTAGGGTCTTTAACTTAATCTTAAGAGAGCCCCCCCCTCCAAAACCCAGATGATACCTGGCAAGATTGAGTTTCACTTTCAAAGTCTGTCTTTCACTAATGTCTGTTTTTGTTTCACTAAAACTTGCTGCCTGCTATGTAAGGTCTAAGCTGGTGAGTCACAGTAGCATGATTCAAAATAAATGTCCCATATGCAGGTCAGGATTATGGACCTTTGAATTAGGCTGTCTTGAAGTCTGTCATTTACTGTTTGACACTGAACAACTACTGAAATGATATTATCATTTGTTTCCTCCTGCAAAACTGGGATAATTATAGTACCTACTTCCCTGTGTGTGTGTGAGAAAGAGACAGAGATATGAGGAAACACAGGTATAGAATCAGTAGCTGGCATATACACTTAGTAAACATTAGATTTCTAGAACTAGCATTAAATATTTTAGCTTGAATAGCTTTAGCATGGTTCATTATAATTTTTAAAAATTTCAAAGTGATTCTGAATAATGTATACATTGCTCTTAATTTACCTAGATGTCTTTATTTCCTTGTAAATACCACTCTCTGGATACAGACATCTCCTGTACAATTAGGTAGAGTGCACCATAAACTTGGTCACACATTTTCTGTTTGAGCTGATAACCTTTACTGCAATATTGTTAGAAAAAAATAAAGAGGTCTTATTTTGTTTAACTGAATTTTCTTCATTAACTGTGGGATTCAGTTAGAGAATATATACAAAAGCTCCCTGTTTTTTTCCTGAGGTCAGGCTATCATTCCTTGTCATGATAGAAAGGAGATAATGTATGTCTAATACAGACTAATTGACGCCTGTTATTTGCTCAAAGGACACAAGAGATAGAAGAAAAGGGAAGCAAGCAGAGAACTGGGGACCTCCTACCATCAAGAAAGCAGCACCAAGAGCAGAATGTGTCCTTTGGACCCGAGGTTCCTGCACCAAAATGCTCTCAGACTAAAGAAAGACCGATGTAACACAAGGAGCTTCTTCCAGCTGACCCAGAGCAAGCACATCCCCTTTGAATTTGAAGTTCCAGTCTACTGCACTGAGTGAGAATAAACTTTTCTTTGTTAAAGCCGGCCACTCATGTTATTTCTATTAGAGAAGTGCTACGTGACTAAGACACACACGTTCTCTCTCTTCATATAAAGCAAATAGAGCACAGCCCCTCACAAGCCCACCCTCCACAATTATGACTGTCTTTCTGATATTACAATTGGCTCCAGCCCATTTCGAGTGGAATGTTGGACTGGCTGAAGCACAGAATTTCCACATTTAATTTTAAAACAAATGTCAACCAGAAAAAACAACATAAAATTTACTCTTAGAGGAAAATTCATGGTGAAGAATCATCATAAACAACATGTAAAAGATGCAGAGACTTTTTTTAAATGCGCTCCAAATGAAGAACAATAAAATGAAAGTTAAGAGAAGTGTGACAAAAACATGAATATCAAAAAATAAAAGCCAAAGTTTGTTGCCACTGAGTTGATTCTAAATCATGACGACCTCACGTGTCAGAGTAGAACTGTTCCATGGAGTTTTCTTTACTATAATTTTAAGGAAGAAGATTGCCAGAACTTTCTTCCAAGGCAATGCTGGGTGGGTTCCAACTGCCAACCTTTAAGTTAATCACTGAGTACAACTTTTTAAGTCACATATAATAAAACAGTAAGATAAACAATAGCGAATACTGAGTGTCCAGTAAGTACCAGGCAGTATGCTAAAACTGAGGCAAGTTCATTACCTTGTTCAGGCCACATAGCTGTTAACTGGGGATTCAAACTGAATCAATTCAATTCTGAATTTATATAGGTAGTTTGTGTATTTAGGTATTTTACATATATACATATGATAAATATCAGGAACTGTTATGGATACAGAGCTCTGGTGATGCAATGGTTAAGAGCTTCAGTTGCTAAACAAGTAGTCAGCAGTTCAAATCCACCAGCTGCTCCTTGGAAACCCTACGAGGCAACCCTATTCTACCCTATAGGGTTGCTAAGTGAAAATCAACTTGGCACCAATGGGTTTGGGTTTCGTTGGTTGTGGAAGCTTCCTATACATACACAAACATCTCATGGAACAGAATTATTGAATTTGAAGGCTTCTGACCATTGTCTCCTAGGGCTACTAGGTCACTAGGTCATCTGGCATAACTTACTTTGGAAAGATAATGTTCTATATCCTAAACATCTTAAAAGCTTTTGTGTGAGAATCTAAGCCACAATCACCAACCTCTTTCCATCTGAAGCAGAGGATAGTGAAGGGAGACAAAAGGAAATGAAGAAATTAGTCCATAGGACTCATGGCCCATGGGAACCACAGGCTCTTCTAGCCTGAGATCAGAACTAGATGTGCCCAGCTGCCACCACTGACCATCCTCACAAGGGTCAGTTTAGAATGGGAGAAAGATGGGAAACAAAACTCAAATTCATTAAAAATAAAAAAGGCTAGACTTACTGGACTGACAGAGACTAAAGAAATCCCTGAAACTATCTCCCCAAGGTACTCATTTAACCTGAAAAGCATTCCTAGAAGTCACTTCTCAGCCAGATAAATTGGCCTGTGAAAAACCAAGGCCTCTGAGCAATGTATTAGTTTAAACAGTCAACTATACAAGATCAGCATGTCAGCATTTACACCAAAAGCAAAGATGAGACGGTAAGAAGGGGTAGGGAAACTGGAGAGATAGAAACAGGGAAGGAGTGCTGATAGATTAAGTGGATCATAACCAAAGATACGTGTACGAATTATTGAATGGGAATCTTAATTTCTTGGTGAACTTTCTCTTAAAATGCAATAAAATTTTCAAATAAAATAAAATAGGTGTCAGAGAAAATAGAATGCAGGTGAGAGTCCCTGAGGCAGGAGAATGACAAAGTAAGAACTCAGTGGGGTTGGAGCTGAATGGAAAAGTATGAAAGACAATCACAGAAAAATTATAGATTGAGGAGAGAAAGTCATTGTTTTCCACTGGAGGACTTTACATTTTTCTCAGAGCATCATAGAAAACTACTGAAATGTTTTGAGCAGAAGAGTAATGTGATATGAATTACTTTATTCAAATTCCCATGGCTGCTATGTTGAAAGCTGATTTCAGGGGCCAAACATGGTAGCAGGAAGAACATTGAGGGTCTATTAGAAAAACCCAGAAAAGAAATGATGGCAGCTTGGACCAGGGTGGTAGCAATGTAAGTGGCATAAAGAAATTCTATGGAGATTTTAATTTGAAGACAGAGCCAAAAGAGTTCCAGTTGTTGCAGACACAGACTGTAGAGAAGGAGAGAAACTAAGCGGGACATTAAGGATTTTGGTCTGAGAAAACTGTTAGTACCAGCTACATAAAATCAGGGAAGACTAAGGGCACAGCAAGTTTAATTTGTGTGTGTGTGTGTGTGTGTGTGTGTGTGTGTGTGTGTGTATCTACAATTTAGGGGAGAGCTCCGGTCCACAGTTGTTAGCCTGAGAGCTCTCTGCTTTTGAGTTGGTACTTTAACCTATGAGATTTGACCGGATCATTCAGAGAGTTACAAGCATGAAGAAGAGCTCCGAAAACAGTCCATGAAACACTCTAATATGGTGAGGCTGGTGAAAAGATAGAGAACTAGCAGAGACACTGAGAAGAAGCCAGTGCTAATCAGTAATAAGCCAAGAGAGTGTGATGCCCTAGAAGCAAGGTGAAGAAAGCATTTTAAAGAAAAACAAATAATAAATGAAGACAGTGGATTAAACCACCTGCAGTCCACTGTCGGAGAAAGGATAGTTGTAGCGGAGCAGGAAGTCAGAATGGATGCAATTCCACCAAACGGCAGTGGTGAAGGCTTACCTACACTGTAATCAAGACAGATCAGTTTGGATAGTATAAAAAAACTATTTTGAAGATATTTATTATGGAAATAAAGCACTATCTGAAGGGTAAAGAGGGCTCAGGAACTTTTTTTCTTTTAAGAACTGGAGAAATTACATCATTTGTTATGAGAATGACCTAGCAAAGATGAAATAGCTAATCCGTAGAAGACAACAAGAGAAGTAATGTAAGGGTACCTTTTGAATACCTAAAGGAAATGGGCCTGGGGCACATGTAGAATTTCAGGCCTGGATAGAAGTAGAGGGTCATTTCTATTGAGAAAGAATAAGATTCTGCATATCGTCACTGAACTTTGTATGTGAAAAGAAAACATCTAATGCTGATCGACGTTTAGCTCAAAGATGAATATATAAACAGCACATTATAGGGACAAGAAGGTATGAGAGAAAAGCAAACTATGATTTTTGAGCATCTTCAATATTCAAATCCACTAGCTGCTTTTTTTGGAAACTGCTCTCCTCTCAGCCTACTGTGAGTCAGAACAGACTCAAAGGCAATAGGATTACAATGTAGCATACGTTCTGCCACTGACTGGGAACATATAGATCACAGACACAGATCAGAAATTTAAAAAAAATCTTGTCCCTGTCCTGATGGAGCTTTCAGTGTAATGAGGGAGACAGACAAAAACGTATGTTTTATAATATAGAGTGGAAAATGTCTTAATACAGTAGCTGCATCTACATAGACAAACTTGTATCCCTGTCTGTGAACACATTCGTGTGCACACACAAAACTGGGGGCTGTTGAAGGAGATTGTAAAACTAAGGCACCAACATCCTTTAGCTCTGTAAGCTGTAAGGCTTCTGTATACAATATGCTTCTCTTCAGGGTTTTGTTCTGCAGTAAAACCTGTGAACCGGACCGTGTAAGGCAGCACTCTGTCAGAGAAGGAAAACTCAAATATCTTGAACTAATTGAGAAAGACAGAAAACCGGTAAGACTGCATTCAGGCCAAAGCAGACAACTTGGCAAGACCAGAAAGCAGTCCCACTGAGTTCTGGTTCTTACAGTTTGCACTATATAAATATCTGTTGTCTCTCCTTTCTGCCTGTATCACTTTGGAGACAAAAACTCAGACTGCAGAGTCAGACTGATTCAGTTTGAATCCCCAGTTAACAGCTGTGTGATCTCAGCAAGTTAATGAACTTGCTTCAGTTTCAGCACACTGCCTGGCACTTAGTGCACAATCAATACTAGCTATTGTTTAATGTTCAAAATACCTACATACACATGTACATGTACTCCCATATATGCCTTTCCACGTGCCTGTAGCATACATAGCTGCCTGTGTAACTAATCATGTTTTCACTTTCATGTATGTTTTACTATTGCAAAAATATATATTTTACAGCATTTACTGTATTCTTTATTCTTGCTTGCATCTCAGTGTTTTCATTTACTTTGGTCCAGTTGTGCTGACTTTGCCATATTGTTTATTGACTTTCCCACTGCAGAATTAACATCTGTCTGCTATCTAGTAAGCACTTGTCTCTTCCTTCCCCTCCCCACTCTGGTAACCGTCAAAGAATGCTGCTTTCTGTGTGTACACCTATTCTTGACATTTTATAAAAGTGGTTGGGTGAGACTTTGTCCTTCTGTGTTTTAGTTACTTCATTTAGCATAATGTCCTCCAGATTTATCTATATTGTGTTTCACAGACTCATCATTATTGTTTACCATTGCATAGTATTACGTTGTATGTCTGTACCACAATTCGGTTATCCAATTTGTGTAAGTCCGTTGATGGGCATTTAGGTTGTGTCCATCTTTTTGCTATTGTGAATAATGCTGCAATGCACACGGCTGTAAATATGTCTATTTGGATCACTGTTCTTATACCTGTAGCATGCATACCTAGAAATGATATTACTGGATCATAAAGCATTTCTATTTCTAGCTTTTTGAGAAAGTATCATTTGTTTTCCACAGTGGTTGTACCATTTTATAATCTACCAGCAGTCAACACAAGCATCTCTTTGTGTGTGTGTGTTAGCCACCTGAATGTCCTCTTTGGTGAAGGTACTCTTTATGTCCCTTGTCTATTTTTTGATTGGATTATTTACCTTATTGAAGTTATCTATATATTTTAGAGATTAGACCTCTGCCAGACATGTCACTACTAAAAGTCTTTTCCAGTCCACAGGTTCTCTTTTTACTGTTTTTGTAAAGTCTTTTCATTAGCATTATTATTTCATTTATAGGAGGTCCCAGTTATCTAGTCTACCTTCTTTGTTCATCTGCACTTATTTGAAATGTTTGCTTCAATGTCATCTAATCAAAATTATTTCCCTGATTATTCTATTTACAAATTTTGCCTTTTCAACTTCTCTCATGAAAAGTCCTCCATAGTACTTATGAACTTCTAACAAACTATGTTAATTAGTTGTGTATTGTGTTTGATATTCCTTCCCATTAAAATAAATTTTCACAGTAAAAGAGATTTTTTTCCATCTGGGTTACTGCTGAATCTCAACGCTGAGACAATTTTACCTTAAACACAGTTGTTGTTTAATTGTAACATTAAAAATGATAGGCTACAAATGTCTAACTTACATAAACAATAAAATACAAATATGTAAATTTATTATTTAAAAAATAAAAGACATTTTATTTATTTATACACAAATGTAGGAAATAAAATAGTCATCAATCTTAAGTGAGTTTTTGATGACATTAGGAGAGGAATCAGAGTCTAGGAGCACAATCATACCATTTCCTCACTTCTAATATTATTTCAATTCATTTTCTGTGTCATGTTTGGAAATGATTACAAGGAACATGACACTTGCTGTAGACTGCATTTGTTGATCCATGTCTTATAAACTTGATAATAAACAGCCATCACAAGCTTAGTTGCCAACCTTCCCAGCCAGCATGAATGTTGCAGGGTGAATTAGGAAGAACAGATACAATGCAATTCGAAGAGATCTGCTGGCCATGGTCCAGGAGCAGGTCTCACAGTACAATGTAAAGTACATACTGGATGTGTAGACCTCATCCAATTTAGGTTCACACATAAAATCACAGGCAGGGCTTTGCACATCTTTCTGCATATCGCGTTCAAGGATAATAACACACTAACACAATTTTAGAGATAATTGGAATGTTGTATTTAGCTCCAGATTTCATTGCAAGCTCATTACAGTTTGCAAACAATATTTAGAATTTCTCATGTTTCTTTTTTGAAAATGCATAACTACTTGTCTGCTATAATATAAAAAAGAGAATTAAAATGTGTGTCCACCTGGTTTATTACATGGCTAATTTTTTACTCATGTTCTTAATAATTAGTACCAGAAAAGCAAACAGGAATTAAGTGGTTAATCAAAAAATAATGACCATGGACCATTTGCTTTGGCACACCTCTTGAGTTCTTCTTTTTGAAATAAAATGATTGAAAATAATCTCAAAATGACATAAGGATTTCAGTCTATTAACATTTTCATTTATGTATTTGTTTGCATCAATTTTTATATAAAACATCTGCCACTCATTTACCATGACATTTCCATTGTTATTTCTAAAAAGAAGCAAGATGTAATTCAGAGATCTCAGTATCAGGATGTAAAATAAACAATTATAAGATATGTCGTGGCAAGCCATGCCATAACTAACAAAAGATTGCACTGTCTTCCCTTAGACAATGTTAGTTCCCTTGTGTAGCCCTTTTAATCAGCCGTTGGTTTCGAGTTGGGAGAATAAGAGGTATTAAAAGTCTTATACTGAGATAAACACATCAAAAAACAGTAGTAAATTTAACTTCTGAAGCTGAACATCATCTGAATTAAAAAAACATCCATCTTAAAGGTCTCTGATACTGTAATTGAAATTTCTATGATTTAGGACTTACAAAGGTCAAGGGGTAAAGACATATGGTAATAATATTTTTAATAGTGTAATATAAGAATTATCAAATGAGCACATATGTCTACGCAGTGTGAAAGCGATTTCAGCTCAAAGTTCTTTTGAAAATGTTCTTTGCACCCCTACAGAGAGACAAAAAAAAAAAACAGTAGGTACTTTTCTAACATCATCTACAGCAGCATTATTCCAGAGGCAGAAACTGGCTTAAAAATTGTTATAATAAAAACAATGGTTAGTATCTGTTGAAGAACTATTATTTTCCCAGAACCCTGGAAAGCAACTTGCATATATTATTCCATTTAATCCTTACAGTGCCCTAATAAGGTGGTAAGTCTTATTATCCCTATTTAATAGTTTTTGTTTTTTTTGTTTTTTTTTTTAATGCTGTTGCTAGGTGCCACCGAGTTGGTCCTAACTCACAGGGACTCTATGCACAACAGAATGGAACACCACCTGCTCCTGTGCCTTCCTCATAGTTGCTGTGTTTGAGCTATTATTACATTCACTGTGCCAATCCATCTCATTGAGGGTCTTTCTCTTTTTTGGTGATCCTCTGTCAAACATGATGTTCTCCTCTAGGGACTCATCTGTCCTGTCAACACACTCAAAAAACATGAGGCAAAGTCTCCCCATCCTTGTTTCTAAGAAGTATTCTGACTGTACTTCTTCCAAGACAGATTTGTTCAGTCTTCTGGAAGGCCACGCGATACTCTATATTCTTTGTCAACATCACAGTTCAAACGTATCAATTCTTCATCAGTCTTCCTTATTCATTGTTATGTTGCTTTTAAGCACGTGGTTAACTAATCTGCCCAGCTGATGATACAAAGACAAGACAGACATGGTCTCAGATTTAGATGTCATTTGGCACTGAAACATTTTATCTTAAACACAATTCTTTAATGCTGATGTACCACACAAACCGAGATATTACACAGATATATCCATCTTTTTGACACAAATATTGAATGAGATATTTTGAAGTTACTAGAAAACATATCACCTTGAACTTTGTGCAGTTAAGCTAACAGACTGCTAATAAAGACTTCCAGTTAAAAAATACTAAATTTAAAAATTTATAGACTTGGATAGCAAACATTTCCTATAATGGCTAACATAAATTAAACAAAAAAATTATGGTGGGGGGTGGACCATTAGTGGATATGGAGAGGAGTAGCACTGGAAAAACAAAGGAAGAAAGGAAAAAGATACAAAAGTCTAGATCTAATGATTCAATTAATTTAGTATAACGAGAAATTGGAGTTGACAGAAGTTCTTCATGTTTAATGTAACTGCATACAACTCTTTGTGATTCTTGTGCTATGATACAGATTTAGCTTCAGTTTAGGCTTTTTCTTGCATTTGCAATGTCTAAGGTAACAAATTGTGTCAACATTCTTTATTTTTAATCAGCATTTTAACCCAACAGATCCAATTGTGTACCAGAGAAGCACTTCTGAGAGTTAGAGGGAGACAATCAAGTGAGTGAGTCATCTTAATAAGGCTTATTCCTGTGTTTCAGTTGTGGAAGTTGCACACCTCTGACTGAGGGAAATAATGAGTACTAACAAAGCAGCTCAGAGTTGCAAGAAAGTTCTTTTTTTCCTTCCTCTTCTCGTAAATGTAAAATGTTTATATTTATATATAGATAGATAGATAGATATACTGGTCATAACTTACAATTTGTTTGGATCTACCTGAAAACATCTTCGACTCAATTTTTACATATTATCCTTTAACACATTTTAATAAGTCATTTCTATATCTGAAAGAGAAAATCATAACTGAGGTAGAAAGTTCATAAGAAAAGATATTGGTCCTTAATGTACAAAATTCCAAATGATAACATACAACTTTTTACTAGGAAAAGTAAAACAAACCAACCTGTCCCCACAGCCACTACCACCAAATATCAGTTAAATGCATGTAGACATTTCAAACTAATTTGAAAATGAGAACTTGAACCCAAAGGACAAAAAAAATGCACCGGGGTTTTTTGGACTGTATACAATCTATGTTTTATTTTTATTTCTTTAAACTCTATAACTGATTTTTCAGTTTCTGTTTTGAACACTGCTCTAGCCTTCCTGTCATCAGGTAGGTATGGTGGAGAAGAGAATGAATATTTTTGAGTGCCTTGTATACAGCTCCAACTAAGTAATCTAAGTATGCTATTTCCTTCCTGTAATCACTATGCCAGATAAATAATTTCTCTATATTACAGATGAGGAAACTAAGCCAGAGGAGAGAGATCAGGAAAACCTATCCATCATACCACTGTTGTTATGCTCCACACACACTCATTGAAACAGCCTGAATTTTGCTTTCAGTTGTGATAGCGTGGCTTTTGTATAAACAAAGGAATATACATCACCTGCTCTGCAATTGAAGGTAACTAGTTGGGAACTTCTAAAAGTATTAAAATTAAAATGAATAGGATCTTTTGCATAATTACTTCACCCCAACCCTTTGTAACATATTGTTATTTCAGAAAATGAGGAGAATAGAAAGATTTTTTGAGTCATAGACACCCAAAAAAGATTTGTAATTTTTCCTCAGAGTAAATTACTTTAAGCTTTTAAATTGGTGTGCACAAAATTAGCTCAAAGTAAGCACAACTGACAATACCCGTCGGTCTGTAGCTCCTTTTCTATCCATGACAATTCATCACTGGCTAGCAAAACCAAATGCAAGCATGCGTATGTGCTTTTTTTTCCATTTACATGATTAGATCCTTAGCAATATTGTGATTGAAGAGCATCCCTTTAAAGATGTCCACCTATTGCTTATTAAACATACATTTCCATGTGTGCAGAAGCGTCAGCCACGCAGGGACTGACAAGATAAGTTATGGCTACACAGCAAAGAAAAATGACTATGTCTCTCTCTACTCATTGTTTGTTTCCAATTTATTGGTAGGGCAGAATTGCATGGGACCTTATGGAAAGTAGTGCTTTTGCGAGGTTTAGATTCCCCTGCATCATCACACTCCTCCCAACGTCATTACACAAGGCAGTTAAGTAATGAGATATAATCAGGCTCAGTTTTATCTGTAGAAATTTACTGCTATGAAAAATCAGCTACCTAACTCACATATCTCATTTTCTAAGAATGATTGAAATGACACCTACATGATGTAACAACAGTAAACTATGTCACCATAGTGATTCACTCATTCAGAAATATTTATTCTGCATCTTCTATTTTGCAGAACCTATACCAGGCACTAGATTATAAAGACAAATGAAGTATGCCCTCCAATCTCTGGCAATGTATTAAGCAACCATAATTTAAAATTATTTTCTTTATCGAAGTTATTTATAAAAGCAAAAGATAAAAAAATAAAAATAAAACCTACATTAACAACACTCTGCATTCATAGTAACATTATTATTTTCTGTGACATCTAACAGGGAGCCAATGTGTTCAGTCTGGTACTTAGAAGTTGTATGTACGTGTGCACGCGTGTATCTATAGGTGGTCAATATCCTAAGGGGCTCCAGTGTCGAGATACAGAAATGTAGTAAGTGGCTGTTCAAAGTCTTTCACTCTCTTATGATCCTAAAACCTTTGTAGTTTAGGAGAGATTGCTTTGAGAAAGTCAAGGTAAAATATGAAATAAGCTAAAGTATGACTTTGTTTGTAGGGGAATTAAAACCGTGCCTTTTAAAAGGCTTTCCAAAGCATGTTACTGGCAGTGTACTGTGATGATTGATTCAAGTGAAGCTGATTAGGAGCCATTGGATGCCTAACCTAAGACTACATAATATATTTTCATGTATTTCACCTAGCAATCTGTGCTCTTTACAGTTGTTCATACCTTGCTTTAACAGCAAGTGAAGACAGAGGAGCAGCTTCTGGGGAAAGAGGTCTGCTACACTTAGGATAAACTTTCTTTCATGCTCTAAAACATGTCTGCTTTTTAAAGTTCATTTTAAATTAAAAAAAATCATGCACAACAGCATTTTTTTAAATCACAGTTTTCTTCTACAGAGTGAACAGCAGCATGGAGAACATGGACTGTTTCCCCTCCACAATCTCTCATACATATATGAGCCACTGGCTGTACAGTTAATTTTGAAATTTTCCAGTCAAGCAATCTAATCAACAGCATGGATATAGCTGAAGTGGTACTAATACTGTATTGAAAACACCATAATGAAATGCACTGGATGATTTTTAATGAATTTACTAAAATAGCAATACTGTACAAGGCATCGAGTTTGTCAACCCTTGTTCATTAAGGTATATGTGAGTATTTCTCAAATATGCCTTTCTCTGTAAAGGACATTCCTAAGTCTAGATACCAGGAAAACTTTTAAAGACATTCAGGAGGTTTTTAACAACAGCTGCAGTGACAAGAGAGCCCGATACATGTTTTGTGCAATCCTTTATAAGGACTCGTGGTATTGACTAAAGGACTGTGAGGAAATACTGAAGGTCAGGTCCTACTTTAAGAGTTTCTAAATATCTCCCAGGAATTGTGCAGTGTTTCATTTTGGACAGCAACCTCTACGGGAGTACGATTACCATTTATTACTGTGGGAATTAAGACTTAGAAAAGTCAACTTCCTCTCTGACATGACAGAACTAGCTGCCCTTTTCTTGTCAGGCATATTTACTTGATGTAGCTGATTTCCTCCTGTCATTCAAATCCCAGGACCAATGCTACCTCCTTGACAGGGACTTCCCTTACTTACTCAATGGTAGCAGCACTCTCCCTGAGCAAGTCAATGACTGTCTTGTTATTGTATTTTATTCTCTTGACAATACTTGTAATAATTTGAGTTTACATCTTTTTTTGCACATTTATGTATAGTCATCCTCCCTCCTCTACTCCCTCACTAAAGATAAGCCTTCAACTTATTCATTGTTGTTTCCTCAACTTTTTGAAAAGTGGGACTTAGTAGTTGCTAAATTAGTATCTATTGAATAAAGATATGAATATATGAACAGGCAAATTAATGAATTGATGAAAGCAATAGAACTAAGATTCATTGTCAAGGTCTTTTGACTAATTACAATGTTCCCTGTTCTAAATCATAGTGCCTGTAAACACCTTGAGTATGAAGATTTTGATTAGTAGTTGTCTTTGTGTAATTGCATATACACAGGGAAAATTTGTCTAGTACGACATGATAGCAATCAAATTTATGGTCAATACACTCATCTTCTGCTTTCTCTCTCTTTCAGTTTATTTTCTCATTTAAGTGAGCCACTGATTTCTGATAGATTCTATCACACTTGAAGTTTGAGAGAGGTTTAACATATTAGCATTTCCTGGAGTTTTAATAGAAGAACTCTAAAAGAATATTTCTAGAATACACCTAAAAACAGAGATGTTAGGTATCACTAAGGAGAGACATGGGATAACTCAGGGAGGATCACGTACATGGGTGAAATAACTGTACATCTTTAGGGTCAAGTTCCAATACCTACAAAGAAAATGCAAATCACTGTTATTGCTAAGTGCTGCCCGGTTGCTTACGACACATAATGACAGAATGAAACACTGCCCAGGTCTGTGCTATCCTCACAGTCACAGTTATACTTGAGCACATGGTTGCAGCCACTGTGTCAGGCCTCTTGTTGAGGGTCTCCGTCTTTTCTGCTGACCATCTGTTTTATCAAGCATGGTGTTCTTCTCCAAGGACTGATACCTCTTGATAACATGAGCAAAGTATGTAAGATGTAGTCTTGCCATCCTTGCTTCTAAGGAACATTTTGGCTACATTTCTTCCAACATGGATGTTTTCATTCTTTTAGTAGTTTGTGATACATTCAACATTCCCTGACAACACTGTAATTCAGAGGCATCAGTTCTTCTTACGTCTTTCCTATCTATTGTCTAGTTTTTACAGGCACACAAAGTAATTGAAAACACCATGGCTTGGGTCAGGCACGCAGTAGTCCTCAGAGTGACACCTTTGCTTTAAAGAAGTCTTTTGCAGCAAATCTGCCTAATGTAATAAGTAGTTTGATTTCTTCACTGATGCTTCCATGGATGTTGGTTGTGGATCCAAGTCAAATGAAGGCCTTGACAAAGTCAGTATTTCCTCCATTTGTAATGATGTTGCTTGTTGGTCCACGTGCAAGGATGTTTGTTTTCTTTATGTTGAAGTATAATCCATATTGAAGGCTACAGTCTTCAACCTTCAATAGTAAGTTTTTCAAGTTTTTTCAGTTGTGTCTTCTGCATATTGAAAGTTGTTTCTTAATGAGTCTTCCTTCCTGATTATGTATTCTTCTTCATATAGTCCAGATTCTCAAATTATTTGCTCATTATACAGATTGAATAAGTATGGTCAGAAGATGGAAATTCGAGGCACTTCTTTCCTGATTTTAAACCACTCAGTATCTGTTTGTTCTATCTGAACAACTGCCCCTTGGTCTGTATATAGGTCCCACAATTAAGTGTTCTTAAATTTCTACTCCTCACTACACTTTTCATAACTTTTTATAATTGACACAGTTGAATGCAACAAAGCATAGGACTACATCTTTCTGGTATTTTTTTACTTTTATCCAAGATTAATCTGACATCAGCAATGATATATCCCTCATTCCACCTCCTCTTCTGAATCTGGCTTGAATTTCTGGCATTTTCCTGTGAATGTACCACTACAACAACTTTTTTTTTTTTAATTATCTTCTGCAAAATTTTACTTATGTGTGACATTAATGATATTATTTAATAATTCCACATTCTATTAAATTCTAATAAATATGGATCTTTTCCAGTTTGACAGGCAGATGTCATCCAAATTTCTTAGCACAGGTGAATGAGCACTTCCAGCACTGCACCGATTTGTTGAAACATCTCAATAGATATTCCATCAATTCCTGGAGCATTGTTTTTAGCTAATGTCTTCTGTGCAGCTTGAACTGCAGCTTAGACCTCTTTCCTTTGATAAAATTCGTGGTGTGTCCTGATCATCTGCTACCCTGTGGAATGGTTGAATGCTGACCAATTCCATTTGGTAAAGTGGTTCTGTATAGTCCTTTTATCTTTTGATGGTTCCTTCTTCATTTAATATTTTGCTCATCAAATCCTTCAGTATTGCAACTCAAGGACTGATTCTGTCTTCACTTCTTTCAGGCTGAGCTATGAGAAAGCATCTCTCTAGAGTACAGTCCCAACATCACTAAAGAATGTGAAAGTCACTACATAGCAACACTACAGTATAAGATAGAAATGAAAAAATAATATCACTACCTTATTTTGCAGTATTCTGCCTACATATTAATTCCTTAAACTTACATTATAACTCAGGGAGGTCAGGAAACATGTGATTATCTACAAAAGATCATACTGGACACTGGGTGAGAGTTGCTTCCTGCTACCTGGGTTGCAGATATTGCTGGTTACCACTTTTATGAGGAATAGGCATGGCTATTTTTGCAGGTATCTGGTACTGATACCCCATTCTTATCTCTAGGAGGGAATATTTCTCTTGTAAGTCCAAAATATTAGTCCTACCTCTTCTCTCAAGTCCTTTCCAATCATCAAACACTTCAAATGTATTATTATTGCCTTGAGATCTGAAATTGAAATGGTGTTCACTCTCTGAGCACTGTGGTCTATCCCCAGCTCACCCTAAAACCTCCTCCATGATTCTTTAATTTTATTGAGTTCAAGCTACTGACATGAATTTTCCACTATCAATCAATATTAACCCCTTATGTCCTTAATTTCCTCTTTATTCTAATAGCATTTCAATCCACAATAGATTCCTTGCGAACACTCTTAATTCTTCAGTCCCAGCTATCTTTTGTCATACCCATCCAGGAAACATAGTAATTCAGTTCAATCCAAGGTTTTGCTCTCTCATTCTCTATCTGGTCTGAATTTAATTAAATTCATGACCACAAAATTTATATGAGAGCTCAACAATATTCACAATCCTGGTCTACTTCCTTAGTATGCTAGCTTTTCTATACTCAGCAATTCATACATTCTCTCTCCTCAAGCATCTCATATTCTTTCCCATCCTGTTCATTCCTCTACTTTTACTCCTTTAGTGGAAAACCTCATTTCAAATACTCAGGCAAGCAAGATTTCCTCTTTTAACCTTCAAATCTACCAACTCACCTGCACTTGCACGCTTATTCTCTTCCTTCTTGAAATTTTCATTTCTTTGTTAATAGCATTAGTATCTTCTTCTTCTTCTTCTTTTTTTTTTTTAGGAAAAAAACAGCAAAAGAAACTATCTTGAGTCCAGTCCCCCTCCAACTGTCCTCACTTCCTCTATGTACCTTCATAGTAAACCAATTTGCTGAGTTTTCCATAGGTATATTCTCTCCTCAGCCCTCTCCACTGAGATTTATTTCTACTTCCCTAATTTTAGTAGAGACTCTGAATCTGAAAGATACCAGCAGCCTCTGGGTAGACATGGAGATGTTCTGCCTCCACTCTGCTTCAAGAAAAGGCTTGTTATGAAGCTGCCGGGAGAGCAGCAGACAAAGCCCTTCTGCCTGGAGGCTTCTTTGTGGTTAGCATCAGATGCAGAGCTCCCCACTGTTCAAGTAGCACACATTCAATGACTAAGCAAGGTGGGAGTAGAAATCCCAGTTTAGCTCAACATACAATTACTCCAAGAGACTATTCTAGCTCCTGAACATTTGCACGAGTTTGGCTAAGGCTTTGCTAAGTGTTCATCTCAGTGTGATTCCTTCCTGTGCCCAGTCTTCCTTCTTTTGGTGTGTTCCCTAATAAACATCTGTATAGACCAGACTCAACCTCAGCATCTGCTTCCATGGAGTCCAACCTGTGTATTCAGCACCGAGAATGCTTCACTAAATCAGACTATACGTGGAGTTTGGTCTTTTGAGCTAGATCACATGTCACCTGGTTAGCGATGAGGACACTTCGGTAGTAAGGCAGCAAACAGAAAGTCCCTGGCACAAAATGGCAATATGACTGTTAAAACATTGATGTTAGCAATTTAGCAGAGTGTGAAGATACACTTACAGAAGAGTATACACTGGCAGCTGACACTGAAGGCTATATGTATGGAATAAGTAATAGATATAAGAATAAAAGGACTAAATGGTTAAACTAAGCACACTAGTGCTCTACAGACATGTTGCTCGATCAGTAACCACTAATATCTGTGGCTGCTGAACAGCTGAAAAGAGGGTAGTTTAAATCGACTTGTGAGATGCACTGAATGTATAAAATCATACCAGTTTTCAAAGACTGAGTGCTAGACAAAATAAAATGATTATTTAGTTTGTTTACTGATTACATGTAAAATGATAGTATTTTGGATAATCTGATTACATTTTGTATTAAACAAAATGTAATCATAATAAATTTTACCTGTTTATTTCTACTTTTTCAAAATGTGACACTAGAAATATCTAAAAGCACTTATGTGGCTCACATCATATTTCTGTTGACCAGCACTGCTCTATGGAAAGAAGCAACTGAAATTAGTAGGCAATTGAGAGCTAGATATAGAAACCAGAGGGCCTCTGTGGTTTTATACTAAGAATCTTGCCTCTCCTCTAGTGAGGACCCAGTTCAGCATTTCATAGTCAGATTTGACACCCATGACAGAGGTTTAAGTACACAGTCACGCCAGGTCCAGGACAGATGCATTTGGGTAGATTCTGCTAAATATGTTAACTCACTAGGCTCTGAGTTCTCTGAGCCTGCAGAGATGGCCTACCTCTTCCTATTAAGAACCAGTACCTGCTGTGCTCTCAAAGGCAAAATGTACCCACTTCTGGACCTACATTTACCTCCCTTCCAGAAACTAGGCCTACAACTATGATCAAGGCACAGCACAAGCCTGATGTGGACATGCTGGCTTTGACAAGGGAAGAAATGGCCTACACCCCAAAGGAGCTGCCAGACCCGGACAACATGTAATAAATTTGGCTGAGTGCATGTGGGACTGGATTCTGAGGATGTTTTATCAAGAGACTAAAATACAAAATTAGACAGGAAAAAATTTATTAACTAGGGAGTGTGCTCCCAAGTTATAGGATTTAGAAGATAACAAGGACTGAGATGTTGTGATTTCCCTATTAGGATGACTTCTAGAAGCATGGAAAAAGTAATGGCACAATTTTAATAAAGTTAAATCACCAGAAATGCCATGAAAAGCTATGGAGGAATGAGACAGAAGGCTCAGGGGAATGGTGGAATGGATATTCTACACACAACCAGATGGACCAGTAGAAGATTATTTCTCATGTATCATTTGCTGAAGTCATTAGGAATATGCTAAAGAGACACCAGTAAAAATCATATGATAGCTCTCTTCTATAGATCAAAACTAGAAGGATGAAAGGCTGAAGGAGAAAAGGAAAGATCTTTGCTCACTAATTTCAGTGTTACGATAGGACCCCAAAACAAGAGAGGCTAAGTGGCAGTGGTTAACTTCCCGAAGCCAGGAGGCTGCACTTTTTGTACAGAGCAGCAGTATCAGAGCGTCAGACAAGGAAAGTAGACCATAGAAAGTTATGGAGATGTTAATACACTGTAGCATCTTTAGTGTAAACAATAACAGCCTAGCTGTGTGTTTGTTACTCAGTTTGTGTCTGCATAAGAAGGGAAGGACAGATTAATTAGAGGGATGAAGTCAATCACACTGGTCAAAATTGGTGATCGATGATTCTTTGCCCAGTTTCCAGACTTGAGCCAGTTTTCAGAAGCAGAACCCAACAACAAAGATATGCTAGGTCTGCAGGAGAAGGACTCTGTGATTATACAGTCAGTGTACCAGTACCAGTGCCAGTTGCCATCTAGTTGATTCTGGGTCATTGCAATTCCATGTGTTTCGGAGACAAACTGCTCTGTAGAGTTTTCACGGCTGTGACTTTTTGGAAGCACATTGCCAGTACTGTCTTCCATTATGCCTCAAGGTGGGTCAAAGAGTCAATCTTTCAGTTACTAATGAAATACTTGCCTTTACCACTACAGGAACTCTTACAACAAGTGTACATGGTAATAACTCCCCTACTTCTTCCCTGAAGGGACTATGACCATTTACTTGGGGAAAGAAAATATCTTGATGTTTTTAGGACTGCCTGACACAACATCTGAGTTGACATTGATACCCAGAGACCTGAAGCATCCTTGCAATCTCCCCGATACACGGAGGACATATAGGTGCAAGGTAATAAGTGGATAAACAGAGTCCTGGTCACTACCTATGTTACAGTGTGTTCTCTGGTGGTTATTTCTCTTATTTGTGAGAGTATGATCAAAAATGATGTATTTGGACATCAGTGAAAGAGTTTATTGAGTCTTTTGGTCACTGGGTAAGAGTCATGACACTGACTACGGCTTCTAACCTCCCTCTAAGGTAAAACTAAAATCCAAATCCAAAAATATGTGGCTTATTACAACCCATAGTGACCCTGTAGGACAGAGTAGAGCTGCCCCGTAAGGCTTCCAAGACTTCAGATCTTTGTAGAAGCAGACTATCACACATCTTCCAAAAACATTACTGAATCCTGGGAGTGAGACACGGAGATGGAGATTAGTACCACTCTTATGCAGCTAAAGGATGAAAATGTATCTGTTCTCATAATATCACTATGTAATTTACAAGTAGGGATTCTAGGGGGGGAAAAAGAAGATGAGCCATGGAAGATAACTGCAGGCAAAATTCAGGAATAGTCTCTTTGCAGCTGTCATGCCAGATGTGGTATATTTACTAGAACAGATTAATATGGCCTCAGGAATTTGCTATGAAGCCATTGTCCTGGCAAATATGTTCCTTTCTATTTCAAACAGGAAAGAGGATCAAAAATGACTCTGCTTCTCACAGATGAGACAACGATATTAACTCATAGTTTCACCCTAGGGCTATGTTACTCTTCTGCCCTCTGTCATAATATAGTTTGAACAGATCTGGGTCATCTGGATTTCCTACAGTACTTCACACTCATCTATTGTATCAGTGGTGTTACATCGATCGGACCAGAAGAGCAAGAGGTGGCTAGCATGCAAGGGACTTCAACAGGACACATGTGTTTCAGAGGGTGGACCTGAAAATTCTGAGGCCTTTCATGAGAAAAAAAAATGCAAACAGACCAATCTGAAGTTTAATGAGTGAAAAACTATTACATTTTGCACCACTTAACAAAAAGAAGGAAGCACAGTCTTGAATGCATCTTTCAGGTCCTAGAGGAGCCACATTTGTTCTTTATTAATTTCCTAGAAATATACTACCAAAAAAAAAAAAAAAAATCCATCACCTTTCAGTCAACTCTGCCCCACACAGACTCTACAGGACACAGTAAAACTAGCCCATAGGGTTTCCAAGGAGCTGCTATTAGGTGTGAACTGCTGACTTTCTGGTTAGCAGTCTAGCTCTTAACTATTCTTCCTCCAGGGCGTCAGAAGTGTACTTACTAGTTGGCAAAAAAACACTTTCATTAGTTTCAGTGGATTCCAGATTAGAAAGGCCTATGAAACAGATCCAGGCTAAGATGCAACAGCCCTGCCACTGAAGGTATCAGTGGTGAGAAAACATGACACGTAGAGTTCGTGCCAAGATGCAGTGGGAAAATCAAAATGCAAGCACATGGAGTTCTGAGGAAGGTAATGTTAATGCCATCTGCAGTGAGAACTTTATGTCTTTTAAAAACAGCACCCAGTCTGCTACTGGGCTCAGGCAGACACATAGCATCTGATAATGGAACACCGACTGACGATTATTAGAAAGTACTCTTTATGAGATAGCTCCTATCAGACCCACCAAACTTTAAAGACTGTTCAAACTCATCCTCCCCAACCATCATCTGACAGAAGTTGCACATTTGGGATGGAGCATGAACAGCACCAAAAGGCACAAGCAGGCTGCTTGATCAAGTAGCCCAGATTCCCATGGCACTCCACACCCTGATACCAACAACCTTCCTCCAACCCATAGCTAGGTCACATGGGCGATCTGGAATAATCAGCTGATGGAGCAGGAGAAATTCACGGTTTGTTTTGTTTACAGAACGATTGCTTTGTATGTGATTGTGAGACAATCCTGTCTCACCCAGGATTCTCAGGTTACCTGGCCAATGAGGGAAAATTACCATATTGAGTGGGGTTTCAGGATGTGCACTTGGTACTCTACTTTGTGTGGAAATCGAAGTGGCCAAGAAGTGACCCAGGAAAGAAAGTGCTGAAATATTGTAGATAAGGAGTTATATGAGGTGGAGACAAGTGGCTGGCTACATCAAAGAAGGCAGAAAGGGAGATCTTTGAATCAACTGTTAATATACGGTAGAGAATTTACACGAGGAAAGAGTTACTAAACAAAGAAATAGTCAAATTGGCCTGGTCAGCCATTGCAACCACTCCCAACGACCACACGAGTGCTGGCCAAATGAGCAGATAAATGAGTGACAGACATGGCACATATGACTACTACACATGGGTCCAGTAACATCTGTTCCCACTTGTCAAGGCTACTTTAGCTACTGTTACTGTCAAATTTCCAAGTTGCAGGCAACAGAGACAGAGTTTGGGCCCCTGATATGGCGTTATTCCTTGAAGTGACTGACTGGCCACTTAACGGTAAGCTGACTACTTTATCACCCTTTCATTTTGGAAAGGCCAGTGGTTGTTCTCACAGGAATAGGCACATACTTCAGGAATAGGTTTGCCTTTCCTGTTCTCAGATTATGGGATCCACTGACACGGAATTCAACTGATGAGCAAAGGAGACGCAAGAGTGGACGCATGACCCAGGACATTCTGCTGACATCATACACTTCACCTGGAAGCTCTGGACCTCTGCATCCCTCAGAGCCCAGCTTAAACACCTGGGGCTAAAGACTACTGAAGAAGCCTCAGGGGCACGGAAGTCATGCGCTCCATTGCTAAACTAGAGGATTGGCTGTTTGAGCCCACAGAATACTCTGTGGGAGAGAAAAAAATCACGGCTTTCCTAAAGATTACAGCTTGAAAGCCATATGAGGCCGTTCCACTCTGCCCTATAGGGTCCCTATAAGTCAGAACAAAGACAACAGACTAATAAAGACATGTTCCTCTGGTACCCAATTTTCTTCATGTCTTGCCCCAGGATTAAACACTTCTTCACAAATGAAGGTAATGAATACAACCATTCTTCTATGGGGATACTCAAATCCCCACTCAACAGAGTGTGACCTAGTCTCCAAACCTAATATTCCCAAGTTGACCATGGTTTACTCTGCCCTATATAACATAACACTGTGTCATGTGATGTGATATGAATGTAAGTTGAAATGTAAAAAAATGTTTCATATTTAGAAAAATTTTGCTTTTCTATGTAAGGAAAAAGTACCAAAAGAATTCCTTTACATTTTCTGAACGATACTTGCTGCCAAATTTATAGGAGACAAGCTTAGGATCTTGTCTACATTCTATCCTTTATTCTCTGGATACTGTGTTATCAACAACTTTCCAGGACCACAGACCTGTGTGTACAATCTGAGAACAGGTTTCCTAACTTCGAGAAAAACATATAGCCTCACATCAGGGTTTCTAGTCATTTTTTTCTTTCTTTTGCCATATTTTCAGCATTTTTATTTCCTTAGGAAAAGGCTGTATAGATAAAGTGCTGAGAAAACAGTAGCAATGATAGTAGATTTACCACCTGCCCGTTTACTGCCTGCAGAATTATGGCCAAAGCAGCCTATTTTGCCATCTGGGTCAAAGTCATATTTTCACTGGAAGTATTTTGGTAAGTTATTGCTGGCATTTTTTACATGCAGGTGGTGATCACACAGGTTTTATGGCACTTTGATAACTGTGCCTTCCGAATGGAGTGCACAGAAGCTGATCTTTTGTGAATGTCTACAGAAGTGATTCTATGAAATGAAATGCACTCTATTCATTACATTCCCTGGTGTGGGAGGGACTCCCTAGACATAAAATGGAATCCTGATAAAGGTGCCAAGTCATCTGCCCTGCCTATTTCCAGAGATATATATAGATTGTGGTGCTCAGGAAAAACAATGGGCTACTCTTGGACATCAGAGCTAGAGTTACTCGTAATGTGCACAGAGTTTCAAAGTTGCTGATGAGTTCTTGTTTGGAAAAATGTCAAAACGAGTTAACTTTGATGCTCAAGCCTCTGCAGTTTTCTCATCATGACACTGTTATTACGGAAAAAAACACTGCAGGGCTGTTGTTGTTTTAATAGATATATATTTTTTTATTTTTGCTTTTAATAATTCCCTAGCGTGTGAAGGAGGGACATATGATTATAGAATAGCCAATGCAGATTGAAAAATACATGCAACTCAAAATCAGAAGACCAAAAATCTGATGTAAGTTCTATAATTAATAGTCATACCATCTTACAAATCCCCCTTGAGCCTGTTTCTCCATTACAAGTTGAATAAAGGAGGGATAATATAAGGAATGTATTTTTAAAAATTAGATTACAGTTCACATGTACATATTTTAACTGTTCAATAAATTTGACAACTGTTACACATCATTCAAAAGAAGACGTAGAACATTCGTGTCACCTCAGAAAGTTTCACCACATTCTTTCCCTGACAATTCCCACCCAACCTAAAACAGAAGAAGCACTCGCTGAAGTCTGCTGTCATGGATCAGTTGTGCCTATTCTTGTACTTCATGTAAACATAACCACTGAGTTTCTTCTGTTCATCATGCCCATCAAAAAACCAAATGACTCCACTGCCACAAAGTCAACTGTGACTCGTAGGAACCTTATAGGACACGGTAGAACTTTTCCACAGGTTTTTCAAGGAAAGGTGTTGGATTCAAACTGCCAGCCTTTTTGTTAACAGTCAAATGCTTAATCACTGTGCCACCAGGTCCGCTTGTCCATCATAACCCAGTGCCGCTCAGTCGATTCTGACTCATAGGAACCTATAGACAGAGTAGAACTGCTCCGTAGTTTCCAAGGAATGCCTGTAACACTTAACCACTATGCTACCAGGGTTTCCCCCTTGTTCATCATTGTAATTCTGTAAAATCTGTCCATGTTGCATGTTCTTCTTTTTTTGCTGTGTAGTATTTCTTTACATGAATACAGGAAAATTTATCACTTCTACCGTTGATGCATATTTGAGTTGCTTTCAGCTTTTAGCCTTTTGAGTTAAGTTGCTAACAATATTCATGTACAAGTCTTTTGTGGTCACTGACTTTCATTTCTTTTAGGTAAATGTCTAGATGTGGACTTTCTAGGTCAGAGGATGGATATATGATTAACTTTATAAGAAACTGCCAAAAACTTCTTCAAAACGGTGGTACCATTCCATATTCCCTCCAAAATTTTAGTTGCTCTGCATTTAGTTTGTTAGCACTTAGCATTGTTAGTCTTTTGATTTTAGTCCTTCTAGTAGGTGTGAAATGATATACTATTTGATTTTAATTGGCATTTCCTAGATGATTAATGAGACTGATCATCTTATCTTACGTAAACCACACAGAACTTAGACATGGTTTGTATCTCCTTCAGAAAACAATCTGTTTAAGAATCTCCACTTTTGCTTTCCCTTGGTGTTTTTGTAACCCACTTACATAGTTGTCACCAACTACAAAAACTTTAATCCCACCTACATGTATTTTATTTCAGAATGTCTGCCATAAAGTCCAGGAATCAGATTCCAATTCACAAATGGATCACAGGGCTATACTCTGGAACCCTCACAGTCTTTTTTTTTTTTTTTTTTTTTCTTTAATTCTGTTAATCTTCTCATTATATTGCATACAAGTAATACACAACAATTAATTAAGAACATAACTTTAAAATAAAGAAGGTGGGACATTAAATTCTACTTCCTTATTTATATGTGACTTTGGGCAAGTTACTTAACCTCTCTAAGTCTAGCTTCTTCATCTATAAATTGAGAGTAACTCAGATATGCTTGGGAAGAAAGGCCTGGCAATTTAACTTCAAAAAACAAGTCATTAGAAACCCTAAGGAACACAGTTCTATTCTGACACATCTATGGTCACCATGCATACGATACTTGCCTCAAAGGATTAAAGGATCAGCTTTGATGATGCCTAGAAAATGTTCACCATTGTACATCTGGTACAGATTACAAGGAAAGAGAAAAACATGAAAATATTATGAAGAAGAAACACCAAATGTTAGCATCTTGATACATCCCTTTTACTACTGCTTGTTATCCTAATGATTCACTCCAGATAATGTCCCAAAGACTTCAGATAAACTGCCCAAAATTCTCTACTTTGTTTCAGCTTTCTTATCAATGATGTTTTTATGCACTGAAAAATTTTCCCTAATCTTGGCATTTTCAATATTCTTAAACCTCACGTATGGTGGGTAGTACAAGATATGCTTCTGTGAATCCCTTTACCAGGGCAAAGTATCATAGATGACTCCTGGTTTCCTTTCTCAGTTCTGTTTCAACCTGATATTCAGTAGTAAAATTGGGCAGTCTTGGTTTCTGAATTATGAGCTCTCATTCTCTTTCTTTTATCTATATATGTATACATCCATTAGCACTCTCATGATTTTTTTTATTATAAGAATAAAAATAACTTTTCCTACCATTACAACCATACTTCCAGAGGCTAATCAATTCTTTCTCTAAATCTTGCCTCTGTTTTTCAGTGAAAATATCTGTCTTCCACACTGAAGATTCTTTCTGCTTCCAGGTTTATCGTTATTTGTTTATTCATTATACAGTTCTATACAAAGAATTCTTCTTTCCTTTATCTGAACCACTTGAAAACAATATGACCAATACTTTCTAAAAACAAGTTTAAGTAGATCTTCATGTTCTTAATGTGTGTGAGTCAATAAAGATGTCATCTTGGAGACTGAGGTGCACTTGACCCAAACCATGACATTTTTAATTGCATCATATGCATGCAAAAGCTGGACAATGAACGATGAGGACAGAAGAACTGACACCTTTCAATCGTGGTACTGGAGAAGAAGATTGAATGTACCACGGGCTACCAAAAAAACAAACAGATCAGTTCTGGAAGAAGTACAACCAGGGTGCTCCCTGGAAGCAAAGATGGCGAGACTGCGTCTTACATACTTGGACATATTGTCAGGAGGGCTCAGTCCCTGGAGAAGGGCATCGTGCAAAAAAGAGGAAAAACTTCAAAGAGACGGACTGACACAGTGGCTGTAACAAGGGGCGTAAGCATAAAATCGATGGTGGACATGGTGCAAGACCGGCAGTGTTACGTGCTGTTGTGCAGAGGGTCGCTATGAGTTGGAACCGACTCAGCGGCACCTAACAATAACATGTGAGTCAGGATGGAAAACTTTTTCCTATTTTCTTTGTGAAAAGGCACTCATTTTCAATGACCTGGCTTGAACCTCACAAGACAGAGTTGTGTGCAGCACAGTAAGGCAGCTTACTAGAATTGTTCAAATTTTTTCTTACTGACAAGGACAGGGTCAACTAGTTACCTAACATAACTGTATAACTCCATTTGCACGGTGTCAGCACGCAACAATCTCCTTTATGGAACACTTTTTAATGCATTAGTGAGACCCAAAGATAATGACAAAGGTAAGAAGAACACCCATTAAACTAAACGGAGATTTGTCTACAAGTAACATTAATGATGACAGTCAGCATCCTTTTAGTGAAGAAAGGTGAAAACAACTAGCTTTTACTAACAGGCCTTTAGCAAGTTGCTGCTTTTAAGCTTACACTTTTGCTCAGAGCACTTATTATTAACTTTTCTCTACTGACAGTAGCTTTCCCAAACATAAGACTCATGGTGAAATCCAACTTGATGTGGCTCCCCAGAAAAATACCAATAACTATACATAAAAACAAAAATACCTGGGCATTTGCTTCACATTTCATTTATTCAAAAAATGGAGCAGAGAAGAACTTACCTCTCAATAAATAATGCTTTTTACTTTTGAAAGAGAAAAACAAACCTGACTTTACTTTTCTGGGTAAAATGTGATAGGCTGCAAAATCTTCACAAGAATGACCAGATGTGCTACCCATTTTCTAAGCAAATTGAAGGGTCTCCCTTTCTTGCCAAAGGTTGTTTTGTCCTGCAACCTTGTTCAGACAATGACAAAGCTGAAAAGCTCTCAGCAGATAATCATTCTTAGATTTCTGATGGTATAGATTCTTCCCTACAGTTCATGACTCAGTGTTCTCATGGTAAATTCCGAAACAGAGAAGGGGCTAGCAACAGAACCTGATGAAACCATTTCACCAGTGTTTCAGAGTTTTTCATTACCACTCTCAGTCTGTCACCCAGAATATACAGAAATAAAAATAAAAATAAATAAATAAAAAACAGAACTCTTTAACATTTGTTTCCAAAGTTCACTATCTGAAAACAAAAAACAGGCAAGACAGAATTCTTACTTATTTTTTTTCCCCCAAAACTGTACATACTACTTGGATTAGGATGTTCATGTAACTTTATATATGGAAACCCTGGGGGTGTAGCGGTTTAAGTGCTATGTCTGCTAACAAAGGCTGGCAGCTTGAATCTGCCAGGTGCTTCTTAGAAACTCTATAGAGCAGTTCAACTCTGTCATGTAGGGTTGCTGTGAGTCAGAATCGACTGGACAACAGTAGGTTTCGTTTCTGGTTTTTATATACAATAGAAGATGAGTGTACATGGATAAACCAACATACCTCATCATTTTTTCTCTTTATTTCAATTGACCTAGACAAAACTACCAATTGTAAGATTACTATAAATATGTAAAAGGAGGGAGAGAACACATGGAACTATTGTAAATGTATTATGACAATCCAGCACATTGATATTACATTTATGAATTTCCTAGAAAAGTTTAGTAATCTAATCTAACCCATCTAAAATTTCAGAATCAGATAAACAACAGAAATTGTTTTTAATGTCAGGCAGGTATTAGAAACATGTGTAATATAATCTCATATAATCATTATAATCCTGTGTAATAAATGCTGTAATAAAGACATGAATTAAGTATTTTGAAGCTATGGGAATGAAATATAAGTTACATGCTTTTATTACTTGTAATTCTTTACCTCTGAAATTCTCCAAGTAGAGATCTATTTCAGAGCGGGGATGTTTTTCTTTGCATCTAAAAGGTTTGGCCCCATTTTCTGTTCATTGTTAGAATTTAAAACCTGCTTTGCAAATTTTGATCACCCTCAATTCGTTCATTTCCTCACGTTTTCATATGGAAAAGCTGTCCTGGTAGCACAGTGTTTCAAGAGCTCGGCTGCTAACCAACAGGTTGGCTTTCAAGCCTCCCAGCTGCTCTGTGGAAGAAAGATGCAGGCAATCTTGCTCTGCAAAGATTTCCAGCCTTGTCAACTTGATGGGGCAGCTCTGCCATTCTGTGCTACAAGGTTGCGATGACTCAGAATCAACTACACAGTGGTGAGTCTGGTGTTTGGTTTCATATGGAAAGAAGGGTTAGGTATAGAAAACAAAGGAAATAATAAAAAGCAAAAAGAAGCTGTATTTTCAGTCCCCAACAGAAAAACTCTGCATCACACCCTGTTGTTGTTACACAGGCAATTAGACTTTTTCCTTTTCTCCCATTATAAAAGGTAGATTTTCTTTCCTTTTCTTTTTTCATGGTAACCTATACAATACACCCAACTCTCTAGAATTCCACTGTCTTTTGACTCTTTTAATGAGCAGGTGGGTTGTGTCTGTGGCAGACAGGTGTAGGCTGCTCCGTATTTCCCAGTACACCGTGCCTGTTGTCATCAGAGACCAAATTCTTGAGTTCCTAACTTTCTAGCAAAGTACCCCTGCTGTCCTGCACTCCACAGGCGCTGTTGTTTGTTCTGATTCTATGTCATTATTTATTGCCTGCAGTGTGAGCAGTGCTCCTTCAAGGAAAAAAAAGTTTTGGCTCTGTTTTCCTTCCAATCAATGCACAATGAACAGGGCTAATGGGTCAGGAACGAGACAGGGCAGAAGGCCCACGGGCAGGGCCCGTGTTTATGTTTCCATCGAGTCCAGGAAAACACAGGCACATTTGGCAATGCTGTACCTTAAGCATGACTGTAATCCTACTCTTCACCTCACAGCCTATTACTGTTATCTGAAGCTTACATCCCAATTAAGTTGGGTCCATTTGGAAGACATCTTTAAGGACTTCATGATTGTAATTAAAACTTCTTCCTGAGTTTGGAAGATACAGGATTTCTTTCTGGAACTAAATTTTTTTTATCAACTAAAACCAAAGTGAAATCTATCAGCATTAAATTTCCAAAGAGTTTTTTTTTTTTTGGATAAGTTTTTTTTTCAGTTGTTCCCCCCACACTACAGAAAATTAAACTGAAATCTTCATTTCTTCTTAGCTTTAACAGATACTGGAGCCAGCATATCTCTGGCATCACCAACCAGTAAGTAAGACTGTGTTACATTTACAGCAAGACTCCAAATCTCAATGCAATAAGCTTCTATCAGCTTGATGAGGCAGACAGCCAGTCTTTTTCTGAGATACCACACTCCAATTATTTCTGGCAGGGGGTTCTGATATATAATCTGAGCTGCTGTCTACAGCTCTGCAATTCCTCCACTCTGGATTCAAAAGTTCCAAATACTCTTCTGGTCTCTTGACCTCTGTGGTAGACAAGTTTTTGCTCATTTCCACCAAAATACTGACAACTACAACTTCTCTTACTTTCCATATGGCAGGATAAACAAACCCCAAACAAACTTTTGCTTTCTTTCACCCTCCTTCAGAGGAGAGGGATATCACAACGCAAGTTTTTGAGCTAGCAGTGCAAGGCCTCTTCTTGACATCACAGCACTGTTGCTCAACGTGATGGAGCTAGGGAAATGTTCAACACAGCCTCTAATTAGCCAGAATTACTACATCCTCCAAGTATTATCAGATGGCCAGCATTACCAGATTTCTCCGGTCCTGGTGATTTTGTTTTAGGGACCCCATGTGTCCTATGCTCTACCCTAATCTTCCGAAGGATACTAAATTAAAAGAATCAAACCATTGCCATCCAGTTCAGTCTGACTCAGAGTAACACTACAGGACAAAGTCAGGCTACCCCACAGAGTTTCCAAAGAGTGTCTGGTGAATCTGTACTGTTAATCTTTTGGTTAGTAGCCATAGCACTTAACCACATTGCCAACAGGCTTATATTCAGACCTCAATTATGAGTTTAAGTCAAATTCTCTTCCACAAGATTCTGGACCCTATACAAATCAAAGAACATGACTATACTTTTACAGTATTCAAATACTGCAGGATACACTGAGGGGCCCTAGGACAAAATGGTTGTGTGTCACCTTACTGATGTTTCTCTCTGCTCCATTTATTTATTATTTCATTTATTCATATAACTGATATTTATTGAACATCTAGTAGATGTCAGGAATTGCTCTAGATTAAGCATTGGAAAACTTTTTTTTTTCTTCCTGTAGAGTCACTCATATAGTAAATACTGTGGAATCTGAGGGCAGTACAATCTCTGTTGCAACTACCAAAACTGCCACTGTGCAAAAACAGTCATAGACAATATACAAACTAATGGACATGGCTGGGTTCAAGAACACTTTAAAAAAGTAAATAAGCCCAGCTCAGGTAAGACTTGGCACAGGCAAAGAAACAAGAGAAACAAGTACTTCAGCTTCATTAGCTAAAGCTGATACTGAAGTAAAACAATCAGTTCAGTGTTAATAAATCTAAGCTACCAAAGGGAACAGGGAACACCTGTATTTGAAGGTTCTATAATGTTGTTTCACTAGGATACTTCTCTATCTTTTTGGTACAGTGATAGCTCCTTTTCCTGAACGACTATAAAGTTAAGCTCTTGTAATAATTTAGTAACCTACTCTATAAATATGCATTAAGTATTTATGGTGTCCAAGACACCATGTGTTAAATGAAAATGTAATTATTGAAGCCAAATTCCCTTCCTTTAAGAAGAGTGTGCAATAGACAGGTAACACACACACACACTATTAGCATTATCCAGACATTGGAGTTCTGAGGATATTTCAGCCTATTTAATTTGAAAACATTTGCAAAGACTGACCTCTATCTTTCTCAACACAGCTTTAAGAAAGAGACTATCACGCGTCCTAAAGTAAACAAAATAGAGTAATCCTCTTTGACTTGATGGGTGCAGCGTACACAGATGTAAACAGGAAAAGCATAGGCTGTCTTTCACGAGAGCTTTTTAGTGCAGCCAGTTGTTGCTGTGATAGACGTTGGGAATCATGTGTTCTGGACGCCCAGACATTCAATTCCCCAAACATTCAATTACTGGCACGGTGATGGGGGCTATCAAAGGATCAAAGAGCTTATCAGATGTGGTTTCTGCCCCAGGAAGCTTTTCAGGAAGAAAATAATTACAAATAAACCACTTACACTGTCTGAGTGAGTGAACATTCCTTCACTCAAGGGTCGTGTGTCTCACATCATTACATACCTGGTCTTCAGACACCCAACATATAGCCACGTTTTTATGTCAGTTTAGAGTTTAAGCCCTTATAGAAGGAAGAAATTCATTAAATACTTTGAAAAGTTTTAATTGATAACCTACTATGAGTTCAAACACTGCTGGGCACATGGGGTTTCTAACCCCACCACCCCTATATTTTTGTTCAGTGAATTTTAGCTCAGCTACCATGTAGCCTGGAATAGAAAAGGCCAATAAGATTTCTAAGGCTATAATCTTCAGAGAAGCAGACAACCATATCTTTCTCTCATGGAGTGGCTGTTAGCTTAGAACAGTGGGCCCTTTTGTTAGCAGTTGAGTTCTCTAACCACTGTACCACCATGGCTCCTTAAAACTTGTTGGGACTCACTGCAAGTCTATTAAAAACAAACAAAAAGCACCAAATCCAGTGTCATCAAGTCAATTCTGACTTACAGCCATCTACAGGACACAGTGAAACTGCCTCGGGGGGGTTTCCAAGGCCGTAATCTTTTAGGAAGCAGACTGGCCCCATCTTTCTCCTATGGAGCTGCTGGTGGGTTAGAACTGCCAGCCCTCTGGTTAGCAGTCAAGTGCTTAAACACTGAGTCACCAAGGCTATGAAGAGAGAAAGTAACACTTGTTTTCTGTCATCAGAGGGCTCATTATCAAGTGTGAGGTATAAGGACTTATGACTTACGTAGACAATTACAGCACAGATAGCTGATGGGAAACCCTGCTGGTATAGTGGTTAAGTGCTGGAGCTGCTAAACAAAAGACTGGCAGTTGAAATCTGCATCTACCAGGTGCTCTGTGGAAACTCTCCAGGGTATGGGGGCAGTTCTACTCTGAGCTATAGGGTCCCTGTGAGTTGACAGCCGTGGCTTTGGCTTTGAGTGGGTAGAGAAGCACTGAGAATGCCATGGAATGAAGTTCGCAGAGAAGACACAGAGCGTATGGCAACCTGTACTGGTCCTGAAGGACAAAGCAGAATTTCTAGGAAAGAGGAGGCAGAGGAAAGTTAACATTAAGAGAGAAACCGAACAAAGGCTATGAGGCAGGAGTGAGCAGGCTGTTTGTAAGGGTAAAGCCTGTGGAGGACGCTGGGATGAGCAGGAGACCTGGTTTGAAAGGGTTAAAATGCATACACCATGAGAATTTTATTAAATGGTAAAGGGGAAAAACTATTAAACAGAAGGAACAGAGGGCTTTAGGGACAATAGACTGAGATAAATTCACAAGATGAACTGGAGGTGGCAGTGAGCAACGTGAGAAAAACCAACAGAACACTGCTGCTATAATCACAGGCCTAGATCACTGTGGAGAAAGGGACAGGAGTGAGAGGAGAAGCTGAAAGACAGTTCAAAGGAAGAAATGACGGCACTCCATGACAGATGGAGTACTAAGTTTGAATGAGAGGGAAGAGTAGGAGATAGTCGGAGAGAGAGTGGTGATGCTAGTGACAGAATCAACATAGCGTTAGGAACTGACAACCAGACGATCAAAGTGACAAACCACTCGCGCAATGTATCTGAAAGCTCTTCATCAGAGACGTAAAGCTGAAAGGAAATTTGTCACTAGAATTTTTTTTTTCCTCAGTAGTCTATGGGTAAATGTTGAACCCTCACAAAAAAAGAAGCACTCTGAGGCAGTAGCTGATGTGACCTCATATGTCAAATCAAATTAAAGGCCCACAGAGAGAGGGTTAGTTCTGATGTCGATACAGTTTAGAACTGCAAAGAGACATCACATTCTCCTTGTGAAATTTTATCCAGGTCACCTACAGACCACAATAAAACATCAAATAACAAAAGTTGGTAGATTCTCAATAAAGATTTGTTGAACTGGAGTGATGATTAGGGGGTTAACAACAAGCCAGCAGGTAGCTGGTCTACCTCTAACATTGCACGCCGTGTGAGCATAACAGAGAAAGAACAACTTGACCACATCACAAAGCAGTTGTCCAATTAGGCAAAATGAGATGGCTATTTTTCAAACTCAGGTATGAAGTCCATTGCGATAACTGCCTGGAGAATTTCAATCATAGAAAAGAAGCCCATCTTAGCTGGAATTTGTTTCTTTCTCTACTCTACCTCAATTGACTGTAACTGAGTGGTCTTGTCTACAAAGGTGATGTTAAGAATAAAAGTGTTATTCAATAACTGAGCATCTATATTTGGGAACTCAAAGTAGAAAGAAGTAATCATTCCTTTAGCCATGAAGTTTCAGCGAAACATGGAGACAAAAGCATCATGAATGACAGTACTCATGAATCCAGAGAGGAGATTCAGAAAGAAGGCATTTTTATTTCTTTAACCAGTAAAAAGAAATTAGTTTCCTTTTTTTTTTCTTTTTTGACAGATATAGGCTGCAAGTTTCTTCAAGTCATCAGAAAATAGAATTGCTATTGCATGTATTTACTCAAATAACATAAATATATGTCAAATACAGTAGAAACATTTTTATTTTTAACCTGAGAACAGTACTACTTGCAACTGACAGTAATGAGGATCTGGGCCTTTTTTTTCCTAAAAAAAAAGGAATAGGTCTAGTAAAATACTGAGTCAAACTCTATTGTTTTCTAAAGGAAAATACCATTAACTCCTACAAACGTCCATTACTTGGGAGCTAGCAAAAGAAAATTACACACTGTACGAAAAGGGAAAATACCTTTTCTCCATGGTTGTTCAAACCTAGAATTCTCTACAGAGAAAATCTTTCTGGAAGAAACCAGAGCCTTTTTTATGAGTTGGAGGCAAGGTAGAAGAAAGCAGAACTGCAAACAAAACAAATGGCAAGCACCATTTTAAACTGGTGGGTCCAGCAGGCTGGCACTTGGTGTGATTCCCTGTTCTGTCTTTGGCCATAAAGTAATGTCCATCTTTCAGAATCTGACTTGTGCTATGGCTATTCTAGACATGGTATTGTAAACCATCTACAGTAAGTGCATACTGTATGCTCCACAGAGTGGTTTGAAGGAATTTGGTTCCAAACCCCATGCTTCATATGCTTAACTACTTTAACAAATTGTTCTAGAATTGTATGTGTCTTTCCCTTTACAAAAACAGGACTCTCACTGCAGAGCTGAGTATAGCAGTTAAACTACAGTGTTTCCAATTTGTCTGTCTGTTTAGGAATAACGTCTCTTGCTCTTCCTAAATTATTCAGCTTAGAGTTGTTTCTCAAATTAGGGACCTCTTTTAACTTAATTACATAATAGCGCCAAGCACAGGGCCTAGGATATGGCAAAGACTTAATAAGTGTCTGGTGGCTAAACAACCGAGTTTCACTTCTTAGACTTTGGCCTACATTTTGAGATATTAACCAAATAAAATGGTTTGTGTTGGAATGTGAAAACACCGTCATGGATATTGGGATTTCCATCGTAGAACTTTCACCCATGGTTTAAAGATCTGGATGAGAAATGGGCAAAACTTGTTTTTAGATTTTTTTTATATATATAATAAATTAATCAACTGTTAATTTGTATTCTTCTAAGCCTGACCAGCCCTAGACTTAGAGTTATAAAATTTGCAAGGAACTACTGGCTCCTACTATTACTATGGGAACTGGGAGACACAATGGTTAAAAGCTGGGTTGCTAACCAAAAAGTTGGCAGGTTAAATTCATCAGCCACTTCTAGGAAATCCTACCGGGCAGTTCTACTGTGTCCTATAGGATCATTAAGTCTGAATCAACTCCATACCTTTACTACATTACTAAGAGGGCTTTGTTGTCTTTGACATAGTAATAATACCTACTAAACAACATTGCTTTAAGGTTTTTAAAGAAAGCACATATGTATCAGCTATCTACTGCCATGTAACAAACAATCCTAAAACTTAGAGGCTTATTTATTTTTTTCTTGCAAGTCAAAAGTTCTGCTGACCTGGGCCAGGCTTGGTTGATCCAGGCTTCCTCATGGTCTGTGGTTGTCTGTGTGATGGCCCAGAGATGGGGCCCTCATACCACCAGAAAAGCAGTGCTAGGAGCAGAGTGCATCCTATGGACCTGAGGTTCCTGTGCTGAGACATTCCCAGGTGAAGGGAAGACCGATGACAACAACTTTCCTCCAGAGCCAACAGGACAGAAAGCCTTCCCCAGGAGCTAGCATCCTGAATTCTCTCACTGGACCGTGAGAGAATAAACTTCTCTTTGAGAAAGCCATCCACTTATGGTATTTCTGTTCTAGTAACATTAGATGACTGAAACAAAGATTTTTTTTTTATGTGTATGTAATACCACAGTTCTAAAGGAAGCCTAGTTACTCTCTCTACCAGTCCCTCAACCAAACCACATCAAGAAGTCATTATAGACCACCCCATGCTCGCAAAGGGTGGTTCCTGAAATTTTCTCAAAACCTCCATTTTCTGAATCTGTTAATTCACTATTACCCCCAAGACAGACACAAAATCACAACAGCTGAACACAGAGTTTCTAGGCTCCATTCATTTGTTTGAGTCATGACTCTGTCGATTTTTAACTACATGACCTTATGCTGGCTAGTTTATCAGCTTGTACCTCAGTTTTCTTATCTCTAAAATGGATTGAGTTACTGCACAAACTTATTAAGGTTCCCAGTAACTCTCTGTCTAGAACATTTACGTATCAATCTATGTGTCTACCCATGTCTCAAAGGACAGTGACTAGTATATAGTGAACGCTTTAACACACACACACCTGCACACATGCACACATGTACAATCTCAGTGAGACATAACATCATAAGAGCTCTGGTCTATCTGATGATTAGCAGACACCATTGCAGTGGTGGTGCTGGGTAGCTGACTAAGCTTTCTCATTGCACAGATTAGGTACTGCTTGTTAGTAACTTTTGAGTTAAAACCCAAAGAGAAAAATTTTATCAACATTAAACTTAAAAATATTATTTTAATGTAAATTCTAGGCATGTAATAAGAATTTATTTTTCCACATTTTGTACTATAAGTTATTCTGTTAGGTTTTATGATTCATAAAATTCTATTTTTATATTTCTTTTCCTATAAAATTCTTTACTTAGTAGAACCATAGTGAAGCCAGCCAAGTGCCGTCGAAGTCAGTAGTAAAATCATAAGAAAGAATTCATTCTATACAATTATATGTGTGAATCTACCAAATGCTCCCTGGAAACTCTACGCGGCAGTTTGATTGCTCTATGAGGTTACTCTAAGTTACTATGATTCAATGGCAATGGATACATGAAAGTTATATATGTCTGCCCTAATAACATTAATCACTTATATTATTAATTTGCCTTCAGAGTAGTGAAACAGAATATTAACTAAAATTGCTTGAAGCCTATACTCTTAGGGCAGACATACTTTGGGTAAACAATGCATGCCTATGAAACTTTATTTCTGTCAGTGTAGATCCAGCTGTTTTGTGCTGCCCAGTCACTTCTGACTCACAGAGACCCTATCAGACAAAGTAGAACTGCCCCACCAGGTTTTCTAAACTGTAATCTTTAAGGAACAGATAACCAGGTCTTGTCTCCCACAGGACGGCTGCATGTGTTTGAACCGCTGGCGTTTCAGTCAGCAGCTGAACAGTTAACTACCGTACCACTAAGCTACCCATGGAAAAAAAAAAAGTATTACAGAGATTTCCATTAAAAAAAAAAGAACAATAAAAACTGTAATTTGAAAAGCTCACTCTAAATGATATCACATCTATATTTCTGCAATTATATTAGTTTCTGCAGTACTTTTTGCCATTGTTCAAGAACAAGAAACAAAAGTGTAAAAGTGCCTGGTTAAACTGTTTCTCTGCCACACATTATTACTTTCTTCTATATTTCTGAGCTCAACACATAGCAAAATCAAACGTGATGACTCAAACCTACTGCTGAAACACAGTGATTACATTTAGGAACATTTGGAAAAGAAGGAAGCAAGGAAAGAAGAAGGAAACAAATAAACTGGGGAGAAAAGTCATACCACCTAATTTACAGCAAAATTAGAATTCTTCAAAATTCATTTCTGTGTTAGTCAGTTACATAAAGGGCAGACTTATCCACTTCTTTTATGGTCAAAAGGATATTTCTCTAGATTTCCTTCCTCCACCAATGAATGCTAACCAACCCAAAGCAATTAGAAGGGGTTTCTGTCACTTTGTTTTGGAACTAGTTATGAGGAGTATCTGGAAAAAAAAAAAAAGGTGGAAATAATAACAACTATCATTTACAGAGGGATTCTATATGTCTAACACTAATCTAGGCACTTTTTTTCTTTTTTGTCTTTGTTCCTAAGGATGGATCAGCACAGTAGCTATTATTCCTAGTTTGCACATAGGGGCTGTTTAAGGTTGTCCAGCTGACATGTGTAAGCCCTGGGATTCTGATACAAATCTCTTCACTCCAGGGCTCATGGCTCTTTTTGTAAAATATCCTTCAAGACTGACACTGTAATTCTCTTCAGTCTTGCCTCCTCCCCCATTCACTTAAATATATTATTTATCTTACCCAGAACATTCGGTAAGTGATTGCTGTTCTCTTGTTAGCACTCTCTACATTCTCTGTATCTCTCTTTTAATAATGGGTCTCAATTGAGCATAGCATTCTACTTATCCTATATTAAAAGAGTAGATAACCTTATGTTTCCTACATGAAATGTTCTTTTAATTGCATGGACAACTGCAATTTCTCTCTATGGCAGTCTTAATTAATGCCCATTTGAAACAAGAAGGGGAGGTCTATGAAATGGATACTGAGTTCTACCTTTACTGGATAAATCAGTAAGATGTCCATTTTTATAGTAAGACAGCTTGAATTCTTGTTGGTTTTCTAAAAAATATTTATGTCAGAAAAATCATTGAATAACACTGACAGGGTTTGTTTTTATAAAGGTTTTTAAATTCCTGGATAATACCTTATTTGCTCATGTTATTTACAATACATTTGTGAATAAATATTGTCATTGTTTTCAGTTTCTACACTGAATTTTTTTTTTACTCTGAAGATAGTTTGTTAATGCATACTGAAAAAATAATTTTTTTCTTGACAATTCTGAATGTATGTCTTGAGACAAATATTCATGTTCTAAGAAAATAAACTAGAATGGCAAAAAAAAAAAAAAAAAAAAAACTCAGATATTTGATACCAGGTAGGTATAATGAATCATAAAGTGTTTTCCAAATATAATCAGGTAAGAAAGCCAATGGCTTTATATATTTTGGGAGTTATGTACTCTTTTAGGAATTAGGAAACAGTGAAGACTTTTTCAGAGTAAAATGCATTTATGCTTACATACAAAACAAAATCAGTTAAACCGCTCTTCATCTCAAGTAAAATACTCCTAGTTTTGACAATAGTAAAATCACTGATGTTGCGAATCCCATTCAGAAGTGCTTAGATAACAAAAGAAGGTTATTTCTAGCTTGCTGATAAGTTCAACAGCAAAATACAAAGGCATATTTTGAGCCTTTGTCAGTAAATGTTAAGTGTTCTGCTTCATTCAGAGTGGTCTCGAACTCTACTCTGTTAAACATCTTCATAAATGATCTTCAGTTGCTTGTTAATGACATTAATTAAATTTTCAGACAAGAGAGGATATCAAGCAATGAGACATCATATAATAGTACAAAAAGCCTAGGAAAAAAATGTCCTGAAACTAATCAAATGAGATTTAATCTTGAATTGGAAAGGCTAGTATTTGATTAAAAAATAAATCCAATAAAAGTTGAAGTAGAATTAAAAATCAGTTTCAATAAGGAAATAGTTTCGATAGTTAATATAAAGTTGATTTGATATCCTGTAATGAGGTTTGAGAAAATGCAAGCTATTTTTAAGACAGAAATGGACACGAAGTCTTCATTATAATTATAATGCCAAAAATTCTAGTGGTAGGTTAACCACACTGCAAAAGCTGAAGTGCAATATATACCTCTCTACCACAGGAAATTTGTACCAAGGTACCCATATAATAGAAAAGACAAGGGTGGAATGAGAAATTGTCCTCGAGCCAATTCCAATTCACAGAACCCCATAGAGGCAAAGGAGGAAAAAATACAGCTGAATGAATAGAGATCAGACTTATTACAACAATTTTCTACAAACTCTTCAAAGGAACCAAACCTTTCTAAAGAAGTAATTAAAATAGAAATTATGGAAAACAAAATCAAGAGAAACAAAAAGATGTGGTTTAGAGGATATAATTTGGATTGTGATAAAATAGCTGCTTCTTCATTAGCAGAAATGAGACCACTATTTGCAAACATTCCAGAGGCTATGATTTCAACCAGGGAATTTAAACTCCTCTCCATACTAGAGCCTCCACCCTTGTTTCTGCAAAGATTCAAATGTGTTTTTGGAGAAAATATATTCACAAAGTGTTCCTCAATGTGTTTCTTTTTCTATAGCCTGAGAATCTCTACATTGTTATTCTTTGAAGGAGATGCTGAAACTCAAGTTACATAATTATAGCTTTACAAAATAAATCCTCTATTTTGAGGCTCTTAGTGGCGATTTCTTCTCCCTAGTATTAGAATAATGGCGACAGAACATAGCTGCAGGTGACGATGTAAAATAGATACTAAACAAGAATGTAATAAGACTTTTCCATTTTTAGCAAATGTGATTATATGCATTATCTCCAGAGCAGATTTCTCTTTTTCTGTAAATATAATTCCTGGAAGAGCTTGCTTTATGGAAGGACTATAGAAGTGAGCTCATTTCTCTCCCATATCTGATTTAAGTGTATCAGAAAATATTGTACATCAACAATTTCTGTACATACACTCTGAGCACAATATAGTTCAACTTCTACAAGGAAATCTAGGGTTTTGCTGCCTGAAAACTCATCGTTTGTTATTTCACCTTTATTTGCTGCCATACCTATTGCAAAGTGGTCAAATATACCACATTACTAGATACAAGATAAAAACCAGTGTCTTAAATTTTTTTAATCTTTTTCCTTTTTTATTATGAGTGAGTGAAAATGTACATTCCCATATAAATTTGCATGCCCACCTGTGTGCAGATCCCACTGCTCTCCCTACCTGGTGACAGCACGCTCTTCCTCTCTGTTCTATACATGCCATGTCCTCCTAACAGTCTCCTATTCCCTCCTCTCCACCCTCTCCCTTGCGTCCAGTAAGAGGTGTGTAGGACATCCTATAGATGCATAGAACCATAAAGTGCACGCACGATACGGTCACTCTGTGTTGCCAAGTCCAATCCATTCCGGTCCGAAGAGTTGACCTCCATTCTGATTTATGGACAGGAGCAGGGTCAGGGCCAGGGGCCACGCTCCCAGGGAACTCCAAGGCTCCTAGACTATCAGTTGCAGTCTTTTAGTGGAGATCTCAGGGTGCACCCTTTTTATTCTTCTGTTGCCAGTGAGACTCAACTTGTGAGCCCCATTACCGCTATCGATGGTGGTGGCCAGGCTCCAACCAGTTCGTCCACTCACATGTCGATGCAGTCACCCACTCACGTGGGTCTCTCTGTCTTCTGGGTTCTCTTTCCTCTATGTCATTTTGGTCCTTGATAATCATCCATCTCTGTTGAGTTGGGACCATTTGTTGAGTCTCAGATGGCAGCTTCGCAGTTTTTAAGACCCCAGAAGCAACCCACCAAGGTGGGGTGCAGAAGGCTCTCTTAGCAAAATGCTAGTTGTGCCAATTGACCTCAATTTCCCCTAAGAGCATGGTCCCTGGCCCCCTACCTCAGTTATTCTGTCTTTGAAATACTGGGTTAAGATGGGAGCAGTAATCATGTTATGTTGAGTCCAGTTAAAATTGTTCTTTTTTTCTAACGTCTGCTATCACTAATTTCACCCATTCAAATTTCTATCAACTATTTAATCTATACCCCACCCTGTCCCTCCCTCCCTCCTTAGCTAGCCACCCTTGCAGCCATTGAAGAGTCCTTCCTTCTATGTGTGAGTCTGTTTTTAAGGTCTTATTGCAGGGATCTCATAAAATATTTGTGCTTTTGTCGCTGACTACTTTCACTCAACATAATGTCCTCCAGTTAAAACCAGGTTATGACATAAAATTATTTTTAAGTAATACTTTAAGATCAGAACGTTTTTCAAATGGCAAAAAGAATTCTAATATGTCAGTTCTCTCTATTATCCGCTATTGGAGGCCATTCAAGACATTGGCTCTCATTTCAATTTCATATAAAGCAAAAGCTCTAAGAATTCTCTGTCTCCATTGTTATACTTGAAAATAAATAACCTGGCATTCTCGGTTTAAGTTTTACTAAAAAATGTTGATAGATTTCAAATTTCTGTTCCATCACGTAAGGAATTTGAAGGTCATCAGTCTAATCCTGACACGAGGAAAACAAACAAAGAAAAAGAACTAAACAATATGAAAAGCAACACCTCTTCTTTGATTCAGGAGGATTGAGATCACAGGTCAAGCTGATGCCCTAAAAACTGCAAAGCCAGACAGGTACATGAAGTCACTGCTTGTTGAGAGAAGCAACACAGGGACAGAAGACTGACACCTGGAGCTGATACAGGTATGGAACTTTTAAACTGTAATTGACAATACGCTGGGCACTCATTGTAGCCTAGCTTTAGAGTTAAAAACTCTAGTATAGGAGCTGTTCAATCCTACAGTTTTACCTCCAGTATCCCTACCAAGTTCTTATTGTGAGGATCTGAGGGAAATCCTCTCTGGCTTCTGGCAGACGGAAAGACAAAGTAACCACTTTGAAATAACACCCAGAGCTCCTTTTTCTCCCTAATAATTCCTGCCCTCAAGGTACTCTGTATTAGCAGAGCCCAACCAGTTTGTGTTTTATCAAAGCCTACCAGCCAGAAAGAAGAGAAATACCCAAATCTAGCTACTCCTAACATTTCACATGGAGAAGGCACTCCTGTATAATGGCCGTAGAACACAAAGGAAAAATTACAAGCCACAGACTCAACTAAAGAAACAGTCTTTAGGGAAATCCAAGATAAATGGAGGGGTCAATGACAAAGATAACAGAGAAATGTTAGTTTCTGACACCACAGCTAGAGAAAGGGTAGACCTAACTTAAATCATAGCCGGAAAAACAAAGCACATGACTGTCTACTTTAGCTCCTTTTATCCACCCATCATTTCAAGCTTGCAATAAAAAGTTATAGCTAAAACTAACAAGACAAACAGTTGCTTTTTCAAGTCAAATCCAACCCAAGAAAATCTTGAGTCTATTCCAACCCAAGATGACCTCATGTGTGCCATAATACAACTCCTTCCTATCAAGTTTGCACTGGCTGATTTTTCAAAAGCAGATAACCAGACATTTCTTTTGAAGGGCCCTTGGGTGAACTTGAACCTTTAACTTTAATGTTAGCAGCCACAGATATTAGCTGTTTGCACCACCTTGGGACTACCCAAGATTGCAACATATGTTAACAAAATCAAAAACAGACACTACACACACAATCTAAAGGAACAAAACAATTGTTAGAACCAGAGTTCATGAGTGGCACAACAAGCTCACACAACAAACAAACGAAATTCCCACCTACTTGATTTGATTTGATTTGACTTAAACTAGTCAAAAGATTAGCACTTCAAATCCACTCAGAGGCACCTTGGAAGACAAGGTTGGTGATTCCTTCCAAAAACTCATAGACATGAGAACTCTAGGCAGCAGTTCTACTTTGCACACATGGGGCCACCATGAGCTACTAACAATAACATAATTAATATGCTAAGCACTCTAATGCTAGAAGAGGAGATACTAACAACAAATGGGTAACGTAAATGGAAAGACCGAAACTCTAAGAAAGAACCAAAAGCAAAGGATAGAAATAAAAAACTCTGTAACAAAACTAAAGAATACCTTTTGATAGGCTCATCAATAGATTCGAAACTATCGAGGAAAGCATTAGTGACTTACATCAGTAGAGATTTTCAGACAAAAAAATGGAACAAAGAATCTAAGAACCATGGGACAACTGCAAAAGTATAACGTGTATAACGGGCATAATAAATGGACAAGAAAGACCGAATGTAGCTGCAGAAATGTTTAACATAGAAAAGGATGAGAATTTTCAAAAATTATCAATAGATATCAAACTACAGATTCTGGAAGCTCAGAAAGCACCAAGCAAAATAAATATCAAAATAAGGGGCTAAAATATAGTAACGATTCTGAGGATAGCTCAGGACTGGGCAACATTTCATTGTATTGTACGTAAGGTCACTGTGAGCCAGATCTGACTCAACAGCAACCAGCAACAACAGTTATAGAAAACTACTGAAAACGGAAAGCAGCAAATCTTTTAAAAAAGTCAGACAGAAAACATATCCTACTATAGAAAAATAAAGATAAAAATTCCATCATGTTTGATTTCAGAAACCATGCAGGGAAGAAGAAATTGGAGTGACATAGTTAAAAGTTTGAAAGAAAAAATAAAACATCAACAAAAAAACAAACCTAGAATTTTGTATTTAAAATTATTCCTTAAAAGTAAAGGAGAAATACTTTCTCAAATGAACAGAAATCAAAAGCATTTGTCACCAATTGATCTGCTATTCAAAAACTGTTAAAAAAAGTTCTTCAGACAGAAGAAAAATAATATATATATCAAATTTAAATTTATATAAAGAACAGTTGAGAAGAAATAAATTAAGATAAAATAATCTTTTCATATTATATTCAATTCATGTACTACATAATGGTTTCATCAAAGTAATAGCAACAACGTATCAGGTGATTATACAAACCAAAACCCACCCACGACTATCAAGTCAATTCTGACTCATAGTGGCCCTACAGGACAGAGTAGAATGGCTGCATGGAGTTTCCAAGGAGAACTTGTTGAATCTGAACTACTGACCTTGTTTACATTTTATTTATTTTTTTTTTATTTAAGATTTTTTACATTATAGCCATTTCTGACCTTTATCACATTATAGTCACTAGTCAACTGTTTTTGACAAAGGATCAAAAACTGTCTTCTCAACACTGGTACTGAAAAGGACAGCCAAAAATAATCTAGATATTGACCTTACTTACAACCTTCACAAAAAAATAACAGAAAATGTACCACAGACCTAAGTGTAAAACACAAAAACAAAAAACTTCTAGAGGATAACATAAGAGAAATACTAATTGACCTCAGGATCAGCAGTGAGTCTTTAGGTAGAACACCAAAATCGCAATAAAAAAAAATAAAAAAAAAAAACCTTTGCTCTGCGAAAGCCATTGTTAAGAGAACTTGAACTCAATGATAACAAAACAAACAACCCAGCTAAAAAGATCTGAATAAACACCTTACCAAAGATTATATACAGAAGAATAAACATATTAAAAGAAGCTCAACATCATATATTATTAGAGAAATGAAAATTGAAACAACAGTGGGACACTGTTACATATGTATTATATTAGCTAAAATCAAAAACACTGACAACATGAAATACTGGCAAGATGTGAAGCAAAAGGAATCCTTTTCCATCGCTGATAAGAATACAAAATAATACATACACTTTAAAAGACAGTTTAGCAGTTTCTTATAAAGCTAAACATTGTCTTACCATACTATTTAGCAATGACATGCCTTAGTAGATACTGAAATTATTTGAAAACTTATGCACTTATAAAAACCTATGCAGGATGGTTGATAGCAGCTGTACTCACAACTGTCAAAACTGAGAAGCAACAGAGATGCCCTTCAGCAGGGGACTCGATCAACAACGGCACTTTCATACAATGGAGTGTTATTAAACGGTAAAAACAAATGAGGTGTATCAAGCAATAAAACACAGACTAGAACCTTAAAAGCATATGCGAAGTAAAAGAAACCAGTCTAAAAAGTCTACGTACTCTGTGATTCCAACTTAACAACATTGCGGAAAAATCAAACCTGTGTGTATACACCCAAAATTAAACACACTACCCTGAGTTCATTCCAACTTACAGTGTCCCTGTGAACAAATGACAAAAATAAAGAGAGTGAAAAAGATCAGTGGGTGACAGGAATGCGGATGGGAACTACAGGACGAACACACAGAGTGTAGTTCTAGGGCAGCAATAATATTTGGGCAAATGCTGTAATGGTGGCTACATGCCATTATAACCTTGTCAGAACTGCAGAACTGTACAACATAAAGTGTGAATCCTAATGCAATTAAGGCCTTTAGTTATAAATGATGTAAATTTATCAGTATTGATTCATCAGTCCTCACAAACATACTTCATCTATTAAGGATGCTAATAATGGCGAACTGTGAGCACGTGAGAAGACATATTTGGAACTTTGTGATTTCTACTGAATTTTCCTGTAAATCCCCAACTCCTCTGAAGAACATCTATTATTTTTTAAAAAAAGTAAACCCCACTACACTTTACAAAGGTTATATACCCATGGTAATTAAAAATCAAAAAACAAACCAAAAAACAGTGGCTGGATGACCACGTAGGGAAATTTAAACTGTTGTATAGGGTTGCTATGAGTCAGAATCGACTCCATGGCAGTGTGTTTGGTTTTCGTGATTTGGTGGAGAGATTCATGTCACAACAAAACCTTTTTGACTAACAGGTACTCATTCAAAGAAGTCTATTACATAATGTATGAACATCTCTGTTTTCAAATACGAGTTTAAATTCAAATATGTTTTCTCCTTTAGAAGAATTAAAAAAAAAAAATCACTGCCGTCAAGTCGAGTCCAACTCATAGCAAGCCTAGAGGTCAGAGTAGCACTGCCCCATAGAGTTTCCAAAGAGCACCTATCGGATTTGAACTGCTGACCTTTCAGTTAGCAAACGTAGCACTTAACCCACTATCCACCAGGGTTGTCAATTGGGGGAAGAAGACAGTGGCCATTTTGAGTATTCAAAGAATAGCTTTATAAAGGGTCATTAGATTCAGTTTACTAGTTTATTTTACCCATGGTGCCAAATTTCAAATTAGAAAGACTGAAGCAGAGGAAGACTTATTTGTAGTTAGCAACAGTCATCCCCTCATGTACTGACCTTTGCAGTTACGTTTGTACATCTCTCTGCACTGGAGACAATGCACTGTCATGTGTGGCAGTAAGACATGGCAGTAATAAGAGCTTCTTCTGGAGCCACACAGCCAGAAAAATTATGTAATCTTCTAAGCTCTCAGATGCCTTATCTGTAGAATAGATATAACAAGATCTACTCTACAGGGTCAAAACGAAAATAGTGCATGCAATTCTCTTAACAAACATGATGCATCACAGTATCTTAATCTTTTAAATCTTCTTAACAGGTAAGGATGACTTTGTACATGTATTTCCATTCCACTAAATGTCTCACTCAGCATTTTTTAATCTCGTCAAATAGTTAACGAACAATGCCATTCAATTATGTTTTATGATATAACAACATGTTTTTTAAATGTATTCATATCATGAGTTGGATCCGACTCGACGGCACTTGGCTTGGCTTGGCTTGGCTATTCTCACAAAATCTCTACAGAGTAGGTACTTGTAAGGTGCCCTCCAGTCAATTTCCACTTACAGTGGTCCTACGCACAACAGAAGAAAACACCATGTGGTCCTGTGTCATCCTCATGATCATTACTAGATTTGAGCTCATTGTTGTAGCCACTATGTTAATCTGTCTCATTGATGATCTACCTCTTTTTTTTCCATTCATTTTTTTTTTTATTATGACTGAGTGAAAATTTACGTTTCCCTATACATTTACATGCCCACCTATATGCAGCTTCCATCTTCCTTGGAAACTCTATGGGTAGTTCTGACCCTATGAGTCAGAATCGCTCAGTGGCACTGAGTTTGTTTTTTTCCTACATTGCCATGCCTGATGTCTTTCTGCAGGGGCTGGACCCTCCTAATAACATGTCTGAAGTACATGAGATGAAATCTTGCCATCCTGGCCTCTAAGGAGCATTCTGACTGTACATCTTCCTAGACAGATTTGATCTTCTCTCTACAATATATCATTATTCTTTACCAACAGTATAATTCAAATACATCAACTCTTTTTCAAATTTCTTTATTTACTGTCCAGCTTTTACATGCATATGAGGAAATGGAAAATATCATGGCTTGGGCCAGGAGAAACTTAGCTCTCCAAGTGACATCATTGCTTTTACACGTTTTCAAGAGATCTTTTGCAGAAGATCTACCCAGTGTTCTATGTTGCTTTATTTCTTGACTGCTGCTTCCCTGGGCATTGTTTATGGATCCATCCAAGTAAGAGAAAGTCTTTAAGTCAATCTTACCTCTATTTATCATGATGTTTATTGGTCCAGTTGTAAGGATTTTTGCTTTATACTGGGATATCATCCATAATAAGCACTGTGGTCTTTGTTCTTCACCAGTAAATGCTTCAAGTTCTCTTCACTTTTCAGCAAGCAAGATTGTGTCACCTGCATGATGAAGGCTGTTAATGAGTCTTCCTCCAATGGAGATGCCATGTTCTTCATCATGTAATTCAGTTTCTTGGATTGCTCACTCAGTATATAAATTGACTGAAGTATAACAAAAAAATACAACCCTGATGCACATCTTTTCTGATTTTAAACTGCACAGTATCCTCTTTTTCCATTTCAATGACTGCCTCTTTGTCTATTTACAGATTTCACATAAGCACAATAAAGTTTTCTGGAAGTCCCATTCTTCACAATGTTATCCAGTTTGTTATGAGCCACACAGTCAAATGCGCTTGTATGGTCAATAAACTACAGGTAAACAGCTTTCTGGTATTTTCTGCTTTCAGCCAAGAAAGATACATAGGTCCATCTAATATTCACAAGTGATATCTCTCATTCCTCATCCTTTTCTGAATTGGCCTTGAGTATCTGTCAGTTTTCTGTTGACTGTACTGCTTTAACTATTTTTGAACTATACCTTAAGCAAAATTTTACTTGCATGTGATATTAACAACATTGTCTGATAATTTCTTCAGTTCTTTTGAAGTAGTTGTCCTCCAGATTTCTTACCATGAATCAGAGGATGCTTTTGATGTTCCATCAATTCCTAGAGCTTGTCTTGCACCAAGACTTCCAGAGCAACTTGGAGTTCTTCTTTTAATATCATTGGTTACTGATCTTATATCAACCTCCTGAAATGCTTGAAAGATACACACTACCATCATTTTTTTGGATGAAGTAGCTCAAGCTCTGAGAATTTATGGTGATCACCCAGCTTCTTAGTAGTAATGTCTGCATTTAATTCTAGTCTAAATCAAAACCCTGCCTACTCTGCTTTGCAACTCTACTGTTACTGCCTGTTAGATGACTGGTAATAGGGATTTCTGGTTTCACCAACCACCTGGGAGATTTCCATTGATCACAATATTCTGTCCTTTTATTTCCTTTTCATGCTATTTGATGATGCATCTCTGTCACACTTTGGGAGCTAGATAGCCGGCTGCTCCCGGTTGTTACACAGCAAAACAGAGTAAAAGACAAGACTATGAAAGTGTGTTTCCTGGCAATTATTTTGAAGTGGAAGTATATTACCTATTGAGTTTAATTTTTAGATTCATCATTCTTGGACAAGACACAAACTCATCATGAACAGCATCCATCTCTCAGCGTCTCTTCCTAGGAGGCTAAAACTAAATTGTGTGTGTGTTTGAAGATTCTCCCACAGCCTTGAGTCTGGGATTTTAACCAAATAAAAAATCATTATGACATTTCTCTAAAAATTTTGAAAATATTTAACCTCATAGCTAATTGATGCTATATTAATATATACTGGAGAGATACTTCTGTCTATATAGCTAAATATGTCCTTCAACTTTTTACGGAACACTTTGTGCATGCATTTTAGCTACAGAGTTATTAGTGATTTCATGTAAAATGAAACCTTGAAAATTAGTCTAGTTCTGAGTATTATTTCCAGTGTAGAGTGATTTCCTCCATTACCAAACACGTTTCTGATTCGAGATAGTAAAATGCAGATTTTGATATGTAAGATGCGCCTAATAATGCTATCATTAAATTACTCTCTTTTCCTATATCTTAACTCAGGAAACTGTTATGGACTCTACAGAATAATCTTTTATAATCAATATACCTGTTATTCTCAAAAACAGAATTTTGTGATTGAGTTAAATAGGAAATGATGTTATTATCATTTATGAGACAGAGGATTACCGCATTCTCCCAAACCCAGGATAACATTGCTATGTTTTAACTGAACTTCTTCCTTGGGTAATATTTCTGCCTTTTCCATTTTGTAAAATTATTTTACATTTTTTAAGGCAAAGTAATCACGGCATTGCCTCAAGTGTCACATCAGGTACCTCCAAAAGGCAAATGAATGTCATTATAGCACCCATTAGGGAACTCACTTTGATTAAAGAGGACATCCATGCCCAAGGACAGCTGCTGTCATCAGTTCTCAGGCTGAAGCAACATGCGGCTTGTGGCACGAGAGTAGGAAAGGGCTTGTTCCATTGTATGGAAACACAGGCTTTAATCTCCAGGGGAAAATACACTTAGATATGGAAATAGAATATTAAATGGGAAAGCAAAGCAATAAAACAACAAAAGGACTTGCAATTTGTTGAAGCAAATTTAAAATACGTCCATTTCCCATTAGGCAATAAAAGAACAAAAATGAGGGATATCGATGCCTGTGCACAGCAATGGGATCCCACGGAGTGAGTTTAGTAGTTACACGCGGACTGACTGAGACAAGCCTACTAGCCAAGAGTTTTCAAAGGCCAGTTTTGTATGCTCTATCGGTTCCTGGAGTTACAGGGGCTTTATTTCAGAACAAAATAGATTCTGAAACTGAAGTCACATCCTGTTATTACAAGAGATCATAGATAACCATCAGGGCTAGAAAAACATTTGTAGCAATTCTAAAGACCAAAGGAGAAGAGGATAGTTTTATTAGTGAGACCCAAAGCCAACTCCAAAGCCAAGACTCTTGAATATGCGTTTTAGCTCAGCATTCAAAAAATCTGAAATTGGCCCATTTTTCTACCTCATTGTTTTTCTAATTGAAAAGACAAGCAAGGCACATGAGATGCATTATCTATTAGGAACAGAAACACTCCATTAATTCAATATGCTAGTTAAACCTTTACATGTCTAATTGACAGGAAATGTAAAGTTTAAAATCTGGGAAAGTGATAGCCTGCACTTACAGTGCTGGGGATATTAAACAGCTCTCTGCCTGCATGTACCGCAGTTTCCCCAGAAAGCCAGGCTATTGCTCTTTTAATTGAACTGAAGAGGAAAGGAAACAAGGATGTCAGACCGCTCCCATTGATGAGTGTCACATCCAATTGCCACCCTTACCAGAGGGAATGAAACTAGGTTAAGGGGACAGGTTCTGTATTTTTAAAAATTACCTGCCATGTATTTTTTTCCCAAATGTCAGGTGGCGGCCTCTATTAGAGGTACACCATTAATCAAACTAATGAGAACTATGGATGTAACCATTCCTTAACAAAGACATAATGTCTCAATGGGGAAAAAAATAGAACAGAAGAATTTTATGAAGTAGGGCTTCTGTCATGAACACTTGGGTTTGAATCAGACCACAGTATGCAAATCAGGGCCTCCCAACCTTTACCATAGTTTAATGTTCCCTAAAAAAAGGGTCATATTACTGAATCAAAATCAGTTTTACTTATTGTTAAGAAAAAAAAAAAATCATACATGCTTTTCCACAATCAGACACTTTGAGCCATTCTTAATAATCTAAATCTCATTGGTCATCCTTCAAGTTTTAAAAAAGCTGCTGAAGAGAGAAGTGTATCTAGGCAGATGTGACCATGGATCACCCCTGGTAGTGTAGTGGTTAATAGTTACGGCTGCTAACCAAAAAGTTGGCAATTTGAATCTACCAGCCACTCCCTGGAAAACCTACATGACACTGCACTCTGTCCTATAGGGTTACTATGAGTTGGAATAAACACAACAACAAAAGAGTTTTTTCTCTTTTTAACTTATTTTTCTACTCACTCTGAGCTCTTACGATTTTATGCTAAGTCAGGACTAGCAGGAATACTTGCAAGTCAGGATTCCATGCTTTCAGGCCTAATGAAAAGTAAGAAGTTCCTCAGTAGCACTTCCCAACAGATTATACTGAGCTGCGGGGAGAGAAGAAAATGAGGAAAGTCAGATCACTAACACCTAGCAAGTAGCTGCAGCTCACGTCACGGACAGAGGTTGTCTCAGCAGACAGCATGTCTTCCAGGACATCCTTGACCAGTCCTCTTTGAAGTGGAAAACTGCTGTCCACCTTTACAGACATAAATGATTTTAAATTTTGTTTATGAGTTTGGGGAAGTGTTTTTATTCAAGGCATTAACTTAAAATCTGAGATCAAGTTAAACAGAAGTTTCCACCAAAATCTGGCATAACGTATTTCAGGTGAAATCACAAACTTTTTGGGGAAATTCTTTATAAATAATCATACAACTTTTTAATTACAGAATATGTAGTCATATGGGAACATTTCCTGCTTAATTTCTATTTAAGTGAATAAACAGAGAGAACAGCTTAGTTTTTGATGATACTGAATTAACAGATTTTTATATATTTGTACAAAAGGTATTTCATGATTAGCCAGCCTTGCCAAGTGCCATCGAGTCAGATCTGATATAAAGTCATATTGTACAAAAATAAATATACATAAGTGCTAATGCCAAGTGCCAAGCCAAGTGTCATTGAATCGGATCCGACTTGTGGAGACCCTAGGGGCCAGGGTAGAACTGACCCCCAGAGTATTCAAGAAGTGCCTAGTGGATTTGAACTGGCGACCTTGTGGTTAGCAGTGGTAGCACTTAACCCACTATACCACCAGGATTTCCCTCTTACCCTTAATTCTGACTTTATAAGTAAAACAGTAATTTTATCTTGTTTACTAAACTTATTTAAGTGCTAATAAGTTTAGTAAACAAGATAAAAGTGCTGTTTTACTTATAAAGTCAGAATTAAGGGTAGGAGGAAGTAAGAGAAAACAAAAAGCTCTACCTAAAACACACCATGAAACTTTTGTTCTCTAACCCAGGGAAATATCTGATCACCCTTCTTCTCTGACTGTTGTTAGGTGCCACAGAGTCTGCTGCAGCAGAACAAAACACTGCCCGGTCCTGCACTGTCCCCATATTCAACTGTGAATTGGATTGTCTTGATTCATAGGGCTTTCAATAGCTGATTTTTGGAAGTAGATCAACCAGCCAAATAACACCAGTAAGTAATAATAAATACTAATAAGTACCGAGCGCTTATTTGGGATCTGGCTGTATTCTAAACACTTAATTTTTAATTTTTTAGCAGTTCTCTGAGTAGGTACTGTTTGTTCTGTTTTAAACAAGTAAGAAAACTGAGGCAGAAAGAGATGAGCTAGAGCCAGTACCAGTCTCTGTCTAGTAGATTCTGAGTCATGCTGAAGCCATGCCTGTCAGAATAGGCCTGTGCTCTAAAGGGTTTTCAGTGACTGGGTTTTCAAAAGTAGATCACCAGCCTTTTCTTCTAAGGCACCTCTGAGCAGACTCTGACCTCCAGAGTTTCAGAAAGCAACAGAGTATGTGACCCATTTGCACTATCCAAGGATTCCAGAGAGAGATTAAAGTCAGCACACTTCATACAGTAACAAAACAATGAAACCACATTCAGGCCTCTGAGCCTCTCCTTACTCTGTCTGCTACCGAGCAGAAAACAAACACATAAACAAAATGCTGTTGAGTAAATTCTGAATCATAGCAATCCTACAAGACAGAGCGCTATGGTTTGCCCGACATGATTTCCAAGGCTGTAATTTTTATGGCCTCCACTGGGATTAGAGGAAGCCTAGTTAACAAGGTACAATAAGTCAATGACACAACCTTGTTTCTTTGAAAGTGAAGAGGACTGGAACCACGTACGAACGAAAATCAAAGACTGCAGCCTTCAGAATGGATTACATCTCAACATAAAGAAGACAAAACTCCTCCTAACTGGGCCAAGGAGCAATATCTTGATAAATGGAGAAAATAGTGAAGTTGTCAAGGATTTCATTTTACTCAGATCCACAATCACTGCCTATGGAAGCGGCAGTTAAGAAATCAAATGAAGTATCTTATTGCATTTGGAAAATCTGCTGCAAAAAAATCTCTTTCAAGTGTTAAAAAACAAAAATGTCACCTTGAGGGCTAACATGTGCCTGACTCAGGCCATGGTATTTTCAACTTCCTGATATATATGCAAAAGCTGGACAATGAATAAAGAAGTCCAAAGAAAAATTGTTACCTTTGAATTATGGAGCTGGCAAAGAACACCGAAGGTACCATGGACTGGCAGAAGAATGAACAATTCCATCTTGGAAAAAGTACAGCTAGGATGATGAGACTTTATAGCATGTACCTTAGACATATTATCTGGAAGGACCAGTGTCTGGAGAAGGACATCATGCTTGGTAAAATAGAAGGTCATTGAAGAAGAAGTACCTTGATGAGATGGGCTGTCACAATGGCTGCAAAAAATGGACTCAGTCATAGCAGTAACTGCGAGGATGTAGCAGGATCAGGCAGCATTTTGTTGTGTTGTAAATAGGGTCACTAGGAGATGGAATGGACACCTAACAAAGACATTAGTCTTTACTGAGAGAAAGGTAAGTCTGTTTGCCTTTGTTAAGTGTATAGCTGTAGAAACTCTTTGGGGTAGTTCTACTCTGTGCTTTAGAGTTGTTATGCATCAGAATCTATTTGATAGCAAGGGGGAATCTTTATGGAAGTCTACTGCCACATCTTATCCCATGGAGAAGCTGGTGGTTCTAACTTCTGACCTTTCACTTAGCAGTGAAGCACTGAACTTCTGTTCCGCCAGGCTTCCTTTTGCTCTTGAACAGAAAGCGCAGTTCTTCTTAGAATCTGAACAAAAGATAACTATTCATCACAACTCATTAAAATTCTTCTCATGGTAAGGTGTTTTAACCAGATTGCTTTTCCAGTATCAACTATGAGCAGTCCTATTAGCCACATGGACCTTATACAACAGGAGGACTTACCTACCTGTAAACAATCATCTCATTTGTTTCTTCAGAGCTTCAGACACACAAATGAACACAGACAGAAGTCAAGGAACTTAAACAATTATTGACTTGCTTTCTCAGACAGGCTTTTTGGGGAGGAAAAAAAGGAGAGCAAAAAGTCAGCTGTGGCAACTTTCCACCTTCTTTCCTGGCTCTCTCACTTTCTGGTTTCACTGCATTTCAAGAAAAACCAAACTCATTGCCATAGCAACCCTACATGACAGAGTAGAACTGTCCCATAGAGTTTCCAAGGAGCACCTGACCTTTTGGTTAGCATCCCTGAAGAACCTAGCAAATCCACTACCCTTAGCTGTCTACTCTCTTCTTCAACATCACATGAATTTTACCATCTTGGCCAGAGTTTTCTTCGACAAAAGCACCTTACTCTTAAAAACTAATTCTTTATTCATTCTTCTTTCCTTATTACTACTCCACTGCTATTGTCATGCAAAATTTCTTGCTTAGCATATACCATTTGACCCAAGCTGGCTTTACATCCCATACCATTAGTACACAGTTAAAGAACATTTCACCACCATGGAGAATAAGGCTTTAATCCATTTTATCTCATGTGTTTAAACTGATTGCTTGGACTGTTGCTTAGATTTTCTTCATCATAGTGAAAGTAAACTCCTACACAGCTCTGTGAGGAACCTTTCCAGCCATCCAGTTTTTGCTAAATTAAAACTGTATGTGTTTGTGTCTACATCTCATTTTAATATATGCTTATTTGGGACAGAAAGAAAACTGATTTCTAAATGCTTATACATGTGAATTGATAATGCTGCTGTATCATTTTTTTCTTGTTAACATGGCAAAAGGAATCACGAAGTAAGTGGAATAGTTTTGTTATTCCATCACACATGCAGAGGTTCTACTATTTAGAAACTCCAAGGCATCTGGAGAATACAATCTAGTTTCCTCTCTGGGGGGCTTGTTCCAAGAAAGAAAGCAAACATTGCCCTCCAGTGCATTCCAACTCACAGTGAAGCAACCATATAGGACAGAAGAGAGCTGCCCCATAGGGTTTCAAAGGCTATAAATGTTTCCGGAAAACTGCCACCTAGTCTTCTCAAGGACTGCCTAGTGAGTTCGAACCAATGACCATTTGGTTTGAAGCTGAGTGCTTTAGCCAGTGTACCATCAAGGCGCCTCATAGTCGTCTATAAAGACCTCAACATTGGTCTTTGGAAATTTCCTTAGCAAAGTATAGTTTAAAATGAGGGTCAATCCTGAATCACCCAACACTGAAATTTCCCTGAGTACTAAAGATAAAGTTTAAAGGTAGGTCTCATTCAGGGTTTAGGAGATGGTAGGCTCGTGGACTATGTGACATCAGGCTGCCTGTGTTTATCTTTACCATCTCTATTTCTTCCAAGATAAATGACTGTATCCTGTGGGCCTTTGAAAATGCTGAGTTGGTCTGTGTGAGTAGAGACGAGAGTTTTTCTAACAGATAGCTTTAGCTATCCACCTGACAGCAAAGGAACATGTTGGCAGGAAACAACACGGCACAGCAGGATACCCTGGTTTGAACAAAATGTTTTTATGCAATGTGTTACCAGGGGAATTACTTTGCATGTTGATGCGACCGCCTACACACATAAGGCCAATATTATTTCCTGACCAAATGAGTTTTTCCTCCTAATATTTTACAAATACACCCTAGGTCTAGTTTCTAAATAATTTAATAAACAGTTGTGATGGCTTACATACAGAACCAAGATTTTGAAACAGTGCTAGCAAGAGGTGTGCTGGGAAATGCTACTGGATTTCCTTTCCTACTAAAAAGCACTTAGTTTTGAATTACTATCATTATGTTTGTATAGCACACTCTTTATATCAGAAAATTGGGGGGGACTCTATAACATGCATTTACTAGTTAATTCAACATAATTTTGTCGAGCTCCAAATATGGCAAAGGGACTGTGCATGATTAGCAGTGAGATGATCCTGTTTAGTAAAAGAAATATATCTGTATGTAGATTTTAATGTAAGGTAGTGTTGCGAGAAATACAGGTGAAGTTATATGACAGTTCAGTGGGGGATAAGATTACTTCTGACTCGGAAGAACAAGAAAATTATTATATGAAAAGTGGCATTTTAACCTGAGTATCCAAATAGTTTCTGTTTATTTCTTCATTTTTCACTTATCTATATATTCAATACGGATCAGAAACCCTGGTGCTGTAGTGGTCAACAGTTCAGCTGGTAACCGAAAGCTAAGCAGTTTGAATCCACCAGGTGCTCTTTGCAAACCCCACAGGGTGGTTCTCTGTCCTCTAGGACTACAGTGAGTCTAGCTGACTCGCCTCATCAGGTTTGTTTCCACCACTAGTCACAAGGTTTTCCCTGGCTAATTCTTTTCAGAAGTAGACTGCTGGGTCCTTCTCCCTAGTCTGTCTTAGTCTGGAAGCTCAGCTGAAACCTGTCTGCCATGCTTGACCTGGCTGATAAATGAATACCCATGCCATAGCGTCCAGCGCAGCAACGTGCAAGCCCCCAGCACAACAAAGTGACAGACAAATGTGGAGTAAAGCAGAGGGTCAGTGTAGAAGAGGAAGACCCTCAAAAAGATAGATTGCCACAGCAGCTGCAACAATGAGCCTAAGCATAAAAATGATAGTGGGCATGGCTCAGGACTGGGCAGTGATTTGCAAAGGGTCACTGTGAGTAGGAACTGACTCAATGGCATCTAATCACAACATAAAGTTTAACAAGACAGGAGACTAGGTTTCTTCATAACCTGATTCTCCCCCCAAAGCTTTGTGATTTTGGACAGGCCATGTATCACAGTCTCTTCATTTGTAAAATACAAATAAAAATATAGTGTTTCCTTTGCAGGGTTATTAGTAGGACAAAGAGTAAAGAAACTTTGTCATAGGTTGAATTGTGTCGCCCCACCCCCCAAAATGTGTAGCAGTTTGGCTGGGCTATGATTCTCAGTCTTGTGTGGTTGGCCCCTAATTTGTGATTATAATTTTTGCATACATTGTAAATCCTAATCTCCGCATGTGGTTAATGGGGCAAGACTGGATTATATTAAAGAGGATTACAGTGGAAGTGGAACACCCTTACTAAGGTCGCCTCCCTGTTCCCACATGAAGGGAGTTTCCTTCGGGTATTGATTGCACTGCCGTTTAAGGGATAAAAGAAAAGGAAGCTAGCAGAGAGAGTTTTGGACTTCGACTTCATATCACCAAAAACTCAGCTGTGGGAGCACACCATGTCCTTTAGACCTGAGATTCCTGCACTGAGATGCTCCCGGACCAAGAGGAGATTATGACAAGGACCTTCCTCCAGAGCAGACAGAAAGGGAAAATCTTCCCTGGAACTGGCACCCTGAGTTCAAACTTCTGGACTACAGGACTGTGTAAAATTACCAAGCTGTGGTATTTCTGTTATAGATGCATTAGAGGACTAGCACAAACTTATTCATTTAGAATAGATAGCACCTAGCACAGCTGATACTCAGCACATGTTAGCTCCTTTTATTAGCAATGCATGCATAACGGTTAACCACTCAGCTGCTGGGTGGTTCAAACTCACCCAGAGGCTCTATGAGAGAAAGATCTGGTGATCTGCTTCTTTAAAAACTACAATCCAGGAAACCCTATAAAGCTGTTCTACTCTGCAGCATGAGGTCACTTGGAGTCAGACTAGACCGTGTCACCTAACAACAGAAACACACACATTTGAGGCAACAGGGCCTTCCAGATGAAAAGAGTGATTTCTGCAGATTACTGGGGCAGTAAGTCATGAGATGCTCATGTGTTTAAGACTACATGTGTATTTATATGGAGTCCTGATAATGTAGTGGCTAAACATTAGGTTACTAACCATGAGGTCAGCAGTTCAAATCCACCCAGTGCTCCTTGGAAACCCTTTGGAGCAGTCCTACCCTGCACTATTTAGGTCCCTATGAGTCAGAATCAACTCAACAGCAACAGATTTTTTTTTTAATACACATTCATATACACACATATACTTCAACACATACATGTACAAATTTATAATTATGTGCATATGTATGCATTGACTTGTGCATTTGGAATCAGCGGCATCTACTGTTGAAGACATTAATTAAATGTGTAGGTAGCCACATATACACATATACTCATTTTTACATATGTTTCCGTATTGAACATTTACCTAAGAAATGACGCAATGAAGTGTTGGTTTTGAATCACAGAGCTGTCAATTCTTAAGCTGTGGCAACTGTGAAATTTTAAATTCTCTGTAAGCTAACTTTTTCATCTTTTATATAATAATTCCCACTTCATTAAGTTTTTGTAGGGAGTAAACGACAGGCACAATGCCCATGAAGATAAGGCACAATGCCAGCGTTAGGTAATAATAAGAAATGACACTGGAAACAGACATGGGGCACAGACACTGAGGCGACATTTGACCAGGTTCTTAATTACCTTGTGCTGCTGTAACAGAAATACCAAAAGTGGATGGCTTTAACAAACAGAAGTTCATTCTTTCACAGTTTAGGAAGCTAAAGAAAACCACTGCTGTCGAGTCAACTTCAACTCTTAGAAGGCTTGAAATCCAAATTCACAGTGTCAGCTCCAGGGGAAGGCTTTCCCTGTCTATCAGCTCTAGGGGAAAGGCACTGCCATCAGTGTTCCCCTTGATTAGGAGCTACTCTGTGTAGGGACCCTGGTTCCAAAGGACATGGTGGTATAAAGTCTCCATGTCTCCCTGCCCAACTGTTTCATGTCTCAAAAGAAACCGGTTTAAAACATAATCGAATCTTGCAGATTGAGTCCTGCCTCATTCATATAACTGCCCCTAATTCTACCTCATTAACATCATAGAGACAGGATTTACAACAGATAGGAAAATCATATCAGATGACAAAATGATGGGCAGTCACACAGTATTGTGAGTCATAACCCAGCCAAACTGATATACATATTATGGGGGAACACGGTTTAATCCATGACACCAGGCCTTGAAGCCCAGGCTGCATAAGTCGGTTTAACTATTTAGACTAAAGACCCCAAGCAGCCTGCTTTCTATATCCAGGAAAAGATGTGTAGAAAACTAAAAATCTTGATGTAGAAAATACATTTTGTCCCACCCACACAATGTCTTAAAAATTAGGAAAACTGACATGTATTTTTTCCTTGAAAACGTGACAAAGATAAGCCTGTATCCAAACAAGGAAACAAGTTGAAATTACTTGATGGCACAAGAAAATAGCTAAGATCAAGTTGCTTCTGTCCGTTATTTGGATCCTGTATGTGCCAGAGTCTCTACCCACCCTCACTGTCCTAACTCCAGCCCACTTCACTGATTCTGTTTCCCATTTGGCTTTTAGGCACTTGACTTTGTGACCTTTCTGGACAATGAGTTGTTACTGATTAGAGTTTTGTTCAGTTATATTTTCTCCACGCAATTTGTGGAATTGATTAGGAAAACGGAAGGTTGGAGGTAAGTAAAGCAGCAGGTTCTCAGGAGTAGAAAAGAGTGAGAAATTGGTCCAAGTTAATGCAAAAGTAGCCAACAAGAAGGGGATATGAAATACACTGCAAAGGAATAATCAAGAGAATTTTAATAACTGGTAAGAAACAAACAAAAATAAAATCAACACAACTCAGCAATGCATGGCATACTTAATACAAATGACATAAACTAGGGAATGTGTAGAGATGAAAGTGATTTCAGCTTTAGGGACATTAAATTCAGATATTTCAATTTAAGCAATTTTCTATAATCATGACTCAGGTTAAAAACCCATGCTGACCCTCATAAATATATGCCAATCCTAATCAATAACAATAAACTGCGAGCCCTTCAGGGCAAGGGTGGTATTACGTCTATCTGCGTAATCTCAGATTCTGGCAAAAAGTATACCCTCAGTAAATATTTATTAAATCAAATTACAGGGAATATACATTTTTAATCAGTCTTTAAAATGCAAGCACATTTTTATAGATCTTACCCATATTTTCCATAATTAAGACATAATGATTTTGTCATTTTCAAATCTACAATTTAATGCATTTTCAGATACAACCATGTTCTTCCACTTAAAGCGATGACTTACAGGAATTTTATGAGACTTCGTTGAATGATATTTATGAGAACTCCAAGCCATGTTTAGAAGTCCATTAAAAGACACATTTTGGTGTTAAAATTTCCATAGAGGCAATTCTGTCAAGCTAGTGGAGTAGAATTCCACTAAATTGTTCCTTTGTCCTGAAGATCCCATGAGCTAAGTAGCACCCTGGGGATTTAATTCATTCAAAGTAGTTGAAAGGAGGCAGAAATTAGGAGCTCCCAGTAGAGAAAAAGTGAGGGCTAACTGGGACAGTCTCTTCATTTTCTTTGTGTTTTCCTCCAGGCCTCTGAATGCTAACCACAAACAACCAACTCCCAAAAGGGGTCAAGAGACAGAAGAAGAAAGGAGCTAGAAGTTTCTATTATCACAAAGCAAAAATTTTTTACAAAAATCACCAAAATTGTATGCATTGTTGTTTAGCCAGGGGAGCATTTATGAAAGAGTTCCCACATTAGTTGTTTACTTGCTTGCATTGCTGTGTCTGTGTTAATACAAATGTTCTTAATTCAAAGCAAAACGGAGAAGTCAAGAAATGTGCAAAATGAGCCACTGAATTTGAGATGAGATTGCTAGTTTTCAGCCTCTCTACAAAGGGCAAAAAATCTACTGCTTAACTTCTACTGATTCAGTGTTATGGATTGCTGGAGATCTGTTTTTTTTTTTTTTTTTACTGAAAATGCTTTCTCTGAAAAATAGGTCTAATACCACATCTTTTCACATTTACACATGCTGTTCCTTCTGCTTTGCCCTGTTCCTTGTAATCTAGAAAACTTCTACTCAACCTTCAAAACCCATTTCAGGTCCCACATACTCACTGATGTTTTTCTTAATTCCATTTTTCAGATTTATTAGGTATCTACAACAACTCTATTTCTATATTTAGTATGATTACTTGAGAGTACATCCACTAACTGTGATTTCTCATTTCAGGTTTATTTCATAGTAATTTCTGTCTTTCAAAATCTAGTACGGTGCCTGTAACACAACAGCTTCTCAGTAAGAGCATATAGAATAAATGACTGAGTTAAAAAAAATGAATATCCTCTGTACATCCACCACCCAATACCAAACTGAATCCGTTGCTATCAAGTCGCTTCTGACTCATAGTGACCCTATCTGACAGAGTAGAACTGCCTCATAGAATTTCAAGGAAGGACTGGCAGATTTGAACTGCCGGTCGTTCGGTTAACAACTGTAGCATCTGACCATTACACCACCAGTATTTCCACCATCCAATACAGCACCTATTATTTAGATTAAAAAACAAAGCAAAACAAAACAAAAAAACAAACCCAGTGCTGTCAAGTCGATGTCAATTCATGTTTAGATAGGACTTAGTAAAAATTGGCTCAGCTCAGTATCATGCGTCAATTGGTCAGCCAAGAAGTATAAAGAATTATAATCTGAGGTATCACTCAGTTGTAACTCTACAGCCACTGTTCCCTGGAACCATGACCCAAACAAATGTGGGATAGTCTACAACAGGTCAGCTGCAGAGTCTTTGAGTTCACCCTTTTCTTGAACTATAAGATCTGATGCTTAAATTTAAGCTCCTTCATGCTTCTTATCATTAAATACTCCCCAGTGAGTATCAAGTTTAGGCATATAGAAGTTCTATAAATCACCTTCACTGCCCAGAGTCCCTTTTGAAAAATGTAACTTGGTTGTATATTTCCCAATGTGCAGTCTGTCAGGTCAAACTGCAACCCGTTTCATTTTCTTTCAGTAAACTCAAATCCCTGAACTGCCAAGTTCCTTGCAAGGAAATATGGCAATTAGAAGGCAAAATAACTTTTATTCAATCAATATACATTTGCTGACAAATAGCATTTGTATAATCTCTGGCTTTCCCTGGTGGATCTTGAAGAATTTTTTCTTTTTAATTTTTTACTAGTGAGGTCACTGGGAAGACCCTTAATCATAATTTTTGTTTTGCTTTCAGAATGGAGTAAGTGAATTTGGAGTCTGTCTTAGTTCTAGGAGAAAAGCAGTTGATTTATAAAATGGAAAAATCTAACCCAACTCTGGAGGAGTTGCCATAGTCACTTAAACCCCTGAAGAAAAATAAAAAGTCCTTTATAAGAAATGCATATTGGCCTCTGGAAGATGTTAAAATTGGATAAGGTATTTTTAAATACTGCATCCTAAAATATATAAAGAACAATAATCATCCTCGTAGTACAGCAACCATAGCTTTGAATCATGTACTCATAACAGAAACTTAAAATTAATAATAATCTCTAAAATTTGCTTTACACTTTTAAGACACTCAAAGCACTTAGAGAACACAGGTAATATTTATGACACATTGAAAAAAAATCACTCTTTCATTTGATGATGGGGTGGCAATGAGGTGAAATTAATTTTATGAAAAAATGGCTGGCTTTACAGAAACACGTTCAGAGTGTCTCGTGTTAGAAAAATTTCATGGTTAATGATACAATTATGAACAACGATTCCCGTAAGCTGTTATCACATTCTAGTCTCTAGCCATTCAGCTGTACCCACAATCCCTCCACCCATACCTGATGCTGCCACTGAACAGTTCTATGTCTTGGTATGCTACATCTACTCCACGGGCTTTGCTGCTGTTTCCACTCTGCCCTTCTAGAAGATAGTAAAGGGTGGAACAAGAAGACAGGTGTTTATAGACTGTTTATGTTCAAAATACCAAGATCAAAATAATGAGAAATAGTTTCTATTTCCAAGGAGCATTTTGTAGTAGTGTCAAGACAGTTATCTCCCCAGGTACATGCCCTACCTAGTAATACATACATACAGTATAGCAAGTATTTAACGAGCCATCTACTCTGTTACTGAGGGATCACAAGGTGCCCACTCTGCTTGGGGCAGGGACATCAGGGAAATCTGGAAAGAGATGCTTCTTGCATGAGCAAATACATGATCCCAGACAGAACTGCTGCTGCATTTATTCATCCATTTATTTAACAAACATGTGTTCTCTACATAGTACCAGATACAGTGATTTAGTGTCCTGTCAATGAGAACTCACAATTGAATACACCTCATAGATGGAAGCCGAAATGACATGCACCTAATAATCAGCAGCTCTTGGCTCAGGCAGGAGCATGTTAAGAAAAGTCTCAGAGAAAAAGTAAAGGAATAATGAGGTGAATACACTTCCAGACCCGTTGCAAATACCATCCATCCATTTATCTGCTTCAACCTTTAATGTCTATCAGGATGCCGTTTTATAAAAATACTCTATAAATCCTCAAGTCCTAAATGTTCATTCCTCTATTAGAAATTCAGAATCTGAGGGAAATTTAGCTTAATACAATATGGATTGTTTTACTTATATCAGTGTTGGTATCCCTAGAACTGGTTGCCCCACGATTCATGTTATTACTAGTTGCTTAATCAAAACAAGGTATTTATATTGTGTCCACTATTTTCATAGTATAATAGAAGGAGGAGAAGCTTTGGAGTCAAAGATTGTAAATCCAGTTCTTTTGACTGATGCAAGTAAAATAATCCATATTACAGGAAACCCTGGTGGTACAGTGATTAAGTACTACAGGTAATAACTAAAAGGTCGGCAGTGTAAATCTGCCAGGTACCCTTTGTAAACTCTGTGGAGCAGTTCTGTCTTACAAGGTTGCCATGAGTCAGAATCCAATCGAGGGCAGTGTATTTGGGTTCTTTGGTTTCTGTATTATAGGCTCTTAACCTTGGGTAAATCTCTCAGAATTGGTTTGGTCATTTAAGAAACATAAAAAGCAAATGACACGCAGAAATGACTTGGGGACTGGAGTAGGTAATACAAATGTCAGTGCTTAGTGACTCTTCCCTTCTAATTTCTGCATGATTGTAAAAAGCCAGTACTACATTTGATTACAATACAGAATTCATTGACATCAAAGAGAACATTAGTATTGTGAAAGAACTGGGTTGTAATCCTCATTCTAAAACTGTATTATTTATCACTCAATTTTCCTCACTTGCAAAGGAAAAAAAAAAATTCTGGTCCAGAAACATTCTTAGTTTTTTTTTTTTTTTTTAAATGGGAATGTATGTAAAAATGCTTTATAAATTATTACACTATAAATATCTGGTACTGTTATTTATCTGTTGGCTATAATAAGTTCTCTCCAGCTTGACTTTAAAAAAAATAAAAAAAAATTCCATGGCCTATAAATTCTACCTATCCTGATAATTTCTAGAGAATCTAATAGTATATACATATATATTTTTTTAGTCTTACAATAGAAAGTTTTCTTTCATTCCTTGAAAAGCTACAGAATCTTGCATAATTTTCTTTGCCTGAGGATATTCTCTAGGGCATTGAATTTGGCAGGCTTCCTTTTTCCTTTCAATGCTTTAACACCAAGTATTGGAATTGGCTTTCACTTTCTTTTATCCTAATTTTCATTTTCCTAAATGCACTTTCCTGGTGTTTTGTTGCAGTGGTAACCACCAATGGTCAGTCACTCTCTGCAGCAGTGCAAACCTGCCTTTAACTAGTTGATCTTTCAGATCAATATACTATTGAGATGCTCTTCTCAGACTCTTATCCAAAATTCACAGTGGAATCTGATCTTATTTTTATGCTTCATTTTTAATGGTTGCTTCTAAAACTCAAGATTCTATTTCTCAGACTGCAGTCTCTAGCTTTTTACAGGTAAATCTTAACAGCCACTAAGGCTTTTACATTAGATTAAACAGAGTGCCTGCAGAGCCATGCGTTTGTGTGGCCATCTCTGAACTCGTCAGGTAAAACCTGAACTTCATGGATTTTAATGGGAAATTATTACATTGGAACCTTGATAATTCATGTTAGTGATGGAAAGTCCTATTTTAAATCACTGAATTTTTCAGTGGTAATTGCAGACAAGTAGAGAAAGAGAACTAAAGGAACTTTGCTGATGTTTCCTCCCTTTTTTAGACTGCCTGCCTGGACTCAGTGGCAGATTCCAATGAGTCTCCTTACGGAAAACAGATAAAGAAAGATACTTTTAATCCTAATTAGTAAATGCCTGATAGCTAGCTCACTGGAAGTGTATGTGGGGGAAGTTATATAACACAAATATGTTAGCAGGAAAATAAGAAATAGTTTATATCATTATATCACTTGAAAATGACAACATTGGTTGCCTTAAACTGGATAGAAGTAGTATTTAACTGTAGATCAAGTCTATTATTCTCACTATCTTTGTTTCCATGAAAATGCATCCAAATTTTGTTTTCTTGCCATCTCTACTCTTGATACCATTTCCCAAGCAACGATCATGTCTTTCTGGCAATTCTGACAACTTACAACGTTTGCTAAGTATCTCTGCTCCTGTCCCTGCCTCTATCACTCTGCCCTCAACAATCAGAGAAAATCCTGGTAAAAACACAAGATGCCATTTGTTGAAGGCCTGCCAATGGCTTTTCACTTCTAGATAACAGTGAATTTAAAATGGTCACCTACAAGGCCGTATGCGACTCCGTGATACCTCTCGCTCATCCCTGACATGAATTCCTACTTGTCTCTCTCTACCCACTCTACTCCAGTCAGACTGGCCTCTCTGCTTTTTGTGGAAAATTTCAAGCACTCTCCCATTTCACAGCATGTGAACTTGATGTTCTGTCTAGTATGAGATTTCCTTAAACGCTCCATGACGTACTCTTTTACGTACTCAGTGCTTGTTCGCTCACCCCCTCAGTGCTGCACTCAGATAACTACCTTCTCAGTGATATGTCTCCTGACCACCTTATCTAAAATACACCCTGTTCTTTTTCCTCTTCCCTGCTTTATTATTTCATCTTTATTGGTATCCAACCTAGGGGTCAGCAGACTGTATCTGTAAAGGGCCAGACAGTAAATTTTTTTTGATCTTGTCAGCCATACAACCTCTGCTGCAAATATTCAGTTCTGCCACTATAGTGCAAAGGCCGTTATAGAAGAAAGCCCATTGCTGTTGAGTTGATTCCGACTCACAGTGACCCGATAGGATACAGCAGAACTGCTCTACAGACTTTCCAATGAGTGCCTCACACATTCACACTACCAAGCTTCCAGTTAGCAGACACAGCGCCTAATCACACCATCTGGGTTTCCAAAAGCAGTCATGGCGATATGTAAATGAAAGAACATGACTATGTTCCAATAAAACTTTATTTACAAAAGTAGGCCATGAGTCAGATTTAGCTCATAAGCTATAGTTTGCCAACCCTTAATCCAACAGATCATATAGTTCACTTATACCTCTCCCTCCCCCATCTATTATCGTCATCATCGTGTGTCATATCAGATTTCAAACGTAAACTCCATGCCATCAAGAGTTTAGTTCACTTTTCTATCAACACTCCCTACAAGAGTACCTGGATACATAACTGCTCCTCAGTACACCAACCGACTGCCATCGAGTCCTGTCCTACTCATAGTGACCCCAGAGGTCAAAGTAGAACTACTCAGTATACAGATTGTTTAATAAATCTCTTCATTTATCCATCTAAACACAGAACGACAGCTATCACTTCTGAAAAGAGGACAATAGAAGAGAAGAAGCTCTTTCTCCACACCCTTGCTCCCACTTCTCTTGGAAAACAACCTGAGGACCATCTGTCATAGTCACAATGATTAATAAAGGAAGAGCAGCTGACAATAGCCTGTTTCCAGACCCCTATTGCTCTGCAAATTATTGCAATATGACTGAATATTCCCTTCCAAATTCGGCCAATTCAGGTCATCTACGAACCTGTTGTCTTTATGGATGCACCAAAACTCTCATAGCCCTACCGCGTCTGTCCCCTTCTGTGGCTGGCAGAGCAGTAGAAACTCTGCTCATTCGAGAACTATCCAGGAAGGGAAGTTACTGAGAGACAATGCCCTCTTGTTTTGTTTCCTTTGAGCACTTACTTCTGAGAACACAGTTTAGCCAGCCTCTCGTAATAAAGGGGGAAGGGTTGTACCATTATTTTTACTACTAGCTTTTTACCCTGGCTTTCTTTAGGGACCTATTCACAATCTTTGTACAGTAGATCATGTGGACGAGTTCATAGATATTATCCAAACACTGCAGCAGGTCATTTTTAGACCACTTACATTTCAGTAAATTGTGATTTAAATTTACTTAGTGCTACATTAATAACTCTTTTACACCAATGGGTTACAAAAATAGCTTTAAAATCATCATTGTACTAAAATTTAAATTATGTAAAAATCTAAGGTAAGACAGTCAGATGTATCCAAATTTTACTGTGTAAAAATAATGAACTTGGTTTCCTTGGATAGGTGAGTACTTAAAACAAAATGAAGTTTAAATCCGATTCTCAAGTACATATGAAAGGACAATATTTCAGAATTAAAAATTATTTGAATATTACTATACCTCTGTTTTTTTATAGGCAGATTAGGAAACAGACCCCCAGCATGAATAAAAAGTCTCCAAATTTACACAGCATTTTTGTATTTGGGAATAGGGAACAAAAGGGTATGCAACAATTGGAGATTATTTTCATGGAACAGAATATATTCACAATCAAATGAAAAAAGTATAATTAGTGTCCTACAAAACCAAACACAAGAAGAGTCAATTGAAGAAAAAAATTAGCAGTTTGCAAACTGATTAAAGTTTTTAAGAGTTACTCTCTTTGAACTATGATTTATTTTCATCTCAACAGAAAAATTCGTGAGTTGTAGAAAGCTTTGTTGAATCTATATATCAAAAGGCACCATCTCTCTATCATTCTGTTGTACTGTGGTGGCTTGTGTGTTACTATGATGGAATTGATACCAATAATATTTCAAATACCTGCAAGGTCACCCCCTGGTGACAGATTTCAGTGGGGCTTTCAGACTATGACAGGCTAGAAAGAAAAGTCTGAAAAATTTATCTCCAAAAATTTGCCAGTGGAATCCTTTTTGAATTACAACAGTATTGTATCATCCAGTTCTAGAAAATACAGTGCCTCTAGGTTGTAAGCCACTCAAAATACACAGTAATTTGAACAACAAACTCAAATATACTATCAACCATGAAGACAGTACAGGACTGGCAACATTTCGTTCTGTTGTACATGGGATTGCCATCAGTCAGAGCTGACTCAACACCAGCTAAAAGCAATAAGGAATGAGACAACACAACATGATGTTTAAGAGCACAGAGTCTGCAGCCAGCAATCTGGCTTCGAAATACGGCTCCAGCACCTAACAGTTGTATGATTTGGGGCAAGTTCCTGAATCTCTTTGTAACTCAGTTTCTTGAGTTATAAAATGAGCATACTAACAGCACCTAGCTCTGGGGGTACTGTCAGAATGAGATGTAAAACACTTAGGAGAGTGCTTGGTATACAATAAACATGATATACTATACATTTAAAAAAAAAACAAAAAAACTAAGAGGCATGGATTGAACAACTCCCTTGAGGAAATTTAGAGTACTTATGTACAGTCTCCCCAGAGGCAACATTTGTCCCCTTTCTTGGAGATGGTAGGAGACGTTGAAGTACACACTGCAGACAACTGACATTGGGATCAGATCTCCAAGTCCCAAATGCAGTTGTCTGTAGACCCAGCTTCTTCCCATGCTGCTGCTTCTACACCAAGTGAGAGGGAGAAATAGATCTGTATGCACCACCAGGCTTGGCTTCATTAGCACAATCCTGTAAATAATGAGAAAGCAATAACTTGTGCTAAGAAAGATGACTAACCTTTATAAATAAACTGATTATTTGCAAGCATAAAATGAAATTAATTTTGGATTATTACAGGGCAGACATGAGTAAACTGTACTTATTAGGGCATAATGCAGTCACATTAATTCAAGTTACTGAGTAATTATCACAGTTCCTGTTTTTCTTTCTAACCATTTAAGAGGTTTGACTCAACAAGAGTTAAAATGAATGCAATAGGGTTCACTCCACAAAAAGAGAAGCTATAAATGTAGACAAGGTCTTCTGTCAGGACATCATTTATTTAATGGCAATGTAAAGACATAATTTAGTTTTGTTAAGACAGAAGATGGAATTTATCTTAGTATTTTAAAGACATGTTTTTTGTATTTTCTCATAATTATCATGGTGCACTCCGTGATAAAGACTTTTTTCCCCCCAAAACAATAACAAACAACTTTTTGAGGCATTTATTATAATAAGGTAATTTCTAGTTATTTAAAAAAACTACCTTCTCTAATTTTCATAATACTCTCATTAGATTTACTTAGTAAGAAAACCTGAACAGAAAGATTCAGAGACAGCTAGGAAAGAGATTGAACCTAGGTGTATCTAACTTGATAGCTTATTTTCCTAACAGTCTTAGTCTGGCTTTGCTTCTAGAGAAGCAAATTGAATAAATCATATATATATACATATATATAAAGAGAGAGAGAGAAATTTATGTCAAGGAAATGGCTCATGCAGTTGTAATGTCCCCAGTCCATCGATTAGGAAAGAGGCTTCTCCTGATTCATATAGCTTCAGGGCCCAGTGGATCCAAGATCAACAGGCTAGAGAGCAGGACTGTTGCTCATAGGCTGTGAAGATTAACAAATCCCAAGATCAGCAGGCAAGACAGCTGCAACCTGCTAGCTCAAGTCCCAAATCAAAGGTCAGGGAAACAGGAGCCAGCTGCAGAATCCAAAATGAGCAAAATCCACCAAGGCCTCCCCGAAGGTCTGTCCACAATCAGTGCAGACCACATGCCCAAGGAAGCTCTCCTTCAACTGACTGGCTACTCAAATTGGATTCCATCATGGGTGTGATCATGTATCAAACCTCAACAGGGAAGTGATCACAACATTACATGAATGTCAAAACACTGGGAATCATGGCTCAGCCAAACTGACACCCAATTGTAACAGTCATACTCTTTTGTTATAAAGCTATGTTACAGTTTCCATTCCATACTCATTTCTAATATGACACCATTCTAATGTGACACTATTTCTAATATGACCTCACTCAAGAATCAGCGTGAGGTTTCTTTTTCTCATTTCCTCCCTCCCTATTTCCTAGAAGGCTCTCAGCCAAAACTGGCCTTGTGATCTTGACATGTCTTGTTATGTAAAGCTCTGCATGTTTATGAAGGGGCCAATGAGTTTATACTCTGCTATGCATACTTTCTCTTATAATGTACATTGTATTGCTTCAGAATCAGTCTATCATCATATCTATGTGCTTCTTAAGGGGGGGTCCTATTTTTATTCATCATAAGAAGGTCAATATCTAGTCCAATACTTACTACTCATTTAAAAATACATTTAAATACATAAGTGAATGAAAGACAATAGTGGTTATATTTTCCTACCTTCATCAGCAGTTCTGATGAAGCACATGACATTTACCATGTGCTAATCATTTTACTGAAAACCCTGGCGGCATAGTGGCTAAGTGCCAGGTTTGCTAACCAAGAAGTCAGCAGCTCAAATTCACCAGGCACTCCTTGGAAACTCTAAGGGGCAGGGTCACTGTGCAACTCAACAGCAGTGTTTTTTGCGGGGGTTTTGTTTTTTAATATCATTTCACATATGCTATCTTCTTTCATCCTCGTTATGTTAAGGTATTTTTATTTTTGAGGTTTCTTTTTCATGTTTTTATAGATGAGAAAATGAAAACTCAGTAAATTGCCCAAAGTGACACAGCAGACCTCAGACTATACCTCACGTCTTTGTGGCAAGTGTGTTGATGCAACACTGTATTATACCTTCTCCCTGTTTCAAGGATGTTTCTCCTCAGTCATCGCAGATTTTATGCACTGATGTGTTGCCCACCTGGTTGCCAGGGGATTACAGTAGGAAGAGGCCACGTAGGTCCACAGGTTCCATTGTATTACCTCTTGGTGCTACTCTCGCTAGTGGGTTGAAATTATTGAGATTGTACAGCTTATCTCCTTGGAGAGGATTCAGGAATGTAGTTCCTAGTCACTTGAAAGAAAGAAAAGTTTGTCCCTTTTCCTTACCTCATCCCAAGATTCTTGCATCATTGTGTGCATGGTTCAGCAGTGGCTAGAGTTTCAAATTAAGAATAGTACATGTATTATTTACTGGATTTCACTACAATCTGATTACACCTAAAAAATTAGAAGGCCATCATGGAAAAACAAGAAAATAAATTTGTCTATGACGGAATTGTGACCAAAGTAATTTTTTCTCATACATTGATGAATGTTTTATAGTTGGTAGAAAAGTGGCAGCTGGCATTTGTTATGTCCTTTATTTATCGATACAAGTGCCCTCCAGCCTCCCAAGCACTGTCTTGTGACAGAAGTTAAACAAAATTTCAAAGAAAAGGGCAACAAAAGACAGGAGCTATTTCCAATGTGGAAAATAGAATAGGAACCACAACAATAAATAAACAACAACAACAAATTCCCCCCAACAAAGCACGCAATAAATAAAACATGAAAAACCCAGGCAGGAGAACTCAATTAAAGTAGGAAAGTTTTCATTCTTCCCCTGAAGGACATAAATATTATTATTTATTATTTATACAGTGCCCTAGGTACACATGACTCTATATACCAGGCTGAATATCGCACCACAAAAAAAAAAAAAAAAAAAACAAGACAAAACAAAAAAAATTCTGTAGGCCTCTTGATTTAGGGACACACTGAGTAGAGGAAGGTTGTAAAGAGCATTTCATGTGAAGAAAAGTAATAGGTTGCCAACAGTCCTCTGGGCCACTGTTTATAGAGGAAGACTTCTAGTGCAGTTTTACATAAGGAAAAGTTCAAAGTCAGATCTGACTTGGATGTTTACGTTCCTTTGACAACCAGAAACACGATGAGCAAATTAAGTAGCAGTGGAGAAACATCCAAAACTTCCCTGAAGTGACCTGTTTGCCTATCTCATTATTTAAAGCAAACAGCTCCTCAGTGAATGAGATCTGAAATATTCTTTGAGCTATGCCTAGAGATTCAGTACAAGGCTTCTTCAACAACTGTATGAGTGCTGGTTTCCTGGGTAAAAAAAAAAAAAAAAAATCCTGGGCTTAAAATATCTAAAGTGGTTTCTGTTCCCCACAGTGAACAAAGACATATATTTTGAGTATGTCTTATGAAGGATACTATTATATTCCACTGTTCTTTTGTGCTGAATGTGTTATTTTAAAAATTTTCAATGTTTAAAATATACCACAATTTTTCTAACTCTGGTTTGACATATCATCATTGATACTGAGTTGATTTAGATTCATAGTGACCCTAGAGGACAGAGTAGAACTGCTGCACAGAATGTCCAAGGGACTCCTGGTAGATTTGAACTGCTAACCTTTCAATTAGCAGCACTGAACCACTATGCCACCAGGGTTTCCTTTTACCATAAAATGGCTAAAAAGCGAAGGCATTCCCACTTCTTAAGGAAAAAGATGACAAGGGGAGACAACAAGTATGGTTGTCTCTCTTTGGGATAAAGGAAAAAGATATATTGGAATAATTAAACATCTCTAATTGAATAAGATAAAGAAAATACAATAAGAATAGAAAAATATTTCCTAAGTAGACTATCACCAAGAGAAACTTTGCCTTCAGAGGCAGTGTTGAATTGTTTTTGACATGATGTTCCATAACATATCATATTCATCCATTATAATGTCAGTAAGAATAGGCTAATCAAATAATAATGAAGAGCAGACACTTTCCCAACCATTTAATTCTTTTAATATTTCAATATTCAAGAAATGATAAAAAGCCATAGCTGTTGTGAATAATGTAAGCTATACTTTAAATAATGACACAAATATCTGACCCTACAGAGTTTTGCACATTTTAATTAAAATGACTGAGACTTTAAATTTTTCATCAAAAATTTCTTCCAATAGTTTGGTCCTTTAAATACACTGTTTCATTCCCAGTGTTCTGGTAGTTAATTAAACAAATTCATCCTAAAAAGACAGTGTTTCTTTGATGTCTAGTTTGTGGCTAATTTTATGGTCACTAAATAATATTTATAAGAGAATACCTAGTATGTTTTAATAGTTATTTCATATATTATAAATAAGTGTGTCAAGGAATAAGTATAATAGAACACTTTCTGAATTCAACATCAGAAGAAGTCAGGATTTTGTCTCTAGAATTATGACTTTGATAAATCATTTAACCTCTCTGAGTTACAGTTTCTTTTTCTGAAAAATGGGGAGGGATATATTTCCTTTTTATCACGATGTTATTTGTGACATTGTAATTTAATACTTGAGGTCATAAAGGTAAAACAAATGCAAAGTATCTATATTATTGTACCTCAAAAAGAAATATTGAAAAGGGAGATACTTTACCTCTATCCTGACAAAAATAAAAACAAGAACATTTGCCCACTAGTCAATTACAATGGATGGTGATTCCAGATGTGTCAGAGTAGAACTGTGTTCCTTTCTGGAAATCTATCACCAGGTCTTTCTTCTAAGCTATTCTGGGGTGGTTTCATACCACTGGCTTTCAGTTAGCAGCCACACACTTGCCAATTTACACCATCCAGAAACACCATCCACATCTAACAGAGATTTAATTCTACTAGAATGGAGATCATTAACCTAAACTGTTTCACTATTATGCCAGATAAAGAATGATGGAAGAAACTGAAGTTAACAGAAAGAAAAGCTAAAGAGGTATTTGATAAAACAAAACAACCAAAAAAAAAAAAAAAAAAGAAAGAAAGAAACACTGCCAGAGTCTATACCTCCTCATAGAGATCTGAGACCCTATCGTGTTTCTGAAGCTGTAAATATCACAGAAGCAAATTGCCTCTTCTTCCTCCAATGAAGTGGCTGAGCAGTTTAAATTGTTGACATGGTAGGTATCAGGCAGACACTTGAACTACAGTTCCACCGCTTGATAACTTTCCTCAAATATATAAAAGTTGGTCAAATAGTATCTGGGCAGTCTTCGCCTTTGGCATTCCAGAAAATCGACAAGTTATCTAAGACTGGCATGAATAGAGCTGTCAAAGCATAAAACACATTGCCCCACCACATATACGACTTTCTATCCACAGACAAAGTCTACCAGAGAAGAGAAAACTGCATATATGCTATGGACCAAAAAAGTAATTTTATTAGGTGTGCACATGCAAAGGCTTCTCAAACTTAAAAACTTTATGATACCTTCAAATAGGAATGCCAAGTAATATCAAAACAGCTTCCTTTCCCCTACAATAAAGCTCCAAATTTTAGTGTCATCTAGCTATTTTACACAAAAGCAAATAAGCATTTGAACAAATATTTCAAATAATGATTTCAAGAGACATTATTTTGGGAAACTCCATCTCTTTTTAAACATGATTTGCACAAAACAACAATAAAAAAAAAACTTACCTTTGCTTAAATGATATAGACACTCAGCTTTCAAAAACCACAGTTAAATAAATGGATCCAAATGAACATCAACTTTAAGTAGCAAAATCCTAAATTGAATCACTTTGGGATTGTCTACTGAAGAACAGCAAGGGGAAATGAAGGTTTGGGCCCAAAGCTAAAGTTCTCTTAATGAAACACTATCAGAAGGTCAATATTAAGTGAATAATTCACCAGAGTTATTTATAGACACTGGGGAAAAAAAAGCATGCAATTAGTTTCTACAAAATTATTTTAGAAAAGTGATTGCTAATTGAGACACTCAAGGACAAAGATATAACTACGATGATACTGAAAAAGGTTACTAAAAACCAAATGACTAGAAATATGAGGCAGGAATGAGAAGAGTTTGGAAATGATTAAAGTGTTTAGATTTCCTTTGAAAAGCAACAATGGTGAAGTTCAATCTGAAACAAAATTTTAAACAGAGAAGGGTATAGTTAAGAAGCAGTGGTAAGGAAAGCAAACTTGCAAGTTACAGAAAATATTTTAGCTTGATTTAAGTGATCTAGACTTGTGTCTATGAGTTTATCATTGTTGATAAATAAGTTACCAAGTGCAACGTGCATGCAGGCCACACAGCCTCACAAGGAGAAACTGAGAAAACCGAAATACAATACCACAGGAATTCAGTGAGGAGAGACCACTGGGGGTTAAATAATGAGAAAAGTATGTCTAATAGTAAGAGTTACCACGTTTTAGCACAAATGTTTGCCAGGCAGAGAAAGACCCATGTTTTAAGTGGCTTTATAAATGTGGGAGCCATTGCTAAGAAAAAGTACAAAATTAGATGAACAAAATCAGGGAACAAAAGGAATAAAAAGTCTAAAAACCTGCTACTTATCAGAACCCTCGAAACTACAAGAATTTACGTAATATTTTTATTAATTAGCTGCCTCACCCATTTTTGTAAGCCTATTTCAACAGTGTCTAAAGCCTTTTCACCTTTTGCATGACCATTACACTGCGTATCATTTTCTACAGAGAGAAGAGAAAAATCATTTTTAGTTTTCCTCTAGCAATCTGTTCAGATTCAATTTTATTATAATTAGTTAAGAAAAATACGCCTCAGCATACCAATTTATTATTGACTTTTTCCCTGAAAATATTTTTAGGATTGTTATTAAATGTGGAAAATCATGTATCATATTCTACCAATATAAATTGTTAGTTACTAAGTGTTTGTCTTTGAATTAAGGGCACAATTCAATAATCTCTTGTTAGTGGCATTATTATCTTTATGAGTGTCAGATTTAATTTCTAATCAGCAGAAAATCTGTATGCTTCTAGTGCATTTTTAATTCTTTTTTTTCTTTTCCATGATTAGTAGGTGTAGTCCTGTAAGACATTTTACGGGAATTAACTAAAAATAGCTACTATAAGAAGAGGTAACTATGAAGTGCATAAAACATATCTCTCAATATCAATCAGATGAATCCCCAACTCAGTTTATTTTTAGGTGTCTACTCTAGTGTCTCCTGACACAAGGGCAATTGTGGAAAGATGCATGGTGTAAGTGAATTAGGATGAAATAGCTTATCTTCAAAATATATACATATATACAGTTTTTGTTGTTTATATTATATGTGTACAGAGATACATAAAAAAATACCTTTGAGACGATTCCAACTCATTGCAACCCTGTAGCTCAGAGTAGAACTACCCTATAGAGTTTCCAAGAAGTGCCTGGTGGATTTGAACTTCTGACCTTTTGGTCAGCAGTACGTAACCCACTATGCCACCAGGGGTTCTACACATACATACATACACCATACATATGTGTGTGTCTATATGTACGTGTGTGTATATATGTGTATACATACATATGTATAGGTATATATACATATATACAGTGATCATATATATATATATACATGTGATCAATTGACTTAAATAACTAGTTTATCTAATATTATATAGAATTCCTTCCTCCCAGAGTACTCAGAGATGTTCCTATCTAGGATTTTGGAGATGAGAGAAATTAATGTCTATAAGATAGCAACATCTAAGAGAAATTAATGTCTATGCTGAAACATGAAGGATGAGAAAGAATAAGCCAGAAAGGGGTCTCTCATCCAGTATGCATTGCGTATGGGTATGCACGTGTGAAAGAGAGAGAGAGGCAGAGAGAAAGGAAAAGTACAAAGTGGAGGCTGCTACTGAGGAAGTATGACTCAGAAATAGACATAGAAGAAGTAGAACTCAAAAATAGACATAGCTTTTAATGAAGTAGAAGGTATTCAGTATGACTAACATGATATTGGAAAATACCTAGAACATTATTTTGGCAATGGAAGAGGCTTTCCAATGAGGCTAATGAAAATTAAACTTCGGTGTTCTTTTATACAGAGCCCTTCCAAGGCCCTAAGAGGAACTGAGGCAATGTGTTTACATGATCCTATGGGAGTTGTGCCAAGTAAGTCAGCAACCTTAATTGTTCTAAGTGCTAAATATCTCATTGTTGAATATCACTAAAGTCACCTGGCAGTACTCCCCTCAGGAAGCTCTGCACCAAAGCCAGTACCTAGCCAACACTTCAAAGCAATTTTGGAATGCTTTGGGGAATGGCCATTGCGCATGGTTGCAAGCTCGCGAACTTAATCACACAGTTGTTGATGAGAGAGTTGTTAGCCAGAATACCCTCCCTACTCACCTGATCTGATCCCTGATGCCTTTTTTCTTTACCTGAAGATAAAGAAAATATTAAAAGAAGGACATTTTGAGGACATTCAGGCCATCGAGGGTAATCCAGCAACAGCTCTGACTGCCATTCCAGAAAGAGTTCCAAAATTGCTTTGAAGGGTGGACTAGGTACAGGCATCGGTGGATCATTTCCCAAGAGGAGTACTTCAAAGGTGACTGTAGTGATACTCAGCAATGAGGTACGTCAGTATATTTTTTCCAGGATGAGTTCACGAACTTAACTGGCAGTCCTCCTCCCAGTACCCTCGACACATTCTGCTTGCCCCATGCTGTTAGCTTATCTTCACCCTTTACCAGTACTGCATTTCTGAATCACGTGCCACCAGGGCTGTTCTGTCAGGGCAGGAGTCTTCTATTTCTCATTTTGAACTCCAAACAGAATTCCTGAATTAAGATAACTGTTTAATAAACATTTGCTGAGGGAATGAACACTGTGAGAAAAACGAATTCTAGATAATATTAGGTAATCTTTTTTAAGTCAATTGATACAGGTTTTTATACAGAGAATTAAAATGCTAAACATGGGTAAGTATAATGACTCCACATCATTAAAAGAAAAAGAAGTGAATAATTGTGAAATTGAGGAGGGAAAATCCTATAGATACATACTTAAAAATAAATCTTACAGGCAAATGTGGCCTGTGCAAGTGACAACCTTACCAAAATTCTGAAAGACAGAGAGTCCATAAGTGAAATGTAATTACTATGTTTTTACACAAATAATGCTAGCCTTCTGTATTTTCCAGCTGCTTGTTACCCTCCTCGAGGCACCTTCAGGAATGTCTGCTGTTACTGTAAACTTTCTGTATGTGGTGCTGTAAAAAAAATTAGCACAGTGCCCTATGAAAGTATCTTATCAGGGGAGGAGACCACTGGCAAGCAAACACAGAAAGTGTGCATTATTTGTGTAAAAATATGATAGTGTTACATTTATGTAATGTGATGGAAATGATTGCTAGCTAATGGTAATACTGCTATGCAAACTTGTTCTTTCTGTGGACAAGGCAACTAAACAAAATAGAAGAAGACAATTTTCCTAGACAATAATAGTATAGATAAAAATACAAGGATAAAATATACACGGAGTATATATGCAGATCATAAGTAAATCATTGTTATTAGAATAATGATTTTCCCTGTCTTCCATCTAATGGGGACAATTGTCAGCACTTCTCCGACAATCTTCGATATACAACAGTACTCAATATATATATATTAATGGACTTCTCAAACTTGTTCAGATAGTGCTTATGAAATGTATGTCAAACTGAGCATTTTATATGCTTTAGCACTCCAAAATGCACCATTTGCTTTAAAGTTTTTCAAACAGGGAAACAAGATATTGACAAATACCTGCTACAAAGAGTTAGAATTTAAGAAGTTTAATTCCTAATATAAGGAATTAAATAGCTGATGCATAATTACATACAGTGTTATATGATTAACATTTCAAGAAATGCTCTACAGTTTCTCCCCTAGATTTGGATGTAAGGGCAGCTATTATTTGATAAAAGCAGTCTTGGTCAAAGAATAGTATTTTCAAATTTAGAAGTTGGTTGAAGACACACACACACACACACACACACAAAAAAAAAAAAAAAAAAAAACAGTAGCCGAAATTAAATTCATGCATTATTTGTACCATGATTAAAGCTTTGGTGATGGAAGGAAATATAGCTGCCTCATATTTTTAATTCCAGAATCTGTTATTGTAATTTCTTAAAGATTAGGTAATAATTTTACTATTCATTCTGTTACACTGTGTGAAATTATGTTGGCCTGGAGCTAGGCTGAAAAATCACAGACCTATGAATGTGACTATTATCTGGCTCTGTAAGTGCCGTTTTATTCATTCAAATCTGTGTGCTCAAATTTGAGTTCCTATCACACTCACGAGATGTTTTTTTAATGAATATGCTAACCTGAAGGGGTGAATGTTCAAAACACTACAGGGGCAACATGCACCCAAAATGCAATAAACTAACAGATTTTGTATGTGCCTCGTCTAAGCGGAGTTTTGAAAATTCACCCTGAAGGCTGGAATATCTTGTTTATTTGCATCTCAGCTTTCATACGAATACCTGGGGATAAGAGAGCTGTGAGAAGCAAGACTAATAGAAGTTAAACTCCGTTGCAGTATTGCATTAAGTAGAAGAGCCACATAAAAGTTCTCTTCTGTTTAGAGCTTCTTCCCAGTCATGCGTAAATAACAAGTATTCTACAATTTGTCATTAATGGTTCGGTAACTGGGGAGTGCAGAGTATATCTTGTAAAGTGACGCTTATGTAGCCTTACTCATGCAGGTTGTATGTGATATGGAGACATGAGAAGACACAGCCATGGGGGTGTTCTCAGAAGTGAGTGACCTAGTTATTTTAGAAGGTCTTATTTAAGCCTCGGGTATCTAAAAACCCAATAGTTCTTCAGACTCAAAACTGATAAAACAGTACTGCTTACCGACTTCTGGGAGCAGACTACAACGTTTTGGGGTTATCTGGCCTTGTCAGGGGACCTCGAACTGCACCATTTTTAGTGTCATGACAAAGGTCAAAATGGTGAGTGACTGACACGGAACCACATATTTTTTTTCATGTGGTATCTCAATGGTGGCAATTGCTTAAGGTTACTTCCACACACAGAATGCATTTAAGAATCCCTGTCTGTTGCTCATAAACTACACACTTTGCACATTTTTTTATCAGTCAGGAAACATCATACTTTGTCTTGGTATGTCAATACATGGTAAGACAGACTAGACAAATAACTCAACTGATTGAAAATCTCAAAAATTGTAAGGAAAGCTTTATATCATGACCTTCATCTTCTCCCAATAGAAACCCTGCTAGCATACTGGTTAAGTACTTTGTGTGTTAACCAGGGGTTGGCAGTTCAAACCTGGGAAGGGCTTCTATGACACTCTGTGGGGCATTTCTATAGAAACCCTGGTGGCATAGTGGTTAAGTGATATGGCTGCCAACCATAAGGCTGGCAGTATGAATCCACCAGGTGCGCCTGTGAAACTTTATGGGGCAGTTCTATTCTGTCCTATAGGGACACTATGAGTCAGAATGGATCAGATGGACTGTAGTGACTTTTGAGTTTTCATCTTTGTTAGTGCTAAAAAAAAATTGTTTTTTGTTTTTGTTTTTGTTTTTTAATTCACATTCAGATGTGTTTTACTTCTCTTCATTTAAAAAGAAACTCATCTTCTATACTATCCACCCAGGGTTCTTGTTTTTGGTAAGTTTCATTCATTTGAGCTCAGATGACCTAGTCTCATCTGAGAATAAGTAAAATATCAGTTTGTTCTTTCTGAGAAGATTTTTTAAAACTATTAGACACAGCAGTCTTTCTTTATAATGCTTGCATAAAATCAAATACTGTCATGGGTACCCACCTTCGACATTTAAGCTGTGTGGTCTATAAAATTTAATACTTTGAGCTCTTACATAATACAAAGAAATAAAAGTAACTTGTGTCAACCAGAAAAGGTCATAAGATTAGTAGAAAACGAAAGTATAGCCAATTGCTAAAGAAATTAATTTTCAATGACAATATGCTTGAATATTGCCTCAAGCATACTTTATATGCATGTGTCATGTAGAAAGACAATGCTACTTCTTTCTGGATATACTTGAGGGAAAGACTGAATTTCTAAGGTGCTGTTAAAGAATTATGCTTGATTATCTACTTGTTTGAAGCTCTACAATTTCATGAGATGTACTTCTATAGTTTAATAATTAGACTAATATGATTGTGTTTGCTGTAAGACATTGCCTTTCACCAAATATTCCTGGATTTCTTCCTTTACAGTACATAGTAGGACTGCATCTTCTGGTTTCCTTTTAGTTGGCTGGGCCCTTTAACTATGCAGTTACAAACAGGGCAGGAAGCACAATGAGCAAAAGGAAGTGTCATGAGCAGAAGTAATGTGGGTCACTCTCTGGCGAGCTGGAGATGTCTCAAAAAATTCTCTTTCCTTCAGCACGAAGAAAGCAATAGCCAAGATGATGGCTGCTCTATCTTTCTAGGTCTGTGAGCGACTCCGTGACCAAAGATCCTGTGCTAAGCATGATGGATACATAACGGTGAGCAAGAAACAAATTTTTGTTATATTAACTCCTTGAAATTTAAGTGTTGCTTGCTATCACAGAATAATTTAACTTTTTATGCAACTCAAAAGCTAAGCAACATGTTGCCATGTGTGGGACTCGGAAGCAAAGTGGACAACAATCGATGGTACAGTAGCCAGTGCTACCACAAATACAAACACTCATCCTTGCTTGTCCCCATGCAGACCCTGTATCTCTCTCTTCACTTCTTTTTTTGTTTTCTTTCTGAAGATACTTTAGGAGAATAGTGAAACCTAGACTACCCTTAGGCTTTACCCATGTTTCATATTGGAAGGCAGGATGGCTTGCATTTTACGACTCAGAGGTCCTCTTTCCGGTTATGTCTCTCAATTGCTGTGCATTCCCAAAAATATAGAAGAGAAAGAGCAGAGTGGTACCAGTTTTTATTATTGTCTTTTGTTTTTAATGCAAGAAATCATTTATCTACTTCCAAAGAATTAAAAAAAAATTATTTCAGTAAAATAATTAGAATTTGAGGATAAAAGAAATTTTAATGTATGAACTATATGAAGCTCACAGCAAAACTTTATCTCAGGTTTGTTTCGCAGTGCAGACTACCTAAAAGGTCTATTGACGAGAAAAACTAACCACAAAATTTTAAAAGGAAAATGGTATTATTACATGAGTTAGTGAAAAGGATTTGGAATTAAAAAAAAAAATCTTAAGAGTCTGAACTGCATCTGACTGTCCGTGTGAACCTATACTTATTAATTAATATAACTGAATTAATTTCCTCCTTTTTAAAATATTAAAAAAAAATACATGTATCCTACTAACTCATAGGGTAACTATATCTAATTGAAATCACATAGACAAAAATGCTTTTGGTGCTTTAAATAATCTCTACACATACAAATGCTATACTTTGTTTTGTTAATAACTTTTTCTAGTTTGCCACTCAAACTCATCTGTTTCTCCCTTAAACCAGGGGAAAGTAACAAGTAAAATATAATGGGAGATGCCACCAGTGAGTCAAGCTGTAATGGGTGTTACTGTAATACTTTATATTCATCATTACTGTAGTTGAAAATGTGCATTTAGCTGTGGTTGAATAGTTCACATCAAAACAAGATCTCATCTGTATGTCAGAAACTGTGTTATGCTTGGCTTTGAACATAATCCAAGATACTCAAGACAGCAGCAGAATTAGACATTTGGAAAAATCAGAGTAAGAAAAGCATTTTTCATGCTTATTTGCTTCAAAGGATACTCTGATTTTGTTAATTGCCTCAAAGAGTGCTTCGATTTGCTATTTTCTGCAAACAGCATTCTAATCTAGTTTATCCTCTGAGTTGCAGCTGTGTTCAAGTACCCTAATAGGTTTGGTGCATGCTGAACTATTCTTCGGCAATTAATTCACTTGGTTTTTCTCATGTGAAATGATTTACACCTATTTAGAACTAAATTGGAAGCCATTCTACTACTGCTTATGAAGTCATTAAGCCATCTTTTAGATGACATTAATTTGCAGTTAGACAGTACCTTTATCTAAGGATCTCAAAGCACTCTATGAAACTACACTATCATTTAAAAGTGGAAAACAAAACAATCGGATACGATTCAAGAGTGATATCCTACACTATTCAGAAGGTAGGATATAAAATAAAAATTCATTCTTTTATGCAGAGAATGCAAAAATACTTCTGGTATTTATTATCTTTGTTCTGTACAACTATTAACTTCGATTCCTGTCAAGCAAGTCTTGTGGGTCTCCGTCTTGTTTAACCGCACACCTGGATGGTCTTTCTCAGACTCAGAAGCAAACTAATTGATCCTGCACCTCCTAAATGTTGCTTTTTCTCCAATATTACATCCTCCAGTTTCAGTACTCCTTCAGAAGATCATAAGTCTGCTCTGAAAAATGTAGACAGCACATAAATCTGCTTTGACTGACATAAGCTGCCAGGCCTACTTCTTAATGTGCAGTAGCACTCCAGAGATCCGTGTGTTTTCAATTAAAAGACAGTTGATGGTATATAACTTGAGTTTTGGCTTTTTTGGCTTGGCTTTCATTAAAAACCATTATACTCAAGTAAATGTTCTGCAGATATTTATTGTAAGGGAAAAATTTTGGACACTGCAGTAAACTTTTATTTCCTATACAAATTATACTTTCATCAAATCACAAAGACAAATATGAATAGACTACAATGTTTCGACAATGGTTATCTAGGAGACGCCATTTCATAATGTGTTATCAGAAAAATAAATACTAAACCAGCTTGTCATCTTCCTCTTCACTGTTTATGTACCTTAACTGGGTCTGAAACTAGGCCTCCAATTTAATTTAATTTTTGTTAGTAGAAAAACCATCAACTTGGTTTGAGAATAATCCTACTGCTCTCCATAAAGGCAGACTTGTGCTCTTTCTGATAGTCTTTGGGATTCAACTGATTTGTGCTTTCCCAGATTAAAACAGTGGCAGTAGATAGCTTCAAACTGATTTAACAGGGCTGCCGCAGGCCAGCAAAGAAGTTGTCCAGTGAATTAGAAACAGTACAGCTCAGTGTTAGAGATTACGACTTGGTGAACAGATGTGAGTTGGACTTAAGGTCCTAACTCTTTCATTGACCCAGGCATATTTGTTCAGTGATCAAGCAGAAGAGTAGCATGCTAGTTCTGGTTTTATAGCCTAGAGACTTGGAAAAATCTATAATTCAGAACATTTTTGTTTAAGTACTGAAAACACTATGAAACAAGAGTTTAATAAGGACCTACCCAACTACCTAAGCAACCAGCAGGCTTCTCTGGAAATAGCTTCCTACATGTGTGTTGTTTCTAGATCTTTTTTTTCTTTTTTCCTGATAAGGCAGAACAAATGGAAGAGTGAATGAATGAAGTTCTATCATTCCGTATTGTCTTCTTGAGTTTGTTGCAACCCCGGTGGTGCTGCTTACCAAGTAAACATAAAGTTGCTGTCGACTAATTTATTTTTCTTGTTTAGTCACGGCTTTATACAACACTTCTGCCTTGAAAGTGGTAACCTCTATGGTTCTCAACTTTTTAAGCTAATAAAGGCAGTAAGAAGCTATGACTTCTTGGGAGGCAAGGAGGAAGAGCATTACAAGCATCTTTTAACATACTAACACTACAGAAAAAGAAAGAAAAAAGAAATTCTTGTTATATAGACCATAGAAAGTTTTTTTTTTTTTTTTTTCCTGAACAAGTTCATTACAGTTCTACAATGTGATGACCCTGTGGTTCTAACACAACAATACGAGAAACATCATAAGTTAACTACAAGTGTTAAATGACTGATGAAGACAAAAGCTATTTCAGAAGATAATACATAGGCAGAAATGGTTAAGGAAGATTTTAAGAGGAAATGAGATTTAAATTAGAACTTAACAGATATTACAGCTTTATTTCTATATCATCTCAAGACAACCATTCATTGATAGCTAGCAATCTGAGGAATTCTAGATATATCTAAAATTTACTTGGCAAGACAAATTGAATGGAGAGTATATTCTGGTTGTGGGGTAAGCTCATAGATTTGAGGAATGGTCAACAGTTGTACTGCACGATCACGTGTGCCAATGGAAAAAGACATAGTTGTTACAGAACACGGTCCCAGACAGTGATGTTTGGGGCTTATCATAGACCTAATGGAGGCAAATATTGCTTTTAAACTAAACTCTAAATAATACAGATAATTAATAAATCAGTGAGTGAATGAATGAGATAAATCATACCTCTGCCTCAGAACATTCAAGGTAGCTGAATTTTGGAGGGTAGGATGGAGTAACAGATTTAGTGGCAGGGTACATTTAAGGAAAAAAGATCCATACAGGAGTCCAGGTAAGAGATGGCTTAGCACAGCAGTTACAGTCAGATAGAAATGATATGTAAAACTCAAGCAACAGGGAGTGTGAGGGGTAAGGGGTACGGCGTGAAGGCAGGGGGTGATCAGAGTCCTCAAAGCATTAAAGCGACAGCAGGAACAAAAACAGTGTTCTTAAAGTGACAGGAAGCCCCACCTGGAGAAAAATCCAGTAGGGACCCAGAAGTAGCTACACATAGCCTTGAAAGAAGGTGCAGCTACTATAAGTGATAGTGACCAAAAACACAGAAAATGCAAGAGAGTGGAGTTGTCTGTGGTTTTCATTTTATTACTTACACTTTTTGCAATGAGTACATATTGCTTTCACAAGAAAACAAGATTTAACACTACACATTGCCCTATCCCTAGACTGAGAACATTTTGTTGAGCTGTTCCAGGTCTATGGACTGACAACCTAGTCATTGACGGAGGGAGTCTTGTCAATTTTACAATTTAAGTACTACAGGAAAACACACCACGACCTCTCATGGCTTGAATTTCATTCTGATGCCAGGGCAATAAATGCTTGGCTTCAACTTTTACAAATGACTTCAGCAACATCTATTCTGAAACTGACTTCAGATATTGGGAAGAAACTACTTTTCTTGTGTTATTTTTGCACACTGGGAAGAAGCTACTTTTATTTTATTTTTCCTTGGAGGGGGGGGGCAGATATTTGAATGACCTGTAAATCACTAAATAATCTCAACTCAATTATAATTAGAATTTCCAAGAAGATTTGTTAAAACACAGAATGCAAGGCCCCATGCACAGTACCCTACTCCGAGTGAGGTCCTAGGTATTTGCATTTTGAACAACTTCACAGTGTCGTTGATACTGCTGGTCCAGGAACCACATTGTGAGAACCTCTGCTCCACAGTTATGCTTTATGTATAAAATCAAGTTATGTACTTTAATTTTGATAAAGTATTTTTTCAGTATGAAAAATACAGTTTGAATAAGGTCACCATTGTAAATAATGACAAAATTTATAGAAGTCATCATGAAAGATACAGTACCCCACAACACTTGAAATTAATTGCAGTTATCATCACCAAGAATCAATTCAGGGGATTAATAACCCTAAGTAAATGTGTATTTAATGTATTTGCTATTTGCCCATGAGTCTCCTCGGTTTCAGTCACACTAGCTTCTAAGACAATAAAAAAGGACAATGATTGAGACAATATCTATCAATGAATTAATTTATAAATTATGAGCTAATTATAGATTGATTTCATTTGAATATATAAATGATCACATTAATATGAGATGTATCTAGAAAACCAATTAAACATCTTTGTTGCTAAAGAGTAATGTACGATCACTACTTGTCTGTCAGTTTGTCATAACCGTGGCAGCTTGTGTGTTGCTGTGATGCTGGAAGCTATGCCTCCGGTGTTTCAGATCATCAGGACCAACCATTGCGTACAGGTTTCAGGGAGGCATACAAGCTAAGACAGACTAGGAAGGAAGACCTAATGGTATACTAATGAAAATGAGCCAGTGAGAACTCTGTGAACCACCAGAGAATCCTATCCCATTCACTCGCTTTGGACAAGTCATCAGAAGCGACCAATCACTGGAGAAGGACACCATGTTTGGTAAAGAGGCGAGCCAGTGAGGGTCATTGTGAGGCTGATGCCCTATGGACAGTTTTCCGTACTGTTGCACATAGGTTTCAGTGAGTTGGAGTTGACAGGAGCTATCAATACATTGTTTCTGTCTATCTGCCTACCTATCTATGAAAGTTAGAATACAAAGTTGAAGGCTTAAATATAGCAACAAGAATATTGTGTGACGTGTCAGATACATGAATTATCAAATGCTTTAGTAAAATATGTACAAAGATTTGTGGAAAGATACTTTGTTTCTTTTTGCCATGGAACTGTGGCTAAGAAGCAGAGTAATAATAGATACCCCTCACCCACGTACACTAGAAGAAAACTGAAAGGAAACAGATTAACAGCTTTCAAGGAGTTCTGTATTCAAGAAGAAAGAGTAATTTTTAAAGACCAAGGATATCTTTGAGAAGACATACCAATGAATTGACAAAAGGTCCGCTACTTGGATGGAGGACAATAACCCAAAAGAGATATTTATGAAAATGTGAGCTTTCCTACGACTCTTATACTGGCATCAGAGGAGAAAAGATGACTAAATGCACAGTGGTAATTATACAGTAATCTCATTGTTCATGAGTTGATTAAGTCCCCTAAACATCTCAGCAAAATGTGGTAGTTCATCCAAAAGTGATAAAGAATTTCTTTCTTGACTATGAAAAAATATCTTAGCAATTTACTAAAGCATTTCATAAAAATCTTACAAAAGCCAAGTTTTCATATGGCATTCGCGTGTCTACATAATATTGTTTCATCTACGTTTGGAGTACAGAATAAAATTTAAATTCTGTCTTTAAAACTAAAAAGCCATCTACAGACAAAGTACAAAAAGACTAAAAATCCTTTATTTTTCTTTTTGATGGCCCAATTTAGAAATACCTCAATGTGAAGGTATTTCCAAAACTTGCTTAAGAAATTGAAGCTTTTATGTGAATAAAGGAAGATACACTACCTTTTTATATCAACCAAATGTGTTAATCTTGGCAGTACTCATCTTAAAATATTTTGCTATTATCAAAATATCTAATAATCTAAAGTCCATTTACTTTCGAGTAACACTGTTGCAGGCATATCATTTTAATTCAATATGAAGAGATATTTATAAGGCCTCATATTTTAAAAATGTCTCCATATATCAAGAGGAAAAGTCTTGAATATATGTTTTCAGAATAAACACTAAGAACTTTATGTACTGAACAGAAGACACCTAGTGACATGGTGGTTAAGCACTCAGCTGCCAGCTGCTAGGTTAGCCACTCAAATCTACCAGCTGCCCTGTGGCAGAAAGAACTTAGAGACCAGCTCCAGCGTTGACAGCCTTGGAAACCTTGCAGAGGGCAGTTCTACTATGTCCCAGGGGGTCACTATGAGTTGGAATCAACGTAACAACAGATTCGTGTTTTTGTTGTTGTTATTTATGGACCTTCAATTTTGTAAATAACTTTCCTAATATAATGGAATTATTCTTTCTTTCAGACAACTATGCCTGCACTTTGAAATGTATTTGGTACTCTCTCCCTGGAGTAAACAAAAATATTCACTTAAAAGCATACTCCTAGATGTAAAAATGAAGAGGCAAAAATTACTTGTCCAGGACAAATCCCTTACTAATATACGCCGGATGCCATCTAAGATATGATTACCAGCCTCTTTGCATATGGAACAAACAAGAGTCAACAACATCAAAGACTCAAGGAAACAGTTCACAGGATTGATGGACCACAGCCTCCGCTAGCCTGAGACCAGAACAACTAGAGGGTGCCCAGTTACCACGGCCAGCTGCTGTGACTGAAATCACAATAAAATGTCCTGGACAGGGAAGAAGAAAAACATAGAACAAAGTCAAAATTTATTTTAAAAAAAGAGCAGACTAACTGATCTGGCAGAGACTAATGGTCCCCAGATTCTCTTCAAACCTGGAACTGAACCCACTCCCAGAGATCGCCTTTCAGCTTAACAACTGACAGGCCTACGACGTGAGCAGCAATATCATGCAGAACATGCTCCTTGGAATAATCAATCGCATGAGACAAGAAGTTCCGACCAAGTTCAGAAGGTAGGACGGCACAGGAAATGCGGGTGAGTGGAGGCAGGTACTGAGAGAGGAAGTGTCATGAAAATAAAAGTATGAATTACTGAATGGAAAGCTGATATACTCTGTAAACTCTGAATGGAAAGCTGATTTACTCTGCAAACTTTCACCCAAACTACAATACCATGTTTTAAATATATATATACACACATATACATATCACCTCTAGTGACGTGGTGCTGAAGAGCTAAGGCTGCTAACAAAAGTTCAGCAGTAGGAATCCACCAGGTGCTCCTCGGAAACTGTATGAGGCAGTTTTACTTTGTCCTATGGGTTCTCTATGAGTCAGAATCAACTCGATGGCAATGGGGTTGTTTGATTTAATTAACCCTAGACAAGTTTTCTTTTGGCAAAATTTATTTTTTAAAAATTCCTTGAAACATGCTTCAAGCACCTTGCTGTAGACAGAAAACCATAGTTTCAATGAGCTTTTTAAAATAGTCTGTACCTCTGGCAAAATATTGTTTTCTAGTGTTCTACCAATAAACGCTGGTGGTGCAGTGCTTAAGTACTACAGCTGCTGACCAGAAGGTCTGCAGTTCAAATCTGCCAGACACTCCTTGGAAACTCTATGGGGCAGTTCTACTCTGTCTACAGAGTCACTGTGAGTTGGAATTGACTCAGTGACAGTGGGTTTGGTTTTTGCTTTCCCAAGACAATCTACTGCCTTCATCTAGCTGTGTGTATAAATATTTTTCTTCTTACTCATAAATTTATCACCTCAAAAATGGTTAGGAGCTGTGGACCAAGACTATCGTTATGGCTGGTAGCTTTTTCTTTAAAACCTTACAACCTATTTTCACAATAGGGAATGTATAGTAAAGGGGAATTACTACCTAATTATTAACACAAGTTAATATTTAGATTCTATTTTCTGCTGGAAATTGAACTTCTTGGAGTTCCATGAAAATAATATGCAAATAATTCAGTAAATATACTAATGATGGCAAATACTTGACGTGTCAAAACATGGATAGTGTATATGTTCTTATATACAAGAAATGTATTCCCTTGAAATCTCACATTTTGTATCTATAAAGAGTCTCAAGAGAGTTCTCTTCAATCAGAAGCCTTCCCACAGTGCAGCATGTTTCAAGCTGCAAGAAAATTGCTCTTCCAGGAATTATATAGATAATAGAATCCCCAAATATGCAGATGTTTTTTGAGAGGCTATTGTCCAGGACAATAAGGGTACGATGCAGAAAGGAATCAGAAAATAAAAAGCAGAATGATAATTAGAAGAAGCTATCTTCTTCAGAGCAAATTTAGCTTTTAATAAGAATACTATTGATAGTTTTTCCTTATATGTTGGTGACATCACTAAGCCTTCTGGCACTTGCAAGCAAGTTCCATAAAGAGTCCTAAATATTCATCTAAAATAAATCATGACTGTTAATTCCTTGGCAACTTTCACCTCAATTAGGCCTTTGTACTGATTATTCCATTCCCATTTTCTGAACAATCTGTTACTGTGTATGTCTATTTTAAAACACACAGAATATTTAAGTGTAAAGCTAAAGATAACCTACTTTAGACAAAAAATCTGCAAGGTACATTTGTCTGCTCAATTTATTTTCATTTGATTATTGACCACGAAAGTTGAAGGAGGTTGGAAAGAAGATTGCTGGAAATGCTTCATGCATATAATGAGGATCATATGACTTTTCTTCTCTTGAAATAAGGTAGCAGACCACAAGTGACTTCCCAGCTGAATTATTTTAGACTTCATAAGTTTGCTTTGGAAGGTCTTTCTCCTTCACCTCAACGGCTTTTCGATGGTGGTTTTAAGGGTATGCACTTCATCCTGCTATTTCAGCTGTATCTGTGCACTGTAGCAAGCAGCCAGTTCTCAGAATGGCTGATAAACTGTCTGACCTCCATAATCTACATTTTAGAGAAATACATTTCAGCTGCAGATGTTTCCAAAGGTAGCAAATCTGTGAAGAAAATTAATCTGCACCAACAGATGTTTTCACACTAACACAGCTTGGGAATATTCTCCTCGAAACACGTTGTCTTCCTGCAGAATTCAAGAGCACTGTTATCTCCCTCTTGTAGGCTCTTGGATCCAAAAGCATGGCGCCAGGACGGGCTGTCATCTAAATAAACAGATGCAAACCTTGCTTTGCAGTTAAAAGGATGCAATTTAAATCTGTTGACTTTCACATTTGCTCCCTTCCATTTAATTCGCTCCGTTGTGTAACTGCTGATAAAATTCTCCTCAGTTGTGTGGAAGGCACAGTGAGTTGCTTCTATTAAGACGCATTGTCAGTATAAACCTTGGCAGAAGATTTCATCCTGTTTGGGCATTTTATAGCATCTTAGGGAATTATTTTTCCCCTAAGGGGCTTTATTATTAATGGCAACTGCCCACGTGCTTTGAGGGAAGAATGGACTTCCTCAATTAGAAGACCTTTCAAGAGAGTTAACAGATAATTTATTTCATCATTTAGGGAAGAGAATGTTTCCCATAAGAACAGTGAATCTTTCATGGCTGACTTTCTTGCAAACACAACATGCAAAAAATTTTAGTTCCTTAGAAATTAAGCAGACACTGTGAAATATAATAAAGTTTTAAAAGGACCTATCTTTTGCATCTCTGTTTTCTCACCCCCACCCCACCCCCAGTATGCGTGAAAAGACTCAGCTTCACATACAAAAAATCTTCATCTTCTTCAGCAATCAAAGGCAAGTTGAACTTTTCCCAAGGATGCAATTTTGGGGCTTCTCTGTCTAAACTTGGGGAAGATTATACGGATAAATTTCCTACCACTTGTTAGCTATGCAGTTATGGATAATGTCCTTTGTCTTTATAAAGCTCCATATTTTTTCCCTTTCAGATCCATGTTACCTATTTTACAAGGTTGTAAAGACTGAAAAACTCTACATAAAAAAATCTCACGTATGGTAGGTATTTAAATTGATGTTTTGTAACCATTTGTTTAATGATACACTATTTACTTCAGTTTAACTTGATTCTTTACATGTAAACTTAAAAACTGTAATTTTAGCTTTACTGCTCTTTGGCCTTGAAACATTCACCTTTGAGGGCCTCCGGTGGCACCATTTCAACAAATGTCCATCACACACATTATCTCACCTCGTCAATACCACTACTGTAGAATTGATTCATTACAAAAGTGTATTTCCTCAACTACATTCCATTCAAAACATAAAAATGCCACCTGATTCTACAATATTATACATTACATGCAATAATAAAATGGCTCTTCCAGTAAGTTCCTCCATACTGAAATACTTGATTTACTATATAACCATTATATATATTTAGCCTCCATTGTTGGTTGCTATCTGGCCATGCTAATTTTGGAGTTCTTGTTAAACAAATAGAACAAGTAAAAACTTCATCAATCAAAACTAAAAAACTAAACAAACATAAAAGCCTTTTTTTTTCAACTAACAGTTAGTTAGATTACAGATAATTCAATGTGGAAGTCTGATCATTTTATATATTCCCCTAAAGAAACATAGTTTATCTAGCATTGCTATAATGATAGGTTATCACAATGAAATATACTGTCAATTAAATAATTTAAAAGATGCATTTTCTAAAGTTTAATTTGACTCAGCTTGATAGCCACATAAAACACAAACTGTGTGTCATTGTTTCAACCAACAACAAAGATTTAAACAACACAAAGTTTCTGAAAAGAGTTAACAGAAGAGTTAATAACAGCATAATTAAAATTGTTTTCTTTACTGTCTTTTATATTTTGATTCTTTTGTGAACTTAACCATAGCACCAATCTCTTTGCTTGTCTCAAATCAATGAAATCAAATGGCTCAATTTCTCCACAGGGCTCCTTAAAGTCTACCAAAAATAATTCTGTTTTTCCTTTTCTTACCCTATAGCTTCCCTAACACTGTCTCTAATTGGCTATTGTTTCTTCCACTTTCACTGATGAGCAGCTCACCTCTCACTTTTAACTATACTAGTTCTTCCTTTTGTTTCAAGATTGTTTCATTTTGCCTCACTTCTTGGGTTAAGGTGGTATGAAAATTCCTCAAATAAGTCCCACTGTTCCTCAAGACATCCATCATCCACTATAATTAGGACACATTATTCATACGGACTTATCTGTAAACCCATGCCTTCAATTCTAACTCAGAGCAATCCTAGAGACTTAAATACAGCCTAAATTCATACTTGAAATGACTACTGCACATGTTAATTCATTCAAATACTTGATAAATTTGTTTACAAAACACTTATTTTTTAATTGATAATTGTATTCTTTGATAACTGAACCAACAAAGTCAAATAAACCAATGACCAAAGTCACAAATTTGAAAACTCAGTAGTATATCCAAATTTATCTAGATTAAAGCCAAGTATCTTGGCTTTAGTAAGAAGTTTGAATTTGTTAGTAAACACCTATAGTTTACAGAAATCTATGCTTGGCATATGGGAAACAGAGAACTAGATGGCACACCTCTTTTGTTAAACAAGACAAAAAGTTACATTACAATAAATATTTAATAATTGTTCAGAATGAGAATGGAAGACCCATCAGAAAGCTGTCAGGCCCAATAAATCAAATCAGATGCCTGGTTGTGGTTTTAAATTCACACAGATAAAGAATGTACTTCTTCTTGATTGTACCCCATCTTGTATAACATTTTTCCTATATATATGAACTAAGACTGTGAAAGAATCTGAAAATATTTACTAAGGGGCCTACTTTTTAAGCTAAGGCTAGTTTCAAGTGTTTTCTTAATTGTGTTCATAAGCCTTAGAATGGTTTTCGAATCCCTCTGTATTAGCCAAAATGAACTTAAGCTGTGGCAGTGTGAGTTTGTCTTAGTACAGATACTGGTAATTTTAGGCTGACATCTATCCACCTGGGTGATTCTAAGGATGTCATAGAATAATGAGCATAGCAAACAATTAACATCATCCAAGAAACAGCTCTCAAATGGTCTGTGGCATCTGTTTGTCCCTAACTCTAAAGCTAATAAGAGCCAGCACTCTCCAAGGTACCTTCCTCTTCAGTTTCAAGTCTAATTACACTTTCTGCATTTCAAACTGGTAAGGTACTTATGACAAGGGAGAACACTCACATCATTTTATAGTAAAACAAATTAAGAATCCCTGCATAAGTGGGCAGAACTCCAGCTTGTAATTCTGCCAGAAGACCTCATTCACACAGCAATGTTTCTTAGAGGATTTCTGCATGTTGACTTTTTTGTAAGAGACATATGTATCTATATTACAATCAAATTTGCACATTAGTTTTTCCTTAAACTTCCACAGTAAAACATAAAATTAGTAATGTAACTCTAAGATCTGAGCAAAATAAAACTTATGAATTTTACTTATAGCAGCTGAAATATACAAGTCATGAGACTGCCTGACAAATGGTTCACAAGCCATTAAACGTAATTTTTAATATGTACAGAAACAATTGAGAATAGTATTTAATGTATTGGGGATTACTTTCCTTTAATATTATGCATCAGCATCATTATGATTTCATATGTATACTTCAATGACAATTTTGTGTATATACAACTCGACGGCACTTGGCATATATACACATATACACCCACATATATATAGGCACCCACATATATTTATACACACACAGATATATATACACACATACCCCCACACAAATAGGGTCTTTATATTCAGCATAAAAATTTATAAAATGGTTTTCACCAAAATATTTTTGTGCTGAAACATGAGTAATACATAACAGTTTTTATTAAACAGATAGAAGACTTAGTTTAAAATATTTATACTTTAAATGCTAATTAAATCTTGCAATGAAGTTTCTGTATCAACAGATGACAGCTTTTTCACTTACCTACTTCTGGGAAAAGACAATCAACCATTAATAGTTCTTATGACAAGCCTGAACTCTTAATGTTTGCAAGCTTTACAAAGTAGTGCTAATTATACACAGAAGAACAAAAGGTTTTGAAAAGTATAACAAAAGGGCTCATAATCGTCCAGGGAATTTTTTCTTGAATTCAAAACCTTCTAAACACATTCTCGCCTGAGAATTATGAATATTAGTTATGATCTACTAAGAATAATGAATGAAAATATTAGTGTTTGCTTCAGCAGTAATAATGTAAAAACAGTAAGGCCTGAAGTTCATATTGCATTTTTTCTTCCAAGGTTTAAGCTGGTTATTCCATTGGAACAGTGACTGTGTATTTTCATTCTTTATAGCCTCAGCAAGTACTAAATTTACAAAGGTCAGCACAGAGTATGTGACTAGTCTAGGTCGTAGGGAAGGAGAGAGGTGGGTAATAGGAAAGAAGGGAGCAGAGTGGTAGAGAAAGAGGGAGGGGGAGGGAAGAGAGGAGGAAGAGAGGAAGGGAGGGAGGAACAGAAGCAGGAAGAAAATTAGGAATAGAGGTTGGGGGATGGAGGGGCATGGACACATTTTTTTCTTACTCTTCCCATCTAATGAAGTAGATTATTTTGTTTGGAATACTAACTTTTTTTTAAAACATAGTCCAAAGCATAATGACATTTATTAAGATTGTAAAATACAAACAGAAAAACAATACTACATAGTTTTAAAGGTGACACTCATACTTAAAGGCATACTAGGCTCACTAGAATAGATACCACAGAGGAGAAAGGGGAAAAAGGAGTACTAGTATTGATCAACGATTACAACGTGCTGTGAACTCAGTAGGTAAAATTAACTCAATTCCCATACACCTGAAAACAACAATAAAAGTAAATTCAAATAGAGAGTTAGTAATGAAGGCTGGTCAGAAAAGACCCATCTGAAGAAATGGCATTCGAGACATCAAGGATAATTGCTACTGATCTTGAGTTGTGAATTTACTTTCATTTCTAAGTTCAGAGGTCTCCTCTAGGAATCACCGAGCAGATCATCAGGGTGATGGCTTTCTTCCTGGGTCACCCACACTCATTTCAGGTAACTAATTTCAGGTCAAGTTCCAAACCCCGGTTCTTTAACATTTATATTCTTTTTTATTTCTGCTTGCATTTAGAATCAGAAAACACACAACAAAAACTGAATTTTTAGTCACTTAAGATCTGCACTGATTTTTTTTTAGTTGTGCTGTTCAATGGACTTTATAATCTCCGAGTAGGAGGTGAATGATCACTAGTGAATGATCACTAAAAGTCAGGGATTTGAAACCATCGATGGCTCTGTGGTGGAAAGTTGGGGCAGTCTGAGTGGCAATCTGCTTCCATAGAGATTTACAGTCTTGGAAACCCTATGGGGTCACTGGGAGGTACTACTGACTTGGTGTGGTGGTGGGTGGGGCTTTATAAGCTCAGAGTGGTTTTTGTTGTCTAAAGATCATGTTCTTCTCTAAGTTTGTGCCTCTTTTGGATTTCTAAGACTGGCATTCAAAGTGGGCTCTGTTCCTGGCACATCACATCCTGTTTTATGCTGATAAATACATGGCTTCATGATCTAACATTTCTACTTATTGGCATAGCCTGTCTCCTTGGCTTGAAAAAGATCAACAATAAATAAGACATACCCAGTAACCTGCGGAGAGGGATAAAGTCAACTTCTTACTGCTCAAACCTGCTTAATACAATTCTGAGCACCAACAACAAATGTCAGAAGAAATAACCTTTGTTTTCAATTACATTTGTCCCTAGATGGATACCCCAACTGGACAGACAAAGTAGCAGTCACCAGAGAAAACTCACTGAAGAATGGCAGATACTCTCAGACTGGCTCTAGGTTTGACAGTTCTCAGTGACTGAGAATGATACAGTTAGGATTCCAAGCCCCACAAAACATTTCCCTTTGTCTCGACTCCCTACCCCCTAAATCTGTCATTTTCAGGAAGGCCTTTTTCTTCACAGTCTATAATGTGTGGAAAACAAAGAGGCATATTTTTCTGTCAAAGAACTGCACTCTTTGGCTCCAAAAGCCACTTCTACTCTAGCTTGTGGCCTCAACCTACAATGCCAGGTATCTCTTCCCTGGCTAAGTCTTGCAAAAGAATTTTTTTTTTTTTTTTTTTAAAGAAAGAGGTCTGACAATTGAGTTCATGAATTCATCCTAGAAAAAGTGCTACATATCTCACTGTTCAGTATCACTACAGTTACCTCTAAGTGCTATCGTCTGGAAGTTATGCACTGATGCCAGTGCCTAGTCCACACTTCAAAGCAGATTTGGAACTCTTTCTGGGATGGCCATTAGAGATGTTGTCATATTACACTTGCTGTCCTGAATGTCATCAAAATGCCTTCCTTTCAATATTTCCTTTCTCTTCAAGTAAAGAAAAAATTCACTAGGGGCCAGATCAGGTGAGTAGGGAAGGTGTTCCAACACAGTCATTTGTTTACTGGCTAAAAACTCCCTCACAGACAACTATACAATTAAGTGCGCAAACTTACCACCATACCGCTGTGTACAATGGCCATTCCAGAAAGAGTTCCAAACTTGCTTTGAAGGGTGAACCAGGCACCCTTGGTGTTGGTGCATAGCTTCCTGAGGGGAGTACTGCGAAGGTGGCGCTAGTGATATTCACCAGTGAGGTATGTAGAACAATTAAGTTCACAGACTTAATTGTCAGACCGTGTGTGTGTGTGTGTGTGTGTGTGTGTGTGTGTGTGTGAGAACAAGAAAACGGATAGTCAAAAAATGAAATACTGCCAAAAATATTTGAGAGGATAAAGTAAAATAAGAGAACGTTACTGTGTTTCTTAAAAGACTTCATTTTATTGCAGGTATTGCAGGTGAAACTATACAGCAAATTATGTTCATGTTTTTCAGAGGTGACAATATTTATTTTGGAAATCCTGGTGGCATAGTGGTTAATTTTTATGGCTGCTAATCAAAAGATCAGCAGTTTAAGTCCATCCAGAACTGCTTGGAAACTCTATGGGACAGTTTGACTCTCACCTATCAGGTTGCTATGAGTTGGAATCGGCTCAATGGCAGTGGTTTTGCCTTTTGGAAATATTGGTTTCATAAGGCGATCTTCAGGAACAGTTTCAATTCCTAGTTCAAAGGATGCCTTAGGGCTATTGTTTCTAGGGTTCTTTTAGTCACTATTGGTCCAGAATGTCTGCCTATTTTGTTTTATTTATTTTTATTTATTTATTTGTGGTCGCATACATTTTTTTTTATTGTTACCTTCTGTTTCTAGCAACTGATTTGTATTTTCCCATTAGAGCAATGACTTAAAAATTTTTAAAATAGCTTATCTAACTTATTTAAAGAATTTTTTCAGTAAATAATAATGCAGGTGAAATATAGGTACGGCAAAATGAGGAAAGTGCTCTGCAAATAAACGAATTGCGGCACTACTAAGTTAGATGATCTCTGTGGCCCCTGCCAGCTCAGAGTCTGCAATTGTTATCTGATATGACATCAGTTCTCTAAAGTTCTTTTTTTCTTAACAGTATAATTTTTTTATTAAATAAAAAATGAAACTGTACATACTCTGTCCTTATAATATTGGGTTAAGATGAGAGGAGTATACAAGTTGTGTTGAAGTCCTCTTAATATTGATCTTCTTACTAATGTGTGCTGTCACCAATTTGGCCCAACCAAATTTCTAACTGTCTAATCTAAACCCTCACCCGTCACCCTCCTGCCCTCCCTACCCTTGTAGCCTCCAAAGAGTCTTTTCTCTTATGCATGGGTCTGCTTTTAAGTTTTTATCTAGTCTGCATTTAAGTTTCATCTCATACAATATTTGTCCTTCTGTCACTGACTACTTTCACTCAGCATAAAGTCCTCCAGTTGAAACCAGGTTAAGAGATGTTTCCTGCTATCATCGTTGTTCTTTATCCTTGCATAGTGCATTACTGAGGACATATACCATAGCTTACCCATCCATATTTCTGTTGTTGGGCATCTGGGTTGATTTCATCTTTTTGCTATTGTGGACTGTACTGCAATGAACATTCATGTGCATGTATCAGTTGATGTGAATGGCCTGGATTCTGTAGGATATGTTCCAAGTGGAATTACTGGGTCAAATGGTATATCTATATCCATTATTTTAAGGGAGGGCCAGATTGCTTTCCAAAGAGGTTGCACCATTTTGCAATCCCACCAACAGTGTAGGAGTGTTCCAATCTCTCCACAGCCTCTCCAGCATTTAGTGTTTTGCATTTTTTGGATCATGGCCAAACTTGTTGTAGTGAGATGGTTTCTCATTGTAGATTTGGTTTGAATTTCTTTAATAGCTAATGACCGTGATCATGTCTGCATGTGTCTTTTGGCTGCCTGGATCTCCTCTTTAGAGAAGTGTCTGTCCATCTCCTTTGCCTATCATTTAATTGAATCATTTGTCTTTTTCTTATTGATATTTTGTAGTACCTTATAGATTACAGAGATCAGGTGTCAGTCTGACATATAGTTGCCAAATATTTTTTCCCATTCTGTAGGTAGTATTTTAATTCTTTTGATGAAGACTTTAAATGAGCAGAGTGTTTGATTTTTAGTAATTCCCACTTATCTATTTTCTTTTCCGATGAATGTGCTTTGTCAGATTTTGAAGTCTGTCTATATTGTGTATTAAAACTTCCATTGTTGACTCTATTTTATCTTGGATGAGCTTTATCATTTTAGATTTTATATTTAGGTCTTTTATCCAATTTGTGTTGATTTTTGTATAATATATGAGGTATGAGTCTTGTTTCAAGTTTTTGCAGATGGATATCCAATTATGCCAGCCCCATCTGTTAAAGAGACTGTTCTCACCCCAGTGTAAAATCTTAGACCTCTGTCAGCTGTTCATAGGAGGATGGTGGCATCTCTGGGGTCTCTACTCTGTTCCATTGGTCTATATGTCTGTTTTTGTACCAGTACCAGATTGTTTTGAAAACTGTGGCAGTGTCATGGGTTCTAAAGTCAGGTAGTGAGAGGCCTCCCAGTGTGCTCTTCTTCTTCAGTAGTGCTTTACTTATCTGGGGCTTCTTCCCTTTCCAAACAAAGTTGATGATTTGTTTCTCCATCTCATTAAAAAATGTCACTGGAATTTGTGTTGGGGTTGCATTATATAAGTAGATTGTTTTGGGCAAAATAGACAGTTTCACAATACTGAGTCTTCCTATCCATGAGCAGGGAAGATTACTCCATTTATGTCTCTCCTAATTTCTTGTAGTCTTGTAGTTCTCTTTGTAAATATCTCTTATTTCTCTAGTTAGATTTATTCCTACGTATTTTATCTTCTTGGAGGCTATAGTAAATGAAATCGATTTGGTGACTTCTTCTTTAATAATTTCCAATTTCACTGTTGGTATAAAGGAATCCTATTGATTTAGTTATGTTTATCTTGTATCCCAATACTTTGCTGAACTCTTCTATTAGCTCCAATAGCTTACTTATGGATTTCTTTGGATTCTCTGTATAAACAATCATATCATCTGCAAAGAGGGAAATCTTCACTTCTTCATTGCCAATACAGACACCCTTTATTTCTTTGCCTTGTCTAATTGCCCTGGCTAGAACTTTTAGCACACTGTTGAATAGAAGTGGTGAGAGCGGGCATCCTTGTCTAGTTCCGGTTCTGAAAGGGAATTCTTTCAGTCTTTCACCATTCAGGACGATGAAAGCAGTTGGCTTTGCATAGATGCTACTGATTACATTGAGGAATTTCCCCTCTATTCCTATTTTTTGAAGAGTTTTAAGCATGAATGGGTGTTGAATTTTGTCAAATGCCTTTTCTGCATCAATTGACAAAATCAGGTGATTCTTATCTTTTGTGTTATTAATATGGCTGATTATATTAATTGTTTTTCTGATGTTGAACCAGCCTTGCACCCCTGGAATGAAACCAATTTGATCATGATGAATGATTTTTTTTTATATGCTGTTGAATTCTATTAGCTAGGATTTTGTTGAAGATTTTTGCATCTAGGTTCATGAGTGATATTGGTCTGTAATTTTCTTTTTTTGTGGGATCTTTCCCTGGTTTTGTTATGCTGGTTTCATAGAATGAATTTGGAAGTATTCCATCTCTTTCTATGGTGTGAAATAGCCTTAAGAGTATTGTAGTTAACTCTTCTCTAAAAGTTTGGTGGAATGTTCTGGTGAAGCCATCTGGCCCAGGACTTTTTTTGGTTGGTAGATTTGTGATGACTTTTTCAATCTCTTCCTTTGTGATAGATTTATTAAGTTGATCTACTTCCCCTGGTGATAATCTTGATGAGTCATATGAATCTAGGAATTTGTCCATTTTCCCTAGGTTTTCAAACCTGTTAGAGTACAGCCTTTCACAGTATTCTGTTATGATATTTTTTATTTCAGCTGGGTCTCCTGTAACATCTCCCAACTAATTTCTTAATCATGTTATTTGTATCTTCTGGTGTTTTTTCTTTTGTAAGTTTAGCCAGTGGTTTATCAATTTTGTTGATCTTTTCAAAGAATCAGCTTTTGGTTTTGTTAATTTTTTTAATTGTTTTTCTATTCTCTAATTGATTTAGTTCTACTCTAATCCTTATAATCTGTTTTCTACTGGTGCCTGAAGGGTTCCTCTGTTGCTCTCTCTCTACTTGTTCAAGCTGTGAGGTTAATTCTTTAATTTGGTCCCTTTCTTCTTTCTGGATATGTGCATTTATAGAGATAAACTGACCTCTGAGCATTGCTTTTGTTGTATCCCATAAATTCTGCTAGGATGTGTTTTCATTTTTATTTAAATTCATAATTTTTTTAAATGTGTTTTTTAATTTGTTCTATAACCCAAGGCTTTAAGAGCAAACTGTTGCTCAGTTTCCACAAGTTTGAATTTCTACCTATGAATTTTCTGTTATTGATTTCAACTTTTGTAGCTCTATGGTCCGAGAGGATACTTTGCAATAAATCAATGGTTTGGATTTTACAGAGAATTGTTTCTTGACCTAACATATGGTCTATTCTGAGGAATGTTCCATGTGCATTGGAGAAGAAGGTGTATTTATATGCTGATGGATGAAAAGATCTGTATATGTCGGTAAGGTCAAGTTGGTTGCTTGTTGCAATAAGATCTCCCGTATCTTTACTGAGCTTTTTTCTGGATGATCTATCCTTAACTGAAAGGGGAGTGCTGAAGTCCCCAACTATTACTGTGGAATGATCAATCTCATTTTTCAATGTTGTCAATATTTGTTCAAAGTTTCTAGGTGCTTTGGTATGTCAAGCCAGCCAATTGGGTCATAAATATTTAATATTGTTAAGTCCTGCTTGAGTATTGAATCTTTCAGCAGTAAATAGTGACCATCCTTGTCCACAATAGTGGATTTTACATTAAAATCTATTTTATCTGAGATTAATATTGCCAAACCTGCTCTTCTTTCTGTATTGTTACCTTGATATATATCATTCCAACCTTTAATTCTCAAGCTGTTCCTGTCTTTAAGATGTGTTTCTTGTAAGCAACATATTGACAGGTCATGTCTTTTGATCCAGGATATCACTTGCTGTCACTTTACTGGAGCATTCGCTCCATTTACATTAAATGTAATTATTGATAGGTATGTGCTTATTGACATAATTTTGATGTAATTACTTTTGTTTTGATGTTTTCTATATTGTTTTTAATGTTCTGTTCTGGGGCATTCTTCTTTATGGGTTGTTTGAGTGTTGGTTTCATGTTCTTTGAAGCTCCTGTATTGTATTTCTTATTCTGACATAATACATTGTTAATCTGCTTTATGGTTACATGTATTATCTCCCTTAACATACTAAGATTAAAACTAATTTAACTACTTCATAAGTCTGAAACTTCCTCTGCATCAAAAACAACTGTAACTATTGTAGTGTAGCCCTCTTTTAATGTGATAGTATTATAGGTGTCACAGTATGATCACAGATTCCCTTATTATAATACTGTAGCTTTGGTGAAGTTTTTTTACTTCCTTAACTGATTAGAAATTTGCATGAAGTGTCCTGAATTATCACCTAAAATATACATTTAGAAAAGAGCTTCTTTCAATATTTCATGTAATTTTGGTTTAGTTTTTTTGAAGTCTCTAAATTTCTCTTTATTTGCAAAAGTCTTAATTTCACCCTTATATTTTGATAGACAATTTTGCAGGATAAATAAGTATACGATGGAAGTTTTTCTCTTTCAGGGCTTTAAATGTGTCTGCCCACTGTTTTCTAGTCAGCATTGTTTCGGCAGAAAAGTCAGATGAAAGTCTACAGGGTTTCCCTTGGAATGTGAGCTTTGTTTTGAGCCTTGTTGCCTTCAGAAGCATCTGTTTGTGTTTTAGCTTATTAAACTTAATTATAATATGCCTTGGCATCCTTCTTTTTGGCTCTAACTCTTGAGATGTTCAATAAACATCTTGAATAGCTATGTTCCCTTTGCTCATAACCTCAGGAAAGTTTTCTGTAAGCATCTCTACAGCAATAAATACTCTCTATACTTTCATTAATCCTGCTTTGTTCAGGAACTCCAATTAAATGTAAATTATTTCTCTTCATGGACTCCCACATATTTCTTAATTCTTCTTCATTTTTCTTATTTCTTTTCTCTTATTTCACCACATAAATGCTGGTGTTAGTTACTTTATCTTCTAGGTCATTGAGTCTAACTTCCATCTGTTCAATCCTACTATTTTGGCTTTGGATAGAATTATCCAATTGTGTAATTTTGTTATTAATCTGACGTATTTCAGATCATTGATGTTCTCGCATTTCAAATAGCTTACCAAATTTTTCATTTTGTTCTACTGCATTTTGTTTAACCTCTAGGAGAGTTCAATATATAACCCTTTTGTATTCAACCTCCAATAGATTTAGAAAGGCTTCTTCATCTGGGAATTTTTTTGAATCTTTCTTTAGGGAATTTTCTGGAGCATTTGAAGGCTGCTTCTTTAAATGATTAATTGTGGTCTGCTGCCTGCATGCCATCTAGACACTATTTTATTTCTCTGATAACGGATCAAAGAGAATTGTTGGTTACCAGCTGACTCTAATACTCTAGTGATTTGCCTTAGGTGGATTCTCAAGGGTGGAAGACTCTGCTTATTGGGTAGCAAAGAGGCTGCTCTGCTTATGGAGAAACTGGGAGCTGTTAGCCAATGCTACAATGTGAGTGAGAGAAAAGAACCAGGAAAAGCTGAGGCTTCTCAACAGAGAAATATCCAGGCAGATATACAAGCCTCTCAGCCTTAAAAGTAAACTGCACTTCTATGCAAGGAGCTGTCAGGTGCTGAACTCGGAGCTGGGAGCTGTCCAACAGGCTGGCCTCAACAGGCTGTCAGGAACAGCAGACTCAACCTGCCAGCTTATAATGAAACCATGTTACTGTTACCATTCATTTGCATTTGCAGAAGCTGCAGTTCTTTGATACAGTGAAACAGCAGAAGCACAGGTCAGACGGTCACTGATCATTTTGGAGAGGAGAAGATTAGTCTGATACTGTCGCCTAGTCAAATATGTTAGGTCCTAAGGCTCCCCAGATGTTCAGCATTCCATATAAATATCATTCAGTCCTTAGTTCTCAGAGGGAAATGAGGAGATGTCCGTTTACTCTACCATCTTTTAACAGAATCCTGTCTGCTTATTTTAGTAATTTGAATTTTGCTTTGCATTTTTCTCCCATTCTATCCAGGACCTTAGTGGTAGTCAGACACCAAATAGCTCTTCTGGTGTAGTTTGTTCTTTGAGACATTTTGTTCCTTCTTTCTCTTTTGTTCCCAACAAGTAGATATGAATATCTGTTGTATCTTAGATGGTCATTTGAAAGCTTCTAAGACCCAGACAGTACATGCCAAAATAGGATATAGAACATCATCTTTGTGAGTTATATTATGCTAACTGACTAAATTGTTCCCTGAGATTATGGTCCCAACTATTTTAACCATAGTAAATTAATCCCCAAAGTTGATTGGATATGTTTAGGAAGCTTCTGTAACTGTGCACCTTCTGTGGTTTGTTATATATGCAGCACAGAAAACATGTACACACACATGCCTACATGCAAGTGTTTCTTTACTCACACATGCCTTCCTATAAACATATCAGTATACACATACACATCTACCTACATAACCACAAACACATTTTGTGGGGGTTTCTTTTTCCTGTTGTAGCAATAGTGTATGTGTCATAGCATTTTCCAAAACTGTCCCTTCTGCTTGTGTACTTCTTGGTCACTCTACGTACTTTAGTTTTGTTAACTGTACCCAAATTTGGCATTGTCTTTCCCATCACCAAAAGTAACACATGTCTACTAACTAGAAAGTGACTCCTCTTCCTCCTTTTTGCCCTTATCCCTGGTAGCCATTAGAGAGCTTTGCTTTTTGTGTGTGTACTCTTTACTTTTTATAATAGTGGAAACATACAATATTTGTATTTTTTGTGGTTGACTTATGTCTCTCAACATAATGTCCTCAGATTCATCCATGTTGAAAAATGTTTTGTAGACTTCTCATTCTTTATAGCTGTTTAGTATGCCACTGTATGTATTATACCATAATTAGTTTATCCATTCATTTGCTGTTTCTATCTTTTTGTAAAAGTGAATAACACTGCAGTAAACACAGGCATGCATGTGTTTAGTTGTGTCATTGCTCTTATATTTCTAGTCTACATACCTAGGAGTAGGGTTGCTGGATCATAACATATTTCCATTTCTAGCTGTTTGAGAAAGCACTGTACTGTTTTCTGTAGTGGTTGTACCATTTAACATTCCCACCAAATCATACCACAACCTCCCTAGCATTTGTTTTCTGTTTTTATTATTTTATTATTTTGATCACTACCTCTTTTGTGGAAGTGAGATGGTATTTCATTATAGTTTTGGTTTGCATCTCTCTAATGGCTAAGGGAGACCTGGTGGCTCGGTAGTTAAGAGCTCAGCTACTAACCCAAATACTGGCACTTTCAATCCACCAGATGCACCTTGGAAATCTTATGGAACAGTTTTACTCTGTTTTATAGGGTTGCTATAAGCCTGAATCAACATGACAGCAAGGGGGTTGTATATTTTGCTTTTTTAAAATGAGTAACAACTGTGAGCATTTTTCCTGTATTTGTTAGCCATCTGAAAGTCCTCTGTGGTGAAGTGTCTGTTTATGTATGCCCTTTGGTCGATTTTTTCATTGGATTGTTTGTATTTTTATGTTGAGTTGTTAAAGTTTTCTATATATTTTAATTAGTCATTTACCAGGTATATCACTGCATTTTTTTTTCAGTCTGCATGTTGTATTTCACTCTCTTGGTAAATAAAGTCTTTTGATGATCACAAGTATTTAATTTTAGGGAGTCTTATTTATCTAATCTATACTCTGCTCACAAATTTTTAGTTTGATATGGATCCTGCTTTATTTTTTCTGCATATAGATAAACAGATTTGTCAGTAACAGTTTTAAAAGACACTATTTCTTCTCCCATTGAATGGAATTTGATACTTTATTAAGGGTCAACTGTCAATGGATAGATGAATTTGCCTCTGGGTTCTTAATTCTGTTCAGGGCTTGCTTTCTTTCCATATAAATGTGGAGACTACTTTTCCTATTTTCTTCAAAGAATGTCGTTCAGATTTTGATCACACTGCACTATGTTTATAGATCACTTTGGGTGATCTGACAACGTTAATTCTTCCAATCCAAGAGCTTAGGGTGTGTTTTCTATTTATTTAGATCTCTTTTATTTTCTTGCAGTAGTGAGTTATAGCTTTCCACATGCAAGTCTTATATATCCCTAGTTAAGTTTATTAATAGGTATTTTGTGCATTGGGCCAGCACAATGATATTGTTGTTTAAGTCCTTTTCCGAATCCTTCTTATTAGTCTAAGGAAACTCAATTAACTTTTGTGTGTTGATTTTTTACCCTGTCACTTCACTAAATCTCTTAGTTCCAGTAATTGTCTTACAGAGTCTCTGGAATTTCCTATGTATAAGAATGTGTCATCTGTGAATAAGAATAGCTTTACTTCTACCTTTCCAAACTGTCTTTATGGATTAGGTGTCCTTGAGCTGATTCCTACTCATGGTGACCCTACATACAACAGAACAAAATGTTCCCCAGTACTGGACCATCCTCACAATCCTTGCTACACTGGAGCCCATTGCTTTAGTGACTACATCAGTCCATCTCCCCAAAGATATTCATTTATTTTTCTGACCCTCTACTTTACCAAGCATGATGTTTTTCTCCAGGGATTAGTCCTTCCAGATAACACTTCCAAAATATGTAAGATGTAGTCTCATCATCCTTGCTTCTAAGGGGCATCATTCTCCAACCACAGAACTCGAAGGCATCAATTCGTTATTAATCATGCATTCGTATGAAGTGATCAAAACCATAAGGGCTTGAATGAGGCACACTTCAGCCTTCAAGGTGATATCTTTGCTTTTTTTAAAAGAGCTCTTTTGCAGCAGATTTGCCAAATACAGTTCTTTGTTTGATTACCTCAATGCTGCTTTCTTGGAGGTTGATTGTAGATTGAAGTAAAATGAAATGCTTGACAAATTGAATCTTTTTTTTGTTTACCATGCTTTTGGGGCCATTTGTGAGAATTTTTGTTTTCTTTATGTTGAGATGTAATCCATACTGAAGGCTGTAGTCTTTGATCTTCATCTTCAGGTGTCTTCACTTTCTGCAAAGAAAGTTGTTTCATCTTCATATTACAGGTTGTTAGTAAATCTTCCTCCACTGCTGATGCTACATTCTTCTACATATAGTCTCGCTTCTCAGATTATTTTTTTCAGTGTACAAATTAAATAAGTATGATGAGAGGATGCAACCTTGAATCACACAGTTCTTTTAACTTTAAACCACACAGTTCTGTTCAAACAACTGCCTCTTGGTCAAGGTACAGGCTCCTCATGAGTACAACTGCTCTAGAATTCCCATTTGGGGTAGCCAAGCCAAGCCAAGTGCCGTCTAAGGTTATCCATAACATGTTATGATCTACACTGCCAAATGCTTTTGCATAGTTAGTAAAACACAGGCAAACAACTGTCTGGTATGCTTTGCTTTTAGCCAGGATCCATCTGATATCAGAAATGATAACCCTTGTTCTACTTCCTCTCAATCTAGCTTAAATACTTGACAGTTCTCTGTTGCTTTTGAAAGATCTTTAGCAAAATTTTACTTGCAGGTGATACTAATGATATTGTTCAATAATTTCCACATTAAGTTGTATCACCTCTCTTTGGAATATGGATGCATATTGATGCCCGGTTAGTTGGCCAGGTAGCTGTCTTCCAAATTTCTAGGCATAGATCAGTAAGTGCCTCCAATGCAGCATCATTTTCTGAAACATCTCATTAGGTATTCAATCCATTCCTGGAGCACTGTTTTTTGCCAGTGCCTTCCATGCAGCTTAGACCTCTTCAGTCAATACTATGTACTTCTGATCATATGCTAACTCCTGAAATGTCTGATTGTTAACCAATTCCTTTTGGTGTAGTGACGCTTTGTATTCCTTCTATCTTCTTTTGGTGCTGCCTGATTTTAATACTTTCCCTATAGAATCCTTCAATACTATAACTCCACTCTTTAATTTTTTTCTTCAGTTCTTTCAGCTTGAGAAATGTTGAGTATGTTCTTCTCTTTTGGTTTTCTATTCCAGGACTTTGCACATGTCATTGATATATTTTATTTTGTCTACTCAAGCTACTGTTTGAAGTCTTCTATTCAGCTCTTTTACTTCATCATATCTCTGTCTGTCCTCGCTATTCAGCATTCAAGTTTTATCGCTTTAGAAATCCCTCTTGGTCTTTTCTTTCTTTCCTGTCTTTTAAATGACCTCTTGTTTTCTTCAAGCAACACTAATTGCATAGCAGTTAAGAGTTACAACTACTAACCAAAACATGGGCTGTTTGAATCCAACAGCTGTTTCTTGGAAACTCTATGGGGTGGTTCTGCTCTGTCCTGTAGAGTTGTTGGAGTCAGAATCAGCTCATCAGCAATGGATTTTGCTTCGTTTTATATAACGTCCTTGACATCATTCGATAACTTGTCTAGTCTTCAGTTATTAGCATTCAACACACCAAATCTACTATTGAGATGGTCTCTAAATTCAGGTGGAATATACTGAAAGTTGTAGTTTGGCTCTTGTGGCCTGTTTTAATTTTATTCAGCTTAACTTGAACTTGCATATGAATAAGAGACACCCTTGTCCTTGTTCTGATTGCTGATACTGAGCTTTTCCATCATCTCTTTCCACAGATATAGTTGAGTAATTCCTATGTATTCTATCTGGTAAGGTCCATCTGTACAGCTGCCATTTATGTTGGTGAAAAAAAAGGTATTTGCTTGAAGAAGTCATTTGTCTTACAAAACTTAATCATGCAGTCTCTAGCACTGTTTCCATTAGCAAAGCTATATTTTTCCAACTCCCAATCCTTCTTCTTTGTTTCTAACTTTCACATTCCAATCACCTATAATTATCAATACACTCTGATGGCATGTTTAATCAATTCCAGACTGCAGAAGCTGGCAAAAATCTTCAGTTTCTTCATCCTTGGTAGATGAACTGTAAATCTGAACAATAACCATATTAACAAGTCTTCCTTGTAACTCTGCTGCCATTGAGTCTATTCTAATTCATAATGATGCTACCAGACAGAGAAGAACTGTCCCACAGACTTTCCAAGAAGTGCCTAATGAATTCGAACTATTGATCTTTTGGTTAGCAGCCACAGCACTTAACCACTATACCATATTATTTTATTACTGACAGTGTTGTATATCTTTCAACTGTTGTATTTAACAATGAATATAATGCCTCAGTAAATCGCTTAGTAAACCACACTTGGGTCACTATGAGTTGCAACCAACTCAGTGATATCAAACAACAACAAACCATACAATTTTTTTCTCCCCCCACAATACTCAATGCCAGTCTATTTCAGTTCACTAATGTCTGGGATGGAAACCCTGGTGGTGCAATGGTTAAGTATTGTATCTGCTAACCAAAGGTCAGCAGTTTCAATCCACCAGGTACTCCTTGGGAACTCTACAGAACAGTTCTACTGTGTCCTATAGGGTTGCTATAAGTTAGAATTGACTCAGTGGCATTGGTTTTTTTTTTTGTTTTTTTTTTTTGGTTAATATCTAGGGTATCTTTCCAATTTGGATGCCATTTATTTCCCTTTATTGCCTTATTGTTCAGGTTAACACGTTCAGTATAATATTGAATGAGACCACCCTGTGCTGGGTCAAGTGTCAAAGTATGTACAATTTGTAAGTCTCCTTGTTCACTGTTCTCATATAATTTATCCTTCTATTCAGTGTACAATCTAATTTTTCAATCTTCCATTTGTTGCTCAGGGTTCCAAGACTGTCATCTGTATCTATTTCACATGGTTTCTTGTGGCTTTGTACAAGAGGACGGCATGGTATGCCTGACTAAGCTGCCATCTTAGCTCATCCTTGAAATAGTCACTTTTTAACACCAGCTTCAGAAATAGTAATAAAGCTGTAATATAACATACTTGTTGCTGTTGTTAGTTGCCTTTGAGTGGATTCTGATACATAGAGATAACCATGTGTTCAAATTAGAACTCCTCCATAGGGTTTTCAAGGCTACGACCTCTTGCTGGTAGATTGACAGGTCTATCTTCTGGGATGCCTCTGAGTGAGTTCAAACTACCACCCTTTCCTCTGGATGTTAAGCATGTAACCATTTTTGCCACCCAGGGACCCATGTGACACACTAAAGCTTATGTATCATTCACCTGTTCTCCAGAATGCCTTACATAAACAGAAGCATCTTCAGTGACATTAAATCAGACACAAAGCCACTAGGCAGGTATTTATTTAAATTTAATGTTTTCACATTTGTTATACTTACCAGTTTTTCTGAAATAGGAAAGAAAGAGATGCTAACAAGTGATGATAGAAGCACAGAAATGAGAGGCTGTGTCCACTAGAGGACAACTTGACTACTTAATTGATCAGTACTAAGAATAAGACTCCATTTAAGATGCAAAATATTGACTTATTCATCAAAAAAGTTTAACAACTTTTTAAAATGAACTGTCTATTTTGGGGTATTTTTTTTTTTTTTTTTGGTTTCTTCCCTCATCTCCTAGAGCTGCACTCCAGTCATAAGTCCACAGACAAATATCTGACACCATCCCTGTAGCAGAATTTTTAAAAAATACTTTTTATTATTCTTTTTGGTTCTTTCTCCATAGTACTATGTTCTACACATTCTCTTAGTTACTTAAGGAAAAAAATATATATATATATATATATATATATATATATATATATATATATATATAGTCTTAGGCTGGGTTTTCTACAGAAGCAAAATCAGTTAAATATATAATATTTACAGGGAAATACTTATATAAAGGGAACAACTCATGCAATTGTAGAAGCTGAACCATCCTAAGTCCTGGAACAAGCCTCATGAGGCCACGGAAGGAGGTGAACTCAAGGTCGGCAAGTCAGAGATTAGAGTTCTAGCTCATAGGCTGTGTAGGTCAATAAACTCAAGCTGGCGTGTAAGAGTGCAGGGTTTCTGCTGACTTACTCAGGGGCTGGTGAATCCAGGTCAGAGAACAGGACTCTCATTCTCTGGCTATAAGGGTTGATAAATTCAACAGCTGCTAGTTCAAGTTCCACGAACCAGGCACAACAAAAGAGATCAGGAGCTGCTGGCAATGGGAGCAGTCAGTAAATAAGTAGTAGAAGGCAGAGAGATGAGGGCTGAGGGGTGGAAAATCACCACAGGCCCCATCCCTGCCACTTGATACAGCTGCCAAACTTGGAGAATCATAGTCCAGCCAAGTCAATAAAGCCTTAACCACCACAGTCCACCCCTTGTCAAGTTGGCATCTGCACACATCTGCCTTATCATCTATAGTCTAGCAAGGCATACAACTACAAAGTCATACCTATGTCTAACACGATACAACTAACGCATGTACACCTGAAAATACATTAACCCCATTTACATCTTACATTTTGTAAGTAAACAAAAATATCTGACACATAAGAAGCTGAAATACTACTAACAATTACAGTCCTCCTTTCTACAAATGGTCACATGGCCATGACTGATATTTAGACCTACCTTCTTCTACACCCCATTCCATACTTCCTTTGCCCTCAGCTAGCAACTCAACTGGTATGGTTGCCTACCTGAAGAGATGACCCAAAAGTTCATTACTAAACAGTCTAGGCTAATAGAAGTCACTTTGGAATTGAATTGCTATAGTTTTCCATTAACTTTAATCATAGAACATAGTAGTACTAAGAGGTGTCCTAAGGGATAGCCTGCATTCCAGATACAGTCTTCTCTACCTCCATTATGTAATATCAATCCAATTTCATCTTGGTAGTCAAGCTCAATAACACTAGCCAATATGGTAACTCCCTTCTTTGTCTGCTGATCCAGAGGCACAAGGAGCCCAAAATGGCCTGGTGGCAATTTTAGATTCCATTTCAACAGAATCATTGTTGTGTCTCCAGGTGGCAGAGCATTCCTCTCTTTGGAATGAAGACACAAGGCTGTGGGGATAGGAAGCAACAATTTTGCAAGTGGGTCACTAGGGTAGTAGTGAGTGGTGCCACTCCCATTTTGACCCCTTGGTTCCTTGACCCAGGAATCCTTGCTATGGGAGAAACAGCACCATATACTTGACGTGGGTTTAGAGCATATAGCCTCCTGGAAAACATTTCCCCAACCCTGCAAGGTATTGCCACCTAGCTGGCAGTGCAGTCGTGTCTTTAGTAGGCCATTGGATTACTCTATCATGCCAGCTGCTTCAGGATGATGGGGAACATGGTAAGAGCAGCGAACTCCATGAGCATGTGCCCACTGCTGTACTTCATTTGCTGTGAAGTGAGTCCCTTGATCAGAGGCAATGCTGTATGGGATACCATGATGGTAAATAAGGCATTCTGTAAGTCCATGGGTGGCTGTTTTGATAGGAGCATGACGTGTTGGGAATACAAATCCATTTTCAGAGTCAGTGTTGTTCCAGTAAAGACAAAATGCTGCCAATTACATGATGGAAGTGGTCCAGTGTAATCAACTTGCCACCAGCTTGCTGGATGATTACCTTGAGGAATAGTGCCATCTTGAAGACTCAGTGTTGATCTCTGCTGCTAGCAGACTGGGCACACAGCAATGTCTGTAGCCAAGTTAGCCTTGGTGAGTAGGTGTCCATTTTGCTAAGACCATGCATAATCCCCATCCCTGCCACCACAACCACTTTGTTCATAATCCCATTGAGCAATGACAATAGTAGCCAGGGAAACAGGATAACTGGCTCCCATAGAATGTGTGACCTTATCCACTTGATTGTTAAAGTCCTCCTCTGCTGAGGTCACCTTTTGGTGAACATCCACATGAGACACAACATCTTTACTTCTTTGGCCTGTTACCTCTTCCCCATAAATCCTCATCTTCAATCTTCCAATCATGTTGTTTCCAAGTCCCTGACAATCCACCAAGCCACTGGCCAGAGTCCATGAATCAATATACAGCTGCACATCTAGAGATTTCTCTTTCCAAGCAAAGTGAACAACCAGGTGCACTGCTCAAAGTTGTGTTCACTGGGAGGCTTTACTTTCACTACTGTCCTTCAGGGTGGGTCCCAGAAAGGGTCTGTACAGCTGCTGCTGTCCACTTCTGAATGGCACCAGCATATTGTGCAGAATCATCTGTAAACCAGCCATGAGTTTTCTCTTCCTCAGTCAACTGGTCAAAAAGAATGTCCCGCAAGCCAAAAAGTGCAAATTGGAACACAGAAGGTAATGTTACAGGAGTGGAGACCATGGGCATTTGGGCTACTTCCTCATGCAACTTACTTATGCCTTCAGGTCCTACGCAGGTCCTATCTTATATATACTACTTCCACTTAATGATGGATTGTTGCTGTGCTCATCCAACTTTATGACTCTGTGAGTGAGACAACACCTAGTTCATGACAGGCAGCTCAGGATGCATGGTGATTTGGCGTCCCATGGTTAAGCATTCAGTCTCCACTAAGGCCTAGTAATAAGCCAAAAATTGTTTTTCAAAAGGGGAATAGTTATTTGCAGAAGATGTTTGTTCTGGGCTCCATTAAAAAGTAACAGCTTTTCAAGTCATATGATAAATAGACTCGAGAACCACAACCAAATGAAGAATACATTACCTCCAAATCCAAAGAGACCCTATAGGTGCTGTGCTTCCTTTTTAGTTGTCCAAGCAGCCAAGTTCTGTTAACTTATCCTTCACTTTAGAAGGAATATCATGACATGGCCTCACACCACTGGACCCCTAGAAATTTCACTGAGTTGGAAAGTGCCTGAATTTTTGTGGGATGAATTTCTCACCCTCTAGCATGCAAATGTTTGGCTAATAAGTCCAGAGCCACTGACACATCTTCCTTATTATGTCCAGTCAGCATTTCATCAATACAAAGGACCAGTGTGACATCTTGTGGAAGAGAGAGACAATCGAGTTCCCTGTGGACTAAGTTATGACACAGGACTGGAGAGTTAATATAGTTCTGAGGCAGGCAACAGAAAGTGTATTACCAGCCTTGCCACTTGTATATAAACTGCTTCTGGTGGTCCTTTGAAATAGGTATGGAAAAGAAGGCATCAGACAGATCAATAGCTGCATAACAAGTACCAGAAGATGTATTAATTTGCTCAAGCCGTGAAACTGCATCTCAACAGAAGCTGCAAGGCGAGACACCTGGTTAAGTTTATGATAATCTACTGTCATTCTAGACCCATCAGTTTTTTCCACAGGCGAAACAGGCAGGGTGAATGAGGGGATGTGATGAGAATCACCACCCCCATTCTTCAAGTCCTTGATGGTGGCAGTAATTTCTACAGTCCCTCCAGGAATATGGTTTTGCTTTTGGTTTACTATTTTCCCAGGCAGTGGCAGTTCCAGTGGCTTCCATTTGGCTTTTTCTACCATAATAGCCCTCACTCCATCTGCCAGGGAACCAATGTGTAGGTTCTGACAGTTGCTGAATATATCTGTGATAATTATGCATTCTGGAACTGGGGAAATCACTACAGGATGGGTTCAGGAACCCACTAGACCTACAGTGAGACAAACATGAGCCAAGACTCCATTAATAAGCTGACCTCCATAGGCCCTCACTTTGACTAGTTGGCCACAGTGATGTTTCTGGTCTCCTGGCATTAGTGTCTGTTCATAGCCAGTACCCAGTAGTTCCCCAGGAGTCTGACTGTTTTCTCTTCCCCAGTGAACAGTCACTCTCATAAAAGGCTGTAGATCCCTTTGGGGAAGGGTCAGAGAAAGATTAACAGTATAAATTTTTGGTAGGATATTAGAATCCTTCCTCAAGGAGACCTAGCCTCCCCTACATTCAAGGGATTGTGAGTCCTTTAACTAGCTCAAGTCTGGGAATTGATTGAAGGACCATGACTCTCTATTTTGGTGATTTGAGTTAAACTGCTTTTCATCTGACCGTTCATACGTATCAAGTAAATATTTAGTAAGTCCATATGAGTCAGACTATTTCAATCACTATTTTGCCTCTGCTGTCCATTACTGTAAGCATGCCCACCTTGTCTTTGCTGATTGAGTGCAGTCATTTAAGCCCTGTTACTACAGGGTCCAATCAGTCCCATTGTGGTTAGGTGTCTTGATTCAGGTAGGACTGCTCCCACTGTCATATCTGATTTACATAAAATAGCAATCACAATAGTCTTCAAGGATGTTGGAGCTCCCTTCCCAAATTTGTTTCTCACAGTTGTGGTAAAAGGCATGGCCTCTGGGCATTTTAAAAGCCATGTCCTCTCAGCATATGTGTGGATTTGAAGGTCTAATCTGATAAATCCACTCTAGTATGCTAATTTCTCTAAACCTTTAGATACCTTCTTCGTCAGTAAACTAAGACAGGTCTAGCAATTCAGCTTGATTTTGTGTAGGCCACCGTATAATCTGTGCTTTAGATATCCAGTCAAACAATTAGGTCCTGTCCTAACTTCTCAAGCTGAAACACTGAGTGAGGAATCTGTGCTTGGTGGACCCATATCAATAAATTCAGATTGATCCATCTTTATGTTCCTTGCACTATTATTCCGTGCCCTTAGCAGCCATCCCCAAGAATATTTTCCAGGGTTTCTGTTTGTACATACTAGAAAAGTCAAGCAGTCCTTTTGGAGTATAGTGTACCTCCTCCCGGGTCACACTTTGTACTTCACCTTTTGGGTCTAGTTTGGACTTAAGTCTAGCATAGGTCTAGAAGCCAAAATTGGTAGTGTTGAATTGTTTTTTACAACTTTCAGCACTGTCTGGTAAAGTATCTGCCTCAGGCCATGCCCTAGGCAATGACTCCGGCAGAAACTGGGCTACAGCTAATCTATTTAGATTGGAGTGGAGAGGATAATGACTTCTCCGGCAGGGTGGTTTAGCAGACAAGCATAAAATAATTCACATGGCTGTGGGTCCACTAGCAGGATAGAGTTACTGGATGTTACGGGCTCAGTGTCTCCAGCTTTCTTATCATCTGCCCATGTATCCCCAGTGCAAATTTCAGGGTCCCATTTCTTCACAATCAATGCCTCACTTTAACTTCAGATACTTATTGAGACTGGCAATTGAGCTGGCATTGCAATTCCACCTCTCCAATGATAAGGATTTGGGTTTGGCTTTTGATTAACATCAGTTCTTCCATTATAGGTAATGAGGTTTTTTTTTAAAGCACAAGTGGAAATTTTGATTCCAAAGCCCTAAACTCATCTCTTTCTCTCACCAGTTTGTGTAATACAAGTAGGACCAGCTAACCAACTTCCTTGTACTTCTCATCCTGACACAATTTCAAAAAGATATCACACTTATGTTCACCCTGAGCTTTATCTTGTACAAATACCTGGTCTGTTGGTGGCACTATTTCACAGATGTGTATCACCACCTCACCCCATGGACTGGCATGGCACTCTTTACTGTTAGAAGCAGAGTTATCAACAGCATTAATACTAGCCAGACTCAAGAACCATTTTCGTAGATTCATCTTTACAATTCTGTTTCCCTAGAACCATTCCTGGTATCAAATTGTCTTAGGCTGGGTTTTCTAGGGAAGCAAAACCAGTAACATGTATAATATGTACAAGGAAAGATTTACATAAAGAAACGGCTCATACAATTGTAGAAACTGAATGTCCCAAGTCGTGGCACAAGCCTGATGCAGCCACAGGAGCTGGTGAGCCCAAGGCTGGCGAGTTAGAGCTTAGCAATCTAGATCATAGGTTGTGTAGGTCAGTGGACCCAAGTTGGTAGGTGAGACTGCAGGCTAACTCACAGAACTGCAGGGGCTGGTGAACTCAGGATCAGCAGATCAGGGAACAGTATTCTCACTTGCTGGCTGTAAGAGTAGATGAATCCAACAGCTGCTAGTTCAAGTCCGAGGAACTAGGTGCAACAAAAGAGAGCAGGAGCTGCCTGCAATGTGAGCAGACAGGAAGTAAGTGGATGCAAAGCAATGACAGCTGAGGGGCAGGAAGCCACCACAGGTCATGCCCCTTCCACTTGTTATAACTGCCAAACACAGAGAATTGTTGTCCTGCCAAGTTGACAGTCTTAACCACCACACACACACACACACACACACACACACACACACACACACACACATATATATATATATCCAAGACAATATATATAATATATACTCTCTTGGAAAGTCATATGGAAACAATCCTTCTCCATGTGGAAGTCTGTAGTTTAGCTACCTTTTCACATATCAATGTCAGTATGTTTGCACGGCTCTTGCCCTTACTGTAATCATGCAAAAAATGGCAGTACCAAGGGTGTACAAATGGTTAAACACTCGGCTGCTAAGTGAAAGTTTGGCCATTCAAATCTATCCAGATGTGCCTCATAATAAAGCCCAAGTGATCTATTTTCTAAGAATTGAGAGTGTTAAAAACCTTAAGGAGCACAGTTCTACTCTAAAACACAGAGTTGCCAAGGAGAGCCAGAAGAACTCAAAATTTTAAGGCCACAAGTTTATACACCTTTAGAACAACAAGCATGTTTCTGAGCAGCCTGACTGCCCCACTATTTATTCCTCATTAAGCCCCTCTCCCAAAGTAAGAGTGTGATGTCTTACTGTTTTTTGTTTGTTTGTTTGTTTTGTTTTGTTTTTCTGATCTGTCGTTCAATAGAAAAAGAAACTAACTAGTTCAAGAGGAAATTCAGAGTGCAAAATCTTTTGCAATTCTCTTGAGTTTTATGATTAGTTTCCAAAGTAAAACAGTCTTGATTGTTCAAGAATAAAGGTAGGTACATTCCAACATAAATAAGGGCCCTTTGAAGCACTGTTCTATAATTAATAACAATAATGATATTATTTCTATTTCCTCAACAGTTACCAAGCAACAAGAACTATACTAAATGCTTTGAAAGCATACCATTCTCCCCTTTAAAACAACACTATGAAGTATGTACTGTTATCCTGATTATTACACATAAAGAAAATAAGGCCAAGGAGTTTAAGTAATTATTAGGGTACTACTTGACTTATTCAGTCAGGACTCCAAGATCTTGATTATTAATGTTAGCTGACTTACTAAAACACAAATACATTTCCTTACCAAAATATGAAGAAAACCATTAATGAGTTTTATGAAAAACAAGAAAAATTCTACCTAAGGATAATAAAACACACACTATGAAAGAGACCATGCTCAGATTATAAAAATATACAGGCAATACCTAAAAGTAGTTTCTAGGCATTACTATGGCATAATTCTGGTGTTGAGCATCATGATGTCCTCAACAGAATACTTTGAAAGCCCTTGGATAAGAGTGGTTAGCATAATGGGTATTGTTCAAGTTTTAGTGTAGATTCTGTTTTCTTTCTCCTTATGTACTGCAGTTGTTTTGTGTTTTCTTTTTTCCATTTTTGTTGACACCATTATTACTAATTATGAGTGTTTACCACTTACAAGGTACCCACCAAACCAAATCCACTGCCATCGAGTCAATTCTGACTCATAGCAATCCTATACACAAAGTAGAACTGGCCCATAGAGTTTCCAAGGAGCATTGGTAGATCTGAACTGCCGACCTTCTAGTTAGCAGCTGTAGAACTTAACCACTATAGCACCAGGGTTTCCCTTCCTACTACATACAGTGCTTCTTTTCTCATCTACTTTCTCATTTTAGTTTCACAACAACCCTTTTAAGGAAGAAATTCCATATTAATAGCACTGATTACTCCTCCTGGCAACTGCTAACCTGTTTCTTTCCATATGGAGATAACTACTCTGGGCATTTCATATAAATGGAATCATACCATGTGTGGTCTTTTGTGCCTGGTTTATTCCACTTAGGATAATGTTTTAAGGATTTATCCATAGCATGTATGAGTATCTTATTCTATTTTGTATCTGAATAATATTCTATTCTATGAGTATGCCACATTTTGTTTATCCCTTCAGTTAGTAGACATTTGTTTCCACTTTTGCCCTTTAGGAATATGGCCACTAACACCATTTACATGCTAACTTTTGTTTGAACACCTGTTTTCAGAGCTATTGGACATACAACAGGACCCAATTATTACATATTCAAATGTATGGAGTTCCAGTTTCTCCAGTGACTTCCCAAAATTGTTATTCTCTGTCTTTTGGATTATGGGCATTCTAGAGGAAATCAGGAGCTTTAGCAGCACAGTGGGAACCCTGGTGGCATAGTGGTGGTTAAGTACTACATGTGCTAACCAAAAGGTCAGCAGTTCAAATCCTCCAGGCACTCTCTGGAAAGTCTATGCGGCCATCTACTCGGACTTACAGTGTCACTCTGAGTTGGAATCAATTCAAAGGAAGTGGCTGTAGTTTAGCAGCACAGAGTTTAAAAGCTGAACTGTGATTAAGAGTAGAACGGATCCTTGTAAACCGTATGGAGGAGTTCTACTCTGTTCCATAGAATCATTCTAAGTCAGAATCAACTTGAAAGCAATAGGTTTGGCTTTTTTGGTTCGAGTATATCATAATTTGCATTTCTTTATTGACATATAATGTAGAGCATCTTTTCACAGTCTTATTGGTTGTTTTTATATCTTCTTTGGAGACATATCCATCCCTAATTCTCTGTCCATTTTGTAATTAGATTATTTGTCTTTTTAATGTTGAGTTATAAAATTTCTCTGTATATTCCAGATACTAGTGGCCTGTCAGATACACGATTTGCAAATATTTTCTCACTTTCTGTGGGCTGTTTTACATTTTCGCTAGGATATTTTGAAGACAAATGTTTTTAACTTGGATGAAGTCTAATTTATCTGTTTTGTTCTTTTGATGCTTATGCTTTTGCTGCCATATCTAAGAAGCCATTGCCCAATCCAAGGTCCTGAAAAATGTATTCCTGTTTCTTATTAGAGTTCGTAATTTCAACTCTCAACTTCAGGTCTTTCATCAATTTTGAATAAATTTTTATTATGGCCTCAAATAGGGGTCTAACTTTATTCTTTTGCAAATAGTTAGCCAGTTGTCTCAACACCATTTATTGAACACAGTATTCTTTCTCCTTTGAACTGTCTGTTTGCATTATTATCCCTATTTTAGAAATGAGGAAACTGAAGCATAGAAAGGTTGGGAACTTGCCAAAGGTGACAATTCAGTATGTTGGGATTCAAAATCAGTCCACTGACTCCAAATGCCCTGTGCTTAGCCACCATGCTCTGCTGCTATGGCGCAGGTCTAATCAATACTGATCTACACTGTTTTATTTGTGTTTAAATAACATAACTTATAACATGATTGCAGAGTATCCTTCTCAGTTCATACTTAAAGTATAAACATCAATATATATATTCTGCAACTCAAATAATACTGTCCCAAAATGTATGTGTAAATGTACAAACATCACATCCACCCCAACTCTCACAAAATACCTAGTAAGGACTAAGCTCAACATAACACAAAGATAAGATAAATCAGGCTGATAAAGGAATGCTATACATTCAATTTAGAATGAAGAATCAAAAGTACAACACATCCATTTCTAGCAAGTTACTTGTCCTTTGATCTTTTGTCATCTTTTCACATGCAAAAGAGAAGTCTGAAATATCTAAAGTCCCATGTAGATTTATAACACTAGTTTCAGAGGTAATCTTCAGTGATGGTGCCAAAGAGAGTCTGTAAAATTCATATTTGGTATTTATATAAAGGAAAGAGAGACGTATATCTACTGCAAACATTGTAAACAGATTACCTCATACTTTTAAAATGAGGCGTGCACATAATGTCTAGTGTGAAAACTTGTTAAGAGTATAAAACTCTATGTGGTTCTATAGTAAAAGTGATAAAAATATACAAATCCTTAAGACTTTTATTGTTCTTTTGTTTGTTTTTACTTGAAATTTTGTCAAGTGCTATGGTTATTGCCAAGCCAGCCAAGTGCCATCGAGTCGTAAAAAAAAAAAGTGAAGTTCTAATTCTAGGAGTATTGATTTAACTCTACAGTCACTTAATAATTTTGATCAATATTGAATATTAAAGAAAATGACTTAGACAAAGAATTCACATGAACACAGAGAAAGAAAATCATTCTAACTTAGAAATCTTTAGATAAGAGATTTGGCTCCTTTAGAAAGCCAACTGAAGGATTTGGCTTAGGGACAGTATTTCTTGAAGGCACTGATTTCATAAGTTCTCACATGTCAGTTTCTAGAGAGCTACAGCTATAAATGGAAGGAGTTCATTAACCAAAAATGACTGAGATTCTATTCCTAAATTTGGCTTAAAATCCTCAATAGTGTAAGTCAGCACAGTAGGTGTTTACATGATGTCATCAGAAAAAATACATGTTTTTTCTCAGTGTTATAGGTATGCTTCTTTATTTTCCTCTTAACACATTTTTGTCTTTTCAATCTAAGAAGGATTTATCCTACAAAATGTTCACAAATATCCAATTCAACAGCGTTGTTACACTTGAAAAAGGTTGGATAACTGCTATGCATTTTTTGTTTGGTTCGTTTTTATTTATTTATTTGCTCTTTGATGTTTTGCTTTTACTTATCTATCTGTTTATTTATAGTGATTGAGGGTAAATGCACAACCTGGGTTAAACTTGCATGCCCACCTATATGCAGCTCCTAAGGCTCTACTTGATTGGTGACAGCACACTCCTCTTTTCTGTTCTATACAAGTTATATACTCTTGACAATCTCCTGTAACCTCTTCTCTGCCCACTCCATCCTCTCTAGTAAGAGGCCAGTAGGACAACGTCTTATAGATGCGGAGAATCATAAAGTGCACACACGATATGGTCACTCTGTGTCACCGAGTCCAACCCATTACTGTCTGAGGAGTTGACCTCAGTAATGATTCATGATAAAAGACAGCATCAGGTTTAGGGGCCATGCTCCCAGGGGAACCCCCAGGCCTTTGGGCCATCAATTGTGGTCACTGATTTCACCCAACCAAAATTCTATCAACCATCTAATATATAAACAGCCCTCTCCCTCCCTTCCTCTCCTCTCTTGCAGCTATCAAAGAGTCTTTTCTTCTGTACATGAGTTTGTTTTCAAGCCCTTGTAGTAGGGGTCACAAACAGTATTTGCCCTTGTGCTGCTGACTACTTTCACTCAACATAATGTCTTCCAATTGAAACCAGGTTATGAGATGCTTCCATAAATCATCGTTGTTCTTTATCATTGTGTAATGTTCCATTGAGTATATATACCATTTTAGATAAACTTTGGAAGTTAAACTATATCTTGCAATAACTAAGATCCTAAAATTCAGCCTGGGGAAAAAGGGTAGCCTTTTACATATATGCCTAGGACTGTCGTGAAAAGGATTCCCACTAAGAAGCCAATGTTTGCAACAGCTTCAAGAAAACTGAGAAATTAAAATTTTATTTCCTGTGTTGATGTGGCTATTCAATAGTTGAACCACAGGATCAATCACTGTTTTCTGAATTATCTACATAAATGCAGCTGACATGCTCTGAGCTTCAGGGTATGAAGGATGATCCAACTATGAGCAGGAAGAGAATACAACAAGGTGCTCTATAAGTGACAGCCTCTAAAATGATAGCAGACAAAAAAAAGTCTTGGCTGTTATACTAGAGTAAAAGTGTTGGGAAAAGAATGTAGGACTTTGATCCTGAAAAATTCCCTGAGCTTTAGGACTATTATTACACTATTGTCACACTGAGGAAGAAAGTGTTGCACGTTTATCCCCTGAAATAGTAAAAAAAAAAAAAAAAAAAATCACATTTCACTTTTAGTATCTGCATATAGTCCCATTTACTCAAATTCCACCTGAGTATGTTTTATTCTAATTACATACGATATTATTTCATTTGTAGATTTTTTTTTTTCTTAGAATGGTGTTGAAATGTCCTTAATCTAAAGTCATGTTATTCACACTTAGGAGTTATCTTATTTCGATTAGAAAGCATTTTACATCTTCTCATTGCAGGCTTATCTGAAATTTTCCATAATTGCCTTTTAAGCTGATCTTGATCGTTATCAAACATTACATGTTGTTTTACTTCACCAAGGGTTCAAATAGCCCTTGGTCAACAATTCTGTCTCATTGCTGCTAATTATCTCTTCCTGCAGCTCTGCTTAAATCCTGCCACTAGCATAACCATTGAGGACTTGAGAGTCTTTCCAAATGGCTACAAAGGAAAACACTGCTAGTGGAGAAAAACCTGTGAAGTATATGAAAACCACAAAACCCTCTGTCAATGCACCAATTGCTTAAACAATTTTCCATTTCTCTGCTTTCACTCTAACAATGCAGAGTGACACTGAGTGTGAAATCCTGCTTAAGGAAAGTCCTATGCAGTTTCCCTGGTCTGACACATTGGGATTTTCTCACATGGTAAATGGAGGGCAGATTAAGAACTCTTTGAAGGGATGCAATTTTGGAGCTAGGCCATATTCAACCGGAGTAAAGTGTTGTAACGTAGGAAAACTAGAGGTTTAAAGTACAACCTATACTATCCCTTATTAGTTAGCCTCTGTTTAGCATTTATAGAATCTATTCTTTCTCCCAGACATGAAAATAAGCACATTACTTATTGTTGTTATGAATTAAAATTATTTATGGCATTCACTTTATTATATTGAATTGTCCAATTATTTCTGAGGCAATTTAACAATGTAAAAATCCCTAAGCATATTTATTTAGTTTTTGAAACAGAAATAGTTCATTTTCATTTAATAATATTCCAATCATCTTAATTGCCTTCACTGATACATGTAATGTTTTGAATCTTAATAATTAGAGTTATTTAACTTGCAGGGTAGCCAACTATGTACTGGAAAATGAGGGCAGGGCTCCAATTAATGTGGGAAAAGAATGTTTGCATGCTTTAATAACTTTTAAGAGGAAACATAAGATTTAAGCTGTAACCACAATTACAGAAGCTAGAGATGGAAAGCATGTGTGTTTGCTTAACTCATTTCTCAATAGGTACAGAATTATTCCACACAAAATACAGGTGCTTTGTTTAATGAATATTAATTTGATTGTACTGATAAAAAATACTGAAAAGGAGAGACTCTAAAACAGAGAAAGATGATGGGGGGGAAGAGTCAACATGGAGGACTAAACACACATCTCCCTAAATTCCTCCAGATACCAAGACCTCAGTTGATAATTAAATAGAGTCTTCTGGACACGTAGTGAGCCCTAGGATGCAGCATAGGGCTGTTAATTTGGACTTCAAACCACTGAATGGAAAACCTCCTCTCTTTTGCTGACCCTGCTCTTGGTGAGCATGGGCTTACGTGGACCAAAGTTAAGTCACCATTTTAATTTTTTTTTTTTAGCCAGCGAGTGGAGCTGGGATTTGACTAGCTGCTAATCTCAGATGCACTGCTGGTGGGATCAGAAAGTGAAATTGTCATATTCTGAGAGATCGGCTTTGAAATCTGTGCAGCTTGGCACCTTTGGCCTCTCTTTCTGCCTCTGCTACAGAGTAGACTGGACTGAGCCAGGCAGTGAGCTTCTTCAGGATGCCACTTGATCCACTAGGAGGTGGAGACACACATATGGTAGCCCCAGCTGGACTTACTTCCTAGGCTGTGAGGCAGTGCCTGCTCAGGGGAGAGCACTTTTCCAGCAGAAAAGCAGTATTTTATATAGCATTGTCTACGGCTGGGGCCTGGCAACAGAGGCTGTGGACTCTGCATTTTCACACCTTTGGCCTCTCTTTCTGTCTCTGCCATAGGGTAGCCTGGACCCAGCAAGGCAATGAGTTTGTGCTGGACACCATCTCGTTTGTGATGGACACCATCTTGTTCCACAAGGAGGCAGAGACACCCATACGGAAGCCTCAGCTTGACCTAATTCCTGGGCTGGGAGGCAGCAACTGCCCAGAGGAGAGCGCTTTTCAAGGAGAAAAGCAACATTCTACACAGTGTAACCTATGCTGGGGCCCAACAGCATAGGCCAGCAGGGTAGTAGCCTTTCTGTATTTTGAGCTAGTTTATAACATCTGGGGTTTGATATAGAGGTGCCTACTTGCTAGTTGGGAAGAGGGACCTATACACCTGAAAACTTGACTGACTTTGGAAGTTGTCAGATACTTTTTACTTCTCATTTTAAGGTGGCCTAGAGAAACAACTGAAGTCTATCCTGACAGCATCTCTCTGAGCTTCTGTTGACTCACATGATGCCCCCAAAGCAACAAACTATGGAGAAAACCATAACAAAGAAATCACCCATGGCATGAGAAGGCCCCCCAAAGAAACCACCTCAGAACTGCTGAGATGAAGAAGCTTTTCTGAAACTGTCAGAAGGTGAATACAAAAGGATTATATAGAGAGCTCTCCTAGACCTTATACAAAATGCAGCAGATCAAAATGAAAACTTAAGCAAGCTGTTCAATCTGATGGAACACCAGTACTCTGAAATCCAACAAATCAAGAACAAAATCAAAGACACAGAAATGTCAATTCATGAAAACAGAATGGAACAAATGGAAAAGAGGCTTTTTGATTTGGAAGACAAAGCTACTGACTCCAGCATCTATGAAGACAAATTAGAAAAAAAAAAAAAAAACAAGAAAAATGAAGAAACATTAAGAAGCATGTAGGGCTCTAATAAGAGGAACAAGCTACATACAGTAATTGGAGTTCTTGAACAGGGACAGACACCTGAGAACATAGAGTATTATTGCTGAGCTGCTGACAGAAAACTTTCCAGAAATAATGAAAGAAGATAATATAGATATCCAAGATACATATCAAATGCCACTCGCTATAGATCTCAAAAGAAAGACTCCAAGCCATATTATAATCAAGCTGAAGAAAATGAAACAGAAACAGAAACTCCTAAAGGCAGCAAGACTCGAAACAAAACTAACATTCAGAGGGAAACTCTACAGAGTTTTGTCAGACTTCTCAGTAGAAACAATGCTGACACAGAGACAGTGGCATGACACATTCAAAGCCTTGAAGGAGAAGAACTTCAAACTAAGAATTATATATCCTGCAAAACTATGTTTCAAATACGAAAGTGAAATGAAGACATTTGTGATAAACAGAAACTCAGAGACTTTGTAAAAACCAAACCAAAGCTACAAGAAATACTGAAAGAATCTCTTGGCTTAGAAGAACAAAACTACTAACATTATATTTTAGAAGCAAATATAAGACACATCACCCAGAATTCTACTCAATTAGGGAAGGCTGAAAACTCAATCAAAGCTATAATAGTGAAAGAAATAATCCAGTGATCATATCATGAAAACTATGATGTCATCATATTATAAAGAGGGATGTACTACAGTTGTTATACTCATTCCAGATGGACAGGAAGTTGATAAGAATGATAGTAATTGAAATTGGGTTTATACATAGTTTACTAAGGGGGATCACAGGGGCAGCTGTAGAGCACAAAAAAATTGTAGCATATGAAATCAAGAAACATACTACAGGAGTATCAACAATGACAAAATCAACCCTGAAAAAGGTGAAAAACTCAACTGACAAAGAAGAATGTCCCCGATTAATAAGAACAACAGAGAAAACATCAACACAAAAATAAACATATCGCAATGGCAGCACTGAACACATACCTATCAATGATCATATTGAATGTAAATGGACTGAACGTTCCATTAAAGAGACATCAAGTGACATCTTGGATCAAAATACACGACCTATCCATATGTTGCCTACAAGAGACTCACCTTAGACTTAAGATATGAAAAAACTGAAAATTAAAGGATGGAAGAATATATATCAAGCTAACAATACACAAAGATTTTATCTCAAATAAAATCAATTTTAATGTAAAATCCATCATCGTGGACAAGGACAGACACTACTTATTGCTGAAAGGCTCAATATACAAGCAGGACTTAACAATATTAAATATTTATGCACCGGCACTTGGCTTCAATATGCACCTAATATAGATCTGACTCGGAGCCACTGTTTTTTTTTGTTTTTTTTTTTAATATTAGAGCCCCTAAATATGTCAAAGAAACACTGACTACACTCAAAAAGGAGACAGATCACTCCACAGTAGTAGTAGAAGACTTCAACACTCTACTCTCAATAGTAGACAGATTGTAGAAGACTTTATTGCCACAATTAACCAACTAGACCTCATTGACATATACAGAACTTTCTATCCATCAGCGGACAACTACGCCTTCTTCTCCAGTGCACATGGAACATTCTCAACAACAGACCATATGTTAGGACATAAAGCAATTCTCAAAAAAATCCATACCACTGAATTAATGCAAAGCATCTTCTCAGATCATAAAGCCATAAAAGTCAAAATCAATAGTACAAAACACACAGACATAAAGTAGAACTCATGGACTGAACAACACCTTGCTCAAAACACCACGGATTATAGAAGATATCAAGGATGAAATACAGAAATTTATGGATTCCAATGAGAACAAGAATACTTCCTACCAGACCCAATGGGATACAGCCAAACCAGTGCTCAGAGGTCAATCTCACTCAGTCATAAAAAAAAAAAAAAAAAAAAAAAAAAAAAAAAAATATTTCAACAAAATTCTACCCAGTAGGAAGAAAGAAACCAAACAGAAGAACTAACTCTAGAGCTTGAAGAAGTAGAGAAAGAACAACAGAGGAATCCCTCAGGCATCAGAAGAAAACAGATTGTAAAGATGAGAACAGAACTAAACGAATTAGAGAATAGAAGAACAATTGAAAAACTGAAAAGACCACAAGCTGGTATTTTGAAACAGTCAACAAAGTTGACAGACCATTGGCTAAACTTACTAAAGAAAAACAGGACAAGAAACAAATAAGCCAAATAAGAAATGAGAGGGGAGTTGTCACAACAGATTGAACAGAAATAAAAAATATCATAACAGAATACTGTGAAAGACTGTACTCAGACAAATTTGAAAACCTAGAGGAAATGGACAAATTCGTTGATTCATATCACCAACCAAAATTATCACAAAATAAAGCAGAACAACTTGGTAAACCCACCATAAAAGAAGAGATTGAAAAACTCATCCCCAAACTACCACCTCCAAAAAGCCTGGGCCCAGATGGCTTCACCACAGAATTCTACCATGATTTTAGAGAAAATATATCTCCAGTACTACTGAGACTGTTTCACAGGATACAACGGGATGAAATATTCCCGAATTCATTCTAAGGAGCCAGTATAACCCTGGTACCAAAGCCACGGAAAGGCTGAATAAAAAAGAAAACTACAGACCAGTAACACTCGTGAATCTAGATGCAAAAATCTTCTATGCATCTATAGGATATCATCCTGCTGACCTCTGGCTGGAGGAAGGAGAGTGGGTGGAGAGGAAGAGAAAGGAGACTGTTGGGAGGATGAGATATATATGGAGCAGAGAGGAATAGTGTGCTGTCACCGGGCAGGGAGACAGTAGAAGCTACATGTAGATGGGCATATAAATTTATATGGGAGTGTACATTTTCACTCAGTCATTAAAAAAAAAAAAATTCAACAAAATGCTTCCCAATAGAATACAACAACATATCCAAAAACAATCCATCATGACCAAGTCAGATTCATACCAGGGATGCAAGGCTGGTTCAACACCACAAAATCAGTTAATGTGATCAACCATATAAACAACACGAAAGACAAGAATCACCTGATCTTGTCAATTGATGCAGAAAAGGCATTTGATAAAGATCAACACCCATTCATGCTAAAAACTTGCAGCAAAGTAGGAATAGATAGAAAATTCTTCAATGCAATAAGAGCCATTTATACAAAGAAAACTGCCTACATCATTCTGAATGGAGAGAGACTGAAACAATTTCCTTTGAGAACAGGAACAAGGATGCCCACTCTCACCTCTCCTATTCAACACTGTAATAGAAGTTCTAGCCAGAGGAATTAGACAAGACCAAGAAATAAAGGGCATCTGCATTGGCAAAGAAGTTCAAATCTCCCTGTTTGCAGATGATATGATTGTATATGCAGAGAATTCCAAAGAATCTATAAGAAAACTACTCAAACTGGTAGAAGAGTTCAGCAAAGTCTCAGGCTACAAGATAAACATAAGTAAATCAGCAGGATTCCTTTATACCAACAAAGAGATTATTAAGAAAGAAATCACCAAGTGAATACCATTTACTACAGACTCTTAGAAGATAAATTACCTAGGAATAAATCTAACCAGAAAAATAACAGGCCTTTACAAAGAGGACTACAAGTCGTTATTACAAGAAACTAAGAGAGACTTAGAGAAATGGAGAAACTGACCCTGCTCATGGATAGGAAGACTTAACATTGTGAAAATGTCTATTTTGTCCAAAGCAATGTACTTATATAATGCAATCCCAATACAAATTCCAGTGACAGTTTTTAATGAGATAGAGACACAAATCACCAACTTTGGAAACAGACAAAGCCCCGGGTAAGTAAAGTACTACTAAAGAACAAGAACACACTGGGATACCTCTCATTACCTGACTTAAGAAGCTATTACACAGCCACAGTAGTCAAAACATCCTGGTACTGGTACAAAAACAGACAGATAGATTAAGGGAACAGAATTGAGACCGCAGAGATGACACTATCTTCCTATCAACAGCTGGTATTCAACAAAGGTCCTAAGACATTAAACTAGGTTAAAAACCATCTCTTCAACAAATGGTGCTGGCAAAATTGGATATCCATCTGCAAAAAAACTGAAACAAGACCCACATATTACAGCTTACACAAAAACCATCACAAACTGGATTAAAAACCTAAATATCAAATCTAAAACAATAAAGCTCATCCACAAAAATATAGCAACAACAATAGAAGGTTTAATAAACAATGTAGACAAACTTCAAAATCTGTCAAACAAACCACAAACAACAGAAAACAGATAAATGGGAACTATTAAGAATCAAACACTTTTGCTCATCCAAAGACTTTATTAAATAGAATTAAAAGGCCACCTACAGAATGGGAAAAAATATTTGGCAACTCTATGTCAGACCAATGCCTGATCTCCATAATCTATAAGGTACTACAAAACATCAATAGGAAGAAGATAAATCATCCAATTAAGTGATAGGCAAAGGAGATGGACAAACATTTCTCTGAAGAGGAGATCCAGGCAGCCAAAAAACACATGTGGGCATGCTCATGATCATTAGCTATTAAAGAAATTCAAATCAAAATGACAATGAGATACCACCTCAACCCAACAAGGTTGGCCATGATCCAAAAAGCATAAAACAACAAATGCTGGAGAGGCTGTGGAGAAATTAAAACTGTCCAACACTGTTGGTGGGATTGCAAAATGGTGCAACCTCTTTGGAAAGCAATCTGGCACTTCCTAAAAAAGCTGGATATAGGTATACCATTTGATCCAGTAATTCCACTGCTTAGAATATATCCTACAGAATCCAGGCCATTCACACCCACTGATAACATGCACACGAATGTTTATCGCAGCACAGTCCACAATAGCAAAAAGATGGAATCAACCCTGATGCCCAATAACAGAGGTGTGGATAGGTAAATTATGGTATATACACTCAATGGAACACTATGCAATGATGAAGAATAATGATGATTTTAGGAAACATCTCATAACCTGGCTTCAGCTGGAGGACATTATGTTGAGTGAAAACAGTCAGTGACAAAAGGACAGATGTTGTATGAGATCCCTGTGATAAGAGCTTAAAAACAGACTCATGCATAGAAGAAAAGACTCTTTGACTGTTGCAATGGTAGGGACAGAGTGAGAGCTGGGGGGTAGGGTTTAGATCAGATAGTTGATAGAAATTTGGTTGGGTGAAATCTGGAACCGTGCATATTAGACAGATCAATATTAACTGGACTTCAACATAATATGATTACTCCTCCCATCTTTACCCAATAATGCAAAGAGCAAGTTGCTGGGGTTGGGGGCTGGGGACCATGCTCTTAGGGGAAATCAAGGCCAGTTGGCACAACTCGCATTTTGCTAAGAGAACCCTCTGCACCCCCATCAGTGAGTGGTGTCTGGGGTCTGAAAAGCTGCCAAGCTGCCATCTGAGGGTACTGAAAACAGTCCCAACTCAACAGGAATGATCACCAAGGACCAAAATGACATGGATGAAAGAGAACCCAGAAGACAGAGAGACTCATGTGAGTGGGTCAGTATATCAACTTGTGACGAGAAGAACCAGATGGTGCCCGGCCACCACCATTGATACCCGTGACAGAGCTCACAAAGTTTAGTCCCACTGCCAACACAAGAATAAAAACCAGTGCACCCTGAGATCGCCATTAAAAGACCACAATTGATGGTCCAGGGGCCTCGGAGTTCCCCTGGGAGCACAGCATCTGGCCCTGATGCTTCCCTGTCCATAAATCATAATGGAGGTCATCTCTCAGACAGAAATTGATTGGATTTGGTGACACAGAGTTACCATATCATGTGTGCACTTTATAGTCCTATGCATCTATAAGATGTTATACTGCTGATCTCTTACTGCAGGAAGGGGAGTAGGTGGAGAGGAAGGAATAGTAGATTGTTAGGAGGATAAGACATGTATGGAACAGAGAGAAAGAGTGTGCTGTCACTGGGCAGGGAGAGTAGTGGGAGCTGCATATGGGTGAGCATACAATATTTATATGGGAATGTACATTTTCATTCAATCATAATACAAAAAAGAAACAAGATTGGTTAGTACGCTTTTGCTGTAGATAGGTATAAAATGGAAAATAAAAAAATAAAAACCAAACTCATAGCCATCGTGTCTATTCTGACTCATAGCAACCCTATAGGATAGAGTAGTACTGTCCCAGATGACTAGCTTCAAGTCTGTAAATATATACATATATATATATTTTGGAGGGGACAATTCGTTATATGAAGAGACAGCTTTCTGTAAATTGAAGAGTCATATAAACTATCATTTTTTTACATATTATGAGTACATAAGCTTTCTATAAAAATTAAGCATTACTGGTCTGGAGCATTTCTTCCTTCAGATATTCTAGGTTTTCTTTCCAAGGCTACACATCTTTTTTTACTGCAGCTGACTGCCACATCATTCTCCTGCAGAGAAGCTGGTGGATTAGAAGCACTAACCTTTCACTTAATATCCAAGAATTTAACCACAGCATCACTGGGGTCTTTAAAATTAAAAATAGTGAATGATCATCAGCATTATCATGATAGCTAATCATTAAGCGTTTTAAAATATTTCATCATTTAATCTTTATAAATGTATAAACAGAATGATCTGAACACAGAGTCGTCTAATATCAAAGCTCCTTTTCTCTTAGTAAACATCATCTGCTGATCACATCAACCTCTGGTCTATGACATATATTTGATGAAGTCTCAATGAAGTCAAGGCAAAACAAGCAAACAAACAAAAGAAAGAACAAAAGAAAAAAAAAGCCCTGTTGTGGAGTCAATTTTGACTCACAGCAACCCTAAACGACAAAGAAGAACTTCCCCTAAGAGTTTCCAAGGAATGGCTGGATTCGAACTGCTAGCTTTTTGGTTAGCAGTCATAGTTCTTAACCAGAGTGCCACCAAGTCTCCATCAATAGAATAGCCATATGTAATGGTATAGAATATTTTATTAATCAAAACTGAAAAGTAGAAACAGGTCTTAGGTTAAGACCCACATCTTCATTGTAAGACACAGTAATTAAAAAATGATTCAAAAATATGAAATAATCTCCATACTTCTTTCTATAAGAGCCTATCACTACTACTACTATGATAACTATAATAGCAATGACTAATATTAATTTTACTGTTACTATTAGTAATAAAAATAGAAGCTATCATGTGTATATAAATATGTGTGTGTGCATGGCTTATTGCATATGCACATATTTATTTGCTTCTATTGGTGCAGGCTTTGGTTTTAATAGGTATATATATATATATATACATGAATATGTGTGTGTATGTATTCATATACATATATGTGTGTATATGTAAGTGTATACACATATATACATAATGTGGAAACCCTGATGCTGTAGTAGTTAAGTGCTAATGTGCTAACCATAAGATCAGCAGTTCAAATTTGCCAGATGCTCCTTGGAAACTCTACAGAACAGTTCTATCCAGTCCTATAGGGTCACTATGAGTAGGAATCAACTTTATGGCAGTGGGTTTGGATTTTTGGTTATATACTGTGGTGGTCAGGATTATGTCAACTTGGCTCCAAGTACCACCAGAAGCGGTTTGCATTCACCTGGCAAGGCCAACAATACACTTTCACTTGCCTGCCTCAGAGCTACATTAACTCTCCAGCCCTATGTCATAATTTAGTCTGCAGGGACCTTGATTGCTTCTCTCTTCCACAAGATGTGACACTGGTCCATTATACAGATGACATTATGCTGATTGGACCTAGTAAGAAAGAAATATCAGTGACTCTGGACTTACTAAATATTTGCGTGCTAGTGGGTGGGAAATTAATCCCACAAAAATTCAGGCACCTTCCAACTCAGTGAAATTCCTAGGGGTCCAGTGGTGTGGGGCATGTTGTGATATCTCTTCTAAAGTGAAGGATATGTTATTGCACCTGGCTGCTCCAACAACTAAAAAAGAGGCACAGCGCCTAGTGGGTCTCTTTGGATTTGGGAGGCAACATATTCCTTATTTGGGTGTGCTACTTTGGCCTATTTATCATGTGACTAGAAAGGCTGCTACTTTTGAGTGGGCCCCAGAAGAGGAGAAGGCTCTGCAACAGGTTCAGGCTGCTGTGCAGGCTGCCCTGCCACTTGGGCCATACGATCTAGCTGATCCAATGGTGCTTGAGATGTCAGTGGCAGATAGAGACGCTGTTTGGAGTCTTTGGCAGGCCCCTATTGGCGAATCACAGCACAGACTTTTAGGATTTTGGAGCAAAGCTCTGCCATCCTCTGCAGATAACTACTCTCCTTTTGAAAAACAACTTTTGGCTTGTTACTGGGCCTTAGTAGAGACTGAACACTTAACCATGGGACACCAGGTCACCATGCGTCCTGAGCTGCCTACCATGAACTGGGTATTGTCTGACACACAGAGTCATAAAGTTGGACGAGCACAGCAGCACTCCATCATTAAATGGAAGTGGTATATACAAGATTGGGCCCATGCAGGATCTGAAGGCACAAGTAAATTGCATGAGGAAGTGGCCCAAATGCTCATGGTCTCCACTCCTGTAACATTACCTCCTGTCTCCCAGTTTGCACCTATGGCCTCATGAGGGATTCCTTGTGACCAGCTGACCAAGGCAGAGAAAACTTGTGCTTGGTTTACAGATGGTTCTGCGTAATATGCCGGCACCACTCGAAAGTGGACAGCAGCAGCACTACAGCCCCTTTCTGGGACCTCCCTCAAGGACAGTGGTGAAAGCAAATCCTCCCAGTGGGCAGAACTTCAAACAGTGCATATGGTTGTTCACTTTGCTTGTAAGGAGAGATGGCCAGATGTACGGCTGTATACCGATTCATGGGCTGTGACCAATGGCTTGCCAGTTGGTCAGGGACTTGAAGGAACATGATTGGAAGATTGGAGACAAGGATTTATGGGGGAGAGGTATGTGGATAGACCTCTCTGAATGGGCCAAAGAAGTGAAGATATTTATGTCTCATGTGAATGCTCATCAAAAAGTAGCCTCAGCAGAGGATGAGTTTAACAATCAAGTGGATAGGATGACCCGTTCTGTGGGAACCAATCATCCTCTGTATCTGGCTACCTCTGTCATTGCTCAGTGGCCCCATGAACAAAGTGGTCATGGTGGCAGAGACAGTGGTTATGCATGGGCCCAGCAACATGGACTCCTGCTCACCAAGGCTGACTTGGCTACAGCCACTGCTGAGTGCCCAATCTGCCAGCAGCAGAGACCAACACTGAGTCCTTGATATGGCACTGTTCCTCAAGGTGATCAGCCGGCAACCTGGTGGCAAGTTGATTACATTGGTCTGCTTCCATCATGGAAAGGAAAGTGTTTTGTCCTTACTGGGATAGATACTTACTCTAGATATGGATTTGCCTACCCGGCACGACATCCTTCCGCCAAAACTACCATCCGTGGACTTACAGAATGCCTCATCCACCGTCATGGAATCCCACACAGCATTGTCTCTGATCAAGGGACTCATTTCATAGCAAATGAAGTGCAGCAGTGGGCCCATGCTCACGGAATTCACTGGTTTTACCATGCTCCCCATCATCCTGAAGCAGCTGGCTTGACAGAACGATAGAATGGTCTCCTGAAGACACAGTTATGCTGCCAGCTAGGTGGCACTACCTTGCAGGGTTGGGGAAGTGTTCTCCAGGAGGCTGTGTATGCTCTAAAACAGCATCCAATATACAGTGATGTTTCTACCATCGCCAGGAATCATGGGTCCAGGAATCAAGGGGTGGAAATGGGAGTGGCACCACTCACTGTTACTCCTAGTGACCCACTTGCAAGATTTTTGCTTCCTGTCCTCATGACTTTACGTTCTGCAGGATTAAATGTCTTAGTTCTGAAGGGAGGAATGCTGCCACCTGTATACACAGCAACGATTCCACTGAACTCGAAGCTAAAATTGCCACCAGGCCATTTTGGGCTCCTTGTACTTCTGGATCAACAGACAAAGAAGGGAGTTACAATACTGGCCGGTGTGATTGATCCTGACTGTGAAGATGAAATTGGATTGACATTACATAACGGAAGTAAAGAAGAGTATGTTTGGAATGCAGGAGATCCCTTAGGATGCCTCCTAGTACTACCATGTTGTGTGATTAAGGTCAAGGGAAACTACAGCAACCCAACTCCAAAATGAGTGATAATGGCCCAGACCCTTTAGGAATGAAGGTTTGGGTCACCTCACCAGGCAAGGAACCACAACCAGCTGAGGTGCTTGCTGAGGGCAAAGGGAATACAGAATGGGTTGTAGAAGAAGGGAGTTCTAAATATCAGATACGGCCACACGACCAGTTGCAGAAACGAAGACTGAAGTTGCTATGAGTATTCCTGCTTTTTATGTGTGTATTGGATATTTTGTTGACTTATGAAACATGAGATGTAAATGGGTTAATGCATTTTCAGTTGTATATGCGATAGTTATACCATGTTGACATAAGTATGACTTTGTAACTGTACCCCTTCAGAGACTGCATGGTAAGGTGTGATGGGTGCAGATGCCACACTGTGGTGGTCAGGATTATGTCAACTTGGCTACTACATATTTGGCTGCTGTATTAAGTGGCAGGGTGGGGTTTGTGGTGGCTCCCTGCCCCTCGGCTCTCATCTCACGACCTTTCACTATGGCTGCTGGTCGCTCACGTGGCCAGGAGCTCCTGCTCTCTTCTTCCAGTGTCTGGTTCCAGGACTTGAGCTAGCAGTTGTTGGACTCATTGGTACTTACAGTTGGCACTTGAGAGTCCTACTCCCTGATCTGCCTATCCTGAGTTCGCCAGCCTCTGATGCTCCCACTCCCTGACCTGCTGCTGATCCTGGTTTTGCCAGCCTCTGTCGCTTCGCCTCGCCACCAGCTTGGGATCCACTGACCTACGCAACTGGTGATCTAGAACTCTGGTCTCTGACTTGCTGACCTTGGGTTCCTCAGCTTCCGTAGCCACGTGAGGCTTCTGCCAGAGCTTGGGACATTCAGCTTCTGTGATTATGTGAGCTGTTTCCTATATTTGTATCTGTATATCTATCTATGTATATATTATAAATCTTCCCTTGTACCTACACGTGTCACTGGTTTTGCTTCCCTACAGAACCCAGCCTAAAACATATACATTTATACACATAGATATATCCCTACTTCTCACTTACTCAACATTTCACATTTAGAACAATAGTAAAAAAAATAGTAACAGTTAGTTTAAAAAAGTAATACTGTTTGTGGGGGTTATTTATCATCTTAACTGGGCCATGATTCTCAGTGCTTTGTCAGTCACGTAATGATGTAATTTGGCAGTCATGTAATGATGTGGTCACCTTACATTTTTACATAATGCTGATTTTTACATAATGACCTGGTCTTTGGAATCTAACCACATCATTAATGAAGAGTGTGTGTATGTATCTCTTGTTTATTTTTATGCATTTCACTTCACTAAGACTCATGAAAGCATTGTCTTAACACTGTCTTACATACTACTTATATACTACGTCTAAATTCTAAAATATATGATATAAACTAAGTGCTCAGAAATGCAATTATTGAGTGAACAATTAATTTCATTTATCTATAGTGTAGGTAACTGAGTTATAGATGCTAAAAGATCCATTAAATTGTTACTCAACAATCACTCATGTGGGTCTGTCTGTCTTCTGGATTCTCTTTCACCCGTGTCATCATGGACCTGGGTACTCATCTGTTTGTTCTAAGTTGGGACCATTTGCTATACCCTCAGATGGCAGCTTGGCAGATTTTAAGAACCCAGACGCACTCACCAATGTAGGGTGCAGAGCGTCTTCATTAGCAAAATGTCAGTTGTGCCAATTGGCCTCGATTTCCTCTGAGAGCATGGTCCCCAGCCCCTCGCCCCAGCTATAGTCGCAATGGAGCTCACAAAGTTGAGTCTCCCTGACAACACAAGTATACATAGGGATGAACCCTGAGATCTCCACTAAAAGATCACAACTGATGGTCCAGGAACTTTGGGGTTCCCCTGGGAGCATGGCCCTTGGCCCTGATGCTGCCCTGTCCATAAATCATAATGAAGGTCAACTTTTCAGACAGCAATGGATTGGAATTGGTGACTCAGAGTGACCATATTGTCTGGGTGCTTTATGTTTCTAGGCATCTATAGGTGGTCATCCTGTTGACCTCATACTGGAGGAAGGGGAATGGGTGGAGAGGAGAAGACAGGAGACTGCTGGGAAGATAAGACATGTATGGAGGAGAAAGGAAGAATGTGCTGTCACCGTGCAGGGTGAGCAGTGGAAGCTGCATATAGGTCAGCATGCAAATTTATATGGGAATGTATATTTTCATTCAATCATAAAAAATAAAAATAAAAATTGTAACTCAACAATCAGAGTTATACTCCTAACTACAATGTGACACTGTAGTAGTGGATGAGTGTCTTTTCAAAGGCCTTCTTCTTAAGTGAAATATAAATATTTTACACTTGATTTTGAATCAAGACATCATAAAAAGAGAAGACAAAATATGACGATAGTGATTATTTTCTTCAAAAAAATCATAAGTCTTTCTTTTGTTCATTGTATATTCACAGAAATTAAGGGAAGGAATGTCTTCTTATTTGTATTTCACAGATTTAGGAATTGAAAAAAGTGGCAAAAAACAAAATACGCCCTCCCCACCCCCACAGAAAGGTATAAGACTGAGTACCATGGCCCCAATACTCATTATCTTGGCACTTATTTACCATATGATAATATAGGAGCACAGTTGTGATTCAGATGCTCTTGAACTTTGGAACAATTCTGAAGAATTCCAAAAACAAGTATTTATTTAATTATATTTCAAGCAGGAGTATTTAGTAGTTTACACCTCTTTTTTAAAGTTAAAAACATACTGAGAATTAACAGATGTTGAAGAATTTTTTCACTAAGATGATCACTTGTATACTATCATTTCTTTTCCTATTCAGGAATGCAGTGCCCTATCATTATGTAAAAATATATTGTCAGGTGTGGTTAATAGTTTATAGAGTGAAATGCATAGACGCAGCTAACACAGCCACACTCTCTAATCCAACACTGTGATGTCACAAAAAAAACTGGGATAATTTTAAATGAGTCATCGCTAACTATTCTACTAGAGAACAGTTGATTTTAAAATTATTTGAACAAATAATTTTATTTGATAAATAAATACAATATTGGGCCAAGATGTCATTGCCTAAATTCTAAAATGCACTTTCAGATAATATTACATGAAAATATCAAAGTATTACTCTATGCTGGGTGCGCTGTATTTACAGATTACATTAGTATTCATGCTTGTGATACTACCTTATTTGCTGTGTTACGATGACTTTTCATTGGAACAGGGTAAATTATTTGAGACTAAAATATACCAGTGGCTCATGGAAATGCTATGATGAATCCCCATTCATTATTTTTTTTTATTTTTAAAGTTTTCATCCATCAATGAAGTTTAGTTCTGTTAAGCATAAATACTTTTAGATCAAATACATATACATAAACTTGATTGTAAATATACAGACCTCCAAAGACTTTAGTTAAAAGATTAGAAAACTGTTATACCTTCACATTACTGTAATTCAAGTCCTCATTACCCTTTGTCCTAGTACAAACTGTGCTGACTTTGATGCTATTGAAATATCTACTAGTATTATTAATATGTTTATTAAATAAGTTTTAGTTAGCTTAAAGTTCATCTGTTCTGAACAAAATTAAGGCCAGAATTTTATTTTTCAAAGCTAGTCCTATGCATTTTACTCTATGAAATATTAACCACATTTGACAAAATATTTTTATATGATGATAACATTTCAACTAAGATATTTAATATGTCAGATACTGTTAGTTTTATATCAGTCAAAGACTACCATCATGACCTCAATCTTTCATCTAGAGATGTCCTGGCAAACCCACAACTAAGGTGATGCTTTTAATCATGTGACAAGAGTGATCATCTAAGTATTTCGATATGTGTCCAAATATATTTCCATTACATGCTTTCTTTTCTTTTACCTCTGATGGATATATATATATATATATACACACACACACACATATATACACATATATGTGTATGTATGTATGTATATTACAAATCTCATGCATTATTTTTCTTTCCATTTATCAAGCACATATATGATAGGCATCATGCTATTATTCACTGACTTTAATGTTAGTGTGCAGAAATAAGTTTCTGGCCTTATAATTTGTATTAGTCTTATTTTTTCATTTAATAACAAGTGATTTATTACTTTGCTTCCCTGATATATGTGTTATGAATGCTTATAGGGATGATTTGATGTCATCACTATGTTATGTATTATATTAAAATCCTTCAGTGAATCTTTTATTATCTAGTCAAAATGAAATCCAGAATGAAACAGTGCCTTGAGGAACAAGAGTAACTGTGAAGGCATTGCTAATGAAAGCAACTGTATCAGCATTCACAAAGAGAAATGATGGAGTTGGTTATTACCAACTTGATTCCAAATACGTACTGCTTAAAGAAAGTTAATTTATATTGGTAATCAATAAATTATATTATGAATTACAGGATAGCATTCATATATTTTATTTGCTAATTCTACATAACTAAAGAGCTGCTTGACATCTGTGGTATGATCTCTAAAAAGTAATCATTTGCTTTATGGTGGTATCCAACATTATCATTCGTAAATGAAAGATAACATAATTCCTACGGTAGAGACCCAGAGGCTGATAAAGTAACATAAACTTATTGCAGTAGTAATGTTCCCTAAACTTTTGAATACTGTTAATCATGTTTTATTTCTCAGTCTCTTCCAATAAATGACTTGGCAAGACTAGCTATCTCTTCTCAAGAAGAGAAGCCGAAGTCTGTCTCTATGAAGAAGGCTGGAAACAAATTAAAATTAGAATTTATGTAAGTACTCTAACCCTGCTTGCTTGCTTCTGGAAGCTAAACTTGCTAAAGACTGGTCACATCTATTAGAGTAGGACTCATTTGGTACCCACCAACTCAATGTGGTGTCCAGAAAGAACCCCAAATCTAATGTGGCACATGGCATTTTTAACTAGAGATGCACACATTTGTACAGAACAAGCTTGTGTGATCCCACAACCAAAACGGCAGCTTGCATGAGACCGCACCACCTCACTGGCACACAATGCGCACAAAGCTTCCCATACAAACATGGTAATACAATCCACCTCAAATATAGCCTTTGACTATTACAACAGCCATGTTAATTCTCATAATTAATATGTTCTCAAAAGATGGTGAAATATTGTTCACTAATCAAGACATTTTAACCTAACCTACTTATTTTCAGTCATTACACAACTTTGTCTTTCCACTGTCAGCCAGTTGATTCCAACTCATAGCTATGCTATACAACACAATACAAGCATTCTATAAGGGTTCCAAGGCTGTAAATCTTTTTTTTTTTTTATGATTGAATGAAAATGTACATTCCCGTATAAATTTGCATGCTGACCTACATGCAGCTTTCAGTGCTCACCCTGCGTGGTGACAGCACACTCTTCCTTTCTCCTCCATACATGTCTTATCTTCCCAGCAGTCACCCATCATCTCCTCTCCACCCATTCCCCTTTCTCCAGTATGAGGTCAACAGGATGACCTCCTGTAGATGCCTAGAACTATAAAGTGCCCAGATAATACGGTCACTCTGAGTCACCAAGTTCAATCCATTGCTGTCCAAAAAGTTGACCTTCATTATGATTTATGGACAGGGGCAGCATCAGGGCCAGGGGCCATGCTCCCAGGGGAACCCTGAAGTCCTTGGACCATCAACTGTGGTCTTTTAGTGTTCACCCCTATTTATACTTGTGTTGCCTGTGAGAGTCAATTTTTTGAGCTCTACTGTGGCTCTCACTGGTGGTGGCCAGGCACCATCTGATTCTTCCAGTCAAAAGTCAATGTAGACATCCACTCACATGGGTCTCTCTGTCTTCTGGATTTTCTTTCCCCCATGTTGTTAAGGATCTTGGTAATCATCCATTTCTGCCAGGATGGGACCATTTGCAGTACCCTCAAATGGCAGCTTGGCAGCTTTTAAGACGCCAGACATCACTCACCAATGTGGGGTGTGGAGAATCCTCATTAGTAAAATGCTAGTTGTGCCAATTGGCCTCGATTTCCCTTGACAGCATGGTCCCTGGCCCCCTGCCCCAGCTACTCTGTTCTTGCAATATTGGGTTACAATGGGAGGAGTATACAAGTTGTGTTGAAGTTCCATTAATATTGACCTTCTTACAAATGTGTGCTGTCACCAATTTCACCCAACCAAATTTCTAACAGCTATCTAATCTAAACCCTCCACCCTCACCTTCCAGCCCTCCCCACCCTTGCAGCTGTCAAAGAGTCTTTTCATTTATGCATGAGTCTGCTTTTAAGTTCTTATCGTAGGGGTCTCATACAATATTTGTCCTTCTGTCACTGACTACTTTCACTCAGCATTAGAAACCAGGTTAAGAGATGTTTCCTGCTATCACTGTTGTTCTTTATCATTGCATGGTGATCACTGGGTATATATACCATAGTTTACATATCTGTTTTCCTGTTGTTGGGCATCTGGGTTGATTTCATCTTTTTGTTACTGTGGACTGTGCTGTGGTGAACATTTGTGTGCATGTACCAGTTGGTGTGAATGGCCTTGATTCTGTAGGATACATTCCAAGCAGTGGAATTACTGGGTCAAGTGGTATATTTAGATCCAGCTTTCTAAGGAAGTGCCAGATTGCTTTCCAAAGAGGTTGCACCATTTTGCAATCCCACCAACAGTGTAGGAGAGCTCCAATCTCTCCACAGCCTCTCCAGCATTTAGTGTTTTGTGTTTTTTTGGATAACCAACCTTGTTGGGGTGAGACGATATCTCATTGCCATTTTGATTTGAATTTCTTTAATAGCTAATGATCATGAGCATGTCCACATGAGTTTTTTGGCTGCCTGGATCTCCTCTTTAGAGGAGTGTCTGTCTATCTCCTTTGTGCACCACTTAATCAGATGATTTATCTTTTTCTTATTGATATATTGTAGAACTTTATAGATTATAGAGTTCAGGCGTCAGTCTGACAGAGTTGCCAAATGTTTTTTCCCATTCTGTAGGTGGCCTTTTAATTCTATTAATAAAGTCCTCGGATGAGCAAAAGTGATTGATTCTTAGTAGTTCCCATTTATCTATTTTCTCTTCTGTTGTTTGTGGTTTATTTGACAGATTTTGAAGTGTGTCTACATTGTTTATTAAACCTCCCATTGTTGTTCCTACATTTTCTTGGATGAGCTTTATTGTTTTAGATTTGATATTTAGGTTTTTAATCCAGTTTGTGTTGGTTTTTGTATAAAGTGGAATATATGAGTCTTGTTTCAATTTTTTGCAGATGGGTATCCAATTTTGCCAGCATCGTTTGTTGAAGAGATTGTTTTTATTCCAGTTTAATGTCTTACGGCCTTTGTCGAATATCAGCTGTTCATAGGCAGATGTCATCTCTGGGGTCTCAATTCTGTTCCACTGTGGTATCTGTCTGTTTTTGTACCAGTACCAGGGTGTTTTGACTACTATGGCAGTGTAATAGGTTCTAAGGTCAGGTAATGAGAGGCCTCCCAGTGTGTTCTTCTTCTTTAGTAATGCTTTACTTATCCAGGGCTTCTTCCCTTGCCAGACAAAGTTGGAAATTTGTTTCTCCATCTCATTAAAGAATGTCACTGGAGCTTGTACTGGGATTGAATTATATAAGTAGATTGTATTGGGTAAAATAGACATTTTCACAATGCTAAGTCTTTCTATCCATGAGCAGGGTAGGTTTCTCCATTCATCTAAGTCTCTCTCGGTTTTCTGTAGTAAGGGTTTGTAGTTCTCTTTGTAAAGGCCTGTTATTTCTCTAGTTAGATTTAATCCTAGGTACTTTATCTTCTTAGGTGCTATAGTAAATGGTATTGACTTGGTGATTTCTTCCTTAATAATCTCATTGTTGGTATAAAGGAACTCTACTGATTTACTTATGTTTATCTTGTATCCTGAGACTTTGCCAAACTCTTCTATCAGTCTGAGTAGTTTCCTTATGGATTCTTTGGGGTTCTCTGCACATACAGTCTTATCATCTTCGAATGGGGAGATTTTTAGTTCTTCTTTGCTGATGTAGACGCCCTTTACTCGTTGGTCTTGTCTAATTGCTCTGACTTGAATTTCCATTACAATGTTGAATAGGAAAGGTGGGCATCCTTGTCCAGTTCCTGTTCTCAAAGAAAACTCCTTCAGTCTCTCTCCATTCAGGATGACGTAGGCAATTGGCTTTGTATAAATGGCCCTTATTGCATTGAGGAATTGGCCATTTATTCCTATTTTGCTGAGAGTTTTTAGCATGAATGGGTGTTGGACTTTATCAAATGCTTTTTCTCCATCAATAGACGAGATTCGGTGATTCTTGTCTTTCGTGGTAGTTATGTGGTTGATCACATTAATTGTTTTTCTGATGTTGAACCAGCCTTGCATCCCTGGTATGAATCCAACTTGGTCATGATAGATTATTTTTTGGATATGTTGTTGTATTCTATTGGGAAGAATTTTGTTCAAGATTTTTGCTTCTAGATTCATGAGGAATATCAGTCTGTAGTTCTCCTTTTTGGTTGGGTGTTTCCCTGGCTTTGGTATCAGGGTTATGCTGGCTTCATAGAAGGAATTTGGGAGTATTTCATCCCTTTCTACACTGTGAAATAGTCTCTGTAGTATTGGAGATAATTCTTCTCTAAAAGCTTCGTAGAATTCTGCAGTGAAGCCATCTGGGCCCGGGTTTTTCTTTTGGCTGGCAGTTTTTGCTGACTTTTTCAATCTCCTCCTTTGTTATGGGTATATTAAGTTGTTCTGCTTCACAAGCTGTAAATCTTTATGGAAGTTGATACTCCTTTTTTCTCTAGGAGTGGTTGCTGGATTTGAGCAGCCAACTTTGAAGTTAGCAGTGAACTTTGAAGTTAACTATTGTATCACTGTGGCTTCTTTAACTTAGTCTTAGGTTCAGAGATACTAGTTCCAATCTTTTTATTTTTTTTAAATTTGAAAAAGTAGTGGAAGTGTCAATTATAATGTACTTCATTCACTTTCTGAATGCAGTTTTTAATGCTTACCACTATGTAAGCACAAAAAGCTTCTTTCTCTAAAAGCTACTTTTAAAATAATTTATTTTAAAATTATAATGGTTAAGAATGAATTAAATATTTTGGTTGAATTAAAGTGACTAAATTCCTGTCTAATCTTACATTTTTGGATAAATGCTTTTATATGCATTTATTTATTATTCACAAGAAAATCCATTACATAGTTGGAATCATCCTCTTATCCAGAATCCAATTCTTGGAACAATGAAAAAGCACCTTTTTAAAGTTAAGTGATATGGGACACACTACTAAAAAAAGAGAGAGAGAGAGAGAAACACATTGGTATTGATTTCGACTCATAATGACTCTGTAGGACAGAGAAGAATTGCCCCATAGAGTTTCCCAGGAGCACCTGGTAGATTCATACTGTTGACCTTTGGTTTAATAGCTGTATTGCTCCTAAAACACTCATAATTCATTATTTCCTTAGTCCCTTAAAGGGGCAACAAAAGGGTAATTATGCTTTTGAGTCGTTTGGGAGAATCTTTCTGACTTACAGAAGGTAGAAAACTAACAAAAGAGGACACCTTTTAGAAAGGACTTACTGTTAATTGTTTCTGAAGAAATGAAGTCAGTGAAATTAGTAGCAAGGGGACAAATATTACACGAGATCACTGTTATAAGAATTCAAGAAAAGCTTTAAAGACAGAAAAGAATATTCTTTTATGGTTATGAGGATAGGGATGGAGAGACTAGATAATAAACAAGAATTAGGTGAAGGGAAAGGTAAAATACAATACAAAGGAAGTCAGAACAACTGAACCAAACCAAAAGCTTAGGAGTTTCCTGAGGACAAACAAACACTTCAAGGGACTGAATGGTGGGGATAAGAGTCTGGGGACAATAGTTTTGGGAATGTCTAGGTCAACTGGCATTAATAAAGGTTATTAAGAACATGTTCTGCATCCCACTTGATGAATGACATCTGAAATTTTAAAACCATGAGAGCAGCCATCCAGGATACATAAATTGGTCCCAACCTACCTGAAGCAAAGGATAATGAAGACCACCAAAAATACAATGAACATATTAGCCAAAGAATCAAAAAGTCTACAAAAACCTGATACTCCATAAGCATGAGACTAGAAATAGATGGTACCCAACTAACACCATGGTCTACTATGCATGGAATGAGAATGTGAAAAGGAATGGTGTTGCTTTCACTGTCAGAAAGAACATTCCAAAATCTATCCTGAAAGACAAAGCTGTCAATGATAGGATAGTATCCATACATCTACAAGGAAGGCCAGTTAATATAACTACTATTCAAATTCAAGCACTGACTACTGAGGTCAAAGATGAAGACACTGATGATTTTTACCAGCTTTCTGTGGTCTGAAATTGAACATGCAGTCAGGATGCACTGATAATTACTGATGATAGGAATGCAAAAATTGGAAACAAAGAAGAATCAGTAGTTGGAAAATACAGCCTTGGTAATAGAATTGATGTCATGATCAAATGATAGACTTTTGCAAGACAAATGACATATTCACTGCAAATACCTTATTTCACCAACATAAATGGTGACTACGCACATGGAACCCATCCAGCAGAAAACACAAGGATCAATTTGACTACATCTGTGGAAAAAGATGATGGAAAAGCTCTATATGAGCAGTCAGAACAAAACTGGATGCTGACTGTGGCACAGATCATCAATTGCTCCTATGAAAGTTCAAACTGAAACTAAAGAAAATTAGAACAAGACTCAACATATGACCTGGAGTATATGTATCCCACCTGAGCTTAGAAACCGTCTTAGAACAGGTTTGATGCATTGAACACTAATGACTGACAGTCAGATGAATTGTAGAATGACATCAAAGGCACCATCCACAAAGAGAGCAAGATCATTAAAAAGACAAGAAAGAAAGAAAAGACCAAACTGGACATCAGAAGAGACTCTGAAACTTGTTATTGAATGTCAAGCAGCTAAAGCAATGGAAGAAACGACAAAGTCAAAGAACTGAACAGAAGATTCCAAAGGATGGCTCAAGAAGACAAAGTAAAGTATTATAGTGACATGTGCAAAGAACTGGAAATAGAAAACAAAGAGGGAAGAATATGCTCTGCATCTCTCAAGCTGAAAGAATTGGAGAAAAAAATCAGCTGTTGAGTTGCACTAGTGAAAGAGTCTACAGGGAAAATACTGAATGACTCAGAAAGCATCAAAAGAAGGTGGAAAGAATATACAGAGTCATCATACCCAAAAGAACTGTTTGATGTTCCACCATTTCAAGAGGTAGCATATGATCAAGAACAGATGGTACTGAAAGAAGTCAAAGCTGCACTGAAGGCATTGGTAAAAAACAAGACTCCAGGAATTGATGGAATATAAAATGAGATATTCCAATAAATGGATTTAACATTGGAAGTGCACATTCATCTATGCCAAGAAATTTGGAGGACACCTACATGGCCAGTTGACTGGAAAAAAAATCTACATTTATGTTTATTCCCAAGAAAGATGATGTAACTGAACACAGAAGTTATCAAACAATATCATTAATATTGCACACAAGTAAAATTTTTCTCAAGATCATCCCAAAGCAACTACAGCAATATATTGACATGAAGTTACCAGAAATTCAAGCTGGATGCAGAGGAGGACATGGAATCAGAGATACCATTGCTGATGTCTGATGGGTCATCGCTGAAAGCAGGGAGTACTAGAAAGATGATTCTCCACGTTTCACTGACTATGCAAGGGCACTTTAGTGTGTGGATCATTACAAAACATGGATAATGCTGCAGAGAATGGGAATTCCAGAACACTTAATTGTGTTCACGAGAAATATGTAGACAGATTAAAAGGCAGTCTTTCAAACAGAACAAGGGGACAGTGCATGGTTTAGAGTCAGGAAAGGTATGCATCAGAATTGTATCATTTTTACCATACCTTTTCAATCTGTATACTGAGCAGATAATCTGAGAAGCTGGACTATATGAAGAAGTATGAGGCATCAAAATTGGAGGAAGACTCACTAACAACCTGTGTTATGCAGATGTCATAATCTTGCTTGTTGGAAATGAAGAGGGCTTGAAATACTGATAAAGACTGAAGACCACAGCCTTGAATGAGGATTGCACCTCAGCATCAAGAAAATAAAAATGCTCACAACTGGACCATTGAGCAACATAATAATAAATAGGATTGAGATTGTCAAGGATTTCATTTTACTTGGTACCACAGTCAACACCCATAAAAGCAACAGTCAAGAAATCAAAAGACATATTGCACTGAAAAGCGAAGATGTCACCTTGAAGACTAAGATGCATCTGGCACAAGCCATTGTATTTTCAATTGCATCATATGCATGAGAAAGCTGGATAATGAATAAGGAAGACAGAAAAAGAACTGATGACTTTGAATTGTGGTTTTAGAGAAGAATGTTGAATGCACAATGGAGTGCCAAAAAGAACAAACAGATCTATTCTGGAAGAAGTACACCCAGAGTACTTCTTGAAAGCAAAAATGGTGAGACTGCATCTCACATGCTTTGGATATGTAACTAGGAGTGATCAGTCCCTGGAGAAGGACATCTTGTTTGGTAAAGTGGAGGATCAGCAAAAAAGAGAAAGACACTCAACAAGATGGATTGACACAGTGGTTGTAACAATGAGCTTAGGTATAAAAACTACTGTTGGCATGGCACAAAACTGGGCAATATTTTATTCTGTTGTGCATAGCGTTGCTATGAGTTAGAACACACTGGATGGCACCTAACAACAACAGCTACCATCAATGGCCACCTGAGAGGGAATACAACAGAGTCCCTAACACAGGGCAGCAGAAAAGTGGGTTGCAAAGGTTACATTCATGTAAAAAGACCAGACTTAATGGTTTGACTAGACTAGGAACCCCAGAAAACATGGCATCCAGACTCTCTGTTAAACCAGAACTAAACTTATTCCCAAATCCAACACTTCAGACAAGGCTAGACTGAACTATAAGACATAATACTCATGAAGAGTGTGCTTCTTAAGTAGATACATTAAACTAAATGTCCCATCCAGAGACAACAGGAGAAAGCAGAAAGACACAGGCACTGCTTGAATGGATAGGGAAATCTGGGGTGGAAATCGGGAGCACATTGTCTCACGACAATATACATATTAATTTTCATATGAGAAAGTAACTTAAGCTACAAACTTTCACCTAAAGCACAACAATGAAAACAGAAATGAAACCACATATGAAAGGTAGTTATTCTCATAGAACAACAGAACAAGAACATTAAAATTCACTTATAATTTAAAAAGATGTAATTTTGGAGCTTTACTAGAAATCTATGTCTTATACTCTTTTCATCTAGCATAATAAAAATAAAAACAAAAAAATCAGTATTCAGTCAAAGTGTATGCTTAATAGTCTGACATGCTAGGTTTCAGAAGGTTGCTTCAGATCTATAGTGGTAACATCAAGTCCCAAAGCTCAACTAATAAACCTAGTCTTGGAGAAGTCTGTTGTAATTTAGAAACACTTCCCCTCTGTTTTCTCATTTAATATTTTCTTATTTAATTGCTACTGCTACCAGCTCAGGGCCAACTTCTAGTATGCTCTACAGGTAAACCATTGTGGATAGATCATTATGTCTCAGTTCTGTCTGTCTTCTTCATAGTAAAGGTTACAATTTTGAAAACTTTATGAGGCAGTTCTCTTTATGAGGCAGTCCTGTGGGGTCACTATGTGTCCAAATCAACTGGATGACAGGGAGTTTTGGTTTTCATTTGAAAACACTTAAATAAAAATTGATGGTCAATGTTTACAAGTGAAAAAATATTTTTAATTTAATACAGACTAAACACATTCCCACAAAAGAGCACTTCATAAGGATTTAAAGGTGATTTCTTGACCTATTTTCATTACTGAATTTCCATAATGGAAACAAAAATATCACTTTGGTCATTAGGTGTCCTTACTCAAGCCACAGTATCTTCAATCACTTTGTGATGTTTAAGATTGTATGCCAACTTGGTCTGTGAGCAAAAACCCTATTCTCCAACTCACCAATCTTGGTTTGACCAGACCCTACAGCCACCTGAATCAGGAGAAGCCTCTATTCTGATGCATGGACTTGGGATGCTCCAGCTTCTACAATGTGAGCCATTTTCCTGAAAAAGATCTCTCTCTATATATTCATAACATTATTTGTTTTGTTTCTCTAGATAACCCATCCAAAGACATGTCTCATGTGCATTTGAAATCTAAACAATGAAAAGGAAAAGAAAAAAAAAAAAACTATTTCCATTGAGTATATCCTTACTCATAGAAACTCTATAGAACGGAACTGACCAAACAGAGTTTCCAGGGAGTTCCTGGTGGATTCAAACTGCTGACTTTTTGGTTGGCAGCCATAGCACTTAACCTCTACCAAAAAGAAAAAAAAAAAAAAAAGGAACTGATACATTGAAATTTTGTTGAAGAATACTGAATATACTATGAGCTGCTAAAATAAGAAAGTACAGCCAGAATGCTCCTTAGAAGTGAAAAAACTAAAGCTTTATGTTTTTTACTTTGGACTGGTCATCAGATGGAACAATTACTGGAGAAGGATATCCAGCTAGGTAAAACAGAAGGCCAGTAAAAAAGGTGGGAGATCCTTAATGAGACAGATTGACACAGTGGCTGCAACAGTGAGCTTAGTACAGCAATGATTATGAAGATGGCACAGAATTAGGCAACATTATATTCTGCTATACATAGGTCTCTACGAGTCTGAGCCAATTTGATTGTAACTAACATTGGTAGTCTAGAAACCATATGGCTTTTACTGAATCCATTGCAGTGTACTTGTTTATCACTACACTGCTAACCATTAAATCAGAAATGTAAATCAACTACCCATTCTGTGGGGGAAAGATGTAGCAGTGTGTTTCTGTAAAGATTTACAGTCTTAGAAAACCTATGGGGCAGCTGTACTCTGTCTTCTCTGATGCTATGACTCTGAATCTACTCAATGGCAATGTTTTCTTTTTTTTTTCCTTCTTTAGTGTTATTGACCACAATTTTGAACTATTGTTAGGAACGTCACAATAATTGATTTGGAACAGATGGAAAACTGTAAGAGAGTAAATTTTAAAAATATATCAGTTAAGTTCACGTGAAGTCTGTAAGAGAACAAATTGGAAAAGATATCAGTTAAATGCATACATAGTAAGCTTTGTGTGTCTTCTATATAACAGGTCTTTGAATCTTCTGGAGTATAGCTTTCACAGTAATTTAATGAAAACTTTTCAAAAAGTTTCACCTCACAAGGTCTGTCAATTAAGTTTTCAAAATTCCTACTGTGTGCTTAAGTTGGCAGCACTGTACAAACAACTCCATAAGATTTCATAACCTTAGTATATCAGTGTCTCACAGATGTGTTGATGTCAACATGTGGTGGTGTCTTGCTGAGTGGCATTCATTATTGTTGCGTGTTTTTGTGTGTTGTCAGAAGAATACCAGAGCTAGAGATGGAGCAGTGAACAAACATTACATTTCTTGTTAAACTTAACAAGAGTGGAAGTGAAATCATCTTAGTCCCACTTTATGGGGGTAATACCATGAAGAAAATGGCAATGTGCTCACGGATTAAACGTTTTTCTGCGGGGAAAGTGTAATTGATGAAAAGAGGTCAGGGCAGCCAGTAACAAGCAGAATTGACAAAAACACTGCAAAAATTTGTCAAATTGTACATCAAAATCATCAGGTGACTGTCAGAAGCATAGCAGATTAAGTAAGCATTGATAGGGAAACAGGAAAAACTCAAACGAAAATCTTGGCATGATAATGGTGTGTACAAAAATGGTCTCAAAGGAGCCCACCATTGAAGAAAAGTAAAGGAGAGTTGAAGTTTGCCAAGACCTTGTGGGAGGCAAGATGACATTTCAGTCATGTTATTAGTAGTGATGAAACATGGTGTAGCAAAAGGACCCTGAAACAAAGGGTCAAAGTGCACAGTGGAAATCAGCCAATTTTCCATGACCAAAAAAGTTCTGTCAGTCCAAATCAAGAGTCAAAACAATGTTGCTAACCTTTTCTGATATCAGAGGGATTGTTCATTATGAATTTGTACCAAACAACTAACCAAGTTTACTATTTGGACGTGCTGAAAAGGCTGCATGAAAATGTTAAGACTTAAACGACCTGAACTTTTGGCCAACAACTCATGGCTCTTGCATTACTACAATGTAGTTCATATAGCACTGTTTGAGAGTAAGTTTTAAGTCAGTAAACAAATAACTGTATTGGACCATCCTCCCTATTCACCTGATCTGGCCCCCAAAGACTTTTTTCTTTACCTGAAGGTAAAGGACATATAGAAAAGAAGGCATTTTGATGACATTCAGGACATGAAGGTAACACGACAGCAGCTCTGATGGCCATTTTTAAAAGTGTTCCAAGATTGCTTTTAAGAGTGGACTAGGTGTTGGCATTGGTACATAGCTTCCCAAGGGGAGTACTTTGAAAGTGACCATAGTGGTATTCAGCAATGAAGTAAGTAGCACTATTTCTGGGATGAGTTCACGAAGTTAATTGGCAGGCCTTGCATGAGTCAAAATTATGTTGGTATTTGAATACAAACACAGAACCAAATCTAGAAAATGTGTTACAGTTGAAAGTGTTGCAGACACAGAGAGGATTGGGGAGGACATTAACATCACTTGAGGGCCTCTAGTAGGACAGGAACTCAGCCAGATGCTTAACTGCCTTGAAGGCTTCAGCACCCTTATAAAATCCTGAGAAGATAGAAAATTCAACTCAAAATGTGAATAAAGGGGGTTCTGAGAGATGTTCCACATAGGAAAGACACAGATAATCAACTTGGGTCTCTTTCATTGATTGTTACTAGCTCTGTGAACTTTCAAAGCCATCCAAATCCAATTAGCCTTAATGCCTTTGTGTGTAAATTCTAAAGTTTCTCCCATATTTGAAATTGAGGCCAAATTGGCACAACTAGCGTTTCGCTAAGAGAGCCTTCTGCACCTCACATTGTTGAGTGGTGTCTGGGAGCCTAAAAGCTGCCTAGCTGCCATCTGAGGATACAGCAAATGGTCCTAACTCAGCAGGAATGGATGATCACCAAGGACCAAAATGACATGGGGGAAAGAGAACCCAGAAGACAGAGAGACCCATGTGAGTGGGTGACTACATTGACTTGTGACCAGAAGAACTGGATAGTGCCTGGCCACCACCAGTGATAGCCATGATCGAGCTCACAAACTTGAGTCTCACTGGCAATACAAGAATTAAAAAGGGTACACCCTGAGATCTCCACTAAAAGACTGCAATTAATGGCCTCAGAGTTCCCATGGGAGCATGGGCCCTGGCCCTGAATCATAATGTCCATAAATCATAATGGAGGTCAACTCTTCAGGCATGAATGGATTGGCCTTGGCAACACAGAGTGACCATATGTGCACTTCATGGTTCTATGCATTCTGTGCATCCATAGGATGTCATCCTGCAGACCTCTTCCTAGAGGTGGGGAAGTGGGTAGAGAGGAGGGGATAGGAGACTGCTGGGAGGATAAAACATGTATGGAGTGGAGAGGAAGAGTGTGCCGTCACTGGGCAGGGAGAGCAATGAGAGCTGCCTACAGGTGGGCATGCAAATTTATATGGGAATGTACATTTTCACTCAGTCATAATAAAAAATAAAAAATCTTCTCCCGTATCTAAAATGTACTATTTTAAATCTGCATGATCAGTTGTCACAATATATGAACCACTCAGACCAGTATTGGAATCTTTATTCTTCTTTCTTTCCAGCTAATTCAATTTTTTTTGCTCTTGTTATTTCATTACATTAAAGGAGTTTTAGACCACTCATTTCCTTTAATTTCTCAAATATAGGAAAATGAACCTATTTATATCCCCTAGAAATACAGTTTTTTAAAAAATAGTGTCAAGTTTAACGTTGATGAAAAGGAGCCAATAATTTGAAGCCACTCCAATTTTTACACATGCTAATCCCAGTGGTATTAATTGAAGTTCAAGATTCGTACTGCTGAGAGACTTGGAGAACTCCCTTTGGATTGCTTGAGAGGCTTTCAAAACAATTAATTCTTTGCCACAGTGCTCTGTGGGCACAATCCTGAAGATGAAAGATGCAATGGCCTGTTTATAAAGAAGCTTCCTTAGGGAAGGCACAGCCTCATGCTGCAAGGTAGCACGGCATATCAACAGGAGTCCATTCGAAATGGCTAGCAATCTTCCTGCTATAAAGTATTCCAAATAAGGTATGATATGACTTGAAAAAAAAGTAGGCATCGGACAGGTTTCTAAAAATTCAATTCTGTATTTCCTCAATGATACACACTAAAATAAAACACAGCCTTTTAATGTCCCTTGTGTTTAGTGAAGATGGCTATTACTGTTACTGTTTGGTAAACCTCACAAAACCACTATTATTCTCTTTTTGTTCTGAGCTAGGACAAGATGATAACAGTGGCTGGAACTAGTGAGTTAATTTTATAACCCAAACTGACATTCCACTAACGTAACTGCAATTTGAAGAGCAATGAATTGTCGGTTTAACTGGAAAGGGATGTTTATGTGATTTTAGAAGCTTTTGAATATTTATTTTGTTCCACTGTACACAACTCTGTGTAAGATTTACCTTGTTAGCTCCAAGTGTAAGTCTCCCTTGGCCAGATTTGGAAGATAAATTAGATTTCATACACATTACATAGACTCGATGAATATGTTGACATTGAGGAGGTGTTTGAAAGATTTATTAACTATCAAGATGGCTAATATTACATCAGAAATATTAATCATGTTTAATCTAAGCCATCAAGTGTTTTAATGCACAGAATCTATACAATATAGAGGTTTGTTTACAGAATCTACAGATTCAATGATGTCCATCAGAAGATTGGATGATTACAAAAAAAAAGCAAGAAGTTAAAACTGAAATTGGCAGACAGAGGAGGAAAGTACATTCTTATCTAAAAAGAAAATTTTGTTGTGCCCATCTCTGATTTTTAGAAGCAACCCCACAAAGTCAGGCATTATAAACTAGCCAAGTAATATGCAATGAAAATTCTCATTCATTCAAAAAGTAGTTAGTGTCTTTAAGATCTCTAAGCACATGCTAGATGCTAATGATAAACCTAAATAAGACAGCATTTCAACCTTTTAGAATTCTACATGTAAATGAGAACAGGTAACTACAATGGACATTAGAACATTTAGATACTGGAATACTCTGAAAGACTCTTGGTTCAAACCTGATATGCAAGTGTATTGTTACTGACAGTGTCCCTGTGTGGTGTAAATGGTTAATACGCTCACCAACAAACCTAATTTTGGAAGTTCAAGTCCATCCAGAGGCACCTGAGAAGAAGAGTCTGGCAATCTACTTCCAAAGAATCAGTCATTGAAAATTCTATGAAGCACATGGTTACGCTATGTCATATATGTGGCTGACATGAGTCAAGATTGGTCTGTCTGGGTTGTTGCCATTGAGGTGCCATTGAGTTGGTTTCAACTCATAGCAACACTACATACAACAGCACAAAACACTGCTGGGTCGTGTGCCGTGCCCATGACTGTTTGTAAGCTTAAGCCCATCCTCACAGTCACTGTGTTAATCCATCTTGTAGAGAGTCTTCTTTTTTGCTGCCCCTCTAATTTACCAAGCATAAAGTCCATCTCTAGGGATTGATCCTTCCTAATGACATGTCCAAAGTATGTGAGACGTACTCTTGATACCTTTGTTTCCAGGGAGCATACTGGTTGTGCTTCTTCCAGAACAGATCTCATTCTTTTGGCAGTCCATTGTATAGTTAATATTGTTCTCCAACATCACAATTTGAAACTGTCAATTCTTCTTCTGTCTTCCTTATTCATTGTCCAGCTTTTGCATGCATATTGATATGGCTGAAATTATCGAAGATAGACTTGAACTTCCTCATTTTACAGATAAACAAAGTGAACCTGATTGTTGTCTGCTCAAAATGGTAATACATAGTACAGTTGTAACTTAAATTCAGTTATCAGAATAAAGAAAAAAAACTACTTCTGTTTTACTGTTCAGCCTATTAACCTAGTCAAAACATAAAAATACATTAAAAGTCAAATTAAGTATATCTGGAAAGAATCCTAAGTTTATAGTGTCTGTGGAACGATCATGTCTGAGGATCTTTAAGAGTCTAGGCTTTTAACAAGAATTTCCTGTAGTGCTTTCATAATAGACACACGCAATAGCACTGCCCTCTAATTCTGATTTGGTAGGGAAGGTGAGATATCAGTATTTGCTGTTCAAGATCCACAATTAATTTGGCCACATAATCTGTTGGGAAATAACCTTCTTTTGTTTCTCTTATCCTGAGATAGTTTTCCACATATAAATGTCTCATTGCTCAGAAGAAAACTGCCTAAGACAATGTCCTGTTAGTGTATGTGATGACAGTGTACACTGAATGGTACTACCTTCCTTTCACCAATGGCTAAACCAGCATAAAAAAGAAAAAAAAAAAACCCTTTGCCGTTGAGTCAGTTCTGACTCTTAGTGACACTACAGCATGGAACAGAACTGCCTCACAGGATATTTAAGGCCAAAAATCTCCCCAGAAACAGACTGCCAGTTCTTTCTCCCCAGGAGAAGCTGGTGGAATCCAACCACCCATCTTTTGATTAGAAGCCCATCTCTCATCCACCTTGCCACCAGGGCTCCTAGAACTGCGTGGACAGATGAAATATTTTATAAGAATTGTATAAGAATTAGACTGCTTTTTAAATAAACATGTAATGCTCTGGTCCCGCAAACAAATGAAATAAGTTATTACCTAGCCTTACCACTTTCTATCTCTGGCTCTGTAGAAAAACCTTCAATTTTCCATCAGCGTAAGTTCCTTTCTGTGTAAAACAGGTATCTGTTCAGTGGTCCTAAGGGAGCTGTTGTCAAGACTGCAGATGCGACAGTGGGTACAAAACACCGTTAACTGTGCACGTGAATGAATCTAAAGAACTGATTATGAGCTCTTCAAGAACAGAGACCACTTTGGGGTGGTCATTACTATAAGGAAACAAGACCAAGAAATACAAAATCATTTAGCCAAGGTTGTATGGGTACTTAGTATCACAGCCAGAGTGAAGATCTTAATCTCTTAAATATAATCTTTTTTAAACTATACTAGCATTTCCAAAAAAAAAAAAAAAACAAAAAAACAGGTATACTGAGAGAGAAAGATTATAGGGTCAAGAAAGTTAGAAAAAAAGCTGTACTGAACAATGAAATTTAAAAGCATAAACTCTGGAGTGAGACAACTTTTGATCAGACACTCGGCTCTAATACTTGCTGTGTTAACTTGCCTACCTCTCATTAGCTCTCCACCTAAACTTTCTTATTTATAATACAGATAATAATAACATTTACATTTTCTATCCTTTTGTTATGATTAACCATGATAATAGCTAGTAAGTACTTAGCACAGTGTTTGACACGTACCAATCATTGTGTCGGCTGTTTAGGACTGCTATAATAAAATACCACAAACTTGAGTGGCTTCAAGCAACTCAAATTTACTTCCTTACAATTCTCTAAGTTACAAGTCCAACACACATCTTATTTTGTCAGCTAAAATCAGGGTGTCTACACAGGAGCATTCTTTTCTGGAAGCAATAGGGGAGAAGGCCCTTCCTTGCCTTTCCAGCTTCTACAGGCTATCCACATTCTTTGGCCCATAGCCTTTTCCTCAATCTTCAAAGCCACCATTTGTGGGTCAGTTTATCTCATGTCACATCACTGGGATCTCTTTTTCTGTCTCTCTCATCAACATGGGTCTTTGAGACTAAATTAGGCCTACCAGGTAACACAGGTAATCTACTGTAAGGTCATTTGATAGCCAAACTTAATGCCATCTGCCACCTCAATTCCCCTTTGTCAAATAAGGTGACATATCCATGAGTTCAGAGTTAGGAGACAGACATCTTTGAGAGGTCATTTTTTGCCTACCACAACTGTTAATGATAAAAATTGTTACTAGAGGAGCCTAGATGGATTTACTATGTGTATGTTCAGACGTCCTGGTGGCGTAGTGGTTAAGTGCTTCATCTTCTAAGCTATAGGTTGGCAATTCAAATCCACCAGGCACTCCTTGGAAACTCTATAGCATAGTTCTACTCTGTCCTATGGGGTCACTATGGGTTTAGAAACCCTTGGCAGTTTGGCAGATAAGTGCTATGGCTGCTAACAAAAAGGTCAGCAGTTTGAACCTGCCAAGTGCTCCTTGCAAACTCTGCAGCAATTCTACTCTGTCCTGTAGGGTCGCTGTAACTTTGGAAACCCTGGAGGCTGGCAGTGAGTGCCACAGCTACTAATGAAAATGTCAGCAGTTCGAATCTGCCAAGCACTCCTTGGCAACTCTATGGCACAGTTCTACTGTGTCCTGTAGGGTACCTATGAGTCAGAATTGACTAGACAGCAGTGGGTTTATATTTGAAAAGGGAGTATATAAATCTATATCATTGCAGAGCATAATTTTTAGAATTTTTTGTTCCAAAGACTACACTTTAAGGAAAAATCTATTCTACCATACTGGTTCCAATACATTTAGTGACATATGGACAGTTAAAACATACACATATATGAAACCCTGGTAGCATAATATTTAAGAGCTAACCAAAAAGGTCAGAATATTTAAGTTGCTAAATAAAAGGTCAGAAGTTCAAATCTACCATATGTTCCTTGGAAACTATGGGGGCAATTCTACTCTGTCATATAGAGTCACTATGAGTCAGAATTTACTGAAAGGCAACAGGTTGGTTTATGGATATTTATGCATGTGCGTATATATAGGAACCTGGTGATGTAACAGTTAAGTGGTCAGCTGCTAATTAAAAGGTTGGTGCTTCAAACCTACCAGTGGCTCAATGATAACAATAAGACATATATATTACATAGACACACACACATACGTAGTATGTATATTAAATAAATATTTTGTGTGTAAATGTGTGCATGTATATTTGTGTGCATGCAAGTGTCGATACACACATTTACTATTATTTTAAATATTTTTCATACTTTGTAACAATTCTTAGTTTTGTTCTTTAAAAACTTTTATTTTCCCTAATATAGCTTTAACACAAATTAAAACTGTTTGATATGTATGAGTATGATTCATTGCAGTTCTGTAGGGGAAATCTTGATCAATACGAAAAAGCTTGAGGGTGCACACTAGATTCTAAATTATTATGTTTCTAGTCTCATATATTTGCTAAAGTGAATCACTAAAAGAAGCAATTTTTTACATAACAATTTCTATTCTTACAAGGTATAGAAGGAAAGTAAAAGAAGCTTTCATGTTGTCACTTATAAGCCAGTGTATTTTGTGTGTGATGTCCCTATGTTTTTTTTATTTGTAGCTTTTCAATCTAAGGGATTATGTCTTGAAGAGTGAGACAATGTTAAAACTGTAAGAATCCAATGCCAAATGATATACCTTCATCAGCTGATTAGAATTTCATATTTGTTTTACCCTGATTTCATTCTAATTATTTTCTTTTTAGCTGCTCAGACCCCTCTAATCTTTTACAACAAAGGATAGATGGCACATGCAAACAAAAGAAGAAGAAGAAGAAAAAAAACAATAGAGCTGCCATTCTGGATTCCTTTTATTTTACAGTCATTAACACACGGCTGCAAACTCTAGTTTTCTAGACAGTCTTTTCTCCGAATCAAAAAGGAAAAAAGAAACAAGAAACCGATGATAACTAAGTATAGCCCTTGGTGCATTGCAAGACAAACAATATTTTTCTCAGCATGTCTCTAATCCCTCAGTGGTATAAGCTTCTTTAGGAAGAGTTGATCACAATACCAGCATCTTCTTCCATTAACATAAGACATTCTAAATTTAAAACACAGACACTCTAATTTCAACAATTAAGAAGACTGTAAGATATTTCTAGCCCTTGAGCCTGTACTTTCTGCCAACTTAGGTTATGATTCTGAGATACCAAAACTCCCTGAAAATTAACTCCTTCTGAACCAGCTCACACAACTGTTGCTTATAAGAAGACACTGGCCGGATAGTCACAGAGACTGGAATAAAGTATTTCCCTTGCTTGAGTGCCTGATTCATCCTGGGGCTGGTATCACCACAGATTGATTTCTATGTGATTTATTTCAGCAATGAAAACCTGTACTTGTAGAACCACAGGTCTAGGCGAATATTACACTGACACATAATGAATCTTACCTTTTAATTTTTACTTCTATATTTTACAGAAGAGATAAATAAGGCACAAAACTTGCTGTGAATGGAAAAATTAACAGGAAATTCAGGTTGCTCCTGAAGTTTAGGCTGTATTCCAACATAGCCATAGGTCCCAAGGGCCTCAGGAGACGTGAGAACTTAAAAATAATTATTGCTGAGGAAACATGACAACAACAATAAAAGCCAAACTATATAAACAAACAGCCACACGGTCTTCCCTATTAATCTCCATTAATGAAGAATAAGTCTATAGAGTAACTGGATGATTTTCACTACTAACCTAATAGGAGCTTATAAGACACGATACCATAATTTTTTACCCCTGTTCCTGGATTAGCTTCTCACGAGTTCGAGTTACGTGCTAGTGACATAGTATGTGTCTAAGCAGTAAAACCAGATCCTCTAAGTTATTGCCAATTCATCTGATCACCCACCTTTCACGTACCTTCAGTTTAAGTTGGTGTTGCCACTCTTATTTGCCAGTACATGTAATTCCCTTCCATTTCTCCTCTAGAAATGTAGGGTGCTGATTTATTCTTCTCGTAATGTACAGATGCATTACAATAGTCCTATGAAAAGATTCAGTTCTTCCTTGACAGTAATTCTGGCATCCCCTCCAGATGGAAGCAGGAGTCAGGAACTGCCAGTCAGTGTGGTTTCTCTCTGTCAGTTTCTTTTCAGACAGTTGCACAGAGGTACACACACTGCATCATTTGACTATAAAATCGCAGCCTATTATTACTTATTTTAAGTGGTGGATTTGCTTGCTGTTCTGTCCTCATGTTGGCTACCGACTACCATTTCTTTTATCAATTTGACTACTATTAAATCTTTTTCTTTAATGACACCAAAGCTTTTCTCAAAAGTTTGACCTTTAATTAGTGTTTTTTTAAAAAAGGTAAAGGCCACATGATAAAATATCTCTCTATATATTGCTTTGTCAGGCTAGGAGATGCTCGTCTGAAATAAAATGATTGACAAGAATCTCATTTAGTTGTAATAAACACAGTGGCTAGGTAGTATTTTAACATATTTAGGTTTGATAAGAAGTGATTTTGTCATTGCAGTGTTGAAAATGGCTTGGCATATATATTTTTCTATGTTGTATTTTCTAAAAAAATAGCAAGTTACAGAAATAGGCAGCTAATATTTATAATTATGTTGTTTGATACATCCATTAAATAAGAAGTAGGATCACAAGAGTAGAAATTGGGCAGGTAAAGTAGATAATTTTTTTTTCATTATTATGACGATGATTAAGCAAAGTAGTATAATCCAAAACAGTTCTGCATATCCACCTATCTGCAGCTCTATCTTCTCTCCTCACCCTATGGCAGCACATTACTCGCTTTTACTCTTTAATTCTAGTACCCTTTTAATGAACGCCTGTGCCCTCCTTTCCACTCTCTCCTGTCCCATCTAGAAAGAAATCAGTAGGACAGCCTCCTATAAATGTACAAAACCATAAAGTACACACACCACATGTTCACACCATGTCCCTGAGTCCAGTCCATTCTTGTCTAAAGAGTTGACCTCTGTACCAGTTTCTGGTCAGGCCCAGCAGCAATTCTAGGGACCATGTCCCCAGGGGACCCTCCAGGCTGTCAGATCATCAATTCTGGTCTTTTAGTAGAATTCTTGAACTGTTCACCTCATTTTCTCGTGTTACCTCAGGAACTCTACATTGTACCCCCCATTACGGCTGCCTTTGGTGGTAGCTGGGCACCATCTAGTTCTTCTGGTCTCATGCTGGTGCAGTCTCCCATTCATATGGGTCCTTCTGTCTCCTGGCTTCATTTTTCTTCGTGTCTTTGATGCTCTCGATCATCAGCTGTTTCAGATGGGTTGGGACCACTTGGTGTTCTTCAGATGGCAGCTTGATTTGTTACTATTATTATTTAAAATCTGTCTATAAAATAATCTACAAACCTTTTAAAATAGTTTCATGAAAAGTCATCATAATAGAGTCATTTATTGAATACTGAATCTACATCCAGTACTTAGCTCATCCTTAAGGTAATTTTATAATGTAGATTTCATTACCACAAAACTCCACAGAGATGAAGGCTCTCAATCCTGAGGTCACATAGCTGCTAATTTGAGGTCCATCTTTTGCTAAGGCTTTTGCTTTTCTGCTGCATAAGACTGTGTAATGGCATCGTAACTCTGGAGAAGACATTTCTTCCAGAAAATATTGTTCTTTGACATTATTCACATCTGTGAATAAATTACTTCATTATAAAAACATTTGAGAAGCATAAATAAAATGCTTTGCCTGACCTCATATAGTTTACATTTTTTTCCGGGAACACAGATATATTAACTATCAATAGATTATAATAGAAGAAAAGAAAGGGTCCATGAAGATTCAGCATACGGCATGATTAATTCTCATTAACACCAAATCAAATCCATTGACATTCAGTTGATTCTGATTCATAGAGATGCGACAGGACAGAGTAGAACTGCCCCATATTGTTTCCAAGGACAGCCTGGTGGATTTGAACCGCAAACCTTTTGGTTAGCAGATGTAGCAGTTAACCACTATGCCACAGGGTTTCCTAATTCTCATTAATTCTCTATGTAATAATTCTCACTAGATGGAACTACAAGTGTTTATGAAGACAAAAAAGCACACAAGAGGGAAATATCAGGTTTCTTGAAGAGGATAAAAAAGTGACCAGTATTGCCATAGGGTAAGGGTGGGCAAAACAGAGAAGAGGGAGGCAGAAGGGATTGCTCCTTTCAGAAATCAGGTAGTCATTGCCTTGTTAAGGGAAGGGGTTGGATTGCCATTGGGGCTACACTTCTTCCTAAAGAGACAGCTTCAAAGTCTAATCATTTATTTAAAAGCTTATGTTATACTATTTGATGTCCCTGTAAGTCTTCAATAATTTTATCCTTTTAAAAAGTGAAAAGTATAATGAGGCTATTACAGTCAAAGTGCTTTCTCTTCTTCTTTAATAATCATTAGGAGAACAGTTAGTAACAGTTAATTTGGTGGTAAAGTTTCAGGTGATATGGAGACACTAAAACAAGACAAATACTCGTTCATCATGAAACACTGAAAATCTTGACTATGTATATAATCATCAGGCTGCAAAATCAAGAGCTAGAGATTTTTCTTTACTCCAAATCCGTATTATTCTCACTTTTTATTAGACTAACTGTTTCAAATGATAATCCTACTGTTTTATTCTGCCATCCATAATGTTTTTCTTCCGGGTTTAATCAGAGACAGTCCATGGAGCTTTATGTGATGAATGAGTTATGATGATTTGATTATGTTCGAGGAAACAGAGAAAAGCAGAGGCTGGTGCTGCATCTTCTTCTCAGTGTTTCGTATACATGCGTATGCTCTCTCTATCTCTGTCTGCGTCAATGCTTGTGATCTTCTGTAATAAAGAATCAGAGAGGACTGAGACCACGTTTGGCAAAGTGCACTGAGCAATACTTGGTGTCTATGGCTACTCATAAATATCATTTTATGTGGTGATATGGAATGTTAAATACTACAGCGACACAAGGAGAGAACTGAAAAAATATGGTGCATATTAAATCAAACCAGTATACTTAGTTATTTTGAAGAATACTATAACCTTTTATTAGTAAATATAACAAATGGTCTCTGTTCCTTCAGATCATGACCAACCAGCTGTCTGACCAATTAACTTACTTTAAAGAAAAAAATAAAAACACAAATAGATTCAAAACCTGACTCACTTCACTTCATTCCATTGTTTACTCAGAACAGATTGTATAACAGGCAAAGTTTGAAGGTAAAGTTTATTGACTAAAAGCCATAGCAATAAAGTATCTATTAGGCCCAGGTAATGGACTTCCATGTGGCTTAATCCACATAGAATTTTTCTAGATAGAATGATTCTGACAGAAACCAGCAACGCTGCAAGACTTAAACAAAACAAAAATATTACTAGAGATGTTGTAATTTAAAATTCAAAGTGCTTACATTCACAAGCTACACATATCTACCTTCAAAGTTTTCCTTCCATTTCTAGTCTCAATCCCAGATCTCAGACCCTCATCAAGGATAGACTATCACAATAGTTTTTCTCCTGGATTTTCTTAAGTATTAACACCGTTATTTGGTTTCATCCAAATGAAAAACCTGTGTTGCTATCTTTATTTTCCTTATATAACTAAGCTCAAGTTAGTTCAAAAAAAAAGAAAAAATACCGATGGAATCATCAATATACCAAGCTGCCTAATCTCACTCATAAGCACTCAATTACTAGGCAAAATGTTGGCAATCGTGACAGAACTAGCTAGGGAGCCTGATCTCCGCAGAGTGGGGCTTGGGAAAGGTAATTATAGATAAGACGCCTATTTCCCGACAATCGGAAAGGACAAGTTTAGCTTGGGACAGGTGATCACATACAGGATGGTTCCTTCCTGATAGCTGGGATAAGCACACGACAGTTCTCCCAGCTAAGGGACCACAAGCACAGGAGAGGATGACCTCCCCTTATTTCCATCCTATTGAATATAATTTTCATACTCTCTGGGAGGGGACCCACCCCGCAGTTGCTAAGATGCGGCCCAGGAGCCAGAACCAAGGACTAAGTCACTACCTCTGTTCTTATCTATGACATCACCCCCCGCCTTCTGCCAATAAAAGAGACCCTCAAAATCTGTACAGGGTCTTTCTCCACTCAAAGAGACTGACCCGTTCCCTCTTTGGAATGTACTTTCACTTAATAAAACTTTCCTTAATATAACTTGGCTGCCAACTCAAACCAGGTTACTCGGGGTCTAATCAGTTTCAGGATCCTGACAATTCTAATTCACCCAGAAGTGCCTCAGAAGAAAGGCCTGGCGATCTGCTTCCAAAAGGTGACAACTTGTTGGTTGTTCTAGTCTGCAACACATAGGTTTGCTGTGAGTTAGAATCAACTCAGTGGCAACTGGCTGAGTTTTGCTGGGGTGTTATCTCACTCGGCATTTCAGTGGGACAGCCTCAGAGTAATGCTAGAGAGCATTCTACATGATGATTACAAAAATTCCTCAGTTAGATAAAGGTTTCTTTTTAGATAAGTTGTTGACAGATGCTGCCAAGCTCCCCTGCTGGTTGGCCTCCAAAAACAGAATGAGAACTACTGTTGTTTTCCTCAGGGGAAAAACATACCAAAACTTATAAAATTTTACATATACTGTTTTGGGGTTTTGTATCCAAGATAAACATTCCTTGTTTAAAGTCAAGTCACTTGTTTAGGCCAAATACAACACCTATCCTTCAAGGTAAAAACGTTCTTCGATAAATAAACACCACCAATGACAAAGGCCATGACACTCTGGCCAAGGACAGCTGTGTCAGGGTTTGAGGAAATTCGTTATTTGAACATCTCAAGCCTATCTTGTTCATCTATCCTTCTACAATTTCTTTTTTATATGTAGTCTGTGTTTCAACCCTTATGAACTGCAGAGATGGTGGAGCTGGATGGATAACTACAATTTCCATGTGAAGAAACTCCTAACTGCTGTTTCCCCTGGCAGCTTCTTAATCTAGGGCAGCTCCCAGCCGTAGATCCCCAGGGCTCCCTTCGAAGCTCTGCAGCTGCTCCTCTCCGCAATGAATGGCTCCACTCAGCAGTCGCGCCCAGCAATTACAGCCTCCTACAGCTGCTCCCTAGGGTTAGCCAGGAGTCGGATGCGACTCGACGGCACTTGGCTGGCTTGGCACAGCTGCTCCCAAAGAGCCCCACGGCTTCTCTCAAGCTCCAACAACCCCAAGGCTGTCTTGATCTCTCCGGAGCTGCACATTTGAGCATTCTTGTGTCAGCACCACTTCTAAAGAACATGTTAGGACATATTCTTGAGACGGAATGACTGGCTGATGGAGCCATTCCTCCAACCTGCAGTGATTCCTGTTCCCGTAACCATCCCTACACCCTAACCTCCTTTCATTTACGGAACAAGACAATGAGCCATCATATTTTCAACTGTTTCTTCTGAATTTTCTGGGTGGGTCTTGGAGGAGCTTCTCATTCATCTGTGAATGATTTCTCATAGGCATAAGTCACTTCCAAGAGGTTAACTGGCTATCTTCAGTTACTCCCTGCCTTAGAATGGAATCTTAAGCCCTTCTTCCTGCCAAATGCCTCACCTGAAAAATTTGGTACAATCCTCCAGAATAAAAGGACCACTTACTCTTTATATACCTTGGGTGTCACCTGTTCTCACTGCTGTCTGACTGTGGTACACTCATTTGCCTCCATGTTGGTATTTCTCCACTAATTTTTTAAACTTCTTGAAGGCAGGGGTCAGTTTATCTATTTTGGAGAGGATCTCTGTAGTTCTAACACCAGTAACAATCAATAGTTAGCCCAAACAATGTGCCTAGGTTGCATTAGTGTCCAAACTCGAGCATCTGTTAACTGGAGAAGAGTCCCAGGTTTCTGGTTTCATCACAAGGCTCAGGTACACCTGTAAAATTCAAGGCCCAGGATACAGCTAGGTAGCATAGAGCTCCCAGTGCAAATATATAACTCAAGATGCACAGCCTCTCTTTATGTTACTTTTCTTAAAATTACAGTCTGTATGTAGATAATGAAAGCCTGCCATTTCCACTCATGCCATTGTGTATTTGTAGCTTTAATATTCATTAAAGATGCAACTGAAATGTTAATGATAATTGCACCCAAAAAGCTAATAAAGAGAAGCCCAAGGCTCACATAAATGCCAACATTTAATAATTATGCATACTTTTAGCTTTCTCCCCTAATTTATCTTACTTTCTGATAATTAGTTTAGTAAATCTGAGATCTCAACATATGTGTAATTAATTTTAAAATTTGTTATTAAGTGTGCTTTTTACATCCATGAATTAATTTTTTTTTCCCAGAATGTGCAGTGGTAATTACCATTATATAAAATGGTTACCTATATAAACCTCATGCTGCTAACCAACGGTAGGTAGTTCAAATCTACCAGCTACTCCTTGGAAGTCCTATGGGGCAATTCTATTCTGCTACAAATCATAAGATTAAACAATATCACTAATAGATTCAAACAATATCATTAACAGAGTCATGATGAGTTGGAACTGACTCAAAAGCACACAACAAGAACATATAGAGGATAAAGCTTAACACATGTGCCTGGGAATATTTTAAAATAAGAAATGCTTGAAATTTCAAGGAAAATAACTATCAAATCAGGATTCAGTCAGGAAAAGACAAACCAATCTAGGTACTTCAAACAAAGAGAGTTTAATCAGAGAACTGTTTTCCTGGGTAGTGTAAACAGTTAAGCACTCAGCTGCTAACAAAAAGGCTAGAAGTTCAAATCCACCTAGAGGTGCCTTGAAAGAAAGACCTGGTAATCTGCTTCCAAAAGATCAACCACTGAAAATCTATGGAGCACAGTTTTACTTCAACACACATGGGGTCACAGCCTCTGGTTTTGATTAATTAATGGAACTGTTTGAACAGCTAAAAAATCACACCATGTGAAGGTAAGGCAACCCAGAGATTTGTGACAAGAAGACTTGAGTTGTACTCCTGCAAGCAAGTAAAAAGAGCAGAGCCCAGAAGCTGGCACTGTTCATCAGGAGCTAGATCGACAGCATTGGGCTACCTTGTAGGACATGTCACATGACAAGAGGAGGGTGGGCTATCCAGAGGCGGCTGCAGCCAAGAAAAGAGACATGCTGTACAAGAGACATTGACTACGGCAGTGGAACACAGGGAAAATAGTGTCATTTGCCTACCTCCCTCACCCAATCGCAGTGTCTTCTTTGGGATGAACACAGCCAGAAGCCAGAAAATATAGTGGCTTTGGAAATACCCATAGGGATCAGCCCAGCGCATGATACAGAGCAGAGCAAGAGAGGGGTCCAAAATAGCTCCAAAATCAAATAGGTACAAGTGACTGCCACAACATAGCTTTCTTAATTTTATGTTGTAATTAATCTCCCTTCCAATTATTCTAGCTCAAAACTTTAATAACAGTATAAATTTATCATATCTTTCTCACATGGAATTTCTCCACAGAAGAGAAAGTAATTAATTTTATTAATATTGTACAGATTAACTTTATTGTCTATATGCTGAAATAAAAATCACTTGGAATAAGTTAAAGCAACCTCAATTATATCCTAAATCAAAGAGAGAAAGAGTACAGGGCCTATCTGTACATTATTTGCTCTTTGGGGAAAGAAAGGAAGTGAAATCTACTGAATACCTATTCTGTATCAGACACTTGGAGAAACGTGTTACATATTTAATTGTTTTTTAAAATTTCACAGCAATCCAGAGAGTTGGGTCCCAGTTTTTACTTCTCAGAGGAAGAAAATGAATCATTATGATCTACAGACACTTATGCAAATCCATACTGTTTGTAAACATCAGAACTGAATTTTACCTGAGGTCAGCCCATAATGACTATGATACATTTTCAGAAGGAAAAATACTCAATAGCTCAAACCATTAATGAATGAGGAAAAAAAAACAACAACTCAGGACTTTCTCCAAACAACAGCTGGTTTATACTCTCAAAGCATTTCATTTATTCATTCATTCAATCACACATTAAATATCTATTTTGTCTCTATTACATGCCAGCCATTATTACACTATGTCACTAAGGACAGAGCAGTTAGATAGATTGGATTCATTTTGTCATAGCACTTTTCACAAGCTGCTGTGCACTGGAGAATGAAAACACTTGTCTGTATGTTCACTAGATCAGTAGCTGTCAACTTGGAGTGCTTCTGATGCTGGTGCACATCTGGCAATGTCTAGAGATACCAGGGGGTGCCACTGGAATCTAATGAGCAGAGACCAAGGTGCTTCCTATTTATACTGCACAGGATACTCCCTAGCAGCCCTCCCCAAAAGAAAACACTCACGTATAAACACACAAAGAATTATCAGGCCCAAAACATCAATATGCCAAGGCTGAGAAACCCTATTTTAGATGGCAATGGAAATTTCTGTGCTTTTGAGTCTGTGTGTGTTTACCGGTGTGCATGCAAGCATGTGTGTATTAGTTTCCTATCTGCTGCCATAACAAGCTCCTACAAACTTAATGACTTAAAACAGCACAAATACATTACCCTACAGATATTCAGGTCAGATACTCCTCAGCAAAATCCAGGTGTCAGCAAGGCTGTATTGTTTTCTCTAGAATTTCTAGGAGAAAATTCACTTCCATGAGTTTTCTAGCTTCTAGAGACCACTGATACTCCTTGGCTCACGGTCCCCTTTCTCCCTTTTTAAAGCCATCAGTGGTAGGTTGAAATCTCACAGATCATCACTCTGACTTTCTTCTACACTCACGTCTTCCTGGGTCTCTTGTCTCATTCTTTCTCTGTTAAATCAGTCAATTCCAACTCCTAGCAACTCCATTTGTCAAGGTAAAACTGTGCCACACAGATTTTCCAGTGGCTGAGTTTCCAGAAGTAGATAACCAAGTCTTTCTCCTCAGGTGCCTCTGGTTAGATCCAAATCTCCAGCTGTTGGGTAAGCAGCTGGGCACATTAACTGTTCGCACTCCCCAGAGAATCCCTTCCCCTTTAAATACCTGCGTAATGATACTGGGCCAATCTGACTAATCCTGGGTAAAATCCCTACCCCAGTGTCAGCTGTTTGAACAATCTTCATTCCCCTTTGCCATCTAATTTAACATATTCACAGGTTCCTGGAATAAGGATGAGGATATCTTAGGCCTGCCATTGTTCTGCTCACTATAGTGGGTGTGGGATGTGCAGCTATTAGCCAGTTTCTTTGCAAGCAGCAGATAGAGTTAAATGGGACTGTATAACTATTGGTAGAATTGAACTAAATCCTTGACACTCGTTTAAAATACAATACTCTCAAATGATAGGGTCATACTGCTGTGTGTTATTGAGTCAGTTTAGGCTCATATTGACCCTAATAGGTCATAAGCAGGTCATATTTTAGATAACTATTCAATAAACAATACACATATTTTGGCTTACTCTACACTAATAAATAGTAATGTTGCTGGGTGCCATGGAGTGTGACTGGCAACAATCCCTTGAGACACAGTAAATTACCCTATAAGGTTTTCTGGGGTTTAATCTTTATGAAAGCAGATCACCAGGTCTTTCTCTCTGGAAGTAACCATTTAATTAGCAGTTGAGTGTTTATCTATTGTGTCATCAGGTTTGCTAGCACTGATAAGTAGCTCTTGATCTTCCCTTTGAAATCTGTCTCACCTCAAGTCTTCAACATTGCATTATACCCATCCATTGGCACAAATCAAAATACAAGAATGAATGAAACACTTGCTAGAAAAATTTCATGTATTTCTTGTTTTTTTTTTTAAAATGGTAACATCTTACTTGTTTGGGGCATTAGTAGCCCTTGCTTATAATCTCTGTGGCTTTAAGTATATGAAGTCCTATATGAAGAATATGTCTTCAAATAATACTGCTATGAGAAAAATGATTATATTTTCCTAAAATGCTGCTATCTCATTTGTTATTTTTCACCCCAACACTCAATCACTATTTGGCAATTTGTGAAAACATAGGGATTAGTAGAGGATAAAGATGCTTATAACCTGCAAAGTAAATAAGCAACCTAAGGCATGAATGCTTAACTAAGCCTTTTTAATTTAATTTTTTTTTGTTATGTCAGCATTACTGGTGTTATGCCCTAAAGACAGCATCAATACATTAAGTCACAGCTTAAGCAAAGTGACTGACCTAAAGCTGGAGGAGGGGAGGAGAAGAAACAAGCAAGTACATGTAAACAGCTGAAGAATCTCTACTGTGACCCTAGCATTCGTTAGGCACTATTCAGAATGACTGGGAGCCCCCCCCCCCAATTAATATTGGGTCCTCACCCTCACAGAGTCCACTGTGATTCTTATTTGATGTCTGCAGATAGATTTAGGGGGTTTATAATCTTCCTGCTTGCCTAAAAAAAAAACATGTACAACATTAAGTGTGCATATATTTTTCTTGAGACAGGGTCTACAGATTTTATCAGCTTTCAGATGGGTTCATGGCTACAAAATGTTTAAGAACCAACGATCTAGATGAAAACCTACTAATGTGAGTTAGAAAGTTCTGACAGCTTGGTGCAGGTACATGGTCTACCTTGCCTGAGTCTCTCTGCTGTTCCTGCTATATCACTAACTAGAAAATGCTGAAGGGATTGGAGATGAAGTGATGTGAGACAGAGAAGTTGGAAAACAGATTCATCTGATTCTCCAAACTGAAAATTGCCACCAGTCTTAATTGTGCCCATTTTCCTCTTGGCAGTACACATAATTAGTTCTTACTGTTCTGCTACAAATCATAAGATAAACAATATCATTAACAGATTCAAATTTTCTCCTCTGGTAAATTTTATCTTTGCCCTAAATAAAGGTTATAAGGGATGTGCCATTTAGAATCTAGTTAATGAAAAGAACAAAATCTTAATTGCATCTGTAGTAATAACATACGCAGGGTTTGGGAAAGAAAACAGCATTATTACATAAATCAAATCCCATTACAAAGACTTCCAAGGAAAAGAAAATTATTTCCCAGACTTAGATTTTATTTGCAGAGCATCTAAGGACAAGTGGGCTAGCTAGCGTTTGGTAATCTTTTATTTATAGAAAGATTTTCATAGAGATAGTATATATCATATTGGGATCCGCCATGTATTACTCATATAGTTATTTTCTTGTTTTGTAGAGAAAAAAATAAAAGCCCGCCAAGACTGGCAACAAAGTTAATCTGACTATAAGGCAATATATAAAACAAAACTCAGTTACCTACCATCTCTCCCCCACCAAATGAAAACGTGTTTAGTTGAAGATTTGAGATACTTATCAAACTACGTGCTTCTGAAACAAGAATATTCATTAATCATGGAAGGGACTTTTAAGGTCAACAATTTCAGTTAATGGGTTAATTACTTTGAAATATTTTCAAATTGCATTTTGAACTGTATGTTACCCAAAGCAGATAGACTGCTTTATTCAGTCCCATAATGAATGATATCTATTAGTTCTTTTCTCATACATCTTATCTCTAGCTAATCCTTTGTTCTTTCTCTTGCTAACAGGATTCAAAACTTAAAAAGTAAAGAAGCAGTGTTCATCAACAGTGACCACACTATAATTGTTAGAATTTTTAGCCCCTCTCCTTCTGCCCCTGAAATGTGCATCCATTCTACGAGTGGATCAGAGGCACTGAAATAGAACCTTCGTTCACAGCACAATTCCCTAGTTAGAGAAGATGCATATTAAAATTTCAATATCATTCCCTCTGCTATTAAAACTTGCAAGGCTCAGCAGTAGGTCTCTGTGAAAGTTCCTTCCATTAGAGAGGCAAGATAACTCAGACGGAAGTCAACAGCATGCAATGAATGTCTGTCAATATTATTTTTCCTGCTCTTTCCCACCTTGCTCTTATTTCTGTCACTGATAAATGACAGTGCATTGAGAGTTTATAAGAAAATATCAAGTTATTCATTCTCTCTGTAGTTAGTAAGCAGTACATTGTAGATTTTAATGCAATTTTGACCAACAATGTTATCCTAATACCAGATCATCTTATACAATATATCAAACTTCATGTACTAATATTTGGTTGAGAAAATATGATCACTACTCTTGTAGAGAAAATCCATTTTGAACGAAATCTGCTAGTTGCTTAACTAGACCTTCTCTTTCAGGCATTGCTTTTATTAGAGATAAATAATTGCCCATTATCCTATTCTAAAGACTGTAAAGTAAAAAGAAGTAAAGACAGACAATTTAGAAGACAGAAAAAAAAATGTGTATTTGAGAAGACAGACCAATAGTCAAATGAAAATTTCACTACAAACTAGCTTACGTCTTATGGACATTTAGTAACTAAACAAATGAAATAAAACAATAACAGCAATAACAGTAACAAAAACCATAGTCATCAACAATACATTCACATATGTAAGTGACATAATATTTTCCCAGAATCTGGTCTTGTAGACACTGTCTTGTAACTACAAAACTTCTAGCCAAGCTGGGTTGTATGAAAAAAGAAAGAAGGAAAGAAAGAAAACAGTCTCCTGGAAAATTTATTAATTTTAAAACTATTAATAATATTTCATTGCTTTACCAAAATCTAAGCTCACTATCAGGAATCAAGAGGAGTAGATCTCAGTTTGTTCGGGAAGGCCTAAGGGCTGAGCAAATGCCTGACACACTTGACTATCAATCAAACGGTTGTAGGATCCAGTCCCTCCTGAGGCACCTTAGAAGAAAGGTTTTCCAACCTACTTCTGAAAAAGTATCCAATAAAAAGACTACGGAACATAGTTCTACTTTGACACATGTGGGCTCATTATGAGTCAGAAACGACTTCACAGCAACTTTTGCTGTTGTAGTTGCTTACTCTTGTTGAAATCCAGATCTGAAATGATACCTTATTTTTCCAAGTTCTAATGATTAGACAGACTTATTCTAAACCCTATAGCTACCAGACTATCTTCTTTCTGGACTTTAATAATATTGCCTCAAGTATTTCAACTGGTTAAATATTTCCTGTTAAATAAAACACTGGGTGAGTATTTTCTTCCTATAGAATGTTTAATAAGCCCACTAATGATGGGCTTATTAACCTTCGTTTTTCTTTTCTCTCCCCAAATCTACAAGATTAGTCCACCTAGTTTGACCAAGAGTAAATTAATATTACATTAAAGGAATAATTATTCCAGACCAATTATCTGATGAAGTATTTCCTTCAAAATGCTTATCTCTCTCTCTGCATATATTACAAAATTTGAAGTGACAGATGAACAGAAACAGAAGAATGAGGTATCTCCATTGTTACTAGAATGCCTTCACTGAAGAAATCCGGATGGTATAACACAGCATATATGATCATTTATTGGACCTCAGTTGGTCTTTGATTGGGTGATTACCAGTCAGTGTTGATTAGACTGTACAGGCTCAGTACACTCTGGCTCCCATTGACCTCTATCATAATGTGAAATGATTTATGGTCAGACAGGTAGGAATTCCCTACATAATACATGAGACTGAGTATGTACATCCCTATCCATGCAATTTCTAGCTCAGTTATTATCATCACTTCATCTAATTGTATGAACAATTAATATTTTTATTCAAGTCGATAACATACATTTACCATAATGAATAAGATATTGTTAAGAATTTTATCTGTTATCTAGTTGATGCTACACAGAGAATATAAATTATTCACTCAAAAACTAAGTCCACTTCTGCAACACATTCTCATTTTTTCTGGTAGTTAATGTTATCAGTAAGTCACCTGTTTTACTTATATACAAATATGGTTTATAATTATTGCACTTTGTAGATATATCATGAAGTTACAGTGCTTAAACTAAAAGGTATTTGGTAGGGTAGTGAAACACCATTATGTCAAGGAGGCATTTTTTATTTCAGGCGGTAAAAAAAGAAAATGATTTCATTTTATTTTCAGGCTCTACACACTGAGCCTTTGCCTGTTTGTGTTTTAGAGCATATCCAAAACTGGCTTCTTACAGATAATCTTCGTCTCACCGACAGGTATAAATATAGCTTAAATAAAACATTAGAGTGGGAGCCAACACGAGGGCTTGTTCTGAGCCGTAAGTGCATTCAGGCAATGACCTTTTCAACATCTCTAGGTTTGTAGAAGCTTCCCTAGTACTGATAATTTTTCTTTGTTTCATTTCGTGTCTTGCTGCAACATTCTGAAATGTTTACTATTGTGGAACAATGACTTGCATTTTATAATATATGTAGTATTCGGCAATGCTTTTTATGATAATACTAATAATAACTTCTTTCCCCTTTGGATGTTTTGAAGGCGGGTCCCCGTCACATGACGCTGTGTTTATACACATCAGCTCAACTTGGAGAAGAAGTGGGGTGCTGAAGTTTTAACATTCAAAATACAGGATGTTTACATTGATTAAGATGTGCTAGTCCTTAAGAAAGAACCCTAGTGGCACACTGATTTAGAGCTTCAGCTGCTAACCGAAAGATAGGGAGTTCGAAAGTAAAAGCCACTTTTTGGAAACCATACAGGGCAATTCTACTCTGCCTTACAGGAGTCAGAATTCCCTCAGTGGTAATAGCTTTGGTATTTAAAGCATCTAGCTCTATACATTCAGCTACAGGGAATAAGCGCTCTCTAAATACTTGCTAAATTGAAATATCTGCATCTCGATTCCTTTTCAAAAACTCACTGAGAGAAATAATATACGTGGAGGTTCGCAGTAAGAAGCATAGGTTCTATTTTTATTCACAGATTAAAGAAATAATCAAAAAGCTATGTACCCGTTATTCAGTAGGCATATTGTTGTATTTATTTATTTATTCATTCATTTATTAATTAGCCTACCTGTATTTTTAGCTTGGAAATTCTGGTCGGGTAGTGGTTAAGTGCGACAGTTGCTAACGAAAAGGTCAGCATTTCAAATTGACCAGGCACTCCTTGGTAACTCGGGGCAGTTCTACTCCATTCTACAGGATGCGAGGAGTTAGAATTGACTCCAGTGGCAGGAGACTTGTATCGGGATACTTCAGCTCATACTGAGAGTTGTTAAAGAAACAACCCCCCTACGAATGAGTGCTGTCTATATGACATGGTAGCTGGTGAGATATTTGCTGTATTTCACAACAGAAATGTCTCTCCGTCCTGAGGAAGACATTCAAGGTACTGAGACAAAAGGTGTTTTGAACTTATGGACAACAAAAGAAATAAATGACACTTGCCTGTTTGCGCTGGATACTAGAAATCCTAGAACTTACTTATTTTTATTTTTTTAAATCTCTGAAATTATGACATCCTTCCATTTTATAAAGCTTCCCAAAGTAATGACTAGGATTGAGCAAGCATCGAAATTTGGGCACTTTGGGAAGCAGACTCTGAAAGAAGACACAGTTTAGAGTGCAAGATATTTATGAGGGAATGCCTAGAGTCAAGCTGTGTGGAAAGGAGAGGTAACTCATCCGAGGTCCCCTGCACTGGGCTTCAAAGAAGGGGGCCTTATACTCTCTGCTTAAATCACGGACAGCTCACTGAATACTGGCTGCTGTCGCAAGGAACAGGCCCTAGGCAAGGAAGCTTCTACTGTGATGCCCAAAAGGGCTCACCACGGAAGATTTTTTGGTGGCACTTCCCAGGAGCTGGAGAAACAAGACTAGCCTTGAAAAACGATCCAGCAGTATACTACAAAATCTCCCACAAATATTGTCGGTATGTTAGATAACCTGAGGTATCTGGATAGTCTGGAGAGGTTATTTGGAGCCTAGAGTGCTATTCCACCTCCTCCTACTGTACTAGAAAAAACAGAGTGTATCATTCTCACAAGCTGAGTGGTAAATATTCCCTATATATATATGTATGTATGTATGTATATGTAATGTTTACAGATACCTATACATGATCTACAATGAATCTATGTATCTAACTATTCCGTACACACATATGTATGGCACGTTTACATGTATCAGTTCCACTTTGTGCAATATACAATCTAGAGTTTTGATAAAACTTTGCTTACTTTGGACACATCACAAGGAAAGATCACTTACTAGGAAAAGACATCATGTTTGGTAGAGACTTAGAGAAAATGAGTAAAACCATAAATGAAGTGGGCTGGCATAATAGGCATGATATTGGACTCAAATATATCAGCAGTCATGAAGATGGCACAGAACCTGGCAATGTCCCATTCAGTTAGATATAAGGTTGCCATGTGTTGCACTTGATTTGATGGAAGGAAAGTAGCGACAACAACTCAGACTTTAGACATTATGAAGAACTCAAAGTAAAACAACATTTCTATCATATAGTCAAGTAGGAAGCATTAATATTTAGGGTTCCTTGTCATTATATAGTGGAAACCCTGGTAGTATAGTGGTTAAGTACTACATCTGCTAAACAAAAGTTTGGCAGTTCAAATCCACCAGGTGATCCTTGGAAACTCGATGGAGCAGTTCTACTCCACCCTATAGGGTCACTATGTGTATGTATGTGGGTTTGATTACAGTATTGCAATAGAGAGCTCTGGCTTCATAGCAAGTCCTGTGACCTCATGTTTTCATAATCATGAACAAGGAAGACTGCTCTTAATAAAAGCTGGACCATGTGATTTGAAAAACTGAACAATTAATTAACTTAATTTAACAGCCCTATATTACTATATTATGTATGTTGTTATTTTTATCAGGTACCATCCAGTTCATTCTAACTCATAATGACCCTGTGTGACATTAGTAGAACTGCCCCATAAAGTTGTCTTGGCTGTAATCATTATGGAAGCAGGTTGCCAGGTCTTTCTACCACAGATCTGCTTGTTGGTTCCAGACCATCAGCTTAACTGTTGTACCACCAGGGATCCTTGCACATAAGCAATCTTATAGGACAGAGTAGGCCTGCCTCACAGGTTGCTAAGGAATGGCTGGTACATTCAAACTGCCAATCTTTTGGTTAGTGACTGTCATGGTTTGAATTGTGTCCCCCTCAAAATATGTGTAGCCACGTGGCTGGGATATGATTCCCAGTATCTTGGGACTCTCCTCCATTGTGTGGTTTTGCTAAACTGTATGTTAAAGGATTAGGGTGGGGATGTAAATTCCCGCATAGAATTACTTCCCTGCACTGCTGTAGGGGGAGTTTCCCCAGAGTATGGCTTGCCTCACCCTTAATGCTTTCAGCTTGCAAGAGATAAAAGGGAAAGAGAAACAAAGGACAAATGAGAACCTCGCTACCATCAAGCAAGCAGCACCGGGAGAAGAGAGCGTCCTTCAGACCAGAGGTTCCTGTGCTAAGATGCTCCCTGGACAAAGACTGATGTAATACTGGACTTTCCTCCAGAGCCAACAAGGGGAAAGCCTTTCCCTGGGGCAGTCACCCTGAATATGGACTTGCAACCTACCTGACTGTGTAAGAATAAATCTTCCTTCGTTAAAGCCATCCACTCTGTGGTATTTCTGTTAGAGCAGCCCTAGCTGACTAAAACAGTGACCAAACTCTTAACCACTAAACACCAGGTCTCCATAATATATATATATATATTTATAGGTATAGGTGTATATATATATATATATATATAAATAAATAGACCCACTGCTATCGAGTCAATTCCAACTCATAGTGACCCAATAGAACAGAGTAGCTAGAACTGCTCCATAGAGTTTCCAAGGAGCACCTGGAGGATTCAAACTGCTGACCTTTTGGTTACCAGACATAACATTCAACCACTATACCACTAGGGTTTCCTACATTATACGTAGACAGCGTATTACCAGTTTTCTCTTCCCTTTGAACAAAACTCCAAACTGAAACATTCTTCAAATTCCTTAAGTACATACATTCTTCATCTCAGTTTGTGAAAGAAAAACATAAAGAGAACTACAACATACTTAAACAATTAAACCATTAGAGGGGCTGCTGAGTAAAACTATTTTGCATGGTGTTAATCCAGTGATCTGGAATGCTTTTCATGTTTTAAAGTAAGTAAATCATTCCCCTTTCAAATTAAAAGCAAATTATTAGAGTGGATGTCCTTCTTTTTGGAATTCATTTTCTGTTTTATTTTTGACTGGCATGGACCTAAAGGCCATCTAGTCTGACTATTCTTTACTCAGATGAAACAATTAGAGCTCAGAGAGACTTGGCCATTACCCACTTCACGAGGGAAAAAGCAGAGTTAGAACTCAGTGTTTCCAGTTACTATCCCAGTGTTTTGTTTCTTCCATTGCTCTATTCACTGGTATAAATAGCTTTATGAAATCAATAACATCAGCAAATTCCCCATGCACATTGTCTGGGCTAACAAGATAGCTTCCTTATCATCCCTTCTCTAAAGTGACTTCTTAAAAACTAGTTCCTTGGGTTACAAAGCACAACATTTAAAGAAGAGCTTTGTTTTTTACCAGCCAGTGTCTGATACTGGTGCTTAATATAGTTTTCCTTCAGTTGCTAAGTTTATTTAAATTGGTGAATAAAATCTTGACAAGATATTAGGCAAAAACACACACTTCAAAATCATCAAGATACACCTGTGCAAGACAACCTAACAAACTGAAAGACTGAGATACGTGCATATTAGTGCATTTTATTCATTGAGAGAAAATGTACCATAAGTGCAGTTGACTTTTTATGACATTTATTTCATTCTTGGCTTGACTGACAAGCTTATTAATGTATTCCCTGAACTTTATTAATGTAATTGGAAAAATGCCCACATGTCAATCAAATTCTAATAAGTAATTATGTTCATAAATACTGTAAAATTATTAGCTTTTAATTTGATCGAACCACATACTCTGAAAACACTAATATGGATTTTCTTTTTATAAAGGAACAAGGTATTATATTGGAAAAAATGTTCTAAAAGTTCATTCCTGACTGCAAGAAAGTTCACCATCATCAAATCATTGTAAAATGAACATCACATCAGGCATGCAGCATTTTGAACAGCCTTAAACCACATAGGAAATATAAACTTATAACCATGTTCTATAAGAATTAAACAAGTGCCTGGGCAGGGTCTGTGTATCTGTATCTCTATATCTATACATCTCTCTATCTCAACCTCTATTTGTGATCCATACTAACATAAAAAGAAAGAGAAAATACAGAGAGAGAGAGACTTGGTTTAGTGTTTAGAAATGTGTCCTTTAAAGCTACAAAATGTCTGTATCTCAAGTTGCTTAAATACATCATTGTCCAAGTACATTTTTTCTCACATAATAAAACAACAAATACTTCACAGTTCCGAGCTACAAATTCAAGTCAAAGGGTACAGAACTAAACAAAAGAACAGGATTCAATGTGAATAACAGAAAAAATGTGTTTTTCTGTCTTGTAATCTCATATCAGTTTTTAAAGCTGGACAATCTCCTAACTCCTGAATAATCTCTGAATAAAAATGGACTTTTTCAAAAGCTTTATTATATTGTAGTATGCTACTTTTAAAGACTGAACATCACTAGATTCTTTAACAGTCTGGATTAAGAAAGACCACTGAGGAAATTCATTGACCTCTTTGATTTACATTTGCCTTCTTAACATGAGTCAGTTAACTAAAAAACTGAACCTTTGTTGCCAAGTAAAAGTATTTATTAATAAGTGAAGCTGTGTTTGAATTCAGGATGATTGTGATGTTAGCAAACAGAGCTCAGTTAATAGATTTATTTATATTTTAAAAATCAGTAATCTTTTCAAAATAAAAGCTATGAACTTAAATGAATACTTAGACTTGAATTATTGAAAGGTAAGCTCAGAGATAGTACAACTAACATGCTTACTTAGCTTTCCTGACAGGAATAAAACAGGTATCCACTGACACTATATTAGTTAATTTCCCTTAAAAATATGTCACTTTGAATTCTGTGTACTTAAATATTTCCACATAAGCAACACATGATTACTCTAGAAAGCACATGAAAATAGTACAAAAAGACAAAAATATAGATTCTCCATTCTCCTAGCAATATAATAGAATTTTCTTTAAAACTCTTTGTATTGGGGTGAATATGCTCTTACACTTTAGTATGTAAGAGAGATAAAACAATTTAATGATTCTGTTAGAATTTGTAGATTGTAGATTAAATAGCATAGTTTATGATCTGCTGAAAATAAATCAAAATATAAGCATCGTATGTCATACTTTTTCAGTTATTCCATACATAAATAAACTGTCTTTAGAAGGCTGCTGCTTTTCATTGTAACTTGAATCAAAGTAAACAGAAGTGATATTGACAACATGCTGGAAGCCTGAAGGAAAAAAGAGTTACTCTTTGTATTTCAACAGGTTCTAATGTTTTCATGTGTCCGTCATGAGTTCTCAAAGGCTTACTTTAATGTACCCATCCTAGATCTCAAAGATTTATGGAATGGAATTGAAATAAAGACACAAAGTAAATCCTATGTAAAGACAATAATGTGATGTTAATGGATGTCTCTTGGTCTGCATAAGTGGGGATCTGTACGCCTATGACAGCCATTACACTTAATGGAATCTAGGCACATAAACTGCCAAAGACAATGGCAGGGTATCTTTCAACATTGCTAGCTCCTTCTGAGTCATTCTGATATCTAAATGTTGATCTTTCTTAAGCATAGTCCTTTGCATCAGAACAGTTATGGGAATGCATACCTTGCACAGTTAAATGCACCTGCATTGTTCTTGGCGTGTGCTGAGTCTGAACAGAGCACGTGTATGGGCCATCATCTGTCACATCTACATTCTGTATCTGGAGGCTGTAGTCCCTTTTATTCAATGTAGAGATTGAAACACGAGGATCCACTGACCACTTATCACCTCCCGCAAAAATAATACTTGATCGGTTCAGCCAGGCACCCTTTGAAGCTCCATCTTCCAAATAACACCTACAAATTACAAGAAGGAAACCACTATTAGTCAAAATAAAAATGAGAGGCCACGTTATCTTTGTTTTGAGTACATTTCCAAATGCTGAGTAATAGTGTAGCATCAACTGCAAGCATCAAGTATAAGCCCAGGACACATTAACGCATTGAAACACCTTCCATTCCCAACGCAAATGTTAAAAAATACCTATAGATACCTATTATTTTGTGTATATGTGTGCTGTATTTCAAAGCTAGTCAAAATCCTCTTTCATTATCTCTGGACAATGCATATACATAAATGCAAACAAAGTAGTTCAAATAACACTTTTCAATATTAAAACTTTTTTTTGTTTGAAATTGTAAGGAACATAAAATGTCTATGAGTTAGACTAGTTTATCCTAGACCAATTCTGAATATAACACACCAGATTCAGAGAATACAGAATAATCCATGTACAGGTTTTTTTATTTAAATTGCATGCATTTGCAGAGAGGTAAGCCTATATACTAAAGCTATGAATTGCATTTTATTAATAATATTACTGTCATGCTCAAGTGTAGCAAGTCTAATTGATTAGTATTTTAATATAACATTGTTGCCATCAAGTTGGTTCTGACTTATCGACCCTATAGGACAGAGCAGAACTGCCCCAAACAGTTCCAGTCAGCAGATTGTGGACTTGAGCTATTCATCACCTTTTGGTCAGCAGCCAAGTTCTTAGCTATGAGGCCAGCATGACTCCTTTAATATAATAATAGAACATAACAACAGAACTTCAACGAGTTTTACAGCTGTTTTCAATAAATCACCCAACAGACGTTCCAATAGGATTCATTTGTCCAACAAATATTTTTTTAGGCTGAATTATTTATGAATGCAAAAAGATGTTTCCCCTGATCTCCAAAACAAGTGGTCTAGTATGGAGGACAGTCAAGTAAACCTGTTATTACAGCACAGAGACATTCTGATTAAGGCACGCGCGTAAGAGTTAAAAGAAGGCTAACTAACCCAGACAGGTGTAGAGGTGTTGAGAAGGGACAGGAAATACCTAAGATACACAGGTGAGAAGGGGAAGACATGGCTTTCTAGACAAACAGTGCTATACATAGGCAAGAACAGGAAGAGGCAAGAGAGAGCCAGGCATATTAAGAAAGCTGAAATAAGCATGGCATATAGGGTAGGTGAAATGAGAGATGAATTTGGAGAGATATACCACAGTAACAGGCCGATGGCAGACATGCTGACAATTAGTGCCTTTTAAAGACAAATTTCAAGCCATTTATCTAAAGCTGTAACTTACAATAAGATTTTAAAATCTAGCTTTATGGGGCAGGGCTAAGATGGTAGGGTATTGGATGCTTCCTTTGATCTCTTGAACAAGAAAGATCCCTTCCTCTCCTCTCCCCTTCAACGATAAATCAATTATATGACATTCTAGGATTCTTGAACATCAAAGAGAAAGTTGGGACATTAGCCTGAGCATCAGGAAAGGAAAAGTATAGGTCCAGAAGAACTTGGACTGGTTAGACCTTACCCAATGAGAGTCTGCACCCTGCAGGCAGATCAGCAGCAGTGACCTTGGTAAGCAGAACAATGGCTTTTGGAGACCATCTTCCTCCGTGGGAAAGACCAAGTGGTGGAGGGCCTAGTCACCCCTCCAGAATCAATGAAAGACGGCATTCAATCATCAAAGCTAAGTAGATTATGTCTAATCTATGGCTTGAGGATTTACCTAGTTCCTCTGGGATATATATTTCCCTCTTTTACCAGGGCTCCCCCCATCTTTCTCTGCACTGCACCTGACTCCACAGTGTGACTCCACTACCTGGGCCAGAAGTAGGACTCTTTGCACATGCCCTAAGCCATTCTCTTAGACTCAGAGAGGGAGTAATTTAGCAAACAAATGTGGAAAAATAAATAACCTGCTGGCTCCCCTAAGCAGGAAACTCAGGTCAGAAACAGTTACTTTGCTAGGTTCAACCATAAGAGGCCATACCTTCCTTATAGACACTCACTGACAGCTGTCAATCACCTGCCTTTCTCAGCATGGGCAGTCAAACAATGAGCCTTCACCAATAATAACCCTTACCTAGGACTGTAGGGGACAGCCTGTACCGTAAACCTGGTAACTGACTACCAGGGCATAGGAGTTAAATACTTTAAGAGAAGTAAAAGGACACCCGGGTTCACCTGCCTAATAAAGATCTAATCATCTGGGAAAAGGACACTAGAACCTCAAAGAAACCAATAATCAAACTAGCTCACCAAACCAGTCTATTTCGGCATTTAAAAACAATACAAGAAGCTAGAACACAGTAAGCAAACATAAAATAAATAAATACAACCACTGACTTATGGCTCAGAGACAACAGTCAATACTAAATCACTTAAACAGGCAGACCATAATGGCTTCAGAAAGCAACCAAAACAAAGAATCAAGAAACTGTCCAAATGAAGAGAACTTCCTGAAATTGCTGGAATTAGAATACAAAAAAAAAAAAAATTAGAACACTTCAAGAGATCAGGAAAGATCCCCCAAAATTCTGTAGAGCATAATGACAAATTGATTAGGCCACAAGAAAGTACAGAAAAATAGCAATCAGCAATTCGGAAGATTAATAATAAAATTACAGAATTAGAAAGCAGTATAGAAAGTTAAAGGAGCAGAATTAAAGCAATGGAAGCCAGAATTGGTGAGACTGAAGATAAATCACTTGACTAGAACATATTTGATAAATTCAGACCAAAGAACTTTAAAAAATGAAGAAACACTAACAATTATGTTGAACTCTATCAAGAGTAATAATCATCTGGTGACTGGAATACCAGAGCACAGGTGGATAACAGACAATATAGAGATAATTTGTTGACAGAAAACTTCTTGACAGACATAATTTGTTCACAGAAAATTTCCCCAATATTACAAAAGATGAGAGGATATCTATTCAAGATTTTCATCAAACTGTCTTATTTATCTAGTACTGCTGTAACAGAAATGTCACAGGTCATTAGCTTTAAAAAGAAAAACAATTCACAGTCCAGTAGGCTGAGTCCAAATTCAGGGCATCAGCTCCAGGGGAAACCTTTCTCTGTTGGCTCTTGAGAAAGGCTCTTGTCATCAGTCCATCCCCAGACTAGGAGTTTCTGAGTTACAAGAACCCTACCTCTTTTTCAAAGGACACACTCTTCTATTGGCACTGCTTCTTGATGGTATGAGGTCCTCAACTCTCTCTGTTAACTTCTTTCGTTTATATATCAAGAGACTGCCTCAAGGCACAATACAATCTTACACACTGAGTTCTGCCTAATCAACACAACTGCCATGCATCTTCCCACATTAACATCACAGAGGCAAGATTTATAACATATAGTAACATCACACAATACTGGGAATCATGGTGCAGTCAGATTGCTACACACTTTTTTTTTGAGTGGGGGTGGACACCATTCAATCCATGACAAACTCCACACAAGGTAGATCTCAAAAGAAAGATACCAAGACATATTATAAACAAGTTTGTGAATATTAAAGATAAGGAGATAAATTTAAAGGCAGCTAGGGATAAGTGAAAAATAATCTACAAAAGAGAGTCAATAATATAAAGCTCACTACTCAGCAGAAACCATGCAGGCAAGTAGATAATGGGATGATGTACATAAGTCTTGAAGGGGGAAAAAATACCAGCCAGGAATTGCTTATCCAGCAAAACTCTCTCTCAAATAATTTGGACATTTGCAGATAAACAGAGCTTTAGAGAATTTGTAAAAATCAAATTAAAATTACAAGAAATACTAAAGGGAATCTTTCAGTGAGAATATCAATAACCTTAGATAACAACCCAAGATTACAGCACAGGGCACAGAAATCGGGTAACAACCCAGAGAGGAAATCACAAAAAATAAAGCTAAAACAATGAAAATGGAGAAGTAGATGTGTCACTATGTAAAAGATTACAACAGTATAACAAAAATAGGTACTTAAAAAAGATGTAGTCAGAGATCTTTCATATTGAGAGGAAATCAAAACAACGCAAAGGAATTAAAGACATGTTTAAATTTAGAAAAATAGAGGCAAATGTGAAGATAACCACAAAGGAAACTAACAGACATACATATCAAAATAAAACAGAGCTTTGAATCTAATAGAAGCCAGGCAAGTCAAGACACATGTGGTCATATGTCAGTGATTTTGCTGAGGCTTGGTATTCTACGTTTCATCTTGAAAACGTTTTCTTACAAATTAAAGACTAGTTCTCTTAAATGAGTACAAAGCACAGCTACAGAATGGAAATACACATACATCGAAACAGTCTGACAGCATTTCTACAGAATACCCTGGGGGATTGAACACAGTGTTTGAGATTGCTACAAAATTGCAAGCTGAATGCAACAGGGTAGGCTGCTGCCAACTGTATAAAACTAATCTGTAGGTGAAAAAATATTAGGAACAAGTTATACCGCAGAATGAAATTTGCCATCAGCCTCACCATCCAAAGAATTCAAACTAGCAGAAGTCTTAAAAGCTTTTCCTTATATATAAAATGAATAAAGTAAAACTTTCTATAATGAAACAATTGCAGTATATTGCCATTCTTAATAATACAAAAAAAGAAGAGGACGTAGTTCCCATTTCACAAGATTGCTTTGATGCAAGCACAGGGTAGAATGCTGAAGGTCTTCTGAAGAGACAGATGATTCACACAGCATGGGTCATTTAGTATTTGAATTCATAAAATGTTTATTCAGTGACTACTGCTTTGGTGGCCTTCATGTTATCTCATTTGGTGCTGACAACAATCCTGAAGTTTACGGACTGCTGAACCCAAAGCATCCGTGAAAAGTAAAGGGAGATGTTTAACTTAAACGACTTGTCCAAGCTATTCAATTAGTTGACAAAGTTGAATTTATCCCCAGGTTTTCTTGTTTCCATATTCAATGTCCTTTCCACCATAATATGCAGACCAAAGACTTTTGAAACAGTATTCAGAATCAAGATAATTAGAATGTTGTAGGAATGACTGCAAGTAATTTCTTATTTACTGAATGTGCCCAACTGCTTAACCTGTCCTACTGTAAAGGAAGCATAAAATTAATTATTAATGGACATTTTACCATGAAAGTCTGATTTACAACACTCTGACGGGTATTTCCCTTTCCCGAGAGACAGCAGTGGCTTTACCTTTTGCGGGGGTGGGCATCAGGAAGACCATAGCAATTAACCAGTCTTGACATACTAGAGGATATGACCTGGGTTATAACTTTTAGCATAAGCACTCCTCTTGTGTTTTATCCCATTAGAGGCTATAAAAGAATAGGATTTAACTTCTTCGGTGTAGAGAATAAATAAAGAAGTTCATTACAACTCCTTGAAGCCCTGGTAGTACAATGGTTAACAGCTACGGTAACTAAAAGGACTGCAGTTCAAAGACAGCAGTCACTGCTTGGAAATCCTATTGGGCAGTTCTACCCTGTCCCATAGAGATGCTGTGAATCAGAACTGACTCAACAGCAACCTGTGCTCTTTGTTCGATTTTTAATGACTCCCCGTCTTGGGTAAACTATCCTATCAAAAATGCCCTTTTCCCAGTCTGAAGTTCTTCAAGACATTCATTAGGATGGCAGCCAAACTAAGCTCAGGAATTTTAAAATTTTTTTTAGTGTTACATGCTTGGGTTTCTGTAAAATTATTCTTTTTGTTTTTTTAATTTGATATGACTGAGTGAAAATGTACATTCCCGTATAAATTTAGATGCCCACCCATATGCAGCTTCCACTGCTCTCCCTGCCTGGGAGAGCACACTATTCCTCTGCTCCATACATGTACCAATAAATTAGAACAGAAATAACTCAAAGAACCATATATGAAAGTTAGAAATTGGGAAAACCGAAGGCCTCCTGAGCATGGCTTTTCATTTTATAAAATCATTAGGCACATACAGTACCTGTAGGCTTAAGGTCAAGTCCAACCTTACATATTGTAATAGGACAGATAGGTGTGTATGTCTGTGTCTGGTTTATTATTATCATTATCATAAAAAATATTTGAGAATAATACGTGTGTCTCCTACCACCTCTACATTCTGCACCTTGACCTTAATTCTTCCCTTTGAAATAGAATGAGATACTGCTTGACATACGCATGCTGTAAGGGAAAAAAAAAAAAAAGCAAACCCACTACCACTGAGTTTTGTTCCAACTCATAGCAATCCTACAGACAGAGTAGAACTGCCTCATAGTTTCCAAGGAAAAACTGGCAGATTTGAACTGCAGACCTTTTGGTTAGCAGCTGTAGCACTCTATACCACTGTACTAAAAAAAGAGTTCTTAATGTGCAACTTTTTTTCTTGCTTTAAGAACTCTAGTATCTACAAATATAAATCCACTAAAATTTTGATCCACACAGAAGGTAAAACTGATCAAGAATGACAAGGTATGCAGACTATAGACAGGAAAGGCGATCATACAGAACAAGGAGTGATAAATGTCATAACTGTACTGTTGTTATAAATGGATTACTGTGATTGCCTGTGGGCCTCTGGTTTCTGCCCTTAGCCTCTATGCCGGGTCCAGTGTGCTCACCACAAACAGAATGAGCCTTTTAGAGTGGAAACCAGACACAATGACTCCAAGATCACTGACAGGGGCATGATGAAGCAATAGTCCTTTGGTGACAAATTAAGATACATTTTTAAAACCCTTTGTACTTTAAAATAGAACATTTCAACAGATAGTGATCTTCACTTCCCTTTGAAGCATAGACAATCATAAATATTCTGAATAAAAATGTTAAATAATGAATATAGACTTTAATTAAGTACGGCATGGCTTTTCTCAAAGGGTTTTCTTTCCCTTAAAAAAAGGAAAGAAAAAAAATCTGCTAGGCAACCTACTTTCAGAGGGATGAGTACAGCAGTTCCAAAAATATAGTCCTCAGCATAAGCTGTGTTAACACCATACAAAATAACCATGACAAATACTTAAATTTTCAGTCAATCATCTAGCTGTTTTATATACACAGTTCCAAACATCTGGCTGTTGAAAAATGTATAGGAAATAGGCTGAATGTTTAATTTTGTTTCATGGTTGTTAATTACATAAACCTAGGCTCAAGATAGTTAATGCTTTTCTGATGAGGATGGTACCGCAACTTCTGAACTCTTTTAAGGAGTTCTTTCCTACACACGGATACCCTCACAGCATGGTTAAGAGATATGGCTGACCAATGGGTCAGCAGTTTGAATCCCTCGTGGTCTCTTTGGAAGCCCTATAGGGCAATTCTATGCCATCCTTTAAGGCTGTTTTGAGTTGGAATCAACTTGATGACAACGGGTTTTGTTTTTTCCTTTGCTGCACAGTAGATGGAAATCCTGGTGGTGTACTAGTTATGTGCTACCTCTGCTAAACAAAAGGTCAGCAGTTCAAATCTGCCAGATGCCCCTTAGAAACTATGGAGCCATTCTACTCTCTCCTATAGGGTCTCTATGAGTCAGAATTGACTAAACAGTAGTGGGTTTGCTTTGGATTTACGCATAGATGGGATCTCTACTACTAGTGTATGATGTTCCATCTGGTGAGTTGCTATTTGATTGAACAGATACCAGAACAATTCTATCCTGAGAGGATAGCACAACAATCAAATTCCCCCCAAAAGACCAGACTTACTGGATTGCTTAGAGATGAAAAGAACTCCCGAGATTACTGCCCTACAATGCCCTTTCAACTTGGAACTAAAGCCATTCCCTGAGGTCTCCTTTCAGCAAATAATAGATTGGCTTATAAAATAAACAACATCACCTGTGAGGGATGTGCTCCTTTAAAAAATCAACTATACGCGGCCAAATGGTCAATATTTACCCAAAAGCAAAGAAGAGAAAGCAAGAAAGGGCAGGGAAGCTGAATCAATGGAAATAGAACGAAATGGAAATAATGAGAACACTGACCATTGTGTGAATTGTAACCAGTGTCACAGGACAATCTATAAAAGTTGTTCAATGGGAACCCAGTTTGCTATGTAAATCTTCACCTAAAACATAATAAAAGATTCAAAATAAATAAATAAATATTTAAAAAGAATAATTTGAACAGGCTGTGAGATGATGTTCTATGATGATTAACTGTGAAACGCAGACAGAGAGCTTACTGAAATTAGGAATTTAGCTTGTGATTTTTTTAAGATTTGTTAAGATAAAAGCCTATGGCTGTTTAGAAATGATTTTGTCCTTTCATATCTCTAATTCCCTGTAACATATTCCAAAATTATAAGCATTTTAGCACTGTTACCAGCACCAAACACAGCAACATTTATTTAGTTCTAAGGAAAGAGACCAGGTTTTTTTTTTCAGACAGGCTGATTAATGAAAGCTGCCTTTAAAGGCACTAATTAAGAAGAGAAAAGAAGTACAATCACCCTTGGATTATAAAAGTAAACCGTATCCCTATGAAGGGATTGGCTGGCTACCCTTCACAGCTGTCTCTTCACTGTGTCAAAAAGTTCTAAACATGACAGGAAAAGAACTGTGAAAATCATACCAAAATAAATAAATAAATAATACGGAAAAATTCACAACCCTATTCAACTTCCAAGCTAATTCTTCATGTGAAGAGAATTTTGACATTCTGGTTTTCCAACCAAAATGAGGTAAGAGAACTAAAGCAGAGATTAATTGGAATGGGATGAATTCTGTCACCACACCCATCTGCCTTTGTTTTTAAGGATCTCTTCTTAATGCCTTTCCTGTCAATTATGCCCTAGACAATAATATAATTGGAATGGATGATTTACTATTTTAATCTCTAGTTTCTAGCTACAGACCACATTCTGAGGTAGAAAGGATTACCAGCTGTCTACTTTTGGGTAGGAGATCTGTCAAGTGTAGGTACAGAATCTACAACAATTTGTTCAATGAACTCATTACCTGATGAAGCATTAACTTTTACTGACAATTAGTGCAGTATTTTAAATATTTATCAAGAGATATTTAAGCGAGAAATGCATCCCACAAGTGACAGTTCTAAGTTATTTTATACATAATAATCATATCTTGGCATTACTATGCCCCAGTCACTGTTCTAAACATAATGCATATAATTTTCATTCATTCCTCAGAACAAACCTGTGAAGTAGGTACTTTCACGCAGTATCATTATGACTACTTTATAGAAAGAAAACTGAGGTACAGTGTACTTATAGAGGAACTGCTTGTTGAATACATAATGCATGGAAATAACTTGATTATTATGTAACTATACCTAGGTACCAGGCCTAGCCTGTGAGTCAATTCCAACTCAGAACAGCCCCATAAGACAGACTAGAACTAGCTCATAGAGTTTTTAAGACTGCCTGGTGGATGTGAACTGCCAACCTTTCTGTTAGTAGGCACAGCTCTTTACTGTTATGCCACCAAGGTCATTTCAAGATCTGTAGTGAAGTACAATGCTATCAGTGATAGGATAATACCCGTATGCCTATGAAGAAGGCATATGGATATTATTCAAATTTATACACCAGCCATAAAGGTCAAACACGAAGAAAAACAAGATTTTTACCAGCTTCTGCAATCCAAAATTAACCAAACACGGCATTGAGATGCATTCATTGATTATTACTGGTAATTGGAATGCAATAGTTGGAAACAAAGAATAAGGATCAGTAGTTGAAAAATACAGCCCGGTGATAGATAAGATGCTGGAGATCAAATGACAGAATTTTTCAAAACCAACAATTTCTTCATGGCGAAACTTTTCTTTCACCAACATAAATAGTGAATATACACACAGACCTCTCCAGATGGAATACACAGGAATCAAATTGATTGACTACATCTGTGGAAAGAGACAATAGAAAAGCTCACTATCATCATCCAGAACAAAACTAATTGTTATCTGAGGAAAACATCAATTTCTCATATGCAAATTCAAATTGAAACTGAAAAAAATTAGAACAAGTCCACAAGAGCCAAAGTATGACCATGAGTATATCCCAGCTGCATTTATACAGCAATTCAAGAATAGATTTGATGCCTTGAAAACTAATGACAGTAGACCAGAAGAGCTATGGAATAACATCAAAGACATCACACATGAAGAAAGCAAGAGGTAATTAAAATGACAGGAAAGAAAGAACAGACCAAACTGGATGTCAGAAGACACAATGAAATTTGCTCTTGTATGTCAAGTAGCTAAAGCAAAAGGAAAACATGATGAAATAAAAGAACCAGCTAGCTAGAGAAGACAAAGTATTGTAATAACATGTGCAAAGACCTGGGGATAGGAAATCAGAAAGGAATAACGTGGTCTACATTTCTCAAACTCAAGGAAATGAAGAAAAAATTCAAGCCTCAAGTTGCAATCATGCACTCAGGATTTCACAGAGAAAATATTAGATGACTCAGGAAGCCTCAAAAGAAGATGGAAGAAATTCACAATATTATTATGTTAGAAGAGAACTGGTCAACGTTAAACCACTGCAAGACACAGCATACGATCAGGAACTGATGGCACTGAAGGAGGACATCTAAGCTGCATTGAAGGCACTGGCAGAAAACAAGGCTCTAGGAATTGATGGAATATCAGCTGAGATGTTTCAACAAACGGATGAAACACTGGAGCTGCTCACGCATCTATGCCAAGAAATTTGAAAGACAGCTGCCTGGCCAACTGACTGGGAGAATACATTGCCCACTACTGTCGAGTAAATGTGGACTCATCCATTTTTATGCCTATCCCCAAAAAAGGTGATCCAGCCAAACGTGGCAATTTTCTAACAACATCACTAATATCACAAACAAGTAAAATTTTGCTCAAGATCATTCCAAAGTGACTGCAGCAGTAAATTTGCTGGGAACTATCTGAAATTCAAGCCAGATTGAGAAGAGGACGTGGAACCAGAGATTTCACTGTTGATGTCAAACGGATCTTGGCTGAAAGCTGAAAATACCAAAAAGACGTCTACCTGTGTTTCATTGACTTATACAAAGGCATTCAATTGTGTGGATCATAACAAATTATGGATAACATTATGTAGAATGGAAATTCCAGAATACTTAATTGTGCTCATGAGGAATTTGTCCATTTCTCAAGAGGAAGTTGTGTGAATAGAACAAGGGGACATTACATGATTTAAAGTCGGGAAAGGTGTGCATCAGGGTTATATCCTTTCATCATACCTTTTCAATCTGTATGCCAAGCAAATAATTAGAGAAGTTGGACTATACGAATAACAATGAGGCATCAGGATTGGAGGAAGACTTATTAACAACTTGTGATAATGTAGATGAAACAACTTTGGTTGCTGCAAGTGAAGAAGATTTGAAACACTAATGAAGAGCAGAGACCACTGGCTTCAGTATGGACTGCATGTCAACATCAAGAGAACAAAAATGCTCAGAACTGGATCAATAACCAACATCTTGATAAATGGAGAAAAGATATGGCTGTCAAGGATTTCATTCTAGTTGGTTCCACAACCTTCATCTATGGAAGCGGCAGTGAAGAAATCCAAAGATGAATTGTACCGGGAAAATCTACTGCAAAAGACCTCTTTAAAGTGTTGTAAGGTAAAGATGTCGCCTTGGAGACTTGAGATGTGCCTGACTCAAGCCACAGTATTTTCAATGGCATTATATACGTTTGAAAGCTGGACAATGAACAAGGAAGACAGAAGAATCAGTGCTCTCGAATTGAGGTGTTGAAGAATGTTGGTTGTATCATGGACTGCCAAAAGAACAAATACATCTGTCCTTGAAGAAGTAAATCCACAGAGCTCCTTGGAGCAAGGATGTCAACACTGTGTCTTACATGCATTGGACATGCCAGAAAGGGTCAATTCCTGGAGAAGGACACCATGCTTGGTGAAGTAGTGGGTCAGCAGGAAAGAGGAAGATCCTCAACAGGCAGATTGCACAGGGGCTGCAAGAATGGGTATACCTATTTAAGTATGAAAATAATGCTGGACATGGCACAACACCAGGCAGTGTTTTGTTCTGTTTTGCACAGGGTCACTATAAGTCAGAACCAACACAACAGTACCTAACAACATCACAGCAGGCTACCAGGGCCCTCCTCACACTTTGTTGCCATCAATACGTAGCATAATGCTTCTTAGGGTATTAGAGAGGTAAAAGGGGGCTCCACACTTCAGTCATTTGCTTCAAAAGGAGCCCTGCTGGAACAGGAGTTAATCAATGGCTACTAACCAAAAGATCAATAGTTAGAATCTACCAGTTGCTCCACAGGAAAAAAAATGTGGCAGTCTGCTCCTGTAAAGATTTTTGTTGTTAGGTACAATGGCATTGGTTCCAACCTATAGCAACCCTGTGGACAACGGAACAAAACAGCCCTGTCCCATGCCATTCTCATAACCACTGTTACATTGACACCCGTTGTTACAATCACCATGTTAATCCATCTTGTTGAGGGTCTTCTTTTTTCACTAACATTCTACCTCGCCAAGCACGATGTTCTTCTCTAGGGACTGGTCCCTCTTGAGAATATGTCCAACATATGTAAGACAGAGTCTTGTTATCCTTGCTTGCAAAGAGCACACTGGCTGTAACTTGCCAAGTCAGATAGTTAATTTTTCTGGAAGTCAATGGTACATTAATAGTCTTCACCAATACTGTAATTCAAATATATCAATTTTTCTTCAGTCTTAAAGATCACAGCCTTGGAAACCCTGTAGAGCAGTACTACCCTGTCCTATAGTGTTGCTTTGACTTGGAATTAACTCGACGTCAATGGGTTTACCAGGCCTACATACATAAGTATTATTAGTGAAGCATATACACTTATTTTGAGAAGGAGGAATTCTAAAAATATATTGATCACAGTTTCTTTCAATACTGATTGTTTATCTTGTAGTAGTAAGAAAATACATGTCATGTATTCCAACTCTTGTTGGTAATCATAAGATTATTTTAAGAATATTTCATACATTTGAAATATAGTCTTATGAATTAGCCTTTCAAAAGAAAATGTTGAAAGCTATCAGCTACTATTTCACTTTAACACCAAATTCTCAAAAATTTTATGTTTGGATACTTTTGGGTAATTCAAATCAGGGTATAAACTTGAAAAAAGAACTTTGTGAGTTTTTCTTGTTTTCTGCACACAAGATTAATTCTTTACTGAAAGCTAGGGACTTTAATCAAGTGATAGCATTCATTCATTCATACCATTTATTCTTATTTTGGTGTCCAATTTAAATTTTTATTTATAATCCAGCTTTTTCAATACCTAAGAAATCATTGAAATTGGTTTGGGTTGAAATACTAACTTTTAAATATTAATTTCAGTATTGTGTTACAAATGTACCATGCTTTTCTACAAAAATCATCAACTGCTTTATCTTATTCTTTTCACTGACTCATTAAAGTCAAGCTTACATATAAGAATATATATTTAAAGGGGAAATGCCAAGGAATTTTTATATTTAAGTTGTTTTAATATGGTATTTTAAATTCACTCAATATATAAATTGACATTTTTACGCAAAATAAGCATGGGTGAAAGATAGATTGAACTCTCTGATATTAAGGCTATAGAAAACAGAAACATCTAAATACTGAATAGCAAAACAGCTCTGTTTTTGACCTATTACTAATGTTCAAAATCCCACCCATAGCATTATTGCTCCTTTAAAATAATAGGATTCCACCGTCTTTGGAGGGATAATGCATTAATAGAAGTACAGTAAAACCTGTGAAAGCTAGAACCTGTGTAAGAAGGAAATCTGTCAGAGAAGGAAAACTTCTCACTAATACAGAGCCACAGAAATGTAGTAAGACTGTACCCTGTCAAAGGTAGAAAACTTTTGAGACCTGGAAAAGTCCTGTTGAGTTCTGACTCGCTTAGGTTCCACTGTACTAATTTTTCTATCCTACACTACAGACTATAACAGGCTGAAGCCTAACAGTGTAACTTTCGACTGGAGTGGGTAAAGGACAGCACATTAGAATCAAGATGTTTCTCTCACCCTGGAATGGAGTGTCTTTCTAAATTATGTAAACCAATGACTTTTGGCTTCCACATTACCTGCCTTAAGGATCATAATAAATTCCATTTGCTTAATGATTATTGTGCTCATTAGATAAATCTTACTTAACTTCTACAAAAACATTCTGAGAGTCAGATCTGCTTGTCTCCACTTTACATATTGACTCAGGCATGAACATAGGATGTGTAAGTGAGGCACAGCATGTCAAAGTCCCAAAACAGAAGAGGTGTCATGTGTTTGGGAACTTAGTTTAGCTATGTTCAAATGAATTTAAACATGGATTCAAGCTGGAAATTTCCCTACCATTTCTACTTCTTTAAGTTTTGAATTCAACTAAACCAGCTTGATTTCTTCTAATGTATTTGAATGCGAGATATTTGGACCTGGAAGGGCTTCAAGATCTTTGTAACTGGCAGGTGCTCTGAACTGCTGTGAGGAAATTTCTGTCTGCAGTGCTGTCTCCCTGGCAGCTGCTTCCTGGAGAATTTGGACTTTCACCCCAGGAGCTATAATGGGAAGGAACACCACCTTCAAAATGCATGCAGGAAGAGTTTAAAATAGCAGTAGCAGGGGAGGGGATGCAATCAGACCCACAGAAGTGGCCGAGGTAGTCTTAAGAGCCTCTGGAGCATATCGCTCTATTCAAACCTTGTTGGGATGGAGCCAGGCACAGACATCTCCTTCTGAAACAAGGGGGAAAAAACATGGCAGTCACTACTGAAAAGAATGCCAACAACTTGACTCATTTCCATCAACCATCTCTGTGTTTAAGTCATTTAGAAAGCATTTTACATGACAATAAATACAGATGATAAAATAAAACTACAAATGAATTCACAGAAAGGTTCTAAACGCATTCATTGTGTCAAATTAGGTATAATACACTTTCCAGAAAAAACTTTTTTTTTTAAATGAATTCCTTTTTTTTCCCTCTTTTTGCTCTGGGTGATCTTGGTGGTCACTGCTAGATTTTTCTTCTTGGAATATTTATGCAAAATGGAGATAATACCACCTGGGTCTCTATGAGTTGGACTTGACTCTACAGCAATGGGTGGTTAAGTACCTCCAATTGTGGTAAGAGATCAAATGAGACCGTGATGACTCTGTTTAGGGATGACATGAGCACAGTGATTGCCCCAAAGCCTACAGAGATGAAGTAAAGAGTTACTGAATTTTTTCTTCTGCTTTTATGGCCCGTAAAAGCATGCTGTAAACCATATACATCCATGCACTTATTAAATTTCCACCTTAAAAATTACCATAAGTTTAGGTTGTAGCAGAAATGTAATTTCTGATTATGTAAATATAGCCATTTTAAAATAAAACTGTTAATTTAACTGTGCCCCAGGGAATCTAAGTAATAGTAACTTTATGGCAATTGAGTTGTTTTCATGTTTTATTCTGTTTTGTTTTTATCAGCTATTTGGAAACCCTGGGGGAGTAGAGGTTAAGAGTTATGGCTACTAACTAAAAAGTCAGCAGTCAGCAGCTGTTTGGGAACCTTATGGGGAATTTCTGCTCTGACCTAAAGGGTCACAATTAGTCAGAATCAACTCCATGACAGTGGATTTGATTTCTTGTTTTTTTTTTTTTTTTTTTTTTTTTTATCAGTCATTTAACCAGTTGTTTATTTGTTAAAGCCTTATTGATATTTTGTTTTCTCTGCAATAATAATATATAACATGGCCATTTTTGTAATCACAGGAATCAAAATGTAAAAACAATATTTCGATGAAGCTATTTTTATAATTATTACTAGAACACAATTGACACAATTGATCAAAAACAAATATAAAAAATTCATAAATATTTCTTAAGCATATATAATTTACTTTTCTATGTTTTAGAACAGCTATCTTAACAAGATGATTGTATCTAGATGCATGGACACACTGTTTGTTTTTTGCTTATAGGAGACAGGGTCTAGAATCAATTCTTCCTTGTTTTTCCTGGGAAACACGGTTTACATAAACAAGATGACAAGAATGAAAGGAGTTTTGTTACAATGCTGTCACTCAATTCTTTAACTCCATCAGAGTGATATATCCAAAAAATTCTAGTAAAGTATCTCCAAAAATTGTTCTATCAGTTGATAATTATTATATCCCCTTGCAATTGTATTGAAAGAAAAGAGTTGGAAACTGTGTAAGTTACGGAAATGTTGGCTGTTAGCCTCTAGAGTTATTTATTGTCTTGACATCTACACTGATATTTTAAATAGTCCTTTTGTTTCATTACCTCATGGCTTTCATATCTCGGACCATGGCCAAGAGTATTATTCTACATAGTCGAGAGATTTTGTGAAAGACCATTGTAAAAGCAGAAGGTAGGCGCTGGAATCAGCCCAACCAGAAGCCTACTCTCAGGCATACCCTTTTTAGCAAAGAGTATAAACGAAAATTTAAAATCAATAATTTGCTTAAAACCATCTGTGATGACACTGCCCTTTGAAAGTGATCACATTTCCTAGGCATATTTGTACGACAAAAGCCTTTTGACTACTACTTTCATGACAGAAATGCTGTTATTATATAACTTTTTCTGTTAAATGATCTAACATCTTATTTAAAACTAGCAGCATATTGGCCTCTAATTTTGTCATCCTTCTAATCTTCAACTTCTGTCCATCTAGACGTAAGAAAACAATCTGATTTTTGTGTGAGAATTACTGGAATAATTGTTTACAGATCAAAAATAGGGACCCAAAGATGATGTCAATGAAGAATGTGGGTTTCTCGAATACAGTGGTTTAAAAAGTCTTCTCAGTTCATATTTATTAAATCTGTTTTGAAAGTTGCTGGAAATCTATGTTCTTTTAAAAAAAGAGAGACAGAGAGAGAGAAACAAGACTGAGACATGAATTGTGAAAACAAACCTGTTGCTGCAGCATTGCTTCTGACTCACATAGACTCCACAGGACAGAGCAGAGCTTCCCATGGGCTTCTCAAGGGTTTCCTTTCAGTTAGCAGCTGAACTCCTAACCACTAAGCCACCAGAGGTCCCACTGTGACAGTACATATTTTCTAATTGTCCACTAATCAGTTGATTGAAAATACCCCATCTCTTAAATCTAGTAATTATATGCCAATTATTGTTGCTAAATGTCATGTTTTCAATCATATTTCCTCTATTTACTCAACCCTTGGCCTTGGCTAAGTAGTCATGAAAATTTTAAGCCGACATTCACGTATTTTAAATATCTATTGTAAAATACATGTACTGGTAGTCTCTCAGGTTTATTTTTCTATTTTTGAGAAATCTAAAATATATTTGTCCTTTATGATCAATTCTTGGCTATTGTTAGCTGCTTCGAAAGAGACTTCAGAATTCTATATTATTTTGAAGGATGTATGTATGTTCTAACTGTCCAATGATAGAATTATTCTGTTTTTCTAGAAGACGATGATTGTTTCTGTAAGTGGTGGACAAAAATGAATAATAAAATCCGTGATATTCCAAACATTTCCTAAGGTACCTATTATGGACAGTTTCTTTTCTGTGTTGTTAGTTGTCACAGTTTTGATACGAATTCATGGAGACCCCATGGCGTGTAGAGGCACATTTGAAGGGACTGGAAAGATCAACTGGTTAGCTGTAAGTAAAGAACATAATGATTTGAGCCACTCACAGTCCTATGCTTAGCATCATGAAATTTAAGAAATAAATAACAGGTAGCCTTCCCATTGCCAAATCAACTGTGATCAAGTTAATTACAACTCACAGACACTCTATGAGACAGAAAAGAATTGCCCCATAGGGTTTCTAAGGCCATAAATCTTTACAGAAGCAGACTGCCATGTAGAGAAGCTGGTATGTTCAGACTATCAGTTTATGGCTGAGTGCTTTAACCAGTGTACCACCAGGATTCCTTGGCTTTAACCCATCAGTCTATTGCTGTCAAGTCAATTCTGACTCATAACCACACTATAAGACAGAGTAAAACTGCCTCATATGGTTTCCAAGGAATAGCTGGTGGATTCAAATGGCCTTTGATTAGCAGCCAAGCTCTTAATCATAGCATTTCCAGAGTTCCTCATTAGCCTTAACCAAAACCAAACCAAACCAGTGCTGTCAAGTCAATTCTGACTCATAAGGACCCTACAGAACAGAGTAGAATTGCTCCATAGAGTTTCCAAGGAGCATCTGGCAGATCTGAACTGCTGACTTTTTAAAAAAAAGTCACATTCATTATCTTCAGAGAATGTCTATAACCCAACAGGGAATTTTCCTGCAAAGATTTTATTTCCATTATTTTGTGCTGTTGGATCTTTGGTGGCCCAGTAGTTAAGAGTTCGCTGCTAATCAAAGAGGTCAGAAGTTTGAATTCACCAGGCATTTCTTGGGGAACCTACGGGACAGTTCTACTCTGTCCTGTAGGGTCACAGTGAGTCAGAATCTACTGGATGACAATGAGTTCCTGGATTTCTATATTTCCAGGCTGATGTAGAAAATTAGTAAGTGACTCTTCTACCAAAATATGACTAAGAAATGACTTATAAAAATAAGACTAATTGATATTTGATAATGCAACTATTTATTTATCTCCTGGTACTTTCCCTTCTGCCAGTCCAATCATTTATATAAACTAAAATGTGCACTGATATGTATAATAAACATGAAAGAGAAGAGATATTTTGCACGTATGTGTCAGATAGAGTGTGTGATGTGTGAGGATGCTTGGTACAAATATAGACAAGAGGTAGAAATAAATATTTCACAAGTCTAGTGAAGAATGGCAAAATCTGAACATGTAACCAATATATAATTTACATTAATTTCATCTGATCCGACTCGACAGCATTCAGCTTTAATTTCATCTGAATGCTTTCCTACCAAAAGTATCAGAACTTCAGCAAATGCCAGGGCCTCTGCAGCAGCGTCTAGTAGACAGCTGGACTTGTCATATCTCAGTGCCTGGCTGGCACAGTAAACCAAGTTCCTCCAGAGGATGTAAAATTCCACTGTGATTTACTGAATGCTGAAATTTCAGCCATGAATTTCTGGCTGGACCTCTCTTAACTTGATTGTTGTACATTTTCCTAAGCTCTATGACTAAACCATCTCTCAAGGTCAGAACTCTGTGATATTCATCATTACTTCTTTGAGTCACTCTCAAAATATACCTGAACAGCAAAAAGAGAAATCTATCATTAAAATGTTCTTTAATAAGTAGTGAAATGGCATCTAGGGATATGTTAATATGAGTCCTCAGGTTGTTCAAATGGTTAAATGCAAGACCTCTCATTGAAAGTGTGCTTGTTCAAAGTTCAAACACACCCAGGAGTACCTCAGAAGGTAGGCTAGCTATCACTTCTAAAAGGTCAGTTTTGAAAGCCCTGTGAAGCAGTACTACTTTGCACACATGGGGTTGCAACAGGTCAGAATTGACGTGATGGTAATGAACCACAACAGAATAATCATACTTTGAATTCAGTACAAAGTGTGGTTGAATCACAATTCTTCCTGTAGCTTACTGTTACTGTTGTTTGCTATCTAGTTGACCCATACGCACAGCGACCCTGTAAGACAGAGTAGAACTATCCCTATCGGTTTTCCTAGACTTAAAAAACAGGCGACGACGTGGTCCTGAAAAGATCACATCTACTTACTACTGCTTTTGCTGTTGTTAGGTGCTGCTGAGTTGATTCCAATTCATAGCAACCCCATGCACAACAGAACGAAACACTGCCTGGCCTTGCACCATGGCCACAGTCATTTTTACGCTTAAGTCCATTGTTGCATCCACTGAGTCAATCCATCTTGCTTTTTTGCTGACTCTCTACTCTACCAAGCATAACGTCCTTCTCCATAAACTGATCCCTCCTGACAACATGCCCAAAGTATGTAAGATGCAGTCTTGACATCTTTACTTCCAAGGAGCACTCTGGTTGTGCTTCTTCCAGAACAGATCTGTTGGTTCTTTGGGTGGTCCACGGTACATTCAACATTCTTCTCCAACACCACAATTCCAAGGCATCAATTGTTCTTCTGTCTTCTTTGTTCACTGTCCAGCTTTCACATGGATATGATATGATTGAATAAATACCATGGCTTGGGTCAGGCCAACTTCAGTCTTTAGGGTGACATCTTTACACTTTGATACTTTAAAGAGACCTTTTTCAGCAGATTTTCCCAATGTAATGTGTCTTTTGATTTCTTGACTGCTGCTTTCATGGGTATTGATGCTGGACCAAGTAAAATGAAATCCTGGAAACCCTCAGTCCTTTCTCCATTTACAATGATGTTGCTTACTGGTCCAGTTGTGGAGATTTTTATTTTCCTGGTGTTGAGGTGCAATCCATACTGAAGGTTGTGGTCCTTGATCTTCATCAGTGTTTCAAATCTTTTTCACTTGCAGAAAGTAAAGTGGTGTTGTCTGTGTAGCACAGGCTGTTAGTGAGTTGTCCTCCAATCCTGATGCCCTGTTCTTCTTTGTATAATCCAGCTTCTGGGATTATTTACTCAGCATACAGATTGAAAAGGTATGGTGAAAGGATACAACCCTAATTCACACCTTTCCTGACTTTAAACCATGCAGTGTCCCCTTGTTCTGTTCACATGACTGCCTCTTGATCCATATACAGATTCTGTAAGAGCACAATTAAGTGTTCTGGAATTCCCATTTTACACAATGTTAGCCATAATTTAGTATGATCCATGCAGTCAAATGCCTTTGCACAGTCACTGAAACACAGGTAAACATATTTCTGGTATTCTCCGCTTTTAGCCAAGATCTATCTGATGTCAGCAATGATATCACTGCTTCCGTTTCCTCTTCTGAATCCAGCTTGCATTTCTGGCAGTTGTGTATCAATATACTGTTGCAGTCACTTTTGAATGATCTTGAGTAAAATTTTACTTGTGTGTGATATTAATGATATTGTTCGGTACTACATTCTGTTGGATCACCTTTCTTTGGAATGGGCATACATATGGATCTCTTCCAGTCAGTTGGCCAGGTAACTGTCCTCCAAATTTCTTGGTGTAGATGAGTGACCACTTTCAGCTCTGCATCTGTTTGTTGAAACTACTCAATTGATATTCCATCAACTTCCAGACCCTGTTTTTCACCAATGTCTTCAATGCAGTGCTGAATCCTTTCTTCAGAGCCATTGGTCCCTGATCATGTTACCTCTTCAAATGGCTGAACATCAACCAGTTCTTTCTGGTGTAAGGACTCTGTACCTTGTTTCCATTTTCTTCTGATGTTTCCTGAGTCATTTAATAGTTTCCCTGTAAAATCCTTCAGCATCACAACTCAGGGCTTGGATTTTTGCTTCAGTTCTTTCACCTTGAGAAATGCGGAATGTGTTCTTCCCTTCTGGTTTTCCATTTCTAGTTCTTTGCATATTATCATTATAATATTTTATTTTGTCTTCTCAAGCTGCCCTTTGAAATCTTCTGTTTAGATCTTTTATTTCACCACTCTTGCCTTTTGCTTTAGCTGCTCGACGTTCCAGAGCAGGTTTCAGAGTTTCTTCTGACAGACAGTTTTGTCTTTTCTTTCTTTCCTGTCTTCTTAATGACCTCTTGTTCTCTTCATGGATGATGTCTTTGCTGTCATTCCACAGTTCATGTGGTCTTTGGTCACCGGTGGTCAACACATCAAATCTGTTTTTGAGATGGTCTTAAAACTCAGGAGGGATACACTCACGGTCATACTTTGGCTCTTGTAGACTTGATATAATTTCCTTCAGTTTCAATTTGAATTTGCATATGAATAGTTGATGATCCATGTCACAGCTACCACCTGGTCTTCATCTGACTACTGATAGAGAGCTTTTCCACCATCCTTTTACACAGATGCAGTGAATTTTGTTCCTGTGTATTCCATCTGGTGAGGTCCATGTGTACAATCCTTGTGTTGGTTAAAAAAAGGTATCTGCAATGAAGAAGTTGTTAGTTTTGTGAAATTCTATCATACAATCTCCAGCATTATTTCTATCACCAAGGCTGTATTTCCAAACTACTGATCCTTCTTTGCTTCCTTGCTTCTGACCTTTGCATTCCAGTCACCAGTAATTATAAATGTGCCCTGATTGCATGTTTGATCAGTTTCAGACTGCAGAAGCTAGTAAAAATCTCCAGTCTCTTCATCTTTGGCCTTAGTTATTGGTGTGTAAGTTGGAATAATAGTCATATTAACCGGCCTGCCTTATAGCCATATGGATATTTTCCTATCACTGACAGCATTTTACTTCAGGACAGATCTTGAAATGTTCTTTTTGATGAAGAACCTAACACCATTCCTCTTCAAGTTTTCATTTCCAGCATAATAGACCATATGATTGATTGTCAAATTCAAAATGGCTAATACTGGTCCATTTCAGCTCACTAATGCCTAGGACATCGATGTTTACGCATTCCATTTCATTTCTGAGGACTTCTAATTTTCCTAAATTCATACTTTGAACATTCCACGTTCTAACTATTAATGGATATTTGCAGCTGTTCCCATTTTGAGCTGTGCCACATCAGCAACTTCCTTACTAGCCTAAGGAAATTAATTTTTCTTAGCCTTAGTATCTGAGAAATTTGAATGGGGATAATAATACGTACTTCAAAGGTTTATTTTGTGAGGAATAAGTGAAGCATCCTAAGTAACAACTCTTAGCTCCTAACTTTAGATGTCAATTCTTTGGGAAGCCCACCCTAATCTCCACTTTCCATGTCTCCAGACATACTTAGCGGTCCTTGCTAGGGTTGCTTTGCAGGCAGTAAATTAACAATTTCACTATATTATCCTACTAAACTGTAAAGGACCCTCACTAACTTATTTATTGTCATGCTCAGTAATGAAGAGCATTATTCAGAGTCATGCAAAGCACCAAATCCCATAGTGATTGCTTACAAATAACTCTGCATAAACACTGTGAGAATTAGAAACATGAAAACTATGTGCATAAAAAAAAGAGGTTACAACCTGGAAACACAGATGGGACAGGACTAAGTCAGCACGAGGTTAGTGCAGGAGACAGCAATGGTACCAGCTTCACTCCCTTTTCACTCCATTTTCCTTTGGTTCTTTTGCCTCTGATCGTACTAAATGGAAACACACATACACAAAACTCTAGATTTCTTCTATGGTTCAAAAATGGAACAGATCATTTGGAACAAATGGGAATGCTCACTTTATACAGAGTTAACTCATACCTGCTTATTCATTTTACTCTAAAAATAACACAGTGCTGCTAAATTCTAGCTGTGTCACACTGAAAATAGAACAGCTGTTATTTGTTTCCAAAAAGAAAAGAAAAGAAAGAAAGTGATGCCAGATTCCACTTATGTGATGGTATTTTCTCTCCTAAGTTTCTGGGACATTGAGGAAAAGACTTAGAGGCCAGGTTAAGCAGATAAGGAGTGGGTGTGATAGTGACACAAACAGAATGTACTTGACACACAAATAATTTGTTTAAATTGGAGTAAACCTTACTTATTTTGTCCTGATTAGAACAATACAGTATTTGTAATTGTTATTATTACAAACACACACACATAATTTGATCTATAAACATGTTCTTGATGAAACAATATTAGTGTTTATGTCACTTACCTGAGTCCTAGTTTGGGACACTAAGTCTTTAATTTCTTACTAAAAAGTATGTTGGCTGCTCACTACCTGTAAATGTGTCTGCATTTTCTTGCTGAACACAGTAATATTCACTCTTAATATAATCTGTAGGAAGCATAATACATATTTGGAGAACATAAAAAATATGTGGTAACAATAATTTGAGAAAAAAGAGAAGGAAAATATACATTTTTTTTTAAAAAAAAATGGAAATATAAAATGCACCAACCTACAAAAATTTTAAGGGTGCCAACATTTGGCATTCTCTTTTATTTGAACTATTTTCTTCATCAGATACTCAGTGTTTATTCTTAAACTGGTTTCTTGTGTAAGAAACTCTTTACTATGTACTCTATAATTCTCTACCATAGCCATTAATCTCTCAGAAGAAGCTGTCAGAATCTTCTATGAAAATCGAAGTGTACTATATCCATTTTTTCTTATCTTTCACGGCGCATTATTTTCAAGCAGCTCAGGAAGTTAGTTAAGCAGAAATCCCCTTGTAAAAATCATGTTAGGAATACATTCGCACTACCCTCAGCATTTATTCTGTTCCTAGTATTCCACAGCTGTCTTTGCAGTCAATAGGGTACACACAGGTCTGTTGTTTTCGGACCTGCTGGTCTCTCTAGCTCCTTAATTCACGAGCTGCTTCTCATTTAAAAGGACTACACGGATACCACGCTATACATAAACATGCACCTTTTTTTTTTCCCTCCCTTTCTAATTGGCCTCTCTAATTATGAGTTCTTGAAAGAAGCTATATTTCCATTTGTTTCCTCTAAAGCATTAGTTTATTTTTATGTCTGTTTTTCAGGATTCCAGATCACAAATGTACAATTCTTTAAGCTCCATCTTACTTTTCATGTACTTAATACAAAAGAAAAATATGGGTTATAAAATATATATAGGACATTACAGAGACCTGATAGATTTTTTAAAGAGGTATTTTATTTTTAAGTAAATGACTGGATTAATTTTCCTTTGCAGTACACACTGGTTCAATAATTAAAGGAAACTATTTTTGGCGAAGTGTACTTTTGATTTTGCCAAACCACAATTTGTCTTACAAATAAGGAGGAACATTTGTCTTTCATCTTTAGTAATGGCTGAAAGTCATCATTATCTAGCAGATGCTCAGTGACTCTTATGAAATGAGTTGGTCATCCCAATCAGCTACTAATGGACAGGCATCTATAGCGAGCAAATCACCAATATTGCCACTATTTAAGCTCCATTTTTGTATTTCAGGGGAGAAAAAAGAGATAGTGAGATACACTTGTCTCATCTTACTGAAAAATAACCATCCTTTCATAATAAATTCAATCTTTGTATTCTGAGATAGAGTCTGGCTCATTTTCCATGTCATATCCCTCAACAAATTTTCTCTTTCAGCTCTGAATATGCAAGGATACTAACAAATTCAAAAATAACCTAAAATAATAGTTCCTTGTGTTCAATAAGTTTACAATGTAAAAGTGAGGGTACTCAAAATATTTATAGAACGATAGGCATGACAGAAGTGTAATAAAGAGAAACAATGGCTTACTGGACTTTTAAGAAGGCAGAGGGATAGAACAGGCTTCACTGCATTAGAAGAATTAGGAAAACCACCGGGAGAAACTGGCATGCAAAGTAGTTCTTTTCAGATAGGAATCATGTAAAGACTGTTAAGGAGGAATGTTTGGGTGCTGTCAACAAAAAAGTTTTCAGTAGGAGAGAAGAGATGCAAGGTGAGGTGTACATAGTAGGCAGTGAATTGTGGAGCAGCATGCTATCTAATTTGAGTGAACAAAGATATATAAGAAAATTGACAAATAAAACTCCAAAATTCCCCTGGAGATGAATGACATATTATTTCAGATTCTAACCCTATAATTTTAGAACACATTAAACGGACAATGAAATGTATAAAGTAAACGAAGAATATTTTTGAAAATATTTTGGTTGCAGAGTTTTTTGCACACCTCCTATAAACCTGACAGCAAGTTAAGTGATATCATATATTTATCATGTGGTTTATTTTTCATATAACACTCTGAAATATGTATTATTTTATCTGCTGAAATAAAGGAGATTTCAGAGCTATCAGCAACTTTCCCAAGGCAGGAGAATGAGACAGCAGCAGTGCTCCAGATGTCTTATTTATTTGTTAATGCATTCATTCAGATCTTATTTTCACCAAGTAGTTATGAGCTCCGAACTCTATGGGGCAGTTCTACTCTGTCCTATAGGGTCGCTATGAGTTGATCTTGACTAGATGTCAGTGAGTTTGGTTTGATTTTGGTTTTATTTATACTCTACATTGTGCTGTTTGCTAGAGCTACTGAGATGAAGTTGTATAACACCAGATGTGCCAGGAATTTCCAGAATAGTTGAGAGACATATGGGTTAACAAATCATAAGAATATAATGTGACAGGTGATAATGCAAATGATGTGATAATACGACAGGTGTAATGTAAGCGAATAAAAAGCACAAAGCAAGGATAAAAGGGAAAGCTCAAGTTGATCTTGGCAGTCTAGTTGTAATGAGGCCTCTTAAAACAGGAAAATTAAGCACTTAGAAGTTAATGTGATCATCTTGGCCAAATTCATTACAGACTAGACTGGCCTGCTGAGAATGAAAATGCAAAGAGATGAGTGGGAGAATCATGGCAAGGAGAAATTGCTAGTCCTGAGTGTGATGAAGGCTCTAGGACAAAACAACAATGAACTGATGACTGTTTCCACCTGTGTGAACACAACTGCTTGGAGAAATACAACTTCTACCAAAGAAATTAAAAAGAGGACTTGGTTACAGGGTACAGATAATTTCTACTTCTAACATACTACATTTGAGATGTAGGTTGTATCATAGAAGGACCTGGTCAACAAGTAATCACAGATAAAAGGCAGGGCTTTCAAGGTGATTCTGATTTAACAGTGTCCCTAAAGGGTAGAACAGAACTGCCCCATAGTGTTTCCAAAGGTGTATTCTTCCATGCCTTTCTCCTGTGGAACAGCTGGTAGGTTCAAACTGCTGGCCTTTTTGGTTAGCAGCTGGATACTTAACCACTGCACCACTGGGTACCTTAAACCAAAAAAGCCAAACTCACTTTGATCAAGTTGATTTTTGACTCATAGGAACCCTTTCAGGTCAGAACAGAATTGCCACATAGAGTTTCCAAGGAGCGACTGGTAGATGTGATCTCCCAACCTTTTGTTTTGCAGACACAGAACTTACCCACTATGCCATCAAGGTTTCCTTACCTGCATACGGAAGGGCACCTTACTTATACATAATAGCCAAGCCAGCCAAATACAATCATTTAAAACAAAACACACATTTCAAAAGTATTCATTCACATTAGACGTGAGAAGCATGCTCATGCTATGGGAAATTATGAATACAGAGCATTTCACAATACTGAAACTTGAAAATCTTACATAGTTTGATACTGAAAATAATGGAAAAACAGATATTTTATGTTAACACGAAAGCCAAGAAAAGTTTTCACGAGAAAGCAATGGTCACATATCTAACATTCCACAGAATTAAAAGACTGGGAACCTGTCATTAACTAGACTATTTTTCAGTGACACGGAAAGCAGTTTTAGCAGGATGGTGGGGACATCAGAAAGTAAGCATGTTAACAGATTTCATGAGAAAGAAAAGGAGTCAAGACACAATGAGTTACATCAGGGCTCCATTGTACTCTTGGCAGAAGAATGATGTCAATTCATATAAAATGTATACTTGTAACTGCTTTCTCAATCTTCCCTCTTTTCAGTCTCTTCATATTTTAACATCTTTGTTTCCTTCCAATTGTTACTTACAGATTGCAGGCTTTAATGAGACGTAAAAATTTTCAGTTAGATTATTTTGTGAATCCCTGACTTGTGGTCTTTAAAACCATAAATCACAGACTGCCTATTTGGTCATTGCTGAGTTCCTATGAATCATTTGAGAGCTGTCAATTTTCTTTAAAGAGTATCTCATTTAAAGTTTGTCTTCAGAGACCTGATTTTTTTTATTTTTTTAGTATTAAAGTTTCTTTAGACTGGAATCAATATTTCTATCGTGAAAATAATACAGTTGTTGGACCCTTGATTTCAATCTCATTTAACTTGTTTAGATAATTTTAAATCTATAGATGCAAGAAACATCTCACTTCATTCATTACTCAGTCATAATCTTGAAAAAAATTAATATTTAGACTACTTCTAATCACTACTTTTTAAATTTGTGTACATGTCTGTGTGTATGTCTGAGAAGGGTTGTTTTCAAACCTTAAACTGGACAAAGCATGCCAGTTATCTGCTTTATGCTGATAATAAGAATGGCTACTTTATAGCCAACTGTGTTAGACATGCTTGGAGAACACAGGCAAACCAAGGATGAAAGAAATTGCTCTCTTTAATGAAAAAAGTCTTGCAAACAATTTATTTACTGTATACTGATAATGTTGAAACTAACTGCTCTTTCTGATAGGTCATGAACTATAGTTCATAAATTCAGACTTGGAAAAATTGAACTAGGATATATTAAAGTTGATTACAGACAAACCCAAAGAGAAGACTTAAAATCTTGCTGACCTAAGCAATTACCATGCTAATTCATGTAGATAATAACCTCAGGGTTAAACAACAACAACAAAAAAAAGAACAACAAAAAAAGGCCATCCAGTCAATTCTGACTCACAGCAACCCTAGAAGATAGAGTAGAACTGCCCCATGGTGTTTCCAAGGAGCAGCTGGTACATTAGAACTACGGACCTTCTGGTTTGCAGCTATAGCACTTAATCACTATGCCAGCAATCATGATGAGGAAAGCCTTGGCATAGCCATCATCATTTTCACTGGCCATGCTTTCTGACTTCTAAAATAATAATAATAATAAAAATCAAACAAGCTTGTGGCTGAAAACACAGTGCAATAATACAATCAACCCTCACAAAAAGTATTGCAGCTTTGTAACTGTCATCCGCACATACTAAATGACCAAATGATGATTACCACTATCACATCTATCTTTTATGTGATGAAAATATGCTTATATACTAGACTTTAAACAAATTATCAAAAGTACGTTACAAAGTTGGTCTTGTGGCCATCTTTTAAAAAAGAGTAAAACGAGTCTCTAGAAACTTAATAATTCAAATCCACAAAGCTAAAATAGGCAGACTTGAAACTTGACCTCTAGTGCAATAGAATCCAAATTCCAGGTTCTGTCCCACATGCTATTCAGACTATTATCAAACCACACTTCCCTAAGGTTGTCCATTTACCCACCAGCTACGGAGCAACTCTCTTTGTCCTAGAATGTTACACCGGCTTGTCTAAATGAGTCCACAAAATATTTTCAGTAATCCATAGCCAGATATTGTACGACCCCGATGACACCGTCAGTAACAGAAACCCAGGGCAAGTGACGTAATGCAGGAACGATTCTTTTACGCGGAAGTGGATAGATTCTTGAATACCAGCATGATCCCTCTCCCACTCCAGGAGTCATGGTGGTACACCCGTTAAGCACTCAGCTGCTAACCCAAAGGTAAGCCATTCAGATCGACTAGCCATTCAATGGGAGAAAGATGCAGCAGTCTGCTTCCATAAAAATTACAGCCTTGGAAACCCTTTGGGGCAGCTCTTCTCTGTGGTGCTACAGCCACTGCTGTCAAGTAGGGTCTCTGTGAATCGGAAATGACTCAAAGGCAATGAGTTTCTATTTCAATTTTGGTTTCCCAACACAGAGATATAAACTGAAATGACGTAAGAGCTCCTGGATCCCTAAGATCACAGACTGCAAAGTGCCTGGAAGCAGCAGACTTGACCATGAAAGTCTCTCAACAGAACAAGAAAAAAAAAAAAAAATTGGACTGTATATACTTACCTACATCCTTATTTCTTACAGAAGTTTGAAGCACATGTTTTCTCAATTAGAGTTACCCAGTGACTAAGAACAGGGTCTCAGTTCTTACTTTCCCCAGTAAATATCAGCCCTTTATGGTCTGCCCTGGCTAGAAGAACAAATCTTACTAGTTTTATATTTTGTACTTCTACATTAACCTTTTCCAACAGAGATTCCCCCAAATTCATCCAGACTGAGTCAATTCTGACTCATAGCAACCCTCTATGACAGGACAGAACTGTCCCAAAGAGTTTCCAACGATCAGCTGGTAGATTTGAACTGCTTATCCCTTGGTTAGCAGCTGAGCTCTTAATCAATGGATCACCAGAGTTCCCATAACAGAGATAAGCATTGGAAATTATTAATACCTGCTAAAGTATCTGAATCTCAGTTATAGGCCAGGAGTGGCAATGACCATGATTCACATCTTTGATGTCTTTTCTTTTTGTGCTTTGTGGCTGATAGCATGAAATTTAGTTTTCACAGAACCTTCAGTCTGGCTCAGTTAACTATGCTGTTTCTGAGGAGTGAAAAGGCTTAAAAACAAATCATACTTCTGTGCTGATGCTTATGTTCACACATTGTCTATAAGGAACATTTGCTCTTTCTAAAAAATGAAGCTGAGCTGAAGATGGTATTAAAATGAATAAATTCAAATTCTCTTCATTTGTGTTTCCTGGTAGATCAGGAATAGCTCAAGTACACAAGCAAATACTTTAAGATGGCACTGCTTATACTGAGTAGTTTGGGCAAACAAATGATACTCTAAGAAACATATATGTATACATATGTATACATACATATATATATCTCAACACTAAACACAGTTTCAGTATGTCAAACATAATTACAGACTTCTTGATTCTAAGGACTGTTGTGCTCTCGACACAATATTCCCAGAGCCTAGCACACTGTCTGACAGCTACTAAGTGCTCCAAATTACTCAGTTGAATAAATTAACACTTGAATGAATTGTCTTTCATTTTTATTAATAGCATACATTAAAAATAAGTCACATCTAAGTTTATTACAGAGAATTAACAAAAATACCACCAGTTTAGAGAAATAATGGCAAAATAACATTCTCTTACAAAACTAATTTCAATTTTTTAATCTACTTTTTAAAATACATTCATTGCTAAAACTTGCAGGGAATCTGAAGGCTAGTTATTTTCAAACACAATGAAAATACTGAGAAATACATATCCCAAGATTTGATTAATAAAAATTGCCATCAAAGTCAAGGTGAGAAAAGAAAACCAGTGTTTTTAACATTTATGCTTCAAATGCTGTACAATATTTGTGAAATTATCTGTCAACACATGTCAGTCATATCAGCAGGAAATATTCCATATCAGCAGTGAAATATTCCTATTTCACTGTCTGTGAATTTTAATGGCTATGCAAGTATATTTGATCTAAACTAAGTATATTTGGTCTAAACTCTAAATGTAGAAGACCTTGGATTCAAAACATAGTATTAAGGATTGAAAATTAATTTGAAGACCCAGATTCTAGCTTGCATTCCACTACCAACTGTTACTTAGGAACTGGGTTTTGTGACTTGCAAAATACTATCCCAGTATTTTCTAAAATGAATTCCATAGAATGAGTTCCCCAGAATATTAACAACTATTACTCCAAAATGTGGTTGCATGGACATATATGTGAATTAAAATACTTAAGTAGTCTTATTGCAGGAATTTTCCGATCACTTAGGACAAAAATAGCCATGAAAAATAACAAGCAGTTAATTCCAAACTTACTTGTTTTTGAATGCAATGTCCAGATTAATCTTGAAAACCATACTTATGTCCTAGTATATTCTTCAGAGGTTCAAAATGGCCCACTCTGGTTTACTTAGAGACTCAGTCTACAGCACAGAAAACAAAATGCCTGTAGCCGTAGCACTAGGATTAAATCCTGGGATAAGCAAGATATCATCAGGCACTTACTCTTCACGGGTAATTTGAAGCTCTAAAGTCCAGCTCTACAAGAATCCAATTTACTTCCCACTAATTCTAGAATTCTAAGTAGAGACTTAGTTGACTCTATTAAAAAAAAAAAAAAAAAAAGAACAAAAGCAAACTGATAAATAAAATTTGTATTTGTATGAACAAATGCAAATCAATATAGTGATCCATGATAAATAAATACAAAGTTATTGAGCATATACAATATGAGAATGCCTGTTTTTGTAATTCAGAAGACTAAAGCACGCACTATTATATTCTTCATAAAACACTGACTTTGTATATAACTACAATATTTCTCAATAATCACTCCTAAGTACTAATCACATTCAAGTGTCAAGTGGGTTTTGAAAGCAGTTCAACACACATACCCACTGAAATTGCATTGTAAAATTATTCCATGTAAGCAAATATCTGTATAGTTAAAAATGTATTCCTGTCACATCAGTAAATGTGAAAGAAGGGAAGAAAACAAGTTACTAGTTCCGTCAAGCCCAAGTGGAGATTTGGCAAACAATATGACGAAAATCCTGATTACCATTCTCCACACTCTTACTTGATAATCTGTCCTAAAATACTACTTTGATTATCTAATTTCCTGCTAACGAAACTCTTCATTGCCCACAGAATCAATGCGGAGGAATTATCCTGGAATTCAAGATATTTTGTAATCTGACCTTTATCTACTTTCTAACCCTTTCTTCTAGGAGCTTCCAATATCACCTTTGTGTAACAGGAAACTTAGTTTCTTTTCTCCTATTCAAATAATGTCATTATACTGAGCTATTAGTGACAGATTTTGTCTGAAACACTCACATTGTATTTGGTATGTTTTAGAACATTATCCATGCTTCCATGTCTATTACAAATTCCCTAGGAAGTTCCCCTTTCTTATCATGGCACATTTATAATTTGTGTAGGATGATTTCTTTTTTTTTTTTTTAATTTCTAGTTGTCCATGTACTTCTGAGTATAACATTCCCAGTACAAATACGCAAGATGAAATTTAATGCCTCTGCCCTTGTTTTCCAAACACATTTGCTTCCTTAGGAACACCCCTATCAGCAGCATTCATGTCTTCAAATCTTTAAGCTCCTTTCCCCAATCGAGGATGGAAAAACTAGGCTTCAAAATGTGTATTAACTTCTCCAGTTATTTGCATGCATAAACTTATTTTTTAATCAGAAAATGAAACTTTTCTGTCAAAGAAACTAAGAGACTTTCTCATGATTCAGGAAAACAAAGTACTCTAAAGTTCGATTTACCATTTACTAATTCATAATATGAATCATTACCATAATACTAATTCATTGTTTTCAATATTTTGATGGGTAATCACACTTTCTTAAGTGTCTTTAGATTGCCAACTCATTTAAGACATTCTCCCCAGCCAATCCTACTTGCCAACGAAAATATTTTAATGATTCATCTATTAAAATCAAGCCAAATGTTGCCATATTTATGAAATCTTCCTTAACTCCATCCATACAGATTAAATCAATTTTAGTGACATTATCTAAGATTTTATATTTATATCATGAGACTCTTATTTGTATGTGAATGGAAAGGACAAAGGACAAACAGGTCCCCTCCCACCCACTCCCATCTAATTCACCTTCAAAATGAAGTGAATTCCATTACCATTTACATCAGATGATTCTCAAATCCATATTTCTAACACAGACCTCTCCCTTAAATATCAGAGCTCTGGAGACTACAGCGTGTATTTCCAATAGAATTTTACACTGAACTAACCATCCCATCTATAGCATATATCTCCTCTCATTTTCACCATTTTACCAATTGGTACCATATCTACTCAGTTGAAAAATAAAACAGCAATGCCAAAAAATTTTAAGTCCACTTTAATTGTGCTAAGTGCTACATAACTTACTGCTGAGTATCACTATGGTCACCTTCAAAGTACTTCCCTTGGGAAGCTAGGCACCAACGCCAGTGACCAGTCCACCCTTCAAAGCAGGCCATCATGCCTGACAGTCTGGGGACTCAGTGAAAAAGAAGACCCTAGATGAAATGGATTGATACAGTGAATGCAACAATGAGCTGAAGCACAAAAACAATGGTGAAGATGGCACATGACTGTGCAGTGTTTCCTTTTGTTGTGTAAAGAGTCACTATGATAAAAACAAAAACAGATAACCTGTCACCCAATACATATTTTTTGACTGACACACTATGAATTGAAAACACACATAATGAAAATACTTCTACCTCAATAGGTTACACAGATAATTTTGGTAACTAACTAGATGGCTACGTAGATGACAAGCCAGAAACAGGGTATTAACAAGAGGCAGAAATTCAGTATACATTGTGTTATACATTTTCTACACCAGGTGTTCTAAAAAATTATCATAGAAACTATTAGAATGCAAATTCACATGGATATTCTGCTGTCCTCCAGTCCACCATGAGTAGTCAGTAAGGCAAACATGCATTTACTCTGAAAGGTACCAACATATGACAGTGGAATTCAGATATATACTATGCTTTTACGTTAAAAAAATGGACTTTAAGCCATAAGCAATGTATAGAGTGTCTTTTGTTTGCACAAGTGTTGAAGAAATTTTACATGTCCCTTTCAATCAACTTAATGGCATTTACTGAGAAACTCCTATGTACAAGTTATTGTGCTTGCCCTATAAAATGTCCTTGGAACTTGGTTCTTGAATAAAAATGTCCTTTTAATTGGTGTGAGCTTTGTTTTATACTCTCTGACCAAGTTGTGAATAAAGTAGGCCCTTTGAAGAAATATTTATTGCCACTCAAGTTTGAATCTGATAAAAAGCAACTACATATAATTTTATAAGGATTTTTATAATGTCTGGAAAATTACCATAACATAAAATGAAAATGTAAGCTTCCTTTATTTCCTATTAATGTTGAATTTTAATGGACTGAGCAGATTCCCAAATTAATTATTTTACTGTTATTAGATCTTCATTTCTTGTATTCTACCCTAAATGCTGTCCGGCGTTCCCATGAACATTAATGGCTCATTAGAAGGCTCAGTTAATCCACAGGGCTAACCATTTGTTCTATCACTAAGGCTAGCTTTCTCCAGACTTAGAAAGAAGTAGAAATCCAATTTTGGTTAATTTCATTGCTTAGGTCATAGCAGCAAATTCAAAGCAGTCTGGAAACAGCTTTTACAAAATTATCTTTTATTAAAATGAACTATATGTTTTCAAGGAAAGCAAAAATGTTCTCACTGAGACAAAAATTTCCTGAATGCCAGAAGATAAAAGGATGCTTATTTTCCTCAGGTAACACTTAATATAATTTAACTTCAAAGTTTATAACACTTTGATGATTCCAAACTTTTCCAGAAGCAAATTATAATAACACCTACATAGTAGACTTTCATCAAGATTACATCTGGGATGCTGTTACCATACTCTCCCATTGCTTATGTGATTTCCTGGTCATACTTTAAGAAGCATCACTCCTTTAAAAAACCAGCAGTTAGGAGTGGTCAAAGTTATATTTAAATCCATTTAACTGTCTGTTCTTTAGCACTTCCATCCCTAAAGTTTGTGTGAGATTCCAAAGTGAAGCACTTCCTCTTTCGATCTCATGACAGAATGCTGGAAGCATCTCTGATATATGTTCTAACGGACATTGTCTGTTGTTGGCTTAGAAAAGGAGCTACAAAGGGCAATTCTAATTTTATAGATGACAATAATTTCGCTTGCTGAGTAAAACACTAAGAGAATAAGGCTTAAGGAAGAGGTAGCCTTTTGAGAACTGACTTTGAAGTCAGTAGATGTGAATTTCAGCCATGGACATTGCAGCTAATTCTAGACACTTAAGATCCCCGAATATCAAGATTTTTCAGAACTACAATCAAGATTAGAAAATCACAGACCACATGGGTGGTAGTGAGGATTAAATTAGGTGACACAGTAAGCATAAAATCATTAAGACAGGTGAGTGAGACCCGCATTGAAATCCCGAGTCTGTTATTTATTAATTATGTCACTTTGCACAGCTCACTTTCTTAATCCCTTAACTACTCTGCAAAATATTAATATTCACTACTAGCTTGCAGAGATGTTTTGATGGCTAAATGAAATAGTATCTTTGAATGTGCTTTGTAGATTGCAAAGAGTTACTCAGAAACATTATCCTTGGAAGTAAAACTATTCTTATAGTAAAAATATTAGCTATGAGAACTGGTAAAGCCACACAAATTCTCTGAGCTCCAATGTGTTCATTGGCAAAACTGGAATAAGAACTCTGACATCAGATTTCCTAAGGATTAATGAAATAATTTTTAAGAGTATCCAAATCTAATAGTCTATTTTTGTTAGTCTTCACATTCTTATTCCTCTTAAGTATTTCTTTCAAGTAAGAAAAATGACAAACTCAACTTTTGTCAAGCCTAGAGTAAGGCTTTCAAGGGGGAAAAAAAATTCTACTTCAGACTTAAAAAATGATGAATGCCAAAATGTCAGCTAAGACAGAAAGGAAAAGATCTATTATTAGGCCCTATTTCCTGAAGACAACAGTCCAATGTGCTGTTGTCAACACTAAAGGTCAGTACAAACCTGGGCGTCATTTAAAAGGTTATTGGAAACAAATCAGAAAACATGATTTCTCCTTGGTTTTACACAGACACATCAGGGGATGACGGTAAAGGAAAATGTATAATTACTGTGACAAAAATCCACAGCATTTGCTTTTACTTATCTACCCTTTAAAAATGATTTCTTCCCTTATTAAACCACCCTTCTACTTGCTTTCAAGTAAAATGAGGAGGAATGAACATTTACAAAGGAAATTAAACCCTCTTGATCTAGCAGGGTCAGTGGTCAGATGGTATAAGTGGGGAATTAGCCTGCAATCGTTGGTATAATGATATCATTTTGTAATGAAAATCTGCCCTAGTTGAATCTACTCAATATACTTAAAACTCCTTTAGAAATCAAGAAGCACCTACTATCTCTTAGATAACGATATGTTAAAGCGTATCTATTATTGCATTTATAAATGCTAATTTAGAAGAATAAAAAATGACCCCCATTGATTTCAGAGAATATACCATTAAAATATCTTTTATTTTTACTCTACTCCATCCAGATTTTCCAACTACTATTTTTCTGAAAGTGAATGCTTTTGTCTCGCTCCCATGTGAAAAAAACAAAAAGGAAGAACCTTGTCAATGTCAGTTGTTCTCAACCCTGTACCAACTTTGCAGCAGATAGAAATCAATTTTGTAGCATTTTAAGTAAGAACACTACCAAAATTTTACTAGTCTTTAGTTTAAAAACATGAGTCTTCGTGTTGAAAAAATAATAAATAAAATCATATAGAAATATTCACTCCACTCTCTAAGCTTATCTGTGGCACTAGCCTCCCTCTTCACAAACTTAACTAAATTTATTTCACTTATGTCTTTACAGAAATTATAGAACAGTATTTTCATGTGGTATCTATATCTACCTATTTAGAGATTTTTGTTAACATAAGTAAGAAGGAGTCCCTGAATGGTGCAAATGGTGAAAGCTCTCTATTGCTAACAAAAATTACAGGTTCAAGTCCATCCAGAGATACGCTGGAAGAAAAGCCCAGTAATCTATTTCCAAAAAAATTAGCTACTGAAAACCTATGTAGCACAATTGTATTCTGACACACTTGGGCTCACCATGAGTTAGAATCAACTCAACGGCATTTTTTTAAAACATAAAATACTACATATATTTTCCTTTACTACCCTATATCTAGGAAATCACTCACAACCAGGTTCTTTTAAGGCCTAAAGAGTCATCCAAGAACCACCTAAAGAAGGCGGCCTTATGTCTGGCTTCCGAGACTACCCATTAATCAAACAATGAGAGGTAAACTAAACAGGAAGAAGCCAACTGTCTCTGACAGGTCATAGCTAGTCATTCTATTTTACAGAGGGAATATACAGCACTGTTAATCTTCCATGCCTTGTAGGTAACAGTTGTTGAATTTTCTTCTAGTAGATGTTTTGTTAATACAGTGATGCAGTAAGTAGCCTTTATATATAACGCTGTAGTACCACTAAAGCACACATTCTGGAAATGGGGAAGGCTATATGCCTCTTCATTTGTGCACATAGCTTTGTCAGATGCTGTTAGTTAATACTCCCATCATCCCTGTGTTCATGGATGTGATGGTTAATCAACATGGCTGGGCTATGGTGCCCATTGCTTGGTCAAATACTAGTTTACATGTTGCTATGAATGAATATTATAGATGTGATTAACATCTACAAGCAGTTGATTTAAAGTAAAGAAGATTGCCCTTGATAACATAGGTGGCCTCATCCAATCAGGTAAAGGGCTTACGAGTGAAAAACAGAAGTTTCTAGAAAAACAAAGAATTCTGTCTCAGGACAATAACATAGAAATTCTGTCTGAATTTCCAGCATGTCAACCAGCTCTACAGAGTTTGAATTCAAGACGGTAATAGCAACTATGTCTAAGATTCTAACCTACTAGCCTGTCCTGCACATTCCAGACTTGCCAGCCTCCTATAATTTTTATGAACTCATTACTTGAAATCAGTCTCTTGCTCTCTTTTTATGTGTGTGTGTATGTGTGTGTGTGGTATATACATGTATATATATATGTGTGTGTGTATGTATACATATGTATATATATGTTTCCAACCCACAAAGACAAAGATCAGGTTCTCAAAGATACTGTTGATAAAAGGCAATAATAAAGAAAATTTAAAAAAAAAGGAAAACATTAAGCGCTTGGCTTATGTTACAACCAACTTAAGAGACTGTAGTTATCAGAAAAGGAGCAAGTCATAAGTAGGAGACTAATAGTATCTACCTGTGGTGCAATGGTTCAGAGCTCAGCTACTATCCAAAGACCAGCAGCTGGAATTTATTAGCCACTCCTTAGAAACCCTGTGAGGAAGTTATGCTGTATCCTACAGGGTCATGATGAGTTGGAATTATCTCAACAGAAATAGGGTTATTATTATTATTATTATTTACACTTTAATTATTCCTTAATTGTGCTCTTAAGGAATCTGTGTATCAATCAAGAGGCAGTCATTCGAACAGAACACTGCATGGTCAGGAAAGGCATGTGTCAAGGTTGTATCCTTTCACCATACCTTTCAATAGATATGCTGAGCAAATAACTCAAGAAGCTGGTTTATACAAATAAGAACAAGGCATCAGGATTGGCAGATGACTCATTAACAACCTATGTTATGTAGATGACACCACCTTACTTGTTGGTAGTGAAGAAGATTTGAAACACATACTGATGAAGATCAAGGACCACAGCCTTAAGTATGATTACATCTCAACATCAAGAAAACAAAAATCCTCACAACATGACCAGGAAGCAACATCATCATAAATGGAGAAAGGATTGAAGTTGTCAAGGATTTCATTTCACTTAGGTCCACAATCAATGCTCACGGAAGCAGCAGCTAAGAAATCAAAAGATGCATTGCATTGGGAGAATCTGCTGGAAAGGATCTCTTTAAAGTATTGAAAATGAAAGATGTCACCTTGGAGACTAAAGTGCTCCTGACCCAAGCCATGGTATTTTCAATTGCATTATATGAGTGCAGAAGCTGGATAATGAACAAAGAAGACCGAAGACGAACTGATGCCTTTGAACTGTGGTGCTGCAGAAGATTATTAACTATACCATGGACTGCCAAAAGAACAAACAGATCTGTTCCGAAGGAAGTACAATCAGAGTGCTCCTGGGAAGCAAAGATGGCAAGACTGCATCTTACATACTTTGGACATGTTGTCAAGAAGTCTCAGTCCCTGGAGAAGGACATCATGCCTGGTAGAATGAGGGTCAGGGAAAAAGTGGAAGACCCTCTATGAGATGGACTGACACAGTGTCTGCATAACAAGCAAACACTTGATTGTGGACATGGTACAAGACTGGGCAGTGTTTTGTTCTGTTGTGTATAGGGTTGCTACGAGTTGGAATCCACTTGACAGCAACTAAGAACAACAACAACATACTATTTTTAAGGCTTTCTAACATAACTATATTGATTTAAGCATATTTAGTAATGACAATACTAGATTGACTGCACAAACATTACACACAGAAACTCATTGCTGGAATTTGTGGTGTAGTGCATGTGAGTTGGGATCTAAAAAGGAATACCTCATTCATTTCTGAGGTGAGATACACAGCCATATTCGGGAATCATGGTCCTCCATCGCATCAGACTCCCCTCTACATTTAGACTCAGTGAACATCAGCAGGATGACGTGCGGTATTCCCTTCTTACCTCAAATGTTCAGTTACACAGATTATATAGATTACACCTGAAAGTTCACATTAACATCAACCATTGTGTCTTTACTAGTTCCATTTCAATTCCTTTAGCATTCATCTTAATTTTTAAGACAGATTACATTTTCCAAAGATGGCTACAACATAATCTCCCACCTCACTTACTCTTCTGCATTGGGAAATTTCCACTGACCTATGAGAAAGTGAAGTCTAATTTTTTTCTTCTCTTAAATCTGGGCTGGTCTCAGTGACTCACTTGCAATCAATATAATGTGATAAAAATGATGATGCACAAAATCTGAGGCTAGCACATGTTATCAGTAGGGAGCAGTCCCTGGAGAAGGACATCATGCTTGGTAAAGCAGAGCATAAGCGAAAAAGAGGAGACTCTCAGTGAGATGGATTGACACACTGGCTGCCACAATGCCTCAAGCATAACAATGATTATGAGGATGGTGCAGGACTGGGCAGTGTTTTGTTGTGTTGTGTGTCAGGCCACTATGAATTGGAACAGAATCGATGACACTCCACAACAATCACATTTTTTTTTTTTACTGTGATTGTGTGAAAGTGTACCATCCAGTTTAAATTTGCATGCCCGCCTATCTGCAGCTAATTCTGCTCTCCTTGCCCAATGAAGCACAGTCCTCCTTTCTGCTCTATACATGTCATATCCTCTTAACAATTTCCTGTCCCCCCCTCCACCCACTCTACTCCCCTCCAATAAGAGGCCAGTAGGATGACATCTATAGATGCCATGAAGTGCACACACGATACAGTCACTCTGTGTCCCCGAATCCAATCCATTCCTGTCTGAAGAGTTGACCTCAGTAAAAATTTATGATTAGGGACAGCATCAATCTAAGGGCCATGTTCCCAGGGGAACTCTCAGGCCTTCATAACATCACTTGTAGTTTCTTAGTGGAGCTCCCAGGGTACACCCTTTTTTTTTCCCATGTTGCCACTGGGACTCAGCATTGTGAGCCCTATCACGGCTGTCATTTGTGATGACTGGGCACCAACTGGTTCTTCTGGTCATATGTTGATATAGTCACCCATTGACGTGGGTCTTTCTGTCTTCTAGGTTCTCATTCCTCCATGTCATTTTTGTCCTTGGTGATCTTCTGTTCCAGCTGAACTGGGACCATTTGGTGTACCTCAGATGGCAGCTTACTAGCTTTCAAGACCCCAGATGCCACTCACCAATATGAGGTGTAGAAGACTCTCTTAGCAATATACTAGCTATGCCAATTAGCTAAGACGTCCACTAAGAGCATGGTTTCCAGACCCCGCCCTTGCTACTCTGTCCCTGCAATATTGGGTTAAGATTGGAAGAGTTTTCAGGTTATGTTGAAGTCCAGTTAAACTGATCTTGTTTCTAATGTGTGCTGCCACTGATTTCACCCAACTAAATTTCTATCAACTATTTAATCTATAACCGAATGTCTTCCTCTCTCCATTCCCTCCCTTGCAGCCATCAAAGAGTCTTTTCTTCTGTACATGAGTCTGTTTTTAAGTCCTTGTAGTAGGGGTCTCATACAATATTTGTCTTTGTGCTGCTAACTAATTTCACTCAACATGATGTTTTCCAATTGAAACCAGGTTACAAGATGCTTCCTAAAATCAGCATTGTTCTTTATCATTGCATAGTATTCCATTGAGTATCTATACCATATTTTTTTTTATCCATTCATCTGTTGTTGGGCATCTGGTTTGATTTCATCTCTTTGCTATTGTGGACTGCACTGCAACAAACATTCATGTGCATGTATCTGTTAGTGTTACTGCCCTTGCTTCTGTAGGATATATTCCAAGCAGTGGGATTACTGGGTCAAATGGTATATCTATTTCCAGCTTTTTGAGGAAGTGCCAGCTTGCTTTCCAAAGAGATTGTACCATTTTGCAATCCTACCAGCAGTGTAGGAGAGTTCCAATTTCTCCACAGCCTCTCAACAATTTTTTTTTTAGTTTAAAAATAACTACATTTCATGATACTTATCGCTTTATGAATGTTTTCTTATGGCACAGCTACCTCTTTAAACAACAGTAAATTAACAGATTTATTCACACTGAGGCTTTAAATATTAACTCATTAATATATGCAGTTTGTTCCAGGCCTCAATTTTCTCTTAATGGGTACAGATCAATAAATATCCTAAAGATTGGAAATTTCAGATATCATGTGAACATACTAGATAGACAGCTTTTTATGCTATCCATACATATTTGAGTTATGCTCCTGTTTCTAAACCTACTGATAGTTTCTCTTGGCAAAACTCCTCAGAAGAAGTTTTTAAAATATGAATCATATACTTTGTTTTCAAAGTTGTTTTCTGAAATGATAAATTTCTAACTATTTCTACGTATATAATCATTTAAAGAATAAGATACCTCATATAGTAATTTTTATTTTTTGTGAAACAAAGGCATCTTTTATAGCTGCTGAAAATCAACCATGACTCCATCACGTCAGCAGCCAACTGAAAAGTTCCTGCAGGTGATGACAGCCAATGCAGACGGCAGCATCTCCCCGACGATTTTCTGCTCTGTGGCAGACTAACAGAAATTAAATGAGTTAAAAGCAACATATATTTTGAGACCATGGAAAAGTGGTTGATGAGGCCTAAAGGACAGGAAAATAAGTAGCTTTAGATATTCTTCATAATATTGAACATTCACACAACTTGGAAGAAGAGTGTAAAGTCAATTTTATTATAATTTTATGTTCAGTAAGCTAAATCAGGGTTGAAACAGCTGGATTGTTAACACAGGTCAAGGAATAATTAACGGCGTTTGTCTGTTTCAGAAAGCCTGAATGAATTCTGAGGATGCTGAAGGCTAAGAAAGAAACAAAGATTTCTTCACTGATGTAATAGGTTCTGACAAAAACATGAGAACAGAGAGCAAAGGATTATTACACTAAGATGCACTTATGAAAAAATAATGAATGGAGAACTGACATTATACTTGCAAAATTCAAATAAATGCCACAACTCTGTAATAAATGAATTATGGTGGTTGAAAAAGTCCGTGTTGGGTGTTCCTACTTGTAGTAAGCAGTCAGGGAAAGCAATGGGAGCAATTCAATTCAACCATCATTTTCTGGAATTGCTCTCCTAGATGATGGCACATGTACATTTTATATTGACACAGGCCTTTGTGGGAAGAGTGCAATTGTAAGTTTGGATTTTAAAGAAATGTGATCTTGTCTTACTGAGACAGCTATTAAAAACACGGGCAAGCTTAGTAAATGGAATGAGATATGTTATTATGATTTGTGTATTTAAAACTTTATCTGGATTCTTTTGGCATCATTATTACGCATGTAATAAATGAAGGGTATCTCTGTGCAACCAACATCTCTGGCTGGATCAATTCTCAAAGAGACAAAAAATAAAAAGTGAATGCATCCAAGGTACAGTACTAGACATTATTCAAAGTGTTTTTTCCATCATTCACAGGTTTTACTTCAAATGCAATAACCCATAGGCACTTTATAAAGTAGACAGAAGAAATATTTGGCTAAGCATTGTTTGCATTAAACCCATAGGACTGGAGAAGTGGCTGCAAGTGCTTATATCCAGTGCTAATATGCAGTATTCTCTCTATTACTTAGTAACTTTGTTTTTGATACAAGCACTCACGTGCTGAGGTAGGGGATGCTTTCTGGCCACTGTGTAGTGATATATGGTGATTCGTTACACTAAAAACTTGAACAATAGTCAAACCACACCTCACTAAAACTCTCAGGAACACCATCAAGGAAGCCAAGTGATTTTCTCAGGTTGTCAGGTTTTAAGCAACTATGGGTCACAGGATACCACTTTCACTCTTCAGTCTGCAACATTTTACTTCAACTATCTGCTTTCTCAAAGAGCTCTGGAACTTTATCAACTTTCACTTTATAGACTAAAGTCGTATAATTATAAGAAGATGGATAAGTTGCACTGAAAAAACAAAACACACAAACAGGTCAATGTCATTTATCTTTCCATATAGATTCTGCATTGCAGCAAGGATTCTGAAGGGATTCAGTCTCAGGTACCTAGTGATGCTGTAACAGAATTACTGTATGTGGATAACATTAAAAAAGAGAAATTTATTTTCTCACAGAAAAGCAGCCTGGAAGTCCAGATTCAGTGTACTGGTCCCAAATTTGCCTTTCTCTGTCTTGAGCACTAGAGGAAGGTCCTTGTCTGTTTTCAGCTTCCCTAACTCAGGGTGGCAGCTCTCTTCTCCGATCTCAGCCTGCTTGCTTGCTGAATCTACTCTTGTATATCTCAGAAGAGATTGCTGCAAGGCACATGCTGTACTAACCCCGACTCAGTAACATCGGGGGAAAAAAAATTCCCAGTGGGAGTGTAACCACAAGCACAGGGCTTAGAATTTACAAAGCATATTTGAGGGATGCAATCCAATCTATAAGAGACGCCCTCAGATTTGTATAGCAAAATTTAACCAGCAAGACACAGCCAGAGAGGCATAATATCCTACTGATAGATAAAATGATGGGTTTAAATGACGAACAATCACTCTGGAGTCAATCCATCAAAAATAAAATTTAAATGAAAAGATGACTGGGTGTCAGATCTGTTGTGATGAGTGACTTAAAGACATAATATATTTCTACTGTAAATGTGTATTTATTCAAAGTGTTTATTGAGGACCTATTAACTACTAGCTCTAGGCAGTGGAGATACATCAGTGAACAAAACAAATAAAAATCCTCCAAATCGTTGTTGTCCTTAGCAATGTTGTTAGGAAAAGTGGTTTACCAAACTTTATAGATACTACATTTTAATAAATGCTAAATGAAGACTGAATGGCCATAGGCTTCCACCCCCCACACACCAGAAATGTAGGTTGAGCTATAAATTTGATCTGTTCTTTTCTAATTTGAGACAAATAAATTATTTAGTAATTTGACAACAGAATAAGCATTTTAGTATTAAGTATCTTTGAGTGTAGCTCAGGTAATTAATCATTTTTCATCCTTAGTCAAAATACAACCATGCATTCTTAAAGAGAAACTCTAACTTTGCCCTTAAAGTTCCATGTTTGATGTTTTTATCAGAACATTTAAAAACAGCCCACTTCCTTCTGTGAATGTAGTCCCTCAGACCCCTTTAATTATGGGAACAGCACTGACTCAAGTATTTCTAACTTAAGATGGTACTCACATTCCAATATAATTCCATTAAGAATGTTTTTAGGAAAATAATAGAGTAAATGACAGAAATGAACTATCCATTACAGTACAATTTATCATAGAGTGTTGCATACCATTATCTCAAAAACATGCAGTATAGTAATCACTTGGAGTAGTGATAACACATAATTGTATGCTAGTCATAAATTATAGGTGAATGGCAGTTTCAGCTAATGAGTGCCAAATAGCAGTGCAGGCACTGTAGTGATTAGAGAAGATGTGGCATTGAATGCATTTATTACTAGTATATTACAAAGCTTTTCATATTAGAGGTGGCAGCTATATAAACAGACACTTTCTGGGACACCTATGCTTACAATGAAAAATACGTAAGGATCTTTCACTGTTCTCACCTTCTACGTGAGCTATATATCAAAGAGAGAGACAGAAGTTAATGAAAAGCAAAAGCTAAGAACAAAATATACCCTGTCCTTATATGCCCTCTCTTCAATCCAACTTTTGTTGGATGAAGTTCATTTTATATCAGTGTAGGAAGCAGTGTGGTGTACCTAGCATCATTTTTATTTTTTCTCTCCTTTCACATCTTAACTTTCACTTGGACTGTTTGTTTGATGGTGATAATGTTAAAATTATCATTCTCCACTGGCTAGTAGTATCTGTCTTTCTGGAAAAGGTTTGAAAATTCTGCAAAATAGCCACAGTTTTATTCCCAGGCCCATAGATAATACATTTAGCTAGTCGCTAATAATACTTCAGATACTATGGAATTTCCTTAAATTTATTTTGATACAGAGAATTCAATGTTAATTTATGAGGTACAACTGAGTAGAGATGATTTCAGTAATAATATTTCTTACCCAGTTGATTTTTCACTTTAAAATATATTACAAATTTGCAATTATTGTTGTCTTTTGGTTGGAAATTGCAAAAGTAATGAACACATTTTTAAGTAGTAAAGAGAATAACAATATTTTTTCCCAAAGTCTCATTTGAAGATTTATTACAAGATTCAGGTGCAGAGGTAAGTAAACTGTTGAGTACATACTGAAAAATTTAGGAATGTGCCAGGTTTTATTAATACCAACAGTGGAAAATAACCCATTTCCAGCTACCCTGACACACAATGATCCTATAGATTGGTGCAGAACTGTCACATAGGGTTTCCAAGGCTGTACACATTTACAGAAGCAGGCTGCCGTATCTTTCTCCCATGAAGCAGCTTTTAGGTTGGAACCACCAACTTTCAACAATCTTTTTGTTCGATTTTGGTTAGCAGCTCAACACTTAACTACTCTTCCACTAGGGCACCTTTTTATAGATATATAAATCATGTAAGTTCTTTTCAAATAGTAATAGATGAGAAGGAAATGCACATAGGTAACATTTTTAACTATTTCAATTTGCCTGCCTTTGCAGTCCTGTATTTCCCATAAACTGCCTTTCTGTTAGATTGTTCTGAGTAGCCTGGGTTAGTATTTGGACAAAAATACATAGGTAGGTGCCAAAGTAAAAATAAATGTTTCAGGTAGAGCTTTTTTTTTCCAGAAGTTCTTTAAGAGTACTTTTCAAGAAATCACCTCTTGGCACAAAAACTATCATGTTTCTAAGGCTTCTTTCCAAAGTACTACTTGAATCCTTATTTCTAATTAAAGGAAACTTAAGTGTATTCCCTTTTGGCTAATTCAATATTTCCTTAATCAGAAATTCATACAAATGCTAAAATATTTTGATCTTTTAAAATACTTTCATTTCTAGAAAAAATATTTTAACTACACAAAAATGTTTCCTTTGTGAATTTATCTGTGTAGTACTTTTGTACTTCAAGCCTCAAACTACAATACTGAAGGATTCTATGGCCACAATATTGAATGACTGCAGGAAGCATCAAGAAAAGATGGAGAGACTCTGTAGCAAAAAAGAAGTGGTCAACGTTCAACCATTTCAAGAAGTAACATATGATCAAGTGCTGTTGGTACTAAAGAAAGAAGTCCTAGGTCCACTGAAGGCATTAGAGAAAAACAAGGCCGTGGGCATTGATGCAATACCAACTGAGACCTTTCAACAAATGGCTGCAAGGAATGGATGCTCTCAGTAAATTATGACAGGAAATTCAGAATACAGCTACCTGGACAACCAACTGGAAGAGATCCACATATGTGCCCATTCCAAAAGAAAGTCATCCAACAGAACGTGGAAATTATTGAACAATATCATTAATATCACATGCAAGTTAAATTTTGCTGAAGGTCATTCAAAACCAACTGCCTCAATGCATTAATAGGGAACTGCCAGAAATTCAAAACTGACTAAAAAGAGGAAGTAGAATGAGGAATGTCATTGCTGTTGTCAGATGGATCCTGGCTGAAAGTAGAAAATAACAAATAGATGTCCACTTGTTTTTTATTGACTATGTACATGCACTCCCATGTGTGGATCTTAACAGAATTTTGCATAACATTGTGAAGAATGGGAATTCCAGAACAGTTATTACATTTTTACTTAAATAGCACATGCCTTCTATGTTTGATTGCCTACCATGCCCTCTGCTCTGCAAGGTAGTTTTGTAAGCACTGCTATCCCTTTTTTTTAACATGTTGTAAAAAAAAATGAGCATAGCATGTTTACAAAACACTTCTCAAGGAAAGCATGAAGTGAAAAAAAACACAAAAGGTGTGCACTGTCTGCATAAAATATAAAAATCGGGCTCATGCTGCACCTGCACCTACACTGAGAGGCAGTCTTTCAAACAGAATAAGGGCATATACTATGGTTTAAAATCAGGAAAGCTGTGAATCAAGGTTGTAGCATTTCATCATATTCATTCAATCTGTAGACCAAACAAGTAACCTAAGAAGCTGGAATGACAAAGCCGTAACTATAGGAAGAAGAATGTTCATCAGGACTAGAGGAAAACTCATTACCAACCAGTCATATGCAACTGACACAACTCTGCCTGTTGGAAGTGAAAAGGACTAGAAGCACTTACTATGAAGATCAAAGACCACAGCCTTCAGTACGGATTACACTTCAACACAAAGAAAACAAAAATCCTACCAATGGGGTCATAAACATGAAAAATGGGGAAAATATTGCAAAGCTGTCAAGGATTTCATTTTACTTGGATCCATGATAAATGCCTATGGAACCAGCCTTCAAGAAATCAAATGCATTATTGCATTGAGAAAACTAGCTGCAAAAGACCTCATTAAAATATTAAATACTGAAGATTTTACTTTGAGGACCAAAAGTTTGCCTGATCAAAACCCAGACCAAACCCGTTGCTATGCAATTGTGGATTCTGATTCATAGTGATATATAGCCATGGGACTTTCAACTGTCACATATGTACGAGATAATTAAACAATGAATAAGGAAAACTACAGAAGAAATGATGTATTTGAATTACAGCAGTGGTGAAGAACAATGGATATACCATGGACTGGCAGAAGACCAAATAAATCCATCTTGAAAGAATAGCCACCATGCTCAAGGAATTGAGGACAGTGAGACACGTGTATTTTGGACATACTATATCTATCTGGAAGGATCAGTCCCTGGAGATGGAAATTGTGCTTGGTAAAACACTGGGCCAGGGAAAAAGAAGAAGACTCTCAATGAAACGGATTGACATGTAGCTGCCTCAATGGACTAAAACATAGCAACCATTGTGAATATGGTGCAGGGCCAGGCGGTGTTTCACTCTGTTGTACACAGGATTGCTCTGAGTTGGAACTAACTCAACAGTATCTAACAAAAGTTATCTCTGTAGTATTAACTTCTTTTTTTTCTGTGCCCTTTTTGTATTAATGCAATGTGTCTTATCTATGACATACTTCTTGAAGACAGCGACCTTATCTCATCTATTTTGAATCTTCACAGTATTTTCGATAGGTTTTCCATAAATATTTATGAAACAAATAATACAAATTTGACACCTGGCAAATACAGATTTGGCAAAATCTAGTATTTCGAGAGGTAGAAATCTGTATTATGTCTGCATTTCCCAATTGATTTTGATTGATGTTTTTAAATTTCTAAATATCTAATCAACAAACACTGCTAATTTTCTCTTTTCAAAAGTAAGTGGAGGAGATGCAAATATTTATGTCATATCAGTAGCATATAATCAATATTATGTACATATTAAGCTGTTTTGCATGACACAATAAAAATTCACAAATTAGTAGAAAATGTCTTAAGCACTATAATATTGCTATAAATACATTTTACCAACCACTTTTTGTGTTCTACATGTGGTATCAAGAACTTTGTATTTTCTCCTTTAATGTTCATTGCAGTTCTATGATGCAGGAAATATCATTTGAATTTCATGGATGAGAAAACCAATGTTCAAAGAACTTGAAATGATTTACCTATTCCCACCACACTACTCAGTAATGATGTTGCAATTTAAACTCAGATATGCCTGTCTCTGAACTTGAAGTTCTCAGCGCTTTCACTTTACTCTCCTCTGAGGTTCCACTTGTAAAATCTCATTGCACTTAAAACGAAATATTTTTAAAAAACAAAAACAAAACCTAGTCTCTAAATATAATATACTCATGTCCTAATTCTTAGAATCTGGAAAAGTTATGTTATCAGGAAAAAATTGTCTTTTGGGATATAATTAAGGCTCTTGGTATGAAAAGATACTCCTGGGTTATCCAGATGGGCCCTAAACTCAATGACAAGTGTCTTTATAGGAGACACATAGGAGATAATTCACAGAGGAAGAGGAGGTAGTGTGAATATAGAGGCAGAGACTGGAGTGATCTAGTCACAGACTAGAAAACATCCTGGGTGGCTATAAGGGGATGAGGCAAGGAACCAAATCTCTGGGAAAGTGTCACCCTACTGATGCTTGGGTTTAGGATCTCTGGCCACCAGAACTGTGTGGAAATAATTTTCTGCAGTTTCAAGCCACCAAGTTTACAGTAATTTGTTACAGCAGTTCTAAGGAAGAAATACATTTAAAAAATAATAAAATGTAAAGCATTGGGGATTTCTTATCTTTCTTGCAGAACAGAAAGAACAAAAGATCCTGCTTAAAACATTCATCTTTCAGAAATGTTTGAAAACTGCTTAAATAAAAAAAGGTGAATGACTGATCATCTTCTTTCCTCAACTTAGCAAAATGTGTATCACAGCATAAGGAAAACACGTCAAATTTGTGTTGAAATGCAAATGAAACCACTTTCACCTCTATGTGCAATGATATATGCAGAATATAAGAACCAGGCACTAAAAATTAAGAAGATGCCCTGAAGGAGTTGCCCAGCTCTGTCAGCATTGGTGCCTTGCACCCTTGCACCCAGCTCCCGGTGCCTGGAAGATGCTTTCTTTCTTTTTTTTTCTTATTGTCTTTTTCTTCTTTTTTTTATTTTTTTTAAGGTTTTTGGTGCAACTCTTCAGAACTCATTCTCATTTTCATGCCATATTTCTGCCTGATTCATTCATTGTGCAAAAGAAATTTTACCAGAGAAATTCATCTTTTTCACGGAAGGCAGTTAGAAAGTGGATTCTTGAGCTAAACCATCACCTCCACTCAAGGGGGGCTCTTTATCTTCTCACCGCAGATACGCTCAGTACTCCACTCCACTGAATAAGGCTCATGAACACGAACTGCACTACTTTAGGGTATTCACGATTGATTCTGACTTGCTGATTTCTTTATAAAATTGCTTACTGACACTACCATTTAGCTCGAGTTGTCCTCTCCTAAAACAACTTCAGCCAAATTAGATTAGCTCCTGATGAAGAACACATGAGCTATGACAACTAAGTTCACGAATTCATCCTAGAAAAAGTGCTACATAGCTAATTGCTTGGTATCACTACAGTCACCTTCTAAGTACTCCCCTCGGGAAGCTACGCACCAATGCCAGGGCCTAGTCCACCCTTCAAAGCAATTTTGGAACTCTTTCTGGAATGGCCAACAGAGCTGTCATCGTATTACGTTTGATGTCCTGAAATGTCATCAAAATGTCTTCCTTTCAATATTGCCTTTCAGTATTGTCATTAGGGGCCAGATCAGGTAAGCAGGGTACGTGTTTCAATACAGCTATTTGTTTACTGGCTAAAAACTCCCTCACAGACAACTAAATAATTAAGTGTGTAAACTTGCCACTGTGCCAAAGTTGCACAGTTCCAAAAGTCGCACAAAGTTCCAAAATTGCTCTGAAGGGTGGACTATGCACTGGCATTGGTGCGTAGCTTCCCGAGGGGAGTACTTAGAAGGTGACTGTAGTGATTTTCAGCAACGAGGTATGCAGCACTTATAACAAGTAAGCTCAAGTTCTTAATCATCAGACCTAGTGTATACTTACGCAAATAAATAAAATGATCACATTTCTACTTTTTATGGATATAAGATTTTTACATAGTTTCTAAACTTCATTATTAAATGTAGATTTCTTTTTCTTTTAGTAGATCCTTAAGTTAAACTATTTTTAAATCATTCAAATTGAACTGTTCCACAAATTGATGATTATTAGCTTTGAAGCTAGAACTAATGAGATAATTCCTAAGATTAATGATGAGTCATAGTTAAAGTTAACAATGAGTCACATTTTTTTCAAGTAAATTATTTATTTTTAGTAATACAGCATTGTCTAAATAAAACACCCTGTTAATTTTCACTATAGCAAACAAGCAAGAATGTAAGTGTCTACTTGTTACTGATGTCTGAAATGTCTTAAGCCATGTTTTCAAGCAAAAAGTTTTGTAACATCCTGGTGAAGATTTTGTTAATATAAACTAAATTTTTAAAAAAACTTCATTCATTTACTTGGGTTCTTTGTGTTTGTAACTAGAAAAGATCACATGATACCATTAATTCCTCAGGAAGGAAAACAAGAGTAAGATAAATCACTTAATCTCACTCCCTCTCCTTTCCCTTTCCTAACTACCTCCCTGTGGCCTTCTCTCTCAGTCTCTGTGATTTGGGCATTTGATCATCCTCTCAGAAAGATGTGCTTTAGTCTCTGTTCTAATTGCTTTTCCAGAGGCTTGGTTCTTCTTTCTCCCCATTTCTGATTCTACTGCTGTTCCAGTCCCTCTATCTGTATGTCTGGTGTCCAAAGTCTTTCCTGACCCTCTTTACCCTCTCATCTTTGCTTTTGGGTAAATGTTGACTACAGCGTTGATTGTTTAAAGGAGCACATTCCACATTTTTTTTCCCCAGCTTGTAGTCTCTCTTTTTACTCTTTTGGTAAAATCTTTCGATGAGCGTAAATATTTAATTTTTACGAAGTCTCAGTTATCTAGTTTATCTTCTGCTGTTCGTGCATTATTAGTTATGTTTGATGGTGCATCAGAGTCAACACGTTAGGAACACTAGTTTTGTTCCTATGTTATCTTGGACACTGTTTATGGAAACAGAACAGTTTTTACATAGAATCATGGAAAAACAAAAACTAGAATGAATTAATCTCTAAAAGTCTGTATGCTGCCCCACTGCTTCTGCTTCACTTACACACATCATAAGGAAACACTGGTGACACAGTAGTTAAATGCTACAACTGCTAACCGAAACGTCAGCAGTTCAAATCCACCAGGTGCTCTTTGGAAACTCAGCAGGGCAGTTCTACTCTGACCTCTAGGATCGTTATGAGTTTGCATCGACTAAAAGGCACTGTTTTCTTTTTTTCAAAAAAATAACACACATCATTACCTTCTTGAAACAGTTAAAAGTTTTCATCCAAATTTATACCCCTGAAGCAATCTGGAGTCCATCAGCTCATCTAATACGTACAACAACTGAGAGATAAAAGAGTAATGAGGCAGGTAACGCTGACAGTAATCTGAAATTTCAGAGCCATTGTTTATTTCATATTTACTGGAAGATTTCCTGTGAATATGCAAACTCAGAATACATTAAATCCAGCCATAGGGTTTCCATTTCATTTCTTTTTAACACTTGATAAGTGAATCTTATTGAGGGAGACTGGCTGGTGGCTATAAAAATTGCTAGAATTTTTTGAGTGATTTCAACTGTAGCCAGTGGTCTGTATTTCAATATTTGTGAGTTGCCATGTTTTTTAAATGTTGCTTTAAAAACAAAATGACTTCTGAGATTGTAAGTAAAAGAAAAATAATTTTATTGTGATACTTGTTGGTTGCAATTTGGTTTGTTATACACCAGGGACTTTTGAATAGAAATCTTTCTTTTACAAACACTGTAATCTTACTGCCTGTAAAAGCATTATGTCTATATCTCTCGTCTATTGGTAGATGAATTTTTTTAAAGCAAATTTAATCTGGCACTGTATGTTAAGATTATATTATCACTATATAGCAACATACCAAAAGATGTTTTATATACTATGTACTGAAGGATACTGAGGAAAAACAGAAAGCTCTTGTTTGCTCCTAAAGTACAAAGACTTTAAAATATTGAAGACAGTATTTGTTATTATTGGTATAAATTCACAACCCTTAAGGGTATCTAGGTAGCTTCAAAATGGTCAAAGATGGCATCACACCACTGGTTTTCCAGATAAGCACTTCAAAGATCACAAGAACTGAATCTACACAATCTTCATAACTTCTGCTTAAAGTATAAAATTTATTCTTTTCCAACAATAACAACAACAATGCAGACAACAGGTTTGGTTTGTTATGCACTAAATGTGTATGAATGCATGTAGGATTGCATACTTTTAATGTCTTGTCATTATTAAAAATATTGCAAGGTGAATATTGTCATTTACCAAAAAAAAAAGAAAAAAAAATTGGCTGCAATACTAGGGAAAATAATTACAAGGTAGAAGTCAAAAAAAAAAAAAAAAAAAAAAGAAAGAAAGAAAGAAAAAAAGAAAATACCTCCAAGAACAGAACAAAGGGAAATGCAAAGAAGTTACAGGAAGAAACTAGCTGAAGCCTGAAAAGGTATACTGAAATATTTAATTTCACTGTCTATGGGACTAAATGGTTTTCCAAGTGGTATCTCCTTGGTTGCTGCTGCTGCTGCTGTTTCAGGTAAGATGGGACAGATTTGCAGAATGAGTTAGCAATCACACAATTAAGTAAACTATGTTCCTTACTGGTGATGACCATCTGTCAAGTTGCTGAAATGAACATTTTCTAAACCGTCTTTAAGGGAGGAAAGATCATATTTCCCTAGAACATTTTATATAAGTTCTACTATTTAAAAGGAGTTTCAGGCGGTACAAAAGGCTAAGCATTCAAATACTAGCTGAAAAGGTTGGCACTTTGAACCTTCCTAGAAACGCTTTTAAGAAATAGGCCTGGCAATCAGCTTCTGAAAGGTCACAGCCTTGAAAGCTACATTTTGAACACAAAGGTCACCATGAGTAGGAATCAACTTGGCAGTAACTAACAACAACCACCATTTAGGAAAATACGAGCTTTCTGTTTCAGTAATCAAGAGTTTCTCATAACAGCAGGAGAGACACAGGTTGTACTAAATCCCATCAGCTAAGCGCTGACTGAAATACATGCAATTCAGCAACAACCATCACTTAGTTTAAATACGGACAGTGCACTGGCCTCTTTGACTAAATAAGAGTTAAATTAAAAAACAATAATAAAAAATGAAGATGAGACATATGTGGAGCAGAGAGGAATAGTGTGCTGTCACCAGGCAGGGAGAACAGTGGAAGTTACACATAGGTGGGCATGTAAATTTATATGGGAATGTACATTTTCACTCAGTCATAATAAAAAAAAATTTTAAAAAATGTAGACTGCTTTGTTGATATTTAAAATACCCTTTTTGGCAACATGATTCTAAAATTTATCCATCCATTTCTTATTTTCAATTTATGAAGTTCAAATAATATCTTCACGTCCTCTACCCCAAACTTTGCAATTTACTGTGAAGAGCACTGAGGATAAAATTACATTATATGTGCTACAACTGTTACCTGACAACTATCCAGCACAACTCACCAAGCTATTTTCATGACTTTGAAAACTCCATCTGCAAATATACCAGACTAAGAATCAAATCATATGATCAATGTAAAAGCATTGTGAAAATTTTAAATATTAATTTTAAATTTAAAATTTTAAATTACAGATAGAATGCACTTATATCTTCAGTTATTCCCCAAATGGCACTGTCATTACAGAAGGAAAAAAAAAAAAACAAGCCACAAGGACAATAAAGATAAAAATGGACACTACGGACATGGCAATAAATGGAAAAAATCTTATGGAAAGATGAAAAGTTGATGGGTGACTGGTTACTCAGTAATGTAAGAAAAGCTGAAAACTAAGTTCCTTCTTTTCAACTGTGGTCGCAAAGAAGCAAGTCATTCTGAGCCACAAAGTTTTAAAAGGGCTGGATAATCAAAGACATCAGCTAACTTGGAAAGTTATAAGTAAGGGGTAGAAATGCAGAATGAATGGTGATTTTAAATTTTGTGTAATTCAGACCCTTGCCCTACTCATGCAGCTTGGAAAGTAACACCAGGGACTCCAAATTCAGGTACATTGTATCCAGCAATGAAGAAGGTAAGATATCATAGTGAAAATAAAAACAAGAAGTTGACCTTTAACAGGGAACTATAGCTCCTTTCCCTGTGCACCTACCAAAAAGCTGGCAGACAGACACTTAGTCCACCCTGGACAGGTCATGCTATAGCTAGGAACTGTCAAGTTGATTCTGAATCACAACAAACCAATGTACAACTGAACAAAACCCTGCCGAGTCCTATGCCATTCTCATATCCTCTGTGTTTGAGAGCCCATTGTTGCAGCCACTGTGTCAATCCATAGCACAGTTTTTTTTCTTTGAAGAAAACTTTGGGTCAAGTTTATGGAAGTTCAAAAGAGACGGCTGGATTATATACACCTCCACTATCTGTATGTCACTGAAGTCTCAACAGGGTTCAGTGGAGCTTACAGCTTGGACAGACTAGCAAGAAAGGTCTAGAGATCTCCTTCTGAAAATTAGCCAGTGGAAACCCTATGGAGCAGAATGTTCATCTGCAACCAATCACGTGGATGGCATAGGGTTTGGCGTGATTTGTTCCATTGTCCATGGGAACCACATGAAGAGGGCGATGACCTGATGGCAGCTAATGGCAACATCAATCCTACAGCTGACACCAGCTCCTGCGTACATCTCTACCAGACAGCTTCCTAGCGATTTCTCCTTACAGAAAGTATCAACAAGTATTTGACAAAAACAGACAAGCCTAACAAAAGAAAAGGATACCAAGTAAACAAAAGTAAAGCAAGAAACAGAAGAATATTTAGGAAAGAAAAAAGAAACAAACAACAAACATCATAAATTGTTTCAGGTGAAAGAATACTGCTACGATCAATAAAAAGAGAAAAGAGTACCTAGATAAAAACAATGTAAGTGCTTACAAAACCTACATGGAATGTTTGAAACACTAAGTTGAAAAATTTTTCAGACAACTTAAATGTAAATACATAGAAAAATAGACAACTAAGCAACAGGGATAAAAGGTACTTATTAAAGATTTTTTTTAAGCTGTAAAATAAAGTAAAATCATTAAAAGTCTGTATTCCAGATGTAAAAATCTACTTGTAATACTGTAGCAAAAATAATTAATTTAATCTCAAACCTTGATACAATTTTAAAAAGGGGTGATATCATGAATTGAATTGCGTCCTCCCAAAAAAGTGGCCAGTAAATTGGCTGGTCCATAATTCCCAGTGTGGTGTGATTGCCTTCCATTTTGTGGTTTCCCTATGCTGTAAATCCTAATCTCTGCCTGTGGATTCTGTTAAAGAGAATAGAGTGGGACCTTCCTAAAGTCACCTCCCTGCTGCAGTGTAAAGGGAATTTCCCTGGAATGTGCTTTGTGCCACTCTTAGCCCATTTATCCTGCAAGAGATAAAAGGAAAGAGAAGCAAGCAGAGAGGGGGAACCTCTTACCATCAAGAAGGCAGCAGCGAGAGCAGGGCATGTCCTTCTGACCTGAGGTTTCTGTGCCAAGATGCTCTCAGACCAAAGAAAGACTGATGCAACATTAGGACCTTTCTTCAGAACTGACAGAGAATTTGTTCCCCTGGAGCCAGCACCCTGAATTCGGACTGCCAGTCTACTGGATTGCATAAGAATAAACTTTTCTTTGCTGAAGCCATCCATTTGTGGTATTTCTTTTAAAGCAGTACCAGAAGAATAAGATAGGCGAGGAAGAAAAAGTGGGAGGATACAGAGCACATGATGAGATGAGGGAGTGAGGAGGAGGAATAACAGATAAAATCTCCATATTTGTAACTCGTGAGAAATTGGAAAAAAAAAAAAATCTCTAAATAATAGAGTATGCATATTATGTAGAAAGATGGAGACACAAGCTGGAAGAAACAACCACAAGAGTTAAAACTTTGCCTCTGAGTAGTGAGACATAGCAGTAGAATATGCTGTATTAATCTTTGACTTTTATACCATGTAAATTCATTATTTTGATAAAGTCAGTCTAAAATACAACAAAGAAAAACTGAAACAAAAAACACTACTAGTTGCCAACAGATTACACCACACCACACTTTCATTTATGTACAGCATTGCAGTCCACTCAACAGAGGTTATTGTGAATTTTCTATGTGAAAAGATTTATTCAAGGCCAAGTACCATTCTAAATATCCAAATATTATTCTAAATTACCTCATATACATGCTCAAGTAGGATAGAGAAAAAAGAAAGCAAAATAAGATTTGTTGCATTTGAACTCACAGACAATAATGAATATACCTTGGACTGCCAAAAGAACAAAAATAACAGAAAAAATACAGTAAGAATATTTCTAAGAAGTAAGAATAATGAGGCTGACATTCACTTACTTTGGACAAATCATTGCACATAACCAAATGCTAGAAAAGGACATTATGTTTCATAGAGGACCAACAAAAATGAAGGAAATCCTCAGTAGAAAGGATTGATAAAATGGCCACAACAGTGTCTCAAACATACCAATGATCATAAAGATGAGGCAGGACAAGGCTGTATTTCATTCTATTAGAGGTAAGTTGCCATGAATCACAGACAATAAACAATAATATTCCAAAAGATGGTATACCTACATTATTTCACTCAGTTCTTTTAACAATTAATTGTCGTTACTGACATTCTTATGAATAAGAATGCCTTCAGTGGCACATACCACAAGACAAATCAGGACTATAAATATCCATCTGCTCTAAAAGCCTCTATATCATAACTCTCACTCACTTTAAACCTTTTAGTTCTTTCTCTGTACCTATGAAACAAAGATTGACTCCCTTAGCATACTGCATATCGGCTAACCCTCTAGTTTTTTGTTTGATACTTCCTGCTTGATATATTTAGTTCTGAGAATTCAAAACAAACAAAAAAAACCTTCCACATGAACTACATGCGTCTTATCTTGAAGCTCATGTATTCACATGTCATTCCTGCTCGCCAAAATCTACTTCCCATTTTTATTTGGTTTTATCTTCCTCACTTTTATAACCCATCTTACCTATGTATCATCCTTTTCAATAAGCCATCTCAAACTCTGAGACTGAGTTACATGAAGGTGTGACAATTAAGTTTGTGAACTCATCCTAGATAAAGTACTATATACTTCACTGCTGGATATGAGCATGGCACCTTCAAAGTGCTACCCATTGGGAAGCTATGCACCAATGTCAGTGCCTAGTCCACCCTTCAGAGTAATTTTGGAACTCTTTTTCCGGAATGCACAAATGTACATCAGAGCTGTCATTGTGTTATCCCTTATATCTTGAATTTCATGAAAAGTTCGTCCTTTCAACATTTCCTTTATCTTCAGATAAAAAAAAGTGATTGGGGGGCAGATGAGGTGAGTAAGAAGGGTGTTTCAATACCATTATTTTTTTACTGTCTAGAAACTCCCTCATAGAGAATGCCATGTGAGCTGGTACACTGTCATGAAGCAAGAGCCACGAGTTGTTGGTGAAACATTGAGGTTGTTTTTGCCTGACTTTTTCAAGAAGCTTTTTCAGTACTTCCAAATAGTAAACTTGGTAAATTGTTTGCTCAGTTGGTACAAATTCACAATGAACACTCCCTCTGATATCAAAAAAGGTCAGCAACATCGTTTTGACTCTTGACTTGGAATTTTTTGGTCGTGGAGAATTGGGTGACTTCCATTATGTACTTTGAAGTTTTGTTTCAAGGTTGTATTGGTACACCCATGTTTCTCATCACCAGTGATAATACAGCACGAGACATCACCTTGCCTCTCCAAAAGGTCTTGGCAAACTTTGGCTCTCCTTTGCCTATGTTCATTGGTGAGCTCCTTTGGGACCATTGCACACACCATTCTCATGCCAAGATTTTCATTTAAGATTTTCCTGTTTCTCTATTGATGTTTACTTGATCTGCTATGCTTCTCACAATCAGCTGATGATCTTGATGTACAATTTGACAATTCTTTGCAATGTTTTTGGCAGTTCTGCTTGTTATTGGCTGCCCTGACCTCACTTCATCAGTGATACTTTCTCTCCCCTCAGAAAAATGTTCAATCCATTTTTACACTGCGATTTTCTTCACTGCAGTATCTTCATAAACTTGGACTAACATTTCCCTGATTTCCAGTCTTACCAAATTTAACAAGAAATTTAATGTTAGTTCATTCCTCTAATTCAAGCTCTAACATTCTCATGATGGCACAAAAAAACACACAACAACAACAATGAACACCACTCAATAAGACACAGCCACATGTCAACACAAACACAGGTTATACTAAGGTTATGAAACCTTACCAAACTGTACAGTGCTGCCAACATAAGTGAACAGTGGCAAGTTCACAAACTTGTCAGTGCTCATGTGTCCCTCTTTTATGTCTCTATAACAAGAGTTTTCTCATCAACCTCATCACTTATACCTCAAATGCCTAATTTATTATACCTGTGAGAGACCTTGTCAGAGTCATCAAGAGCAACTGAGAATAAAACAAGAGATATCCCTTCCTTAAAGAAATTACAATCTGGATATAAAAGAAAACTACAAAATAGTACCACAGGAAATCAAAAGAGAACCACATAAATGGAAAAACATACCATGTTCATGGATAGGTAGACTCAATATTGTGAAAGTAACAGTTTTACTCAAAGCAGTTTAACAGTACAAAGCAATCCTGATCCAAATACAAACAACTCTTTTTAAAGAAATGGAAAAAAGAATCATTAACTTTAAATAGAAAGAGAAAAAGCCCTGGATAAGTAAGATAATAATGAAGAAGAAGAAAGTAGGAGGACTCATACTACCTGATCTGAGAACATGCTGCTGTACAGCTATGATACTCAGAACAGCCTGGTACTGGTACAACAACAGCCACATTAACTAAGAGAACAGAATTGAGAACCCACATGGAAATACATCCACCTTTGGTCACCTGATCTTCAACACGGGCCCAAAGTCCATGAAATGAAGGAAAGATAATTCTTTGAATAAATGATGCTGGCAAAACTGGCTGTCCTTCTGCAAAAAGAAAAGAAACAAGACTCGTAGCTCACACCACACACAAAAACTAATTTTCAGTGGATCAAAGGCATAAATAGAAAGCCAGAAAGTATAAAGTTCATAGAAGAAACAGAATAAGATCAATGCTAAAGGTCATAAAACAAAACATTAGCAGGTCAGGAACTATAACCAACAACATATAAACTCCAGAAGATGACATAGATAACCAGCATCTTTTAAAAGTTAAACACTGATGCTCATCAAAAACCTTCACCAGGGAGGGCTGAGTGAAGATGGTGGACTAAACACACGTCTCTCTAAATCCCTCTGGAAACCAAGACCTGAACTGATAATTATATGGAGGCTTCTGGACATCTAGTAAGCCCTAGGACATGGCATATGGCTGTTAATTTGGACTTCATACCACTGAATGGAAAACCTCCTCTCTTTTGCCATCCCTGCTCTTGGTGATGCTAGTTTGCAGGGACCTAAGGTAACTCACCATTTTAAATTTTTTTTCTCTGTTGTATCCAGTGGGCAGAGTTGAGAGTTGACTAGCAGCTAATCTTAGACTCACAGCTGGTGGGATTGGTGGGAAAAATTGTCACATTTTGAGAGCCCAGCTTTGGACTTTGTGCATCTCAACACCTTTGGGCTCTCTGCCTCTGCCATTGAGTAGCCTGTACTGAGGCACTCCGGGAGCTTGTGCAGGATGCCATCTTGTTGTACTATGAGGCATATATAACCATATGGAGGCCTCAGCAGAACATCATTCCTAGGCTGGAAGGCAGCACCTGCCCAGAGGAGAGCTTTTCCAACAGAAAAGCACGATTTTACTCAGTGTCACCTATGGCTCGGGCCAGCAGCAGAGGCCAGCAGGGAAGTAGTCTTTCTGTATTTTGAACTAGTTTATAACATATGGGGTTCAATATAGAGGTGCTTATTTTCCCAGCTGGGAAGGGGGATCTGTACACTTGAAAACCTGACTTACTTTGGAAGTTCTCAGAGACCTTTTACTTTTCATTTTAAGACAACCTATACAAACAACTGCAGTCTATCCTCACAGAATCTCTCCCAGCTTAACTGACTCACATGAAGCCCCAAAAGCAACAAACTCTGGATAAAACAATAACAAAGAAACCACATAAAGTTTTAGAAGGCCCCCAGAAGAAGCAACCAATGAAGATCCCAGATGAAGAAACCTTTCTGAAACTATTGAAAGGTGAATACAAAAGGATTATATAGAGAGCCCTCCTAGATCTCATACAAAATGCAGTAGAGCAAAATGAAAAACTAAGCAAGCTGTTCAATCTCATGGAACACAAGCACTCTGAAATCCAACAGATTAAGAACAAAATCAAAGACACAGTAACTTCAATTCAATGCCAAGAAAACAGAATGGAACCAATGGAAATTAGACTTTCTGACTTGGAAGACAGAGCTACTGACTCCAGCATCTATGAGCAAACATCAGAAAAAAGAAACAAGAGAAAAGAAGTATAAAGAAACATGTGGGACTCTATTAAGGGGAACAATCGATGATTAATTGGAGTTCCTGAAGAGGACAAGACACCTAAGAACACAAAGAATATTATTGCTGAGCAGCTGACAGAAAACTTCTGAGAAAATATGAAAGAAGAGAATATAGACATCCAAGATGCATATTGAATGTCATTCAATATGGATCTCAAAATAAAGACTCCAAGACATATTGTAACCAAGCTTAACAAAATGAAACATAAACAAAAACTCTTAAAGACAACAAGACTCAAAGCAAAGCTAACATTCAGAGGGAAACCCTGTAGGCTTTCCTCAGATTTCTCAGAAGAAACAATGCTGGCATGGAGAGACTGGTATGACACATTCAAAGCCTTGAAGAGAACTTCCAACCAAGAATTATACATCCTGCCAAACCATCTTTCCAATACGAAAATGAAATGAAGACATCGGAAGATAAACAGAGACTCAGAGATTTTGTAAAAAAAACAAACTAAGGCTACAAGAAATACTGAATCTCTTGGCTTAGAAGAACAAAACCACTAACTTAATATTTTAGAAGCAAATTCAGGAAACATCATCCAGAAATCTACTCAGTTGGAGAAGGCTCCAAACTCAATTAAACCTATAATTGTGAAAGACATGATCCAGTGATCATATCGTGAAAGCTACAATGGCATCATATTAAAAAGAGGGATGTACTACAATCATTACAGTCCTTCCAGGTGGAAAAGTTAATAAGACTGGTAGTAATTAAAATTGGGCTTATACATAGTTTATTAAAGGGGATCACAGGAGCAGCTGTAAAGCACAATAATGATGCAACACATGAAACCAAGAAACAGGAGTCTCAACAAGTAATACATGGGTCTCAACAACCACAAAACCAACCCTGAAAAGTGGTGAAAAACTAACTCACAAAGAAGAAAGTCCCAGAACAGATTAATAAGAACATAGAAAATATCAACACAAAAATAAACATATCACAGTCACAGCACTAAACACATACCTATCAATAATTACATTTAATGTGAATGGAATGAATGCTCCAATAAAGACACATTGAGAGACATCCTGGATCAAAAGACATGATCCATCCATACGTTTCCTACAAGAAACTCACCTCAGACCTAAAGACATGGACAAACCGAAAATTAAAGGATTGAAGAATATGCATCAAGCTAACAATACACAAAGAACAGCAGGTGTGGCAATTGTAATCTGACATAAAATAGATTTTAATATAAAATCCACCATCGTGGACAATGATGGACACTGTCTATTACTGAAAGATTCAATAACAATATTAAATATTTAAGCACCTAATATAGCAACTAAATACATCAAAGAAACAATGATAACACTCAAAAATGAGATAGATCACTCCACAATAACAGTGGGAGACTTCAACACTCCACTCTCAATACTGGACAAATCATCCAGTAAAAAGCTCAGTAAAGACACAGAAGGCCTTATTGCCACAATTAACCAACTAGACCTCATCGACACATACTGAACCTTCCATCCATCAGTGGACAACTACACCTTCTTCTCCAGTGCACATGGAACATTCTCCCAAACAGAACATGTGTTAAGACATAAAGTGATTCTCAACAAAATCCATACCATTGAATTAACGCAAAGCATCTTCTTAGATCATAAAGCCATAAAAGTCAAAATCAATAACAGAAGAAGCACAGATAGAAAGTGGAACTCATGGAAACTGAACAACATCTTCCTCAAAAAACATGGGTTACAGAAGAAATCAAGGATGAAGTAAAGAAATTTATGGATTTCAGTGAGAACGAAAACACTTCCTACTAGAACCTATGGGATACAGCCAAAGCAGTTCTCACAGGTCAGTTTATCTCCATAAATGTACATATCTGGAAGGAAGAAAGAAAACAAACCAAAGAGCACACCCCACAGAGTGAACAAGTAGAGAGAGAATAACACAGGAACCCCTCAGGGACCAAAAGAAAAGCACTCATACAGATTAGAGCAGACCTAAATGACTTAGAGAATAGAAGAACAATTGAAAAGACAAAAAGCTGGGTTTTTTTTGAAAAGATCAACAGAATTGACAAGCCATTGGCTAAACTTACTAAACAAAAACAGGAAACAAATAACCCAAATAAGTAATGAGAGGAGAGTTGTCATAACAGATCCAACAGAAGTAAAAAATACCATAACAGAATACTATGAAAGTCTGTACTCTAACAAATTTGAAAACCTAGAGGAAATGGACAAATTCCTTGATTGATATCACCTACCAAAATTATCATAAGAACAACTTAATAAACCTATCAAAAAGGAAAAGATTGAAAAAAAGATCATGAAAAACTACCAACCAAAAAAAGCCCGGGCCCAGATGCCTTCACCACAGAATTCTATCAAGCTTTTAGAGAAGAGTTATCTCCAATACTACTGAGACTATTTCACAGTACAGAAAGGAATGGAATACTCCCAAATTCATTCTATGAGGTCAGCATAACCCTGATACCAAAATCAGGGAAAGACCCAACCAAAAGGAACTACAGACCAATATTACTCATGAATCTAGATGCAAAAATCTTCAACAAAATTCTTGCCAATAGAATGCAACAATATATGAAAAAAATAATCCATAATGACCAAGTTGGATTCATACCAGGGATACAGGGCTGGTTCAACATCAGAAAAACAATTAATGTGATCAATATATAAATAACACAAAAGACAAGAATCACCTGATTTTGTCTGTTGAAGCAGAAAAGGTGCTTGATAAAGTCCAACAACCATTCATGCTAAAAACTCTTAGCAAAATAGGAATAGACAGCAAATTCCTCAATGAAATAAGAGCCAGTTACACAAAGCCAACTGCTTAGGTCATCCTGCATGGAGAGAGACTGAAACAGTTTCCCTTGAGAACGGGAACTAGACAAGGATGCCCACTCTCACCTCTCCTATTCAACATCGTTCTAGAAGTTCTAGCCAGAGCAATTAGACAAGACCAAGAAATAAAGAGCATCTGCACTGACAAAGAAGAAGTAAAAATCTCCCTATTTGCAGATGCTATCATTGCATATGTGGAGAATCATAAAGAATCCATGAGTAAACTACTCAAACAGATGGAAGAGTTCATCAAAGTCTCAGGATACAAGATAAACATAAGTAAATCAGTAGGATTCCTTGATGCCAACAATGAGATTGTTAATGAAGAAATCACCAAATCAATACCATTTACTGTAGCCCTTAAGAAGATAAAGTACCTAGGAATAAACTTAACCAAAGAAACAACAGACTTTTACAAAGAGAACTACAAGCTGCTACTACAAGAAACTAAGAGAAACTTAGATAAATGGAGAAACCTACCCCACTCATGGATAGGAAGACTTAACATTGTGAAAATGTCTATTTTACCCAAAGCAATCTACTTATATAATGCAATCCCAATACAAATTCAAGTGACAGTTTTTAATGAGATGCAGAAACAAGTCACTAACTTTGTTTGGAAAGGGAAGAAGCCCAGGACAAGTAAAGGACTACTGAAGAAGAACACACTGGGAGGCCTCTCACTACCCAACTTTAGGACCTATTACACTGCCACAGTACTCAAAATAGTCAGGTACTGGTACTAAAAGAGACTGACCAATGGAATAGAATTGAGACCCCAGAGATGACACCATCTTCCGATGAACAGCTTATACTCAACAAAGACCCTAAGATATTGAGCTAGGGTAAAAACAATGTCTTCAACAAATGGTGCTGGCAAAATTGGATATCTATCTGCAAAAAACTGTAACAAGATCTGTATCATACACCTTATACAGAAACCAACTCAAATAGGATAAAAGACCTAAATATCAAATCTAAAATGATAAAGCTTATCCAAGAAAATGCAGGAACACCAAAGAAAGGTTTAATACACAACTTAGATAGACTTCAGAGTCTGTCAAACAAACCACAAACAACAGAAGAGAAAATAGACAAATGGGAGCTATTAAGAATCAAACACTTTTGCTCATCCAAACTGTTTATTAATGGAATTAAAAGACCACCTATAAAATGGGAAAAAATATTTTGCAATTATATGTCAGATCAATGGCTGATCTCCATAATCTATAAGGTACTACAAAATACCAACAAGAATCCAATTAAGCGATGGCCAAAGGAGATGGACAGACACTCCTCTAAAGAGGTGATCCAGGCAGCCAAAAAACACATACAGACATGCTCACAATCTTATTAAACAAAAAAAAAAAAAAAAAGAAAAGAAAATTGAAATCAAAACTACAATAAGATACCATCTTACCCCAACAAGGTTGGCCATCATCCAATGAGATCAAATGCTGGAGAGGCTGTGGAGAAACTGGAACTCTCCTACACTGCTGGTGGGATTGCAAAATGGTGCAACGTCTTTGGGAAGCAATCTGGTGCTTCCTTTAAAAGCTGAATATACATATACCATTGGACCCAGTAATTTCACTGCTTTAAATATATCCTACAGAATCCAGGTCATTCACACCAACTGATACATGCACATGGATGTTTATTGCAGCACAGTCCACAATGGCAAAAGGATAGAATAAACCCAGATGCGCAACAACAGAGGAATGGATAGATAAACTATGGTATATACACTCAATGGAACACTATGTGGTGATAAAGAACAATGATAATTTTAGGAAACATTTTATAATCTGCTTTCAGATGGAATACATTATGTTGACTGAAAGTAGTCAGTGATAAAAGGACAAATATTGTGATAAGAACTTAAAAGCAGACACATGCATAGAAGAAAAGACTCTGATGGCTAAAGTCGTGGGGAGGGAGGGAGGGTGAGAGGGGGAAGGTTTAGCTTAGATAGTTTATAGAAATTTGGTTGGGTGAAATGTGGGATAGCACACATTAGAAAGAAGATCAATGTTAACTGGACTTCAACATAACATGATTACTCCTCCCATCTTAACCCAATATTGAAAGGACAGAGTACCTAGGGCAGGGGCCGTGGATCATGCTCTCAGGGAAAGTTGAGGCCAAATTGGCACAACTAGTATTTTGCTAAGACAGTCTTCTGCACCCTACAATGGTGAGTGGTGTCTGGGGTCTTAAAGGCTACCAAGCTGCCATCTGAGGGTACAGCAAATGGTCCCAACCAACAGGAATGGATTATCACCAAGGACCAAAATGACAGGGGGGAAAGAGAATTCAGAAGACAGAGATACCCTTGTGACCCAAAGAACTGGATGGTTCCTGGCCACCACCAGTGATAGCTGTGATAGAGCTCACAAAGTTGAGTTTCACGGGCAACACAAGAATAAAAAGGCATACACTTTGAGATCTCAAATGAAAGACCACAGTTCATAGTTCAGGGGCCTCGGATTTCTCCTGGGAGCATGGTCCCTGGCCCTGATGCTGCCCCTGTGTATAAATCATAATGGAGGTCAACTCTTTGGACAGGAATGGATTGGACTTGGTGACACAAGGTGACCACATCATATGTGCACTTTATGGTTTTATGCATCCATAGGATGTCATCCTGCTGACGTCTTACTGGAGGCAGGGAGTGGGTGGAGAGGAGACAGGAGATTGTTGGGAGGATTAAGACACATATGGAGCAGAGAGGAAAAGTATGCTATCTCTGGGTAGGGAGAGCAGTCAGAGCTGCATATAGGTGAGCATGCAAATTTACATGGGAATGTACATTTTCACTGCACCATAATTAAAAAAAAAAAAAAAAAACCTTCACCCAAATCGTAAAAAGACAACGTACAAGCTGGAGGCAAATTTTTGGCTATTACTAATCAGACAAATCTTAAAAATCTACAGGAAAATCCAACCCTCTACAACAAAAAGCCACATAATCCAATTTAAAAAAAAATGGCAAAAGCAATGAACACTTCACTAAAGAGCACACTTGAGCAGCCAGCAGACACAAGAGGAAATTTTCATGATCACTAGTCACTACAGATATGCAAATCAAAACCACAGTGAGATACCATCTCACCATATTATTATTGGCATGAATGAAAAACAAATAGGATATAACAAGTGTTGGAGAGGATTCTGAGGAGATCAAAACTCTTATGAACATACTGGTAGGCAAAAGATACAACCATTTTGGAAAATGATATGATACTTTCTTAGAAAGCTAGAAACAGAAATATCACATGATGCAGCAATCTCACTTCTAGGGATCTATGCCAGAGACACAGAGTTGTCACATGAATAGACATATGCACACCCACGTTCAGTGCAGGTTTTTTCCAATCGTGAAAATACAGAAGTAGCCTAGTTAGCCATCAATAGATTAATAGAAAAACAAACTATGCTACAAACACGTAGTGGAGTACTACGCAACAATAAAGAATGATGATGACGCCGCTGAAGGACAAATATAGTATGAGATCACTACTGTAAGAACTCATGAAATAGTTTACACATAAAAGTAACAATCTTAGATAGTTATCAGGGAGGGAAAAGGGAAGGTTGGGAAAAAAACTAAGAAGTGTAAGTGGTAAAACCAGAATTTTAATACAAGCAGTCTTCTCTAGGACCTGAGCTGTCAACATCCCCAACACAGTGAATTAACCTCTGCGAGCTTCAGATTCCTCTTCTACACTGTAGTGAGGACAACAGCTTCTACTTCACTGGGGCAAACTTATACTAATAAATACAAAGTAGCCTACATTACAGGCAAGTGGTAACTATGGTGAAGGGCAAAACAGTATGCAGTATTGGGGAAGCCAGAACAACTTGTACAAGGCAAAGTCATGGAGCTCCACAGATAGATCCAAACTCATTGAGAGACCAAATTGCTGAACTGAGGGCTGTGGGAATCATGGCCTCAGGGAACATCTGCCTCGATGGCATGACATAGTTCATAAAGCAAATACTCTACATCCTATATTAGTCAGTAGTGTCAGGGGTCTTTTTTTTTAATTATTATTCTGATTGAGTGACAATGTACAGTCCTGTATAAATTTGCATGCTCGCCTATGTGCATCCCCCATTAGTCTCCCTGCCTGGTGACAGCACACTCCTCCTCTCTGTTCTATACATGTCATATCCTCCTAACAATCTCCTATCCTGTCCTCTCCACCCTCTCTCCTGCCTCAGCAGGACAACATCCTATACATGCACAGAACCATAAAGTGCACACATGATATGGTCACTGTGTGTCGCCAAGTAGGGCAGGGATCTTAAAAGCGTGAGTGGCCACTAAGAAATTCCACTGGTCTCGCCCCTTTAGGAGTAAAAAGGAATGAAGAAAGCTAAAGATACATGGAAAAAATTAGTCCAATGGACTCATAGACCACATCTGTGAAGGTCTCCACCTGACTGAGTCCAGCACAACTAGATGGTCTGGCTATCACCACTGGCTGCTCTAACAGGAATCACAATACAGGACCCTGAGCAGAGCTGGAAGAAAATATAGAAGAAAACTCTAGGTCACTGAAAAGACCAAATGGTCTGACAACACTGGAGACTTTGACGTGACAAAGACTGAAGAAATTCAGAGATTACAGCCCCAAAACATCCTTTTAGGTCAGTAGTGAAGTCACTCCTGATTGTACCCTTTAGCCAAAGGTTAGACAGATCCATAAAACAAAACGAGACTAAAGGGCCACAACAGGCCAGGGGGAAGACAGACAAACCAACAACAAAGAACCTAACGCCAAAAAGGGGGGGTGCTGACATATCTTTGGGGTGTTCACCAACGTCATAAAGCAATATCTGTACCAACAATTTATTGAGAAACTAGTTTATTTTGTGAATCTTCATTAACAGTAAAATAAATAACTAAAACTGCAATCTAACCATAAATACATAAAGATGATAGGAAAAGTTAAATTGTAGACAGACATTGATAAGTACTATGAGAACTGGTATAAAAATTCATAAAACAAGGACACTGCAGAGAGTTTGTTACATAGCAAAACATTTGCTTAGGCTCATTGCATAATTAAAGCAGCTGAAATGTGATGAAATGCCCAGTGAGTCTTCAGCAAGGGCAATGAAAAGCAGAAGTCCTCCTCCAAGGAAGATCAGTTCACTTTTACCAGCATGCAGGATAGAAAGTTTGGCCCCAGAACTTGAATAGCATGAACAGGAATAGGTATCTGGAAAAGTATTTTGACTTGTGTACAAGAGAAAAGAAAGGAGTAGGTGACAAAAATAAGAGTTGAGGAGGCTGTTGAAGAGGTGTTTGTAAAAGTACCACAACAGTAGTAGTGAAGAATGAGAAAGGAGAAGGACTGTGAAAGACCTATGGCTAACAGGATCTGAAAGTTTCCCTGGACAGCAGAATGTAGGTGAGCCGGTGACCAGTAGCAGATCCCAGTTGTGAATCTCAAAGTCTGAGGACTACGGCACTGTGACACACATGTCTGATATCCGCAGCCTTCCCAGCAAGAAGATGAGGCCATCTACTGAGATCTGTGTGGCAAGGGAGAGTGGTAATAAAAGTTAGAATCTCCTTTCGTCACAGAGGGAAAAATGAAACCTGCTTTGCAGTTCATTTGTACACTGTGAACTTTTCAAGGATCTGAAATACATAACAAATTTAGAACCATTCAGCTTGCAGCCTGTCTAATAAATCATCGGTGTTACCACTGTATACATTTTGGAGGCATTAATAACCTTTATCATCTTTTTTTTTTTTTTTGCACACAACAAGCAATGTGCCATAAACAAACAAGTAATCTGTGGCATTGTTACTATTTAGTTCTTTCAGTTCACGAAAAGGAGTAGAAATTTCCAGATGTTTCAGTAAGAAAGTGCAATAGTAAATAAAATCCTAATTTTCAAGGAATAAATCTCTCTTAAAGTTCTTCTGCCTTTATACACTAAATCCCAGCTATAAGTATGTGCTTATCATGAACTCTTAAATTTTCAGTATATACTCATGTGCATTTACAAGAGTCCTTTTCTCCTAAATAACTTTCAGAAGATCACAAATGAATCCCTCATTAATTCTAACCATTTTCTGACTCTACGGGGTAAAAATCCTTCACTGTGATTGCTATATGACACACCACAGTAAACACAGCTTCTTCTCGACATAGTCGAGTCAGCCTAGTATCCCGAATTCTTTAATTTCAGTTTAACTTTCTCTTCTCCCAAGAGTCGACATATGTATTGATTTAAAAGATGTCTGTCGGTTGTCTTTTTTGTTGCGTTCTCAGTGTCATAACACTTTCGTTACCATATTTTTTCTCCTTTTTTGCAGGCTGGATGGCATGTGTTTTTAGTATTGGAATGCATGCTTAACGATTCAGTGTGTTTAGATTTTTGGTTGGTAATACTCTGGAGAAATACGATCTGATGATATAAACCACCAACGAGGCGAGTGGCATTGAGGCACCACAGATCTGTGGTAGGACAATATTACAAAAGGGAGCTAGGACAAGAGTTTACTGTGGACACCCTTCTATGAGATCATGTGGGAAAACTCTGGTTTTCCAAATATAACACAGAAAAAACAAAACAAATTCATCAGCCTTCCCTATCACACAGGATAGCCATACTAATGCTTACAAGCCTTGTCTCACGAAAATAAAGAGGGGAAAAAAACCAAAAGTTGACAGAACTAACACATTCAGGAGCCAACCTGTCACTTAATAGAATGCTCAGTCCACATAAAAAGAACACTCTGGTCTGCTGACCTTCACACATTTCAAAGGTGGGCGGGGGCACCCTGACATCTAATTCATTAGAATACAAATAATACCTTATCTCTGAGGCTCAGAGGGAAAAAAAAAGTTCCTGCTATACACTTAGTAAAGAAAGAGACAAAATTAGCATGCATGCATGCACACACACACACACAAACACGAGTGTATATGTATACACATATGCATCATATGTATATTATATATATATATTGTTTCCTGCAAGACAAAAAATCTCACAATGCTTACAACCTTACAGTACATATAGCAGGGGTTCAATAAATGTTGCAGATTAATTTGCAAGAGGCTGCACAGTGTTTGAAGGAATCTGAAACTCTGGATTCAAACAATCCAACAGAGGGACAACAACAAGAGGAAGATCATTTAACTGAAGGGAGTAGACAGTGTTGGCCACGCAGGCTAAGCAAGGAGTATATTAAGAAGCACAAACGAAGCATAGTTCACAAAAATTTACTGCTAAGAGGAGAAATTCTTGAAGGGCTAAGCATACAAAAATCAAGAAAATGGTACATTTCCTTTTATCAGCACATATGGGAGGCTAAGTGGGTTTTACTTCACATACGTGTAATACACTAAGAACATTTCTCCTCCAGGATCCCACTCTGATGTTCACCTGGTCTTGTATGATGGTACCCTTAAGAGTCTTGTACATAAAACAGAGCTCCTGGCCATGCTAGCTGGATTCAATAAGTTTAAAATAATTACAGAGCTTTTCAAACTATGGTTAAGAGTTAAGTCATGTAGAAATCAGCGTGAATCATAATTGTTAGAGCACTTTGCAACTGAAATTATTTTTCCTGTCTATTACAAGCAATATTTGTAAAAGAGAAGCAAAGATAAAAACTCAAAGCTAAACTTCCAATTACTTAAGCTGTTAATCATTATAAAATGTATAAGTTATTATAAAATTATACATTATAAAATGTATAAGCAATTTCACTTATATATGTTGATAAAAATATAAGTAATTTTGCTGAGTTAATAATAGCATAATACATAAAACGAAGTGAAATATACCTCCTGTCACACAACACACTACCTAAAATATAAAATAATACAAAATCCTCCCAAAAGAAAAAAATCAGTCTTTTTTTAATTCAATGGTAAAGACAAAATAAAATTGGCTTTTTCCTGACATAATTAACTCCTTTATATGTAATAAAGGGAGTAGTCCCTATATCTGCAAATCAGAGACTAGTTTACCACTTTCTAAAACCTCTAGTACCCTCCACAGGGGCCTGGGCTTGAGTTATTCTGGCTTTGAGTAAACAGGACAAAATTCTACACACTTCACTCCACTTCAACTATTCTTGCTAAGCCTTTAGACAACTAGGCTTAGTCTTTGCGGACAACTAAAGCCTCAGAGAGAAAACACCCATCAAGAACAAATTGCTGTAAGTTTCACAGATGGAAGTTGGACAAAAGGATGTGTACACGCAGCGGCAGAGAAGATTTTTTCACAGACACGATGCAAACTGATGACACAGGTAAATACAGTTGAGACAGACTGGATTCAAGTCCACTTTTACTATAATTAATTACTTTATCCATCACTTTAAAATCTACTTGATATGCACTTAACATTTTTTACTGAAAACAACTGGCTGTCATTCAAATAATTGTGATTTAATACATTCATGGATTCCCTGGGTCCCAGAATCACAATGCCAGAGAGGTGTCAATGCTTTTATTAATCCATCCAGATGTGTTTCTTTGTAACATGTTATGCCATTCCATGTTATGACATCCGTGTTGTTATTATGTGCCCTTGCGGCAAATCTGACTCACAGCAACACTATGTACAACACAACAAAACACTGCTCAGTCCCAATCTTCCTTTACTAGTTTCTAGTTGTATAAACTTCAACATGACTTCAATCATAACAATTATATTAAAATAACAGCCAACTTTTCTAGAGTACTTATTATGAGCCAAACTCTATTCTCAGACTTTCACATATATTATAATTAAATTAAACTTTGTAACAACTGCTAGGTGAAAGTACTATTATTATCCTCATTTAACAAATGAGGAAATTGAAGTATAGAGAGGTTAATGACCCGAGATGACCCAACTTGTAAGTGGTAAAACCAGAATTTGAACCCAAGCAGTCTGGCTCCAGGACCTGAAATCTTAACCTCTGCATCACAGTGCATTAACCCCTGTGAACTTCAGATTCCTCTTCTACATTGTAAGGACAACAATTTCTCCCTCACGACAGCAAACTCATAATACAAAGCAGCTTACATCACAATATCTTGTGAAGTATAACATATATATTAATATGTTCTGATTATTTAAAAATATAAAGATGTAGTGCACATTCCTTAAACCTTCTTCTTCCTTACATTTTTAGTCATAAAACATTTTCCTGTAACTCTTTATAACGATAGTATGTTCAAAGCACTGTGATAAGTACTCCCATGTAGTTGTCATTAGGTGCTGTCGAGTTTGTTCAGACTCATAGCGACCCTGTGTACAATAGGACAAAACACTGTCCAATCTTGTGCCACGCCCGCAATTGTTTTTATGTTTAAGACTTTCATTGCAGACACTGTGTCAATCCATCTCATCAAACGTCCTTTTTTTCACTGAGCCTCTACTCTACCAAGCACGGTACCCTCCTTCACAGACTGATCCCTTCTAATAACATGTCCAACATATGTAAGACACAGCCCCATCATCTTTGCTTCCAATGACCACTCTAGTTGTTCTACTTCCAGAACAGATCCATTTGTTCTTCTGGTGGTCCACGGTATATTCAGTATTCTCTGTGTAGTAGCTCCATTAGTCTTCATATGGTGCTGGTATATGAGGAAACTGGGATGTAGTAAGGTTAAATAATTTACCCAAGTTATACCATGAATAAATTCCAGGACATGTTTTGAATGCAGAGTCTACACACTCAATCTCTATGTTATATTCTACAGTTTCTAGGGAGAAAGGGAAGAAGTACATTTGTGTTCTAGTTTTTTAAGCAATAGTTTAAAACACATGAATACATGTTAATTTACATACATTTAGCTTTACGGTTTCTAAAAATGGAAACATAGGGCAACACACTATTTTTTTAATCTTTTTTCTTTATTTTTTTAATCTATTACAAATTCTATTTATTTTCTATCAGTGACTCCCCAGCCTATCAAAAAAGTATCTGATAGACTTTTTTACTCATTAACTGGTAGACAACTTGCATTGCTTTTCTGAACTAAAAAGTGTATTATACTTGATGAAACAATTTTCTACAACCACTGAGATTTCTCATGTTTCAGATGTAGACAACTTTGCTCATGAGAAGGAAATCTGGAAAGAGGAGCACTTGAGGTACATTAGCTGAGAAAATACATAAGAAATACTGTAAAAAGGAAAGGCAAATCTCTAATACAAAGGATTTTTCATCTGAGAATACTTACCTAAGTCTATATTTATTTCTTCAACACTTTAATCTAAAAAGACATAGCTAATTAAATTTGATTTCAGTATGTTAGATTCTTATATGTGGCAGAGTAATTGTTTTTATCATTTCATAACATATATCTCAGCTACAAAAACATTTAATCCTCTGGATTCAGGATATTTATCACGAGCTTAAAACTGGGCTCCAGGCCTTTGCCACAGCTGGTCATTAATCTACCTGATATGTTCTGCACAATACTGCATTATAACAATTTAAAAGAAGCATTTGTCTTGGCAGAGTAAATGTTTGAAAGTTTTCTTTCCACTGCTTTGGACTCTACAGCTCAGTAATAGTAAGATTACCTTCTACCATATCTGATGTGATCCTACAAATTGGTCTTCATGCTGTGTTTCTCTCGTATCTTCTTTGACAGTTTTCTCATGATCCTACTTTTCTTTTTCCCTTTCCTTCAAGAAAATATATATATTGAAGGAATATTAAATTCCAGAAAACTAGCAGAAAGGTTCTATGTTGTTGATCAATGGTAATGTGCGAGAAAGAGTCCATCATGTGTGTGTCCAATGGTGGCACTATAATGACTCACATTTTGCTTTGATGCTATAAGCTATACCACTGCTATTTCACATGCAGCCAGGGTTACCCATGCTAGACAGGTTCTCACTGGAGTTTCCAGACTAAGACAGACTCAGAAGTAGTGCCTGGTGCTTTATTTCTAAAAATTAACCAATTAACACTCTCCATCCATAAAATCTACTGCCATCAAGTTGGATCCCACTCTTAGTGACTGTAGAGGTCAGAGTAGAATAGATCATGAAAGAATACTGTCTGATTTAGCACTGGAATGCGAGCTCTCCAGGTAGAAAACTCGAAAAATATACAGTGGTCACAATAACGGATTCAGGTGAGCATACTCAAGATTACTGATATGGTGCAGGACCAAGCAATGTTTTCTTTTGTTGTACGTGGCCTGACCTGTCTCAGTGGCAACTGACAACAATAAAATGAAGAAGATTGGTGCTTCAAGACAACTTCTAAGTACCTAGTCTCTCTGGGCCACTAGTACGAAAAACCTGCCCTAACACTGTGATCCACCATTCGGTGACTTTTTTGGACCATGTTGGGTTTCGGAGTCCACCCTCCTCATTTTCTCTAAAGTGTAGCTTTTTAGTAATTACCTTATCAGAGATCACACTAAGTCTTTGGTCCCTTGACATTTTTCCGGTGCAAGGTCCTCAGTGTAAAAAGAAGCAACAGTTTTGCATCAAGGAGACACAGAAACTGCAGGTCATTATAACGATCTATAAAAGTAAAACCACAAATTCTGACTTGAAAACATTTTGCTGAGTGAAGTAAGTTTATCATAAAAAAACAAATATTGTATTGTCTCCCTTCTTTGAAATATCTAGAACAAACAAATGTGTAAAGAACACAGTTTATTAGTCATTACCTCAGGAAGAAGGAAAAAGCAAAGAAAGAATCATTATTAATAAAGAACTGAGTTCCTGTTTACGGTGATGGAAAATGTGGCGACACAGATCGGTGATGGTTGCTGTCATGGATTGATTCGTGTCCCCTCAAAATTGTGTATAACAATTTGGCTGCTCATGATTCCCAGTGTTTTGAGATAGTCCTCCATTTTATGATTTTTCTGTACTGTAAATCCTAATCTCTGCCTGTGATCAATAGGTTGGATTATGTTAAAGAGGTCTAGGGTGGCATTGTAACACCCTTCCTAAGGTCACGTCCCTGCTCCAATGTAAAGGGAATTTCTCTGGTGTGTGGCTTGCACCACATTTTATCCTACAAGAGACAAAAGAAAAGGAAAGCAAGCCGAGTTACAGACCTCACACCATCAAGAAAACAGGACTGAGAACAGAGTGTGCTCTTCAGATCTGACATTCCTGCACCACGTTGCTCTCAGACCAAAGAAAGATTGATGCAACACGAGGAACTTCCTCCAGAGCGAACAAAGAAGCAGAGCCATCCCCAGAACAGATACCCTGAATTCGGACCTATAGCCTACTGAACTGTCTAAGAATAAACTTTTATTTGCTAAACCATCCACTTGGGGTATTTCTCTTAGAGCAGTATCAGAAGAACAAGACAACTGCACAGCATGATTGAAGGAATTGGTATCACTGAGCTATACAGGTAAAAAACAAAGAAAAACTTAAAAAGTCTGAAAAGTATAAACTCACATTTGTCCATCTTGGTGCTAATATTTTGAGGAATAAACATCTCACTCAGAGGTTCAGGACTCTAAAAGCAGAATTATAAATTTTTGTGAGCAGTAGATTTTTCAGGAAGTGTACATACACTTGTTTGCTGTTTCTGACATCAAGCTGCTTAGGAAGAATCTACCCTACTTTTAAACAGGATGGCCTTATCAGCCACACTAGAATTCCTAAAGAGTTAATGTCTAATTCTCTCCCACACCTGCTTAATCCTGTATGTTCTATAGCCTTCACTTACTGAATCCAGATAAAAGAAACACGATGTAGGAATAGCAAGTAGTGAATGACCTACTCGATGGCTTCAATCAAGGCCTGGTGTCAGGATCATGTCTGGTACACAAAAAAGAGATAAAGAGACAGGCAGGAGAGAGAGTGTGAAGCAACAGCTACCAGGGAGAAATACAAACCACTCGCATGGTAGATATCTATGAAAAGGATAGGTGAAGGGCGAGAGAGTACAGAAATAAGACTAAATGATGTCGACCAAATAGTATACTGCTGAGCAAAGAAAAAAGGGGCAGAAACAGAATGCAGGCCATTGACCCTCTCACTCACGACTGCTAGAACATGAATGTACCCACTGGTCTTCAACGATCCAATTTATTTGACTGTACTGGGATACAGCCTATTGGCAAAGATAGCACAGAAACACATTTTCCACAGCATTTCAGCTACCATTTTTCTGTATGAAAATAAAAACCCCATTTGTGGCCACAAAAGAGAAAATTACATCTATTCTTGTCCTGGGGAACATTTCTAGAACTTTCTGATGAATTGAAGAAATCAGAGTATTTTTATTAAATCTGCTGTATCACAGACATTTATTTCTCTTGTCTCTTCTTTGTTCTCTTTCTACACAATTAACCCACTGGAAGGATGTATAGAAAATGATCAGTTTTGCCACATGTAAACTGAAAGGCAGTGTTTTGTAAAGGGCTGTTTTAAAAAGGCTGTTTGGGGCTAATTTAAAAATTATTTGGAAAGTATTTTCAACTCTACCTCTAATGCGGATGAAGAAGATGCTCTTTCATGCTCATTAAGACCATTCCAGGGCTACAGGTGAACGTGTATACGAGATCTGACAGTGAAGTCCGTGAACGTAATTTTTCTAAGTGCTACGTACCTCATTGCTGAATATCACTGTGGTCACCTTCGAAGGCCTCCTCTTGAGAAGCTATGCACCGACACCAGTGCCTAGGCCACCCTAGGAAGCAATTTTGGAACTCCTTCGGAATGGCCACTAGACAAGGCGGCATGGTGGCAAGTGCATAAACTTAATTGTATCATTGTCTATGAGGGAGTCTTTAGCCAGTGAACAAATAACTGTACTTGAACACCTTACCTACTCACCTGATCCAGCCCCCAACGAATTTTTTTTTTTTTTTAACAGAAGGTAAAGGAAATACTGAAAGGAAGACACTTTGATGACACATTCAGGACATCAATGGTAATACACAACAGCTCTAACGGTCATTCCAGAAAAATAGTTCCAAAGTTACTTTGAAGGGTGGACTAGGCGCTGGCATCGGTGCATAGTTTCCCAAGGAGAGTACTTCCAAGGTTAGTGTAGTGATGATACTCAGCAACAAGGTATGCAGCACTTTTTCTAGGTTGAGTTTGCGAACTTAATTGGCAGTTCTTGTAGAAGGAGCCTCTAAACTGGCTTATGACCACGGTCCTGGTAACCGAACTGGCAGGTCCACAACATCGGCTCCCACAAAGAATAAATGTATCAGTTGCCTTTGGGGTCATTAAACCACCCTAAATGAAGTGCTGTTTGTCTTCCTCCTTCCCCAGCACACACAAAGGAGAGGTATCAGAGACACAAAGTAAGGGAGAAAGAAAAACAAAAGTGTCATGGGAATGACATGAGACACAAGAGAAGAGAAATAAGAAAGGAAATGAAGTCATACATCTTCAAGGGAGAAAAATACAAAACGGCTATAGGTACCAAAAAGAGGAGACACTCAATCGAAGGCATGGGCCATCACAACAAGTTAGATGTATGTCTGTGCTTTGTGCTTTGCAGTGACACAAACACACACAAGGCCTATTACGAATCACCACTGCTGTTGTTAGGTGTCATACTGTTATTCTGACTCCCGGCAAACTTGAGGTACAACAAAACAAAACACTGCCCAATTCTGCACCACCCTCACTGTTGCTGCTGTTTTGAACCCACTGCTGTAGTTTCTGTGTCAGTTCATCTCACTGAGTTTCTCTTTTTCACGAACCGCGTACTTTACCTAGTGTGATGTCCTTCTCCAGGGACAGGTCCTTGTCCAGAGTACATGTGATAAAGTCTCATCATTCTGACTACTTCTTTCAAGACAGATTTGTTTGGAAGTCCATGGCATATTCAGTATTCTTTGCCAACAATATTATTCAAAGTCAGTTCTTCTTGGGTCTTCCTTGTTCACTGTCCAGTTTTCATATGCATATAAGGCAACTGAAAATATTGTGGCTTGGTCAGGTGCATCTTAGTCCTCAAAATTATATTATTGCTTTTTAAGATGTTAAAGAGTTGTTTCAAAGAAGGTTTGCCAAATAAAGTAATATAAATCACTACTACGGTAGAGAAATTACAGAGAATAAAATTTGCCCTAAAGCTGAACGGGGATGGCTCCAGCCTGCATAAGCATTAAGTGTTGAATTGCTAACTAAAATGGAACGTTTTAGTCTACCCAGAGGCACCCGATCTCCTTCTGCAAAACCAGCCATTGAAAATCCTGGGGAGCACAGTGTACTCTGAGTCAAATGTGGCCACTATGAGTCAGATTTGACTCCATGGCAACTTGTTTGGCTCTGTGGTTGTCAGGCCAAACATAGACGGTTTGGAATGGTAAGAAGGTACACACAAACATATCTTACTTTCAGATTACCTGATACTCCCTTGTGTTAAGCCTTTCTTCTTTTCGGAGATCCCCCTTTTTACTGTTTCTGAAGTTTGCAACATTCACCAATTTCCAGGTATTAATTTATTTAGGAGATAAGAAGAGACTATCAGGTTTGGAAATCAGTTATAAGTGGCTGGCGGAGCAGCATAAAACGTTGTAGAAGGAAGGTGATGTCCCTGAAACACATAAGGTCTCTTCTGCTGCAGAATTAGTACTCCACAAGTCTCACAGAAGAGGGATTAAATAGGTGAACTGGGATGAAGTTGAATGAAGTCAAGGAATTGGACTCTATCATGCTGGGTAGAACAAAGGCTTCTGGTGTATCAGGCAAGATTCATGGACATTAACAACAATGACAACAAGAAGTGCAAATGAATGTTCTATGACATTTGGTTTTGTTGTTGTTGTTTGTTTTTAATCCTTAGCATCCAAGTTACTTTTTATCTCTGGGACCGCAATGAAATTCAAGTAGCAGAAAGAACAAAAACTAAATGCCTGAGAGTGGTAACAAAAGAGAAGGACAAGTGGAAAGAAAAGATATGAAATAGTTGACGACCTATTTTGCCCCCTAAACAAATTTATTTAACCTGATCCTGCAAGAGCGTACACAGGTGATCTGGTCTGAAAGCGCACATAAATCCAAACACATGTTTACCAGACTTGCCCCTCCCACAGATGTTCAATGAGAACAAAATGAATTAGTTCAACATTTTTAAAATGCATCTACTAGCTATTTGCTCAGGGAAAGAAGACAAGTGGCTATTTCCAAAGCTGATATACCAGGTCAGAATATTCAATATCCGATAAAAATTAATGAGCCAGTAAGTGATCCAGCTGGAGATCTGATCAATCTAGCAACTGCATTTTGTGTTGCATAAGTAGAACAAATGAATAATGGCATTTTATGGCTTGAGCTTACATAACTGTAAATGTTATTAATGATTTTAATTCACCTTTAAAAATGACCTAAGTCCATTAAAAAAAAAAAATCCTGCCAATGTGCTTGTTATATAAACTTTGGGAAAATAAAGTCTATGGCTGGCCATAAATTACACAGCTAAGTGCATTATTGAAATCTCTACTAATTATTTGTATTAAGGTGTATTGGTCAGTATACCTGTAACAAATTTTACAATCAGTGGCCTTTACACATTTGTATAAAACTATGAAACCTAGTAATATGGACTCACTTTCTACTACAGATTTCTTATTTGTAGCTCTCTCAACTAAAGCTATTCAGCTAGAATTTCTCATTTATATACCACTGTAATCTTTTTTTTCAAAAAAAACACATGATATGTAAATTCTAATGTACTTCTAACAACCCGGGCTGTTTTCTCTGATCCATTTTGATCTCTGATATATATCTTAAAATTAAATAATCTAATCTTGACCATGTATAACAATAATTTATTATTGATATGGAGTCATTCTACTAGTTAATAGTGAAAGTTTTCTTTGTGCACAAGAAACTTTTTAAAATTAACTATTAAAGTGCACTAGGAATTTGTCTTCAGTGTCTGCAATACAACTTCTCTCACAGAATCCGAACGGTTGCAATATAATATTTTCATTTGTTATGTCTATGAAGAGCAAGTCAGCCTTCAAAAGCTGTGGATCTCATGTAGCAGTTGAGTTCCATCTGCCACAGCTACCTGATTCTTGGGAATGTGTCAAGTTCAATGAAACATCAAAATGTGTCATGTTCAGTGAGGCACTTTAATTTTGGTTGCTTCAAGAACATTATTATTTAACACTGGTAATCAAAGCATCACTTTCTTTCCTATATTATTGTATCCACTATTTTTACTCAAAGACTTTTGTAAGTGATAGTTAAACTACCAAGGATTATGTATTTTAATATTCTTTCCATGATCCTATCCTCTCTTCCCAGTTAGCCATAAAGGACATTTTAATATCTGATGTGAATATCAAAAACAGTATGCTAGGAAAATTATGCATCATAGGCATAAAATGCAGGCCAAGAAATGTATTTTTTTATATTTCATTTACATAATTTTGAATAATAGTGTGGATTCTCATCATTTATCACTTGTAAAATGATGATAATTTAGTGAAATTATAAAACATCTGTCTTTTAGAATAGCCCTTGTCTACCAAAGCCACAGATTATACTTAGTAATTTCAAGAAATGTATGCATTCTCTCTGGATACACCTCTAATGTCTCCCGGTTTTCATCAAAGCCCTTACTCCTTGGGCCTCTTTCCTTATGGCTCTGCATTTTCTTTCTGAGAGAACTCAACCCACAGTGGAATTATTTCTCAAATAGTGACTCTCCAAATTATATCTTCAGGCCTCTATATCTAATTATTAACTAGACGAAGCTCATAGACACCTCCAATTCAAAACAGTCAAAATTGGATTCCACTTCCTTCTATCAATCTGCTTCTTTCCCTATGTTTTCTATCTCTGAAAATGATAGCCAACAGAAAATTCAGGTATTGTCCTGGATGCCCTCCTTTTATTTATTCCTAACGTACTTAACCAGTCTATAAACTTAGGAAGACTACTACAAATTCTCTAGCTGACGTGATCAGAAATTCCTGCCTGTGTTACTACAAGGATCTCTGTATGAGTTCCTCACCTCCACTCATCTGTCCTTAAATTTTATCCTCTATACAGTGTTGCTATGAGTCAGAATCTATTCAGTGGCAGTTGATTTTGGTTTATTCTCCTGTAAGAGTTATTTCTCAAGTTGCTAATTTGCTTTCCTTAACATTGTTCAATGATTTACATTTTTAGAATCACACATTAGCATTATCTCACCCAATCTCAGTCCTTGCCCTTTCTTTCTCCCCATTAACAAGCCCTATTCCCTCCTGTCAATAACAGCAACACCCTTTGCTGAAGCCACAGAGAACGCATTTCCTAAACAGGGTCACATTTTATGCCTTTGTACCTTGGCTAACGCTGTTCTTGGAACCTTCTTATTTCTTTTTCATCTGATGATCATTAAGTGGTACACTGAGCTTTTAAAACTCACCTTCAACTCCTCTGGAAAGACTTCCTTACTCTCTGCACTTTCGTAACAATCTAGTTCCACTCTGTGAAAATACATTTATCTACACTCACTGTATATATACTTTTCCACTTAACATACTAGATTTCGTATTACTTGAGGGCAAGAAATAAGTATTATTCAAGTGTCTAATCCCCAAGTCAGATCCGACTCAACGGCACTTGGCTTGGCAACCCCCAAACCTAATGCTGCATTGGAAAGTTCACAAGAATGAGTGGAACAAACTCACTGCATGATAAGTTAATTAAATCTTAGTTGCAGCCAGAAAACTTAGTTTTGTTTTATGAGTATTGACAAAAACTAAAATAAAGTTTAAACTACTTTTAAAGAATCAGTCTGCAGAGAAATCTTGCACAGAAAATAATGATAACTCAGGGAGTGGCAGATAGAGCTTCTCTATCACATTATGTTAAGTTATACCAAATAAATGATACACACTGATTGCAAACTTCAGAACAAATTATAGATGGCCACATTCCTCTGCTAGAGCTTCCCTGAGGCAGTTTGTAGTACATGGCATATTAGATGAGAAAGATTACCCAGTAGGTTGCTTCATGGCCAAATGCTGGGTGGGTAACTGACGGTTCTCACTCTTCTGAAATGAGGATCTATGGTCCTCAGGTTCTCATGTGAGACTATCGAATTAAATCAAATTCTGAATTTTTAGCATACTATGTACTCCCCTCACAAATTTCTCAGGATAGCTAAAATAATTTTGAGGATAACAAATGAATTCTTTCAAGAAAGTGAACAGAAAAACAGACAAGGGAGTTAAGCACGCCAGGCTCTGGCTAGAGGTGGCCCCTGACTGGCAGTGGAGGTAAGTCATTAACCCTCTCTGTGCCTTACGTGTAAAAATAATGTAAATGGTGACACTCCAAATCTCAAAAAGGCAAAAGCCATGTAAAAATGGGTTTTATGATTAAGATCAGCATGGAGCTTCCTCTGTTTATAAGAAACAGAAGTTGAAGAAGAGTTAAGAAAGAAAAAGTGATAACACTAATCAGCTATGTGCTGATTGCCTACCATGTGCCACAAAATGTGCTACAAGTATTATCTCATTTAATCTTCATAGTCACACTATAAGGCAGATATTATTGCTATCTCTGCTATACAGATGAATATACAGAATTTAGGCAGAATAAAAATTTTCTTCAAGTTACAGTTATCTAGTGGCAGATCTGGGATTTACACCCGCTAACATCAAGGTCATGTTTGTAACTATAGTTACTGTTTTGAGAGAGCTACTCATAGCACTGCCTGTGAAGCTGGTGCAGGGTCCTGCAGTACCTCCTGCTGTTGTTGGTAAGGTCACAATGAGTTAAGACCAACTCGACAGCTCCTAAAAACAGCCCACGGAGACACAGAGCATTTTCCAGATTAAATCATTTCTTTGGAGTCCTTTTTTATCTAGGCATATCCAAGGTGTCCTCAAGGGCTACTGCTGATCACTTCTCCAGTAGTCTTGCCACCTCCTCTCCAGTAGTCCATTAAGTAGCCGGGAGTTTACACCTCCAGTAGCTGATACAATAACATCCAGCACATTTCTCGTTACAGAAATGGATAAACAAATGAACGACGGAGGCCTGTTATCAAGAGCATTGTCCACTAGCTCCCAAAATTGGAGGCTTCAGTTTACCAGTCAAAAAAGATCAACTGTATTAGACTATATCAACCTCTTTTAGAACCATGCGTCTAGAGGCAATAAAACATTAAATATGATGTACGAAACTCATCACGAAAAGCCAAATGCTACATGTTTTCTTCATTAAAATTCTACCATTCTCTCACTTTTTCAGAACCAAGAAAAATGAGCAGTAACGGATGGATGCTGCTGTTATAAAAATTTGGAGTCACTGTTTAATTTCCAGACGGCCCTCATCTAGACAGACTGGAGGGAATCATTCAATAAAGTCCTCACAGCAAGTAAGTTTTAGCTGAATATTTATTACAGTGCTCAGAACCTAGAATCATGGTGTTGCTCTGTGAATCTCCTTTTATGATGGCATCAGGGTCTCCCAGAGAGAGAGGACTTTACGTCTCCTGTATTTCACCATTTGCTTGAATTCGATAGCCGCATCACCAACACATTCTTAACCTAAATTTTCCTGTAAGTTATCAGTATGTTGGGGGAGAGGCAGCACACCATAATCCTTACGGAGTCCCCCAAACTCTGAATCTGGAGAATAAACTGCTTCTCTGTATGGGGAAACTTTCTAAAATAGTTATAATTTTCTAGAGGAAAATGACACACAGTCAAACCTAAGGCTTCAGTGGGTCAGCAGTACGTCTCAAGAGAGCCTTTACCCGCAGAGAAAATCCTCAGTGGCAGGAGGTGCAGCACACCGAGACCAGATTTAAGAATCTATCCTGGCTGGAGAGGGTGAGCAAAGCATCCTAGCTCACTCCATTAGTGGACAATCCAATAACTTGAAAACCTTTGTACTGTACATCCAAGGAATACCGTCAGAAGGATGTCTGGGGACACTATCATAGGCATTATGTTGACACCAGAGGTAGCACTGCTCTTCTCTACATACCTAAGGTGCCACCATCAGAGAAAAGGTTTTTGGAAAGAAATCAAGATAAATACATCAGAGAGGGAGGTAAAAAAAATGAGAGGCTGGATAAACATGGATCTCAAGCACGCTGGAAATGCTTACATTTTTAACCTTATTAGAAAAGTGCTATTGGTTCATTGCCCTTTCTCATCTTCATTATACTTAAAAATCTGTTTGAATTGCTGGATTCTTCAGAAGGTATCCCTATAAAGCTTAAGTGCATTTTGATTCCTTTCCTCTGTTTTACTTTACTGTTCAAGCCCCAAATATTTTCAAGGAAATGCTGAAAACTTACATCTGGTACTTTCTATGTGTGAATAATTATGACAAGAATTCCTAAACTCACTTTTTTAATGCCATAAGAAATCAACATTTTTTATTTTTTGCTGATCACATCATTAGTCACCAATTACAACTCAAATATGATATTTTCAAACTGTCATGGATTGAATTGTGTCCCCCCCAAAATATGTGCAGTAATTCAGCTGGGTCGGGATTCCTTGTACTCTGTGATTGCCCTCTGTTTTGTGATTTTCTGATGCTGTAAATTCTAATCTCTGCCTGTGGCTAATAGGATAATTACATTAAAAGAGGATAAGTGTGGCACTGCCAGACCATTGCTAAGGGAGTTTCCCTGGAGTGCCACTTGAGCACCAACCTTTATCCTTTCATCCTATGGCAGATAAAAGGAGAGAGAAGCAAGTAGAAAGTGGGAAGTTCATACCATCAAGAAAGCAGCACCAGGAGAAGAGTGTGTCCTTCAGACCTGAGGTCACCACACCAAGATGCTCCCTGAACAAAGGCTGATGCAACACAAGGGCTTGCTTCCAGAGCCGACACAGGAGAAAGACTTCCCCTGGAGCGGACATCCTGAATTTGGACTTGTAGCCTATCAGACTGTGTAAGAATAAACTTTCCTTTGTTAAAGCCATCTATTCTGTGGTATTTCTGTTAGAGCAGCACTAGCTGACCAAATCACAAATGTTTTTCCAAATAAAATTAATAGGAGTTTTATTTTTAATGGCATTCATGAGATTCTTAAAAAAGAAAAAAGTCTCCATTGCTTTTTCTGGTAGTTAGCTTTGTTAAACACGATTTAATCATTTGGAACTATTTTAGAGAATTAATTTCATTCAAACTGAGTTATTTAAGTATGTGGATGATCAACTTTGCTTCTGTAAGAAGAGTTATATATAACTATTAACTTGATGGAAAGGAGCAAAATAACACATGGCAATACTGAAAACTCCTTAGAGAAAGAACTATTTTCTGTATAGTTCCTTAGAGGTTTTATTTGGTACCTGCTGTTGTATAACGAGTATGTAGTACTAATGAAAATATCTTAATAATACGGTGTATGTAAAAATTAAGCCACCTAACAAAACAAAGCATACTCTATAACTCCATATGTAACACGTACATACATACATAGATGTACCCACTTGCAGCAAAATATAACTGGAAAGCCACACAATTACCTTTAGTAGTTCAAGTTCAGATCATGCTATCCTGCTGAAAATGGGTCCTCTCTCCGTCTTGTGCTTATTCATTTGTATCTATTATTTCTTCACAGCAATGTTTCAAATCTCTTCTAAAACCCTCAAGTCCTTAATCTATTCCATTAGTTTTTGAATGATGATTTCCCTTTCTACTCCATGTAAAAGATCAAAGTCATTAAAATGAGCACTCTCATACTTTTTTTTTTCTTCAAATTATCTGAAGAATATTTCTGATTATTTTCTCAACTTCCCTTTAGAGGAACTTAAGGGTCTATTATCCCTCCCAAGGCTACTTCCTCAATTTCTGACCTTGACCCCATTACTTCATACCTTGCTCATCAACCTCCACCTCTGGGAAATCTTTAATCTTTCATTTCCATCAAGTTCCAGGCTCTATGGAAAGAGAAGGAATCATAGCAACAAATAAGATTATCCTTGCTTTCACAATACTCTATTGCTGTCAAACCCATTACAACTCTAGAATGTGTCTGAATTCAGAGTGGCAAGATCAAATAGTTTAAGACGATGGATCTGTCAGCAAGTATAAAACAATAACAAAAATGAATTAATTAACAAATGGATAAATGAACAAATAAATAAATAACCCTAATTTGTTGCCCTCAAATTGATTCCAATTCATAGGAATATATAGGACTGCCCCATAAGATTTCCACGGAGCAGCCAGTAGAACCAAACTGCCTATGTATGGTTAGCAGCCAAGCTCTTAAGCCCTGCACCACCAGGGATATTGCTTTCAAAGGGCTCTGATTAATCTTCTTAAACACCTTTGGCCCTTGACCCTGACTCCTCCTACAGAGTTAAGTGTTTTTTAGAGTTACCAGTCACCTCAGAATTAACCTTTTCCCAGATACTGCTTTCTCTGATCATTCTTTGAAATATTTTCCATCTTTTGCTTCTGTAGCACCAAATTTCTGAAAAATTCACTTTTTTCCTCTCACCTCCTTACTGGAATTCACCAATGAGATGTTCATTCCACATCTTTTTTCAATTTCTATTGAAACAATACAACAGCATAGCATTAAATATTACCTCTGTTTGATGTCTCTCAAAGTGAAGTCTCCAGCCATCACTTCTGGTCTCAGGTTGAGTTTTATATTTCAAACTACCTGCTGATAACCTCTCATGATCTAAAACTCACCAGGGCTAACATTCAAGTACCCATTTTATCCCTAAAATTCTTTTCTGTCCTTTTTCAATATGTCTTTGAATATCACCAAAATTATCCCAATCATCCAGCCTTAAAACTAAGACCATCTTTGATTTCAATCCATGAACCAATTATCAAATTTTGATGTTTTATTTTTCCATTATCTTTTGCATCTCAGCACATTACCACTTCATGCTTCATTTAATGTAAACATTTTTCAACTGATTTTTCTTTTTAACCCAGGGTGGCGTAGTAGTAAGTGCCACATCCGCTAACCAAAAGGCTGAAAGTTCATATCCACCAGGTGCTTCTTAGAAACTCTATGGCACAGTTCTACTCTGACCTGTAAGGTCGCTATGCGTCAGAATCGACTCAGCAGCCATGGGTTTTTGGTTTTGGTTATCTGCCCTCTTCTTATGAAAACTGTACCTATTGATGGAACTCTGGTGCTGCAATGGTTGAGAGCTTGGCGCTGATCAAAAGTGTGGGAGTTCAAATCTACCAGTAGCTCTTTGGAAACCCTATGGAACAGTTCTACTCTGTTCTGTAGGGTCACTCTGAGTCAGAACTGACTTAATAGCAACGGCTTAGGTGTATTTTTGGTTTTATACTTATCAAGACTCATTATCTTAAGGCATCTGATCTGGCCACTCATTCAAACACTTTCTGTGGTTCCATGAAACTCTAAAGAGTAGTTCTGTTCTGTCCTATAAGGTCATTAAGCGTTGAAGTTAACTCAATGACAGTTTGTTCTTGCTGTTTTCTTCCTATGGATTCCCTATGGAATAAACTGCACATTACTTCTCATTCAATGCCCCTCACTATCTGACTTTAATTTACTTTTCCAAGTCTAGCTGTATCATAAATCCCACTACTCTCAATTATTCTTCCTAAACTATAGGCACAATTGCCTATCTCCTGTACTGTAATATAACTGTAAATAAACCTTTTCATTATAGCCATGTTTCCATTGAAAGTGGAATGACTTTTTTTCCCAGGTTCCATGTAAAAATCACATCCATCACTTAAACTCAAATGTCTGTTTTCTATGAAGCATCATCTAGTAACACTTTTAAATTCTCAAATAGTGCTAACCGCTTTCAAATATACAGGATAGCTCTCTGGTATAGGCCCAATGTTCTACTCTCCTGTGAACTTTCTGAGGATAGAAACATGATTTTTGTTTCTCCCTAAGAACTCACTAAAATACTTTCTGTAACTAAAAATTTAATAAACATTCATTGACTGTATCATTTCTTAAAAATAGCATAGGTTCAGAATTCATATCTTAATAATTTATATATAGTCTCTATTTTTTCTCGCATAAAGTATGCTTTTCCTCTCTTAAATAGTGATGTTTATTCAACAAACTAAGTCAGTTTTTCATTTATTAAATTAAGTACTAAATATAAATAATCTCTAACTTTTGCCAGTTATAAATTTCTGAATTTACATGGTTTTAACACTGTACTGCCTTCTACCTGTAATAGGAGGTATAATTAATTTCTTAAGCTTCTGTATTAACATTACCTTAATGTTTCTAACACTCTTATTTGTATGCAATTAACAGTTTTGAAACAAGTTCTTAATTTTCTGTAACAAAGAATAAATATAAGAATTGTAATTCTGAATGTATAATGTAATAGGTCATAAATAGGGGATAAGCACTAGAACTTTTAAATCAGTAACTTGTGTTTACAATGTAGTGACATTCTTTAAAATTTGTGTGCCATCTTACAAATCAAGCTATTCATAATAACCATCTCAATGGCTTTAAGGATGTTAAACAAAATAATTCATATAAAGTGATTTCCATCTTTTAGCCATAAATCACTCAATAAATGATTGAGTACTTTATTAATTAATTTGTCTTTCTACCATCTAAGCAGGAAATGATTTTAATGGAAATAATCCTACCACATACTTACATAACAGGCCAGTTCATAAAATTTTAATTTCAGAGAATGTTCTGACATTATCCCTCCACAAGTTTTTCTGATTTTATCATTCAGTTACAATTCCCCATTTATACAAACCGAGAAAAGCCAAATCCATTGCCATTAAGTTGGGTCTGACTCATAGCAACTCCAGAGATCAGGATAGAACTGCCCCATAGAGTTCATCAGTATTGTACATAAAGAGTGAAATAAAACAGAACCATCAGAGTATCTACTTTTGGTTTCCTGCATAAATGTGTGAACCCATGTGACTGACAAAGGTCAGTTTTTAAAAGAGGAGAGATCTCAAGGAAATATTACCAGTGGAGTTCTCACTTTTCTATTCCTATTGCCACTGCCTCAGTTTAGCTTCTCTAAACTTACCCACTGAAACAACTTATTAAATACATGAATTCTCTCTCTTCTCATTATTGCCTGAGTTTCTAATGCCCAGTCCTGATCATAATGATCTACTGCTTAGAAAATTCACATGACTTCCTATGGCTTACAAAATGAAATCCAAAATCACCAGCATAATAAATCAAGGTCCTCAAGAAAATAATTCCAGCCTACCATTCTAGCTTTATAAAGTTATCATTGATCTCACACAAAGTTCAGTAAGACCACATAAATGATGCCGCATCAACTTTTAAGACTCGTGTGCTTTCTTCTGACTACAGTACCCCGCCTGTCCCTAGGCCTTCACTTCCTGCATGGACTCTAATTCATATCTAAACCCCACTCCCAAATTAAACCCATTGCTGTCAAGTCTATTCCAGCTCATAGCAACTCTATAAGCCAGAGGAAAACTGTCCCCTAGAGTTTCCAAAGGGCACCTGGTGGATGTGAACTGCCTGCCAGTCTTTTAGTTAGCAGCCCTGGCACTTGCCTGGTAGACAAGCAGGGTTTCCCTCACACCTCCAGAAATGACTTACTGCCGTGCTCTACACACTTCCCTTTGCTACACTCCAATAGACTTGTGTTTACACTAGTGTGTATGTATGTACTTCAGATTATAGTACAGGTGTACGACTTCTTCTTCGACTATGGCATAAGCTCTGTGAGACACACAGGTTAGTACTGCAGCTGTCACATATTATGTGATCAATATAGTTTCTTCATGTGTGAATACATGATTGAGTTGCCTTCAGTTGTGTCACCTATGAAACACAAATGCTTGGCTTTACTCAGTTTTAAGTCTTACTTCACTGACAGATACCAATTTCCAAAATGCAATTTCTGGGTTCCAATTATTTTTACATCACAAAATCATAGAGCTGAAAAGGAATACAAGAGTACCCACTCCAGGCTTCAATGAGGCCATCATTACTTCAAAAAAAATCTTTTATTTTAAAAGAGTTCAACTTTGAATAGAATTTCATAACCCCCATCCCTTTCACTCAATACTTTCATGTTTAATAACATCTACTACCAGTGTCCACCGATGGTCCTGAGATTATTTTTCAAGGTAACTGAACTATTATTTTGTTTTTTCCCCCTCTATTTCGTCCCTGGTTGGAAGATGACACACCACCAGAAACTTTTTTAAAAAAGTTAACTACATCAGAATATGCAATAATTATGACAGATGGATGTAGACATTAAAAAAATGAAATTCATCTATTCACAAGTATTTACTTTCACATGAGTTTGTGGAGTCTTCTAAAAGTTTCTAAGGTATTCTCTCATTGTAAAATCCTGGTGTATTTAAATCTTAACTGAGGCATTCCTAAGCCTTAGCATTCATGTTAGGTCTCTAAAACTTTATACCTTTCACTTTGTTTACACACTATCACTGACTTTTCCTGAGCTTAAGAAGATGCTTAACATGGGAGACCGTGTATGGCACAAATGATTTGAATACTGGGCTACCAACCAAAAGGCTGCCAGTTCAAATCTATACAGAGGCACATCCAAAAGCAAAGCCAGGTGATCTGTGTCTGGAAGGTCACAGATTTGAAATCCTATGAAGAAGTAGTTCTAGGCTATACACATGAGGTTTCCATGGTTGGAACTAAAGGCAGCTAGCAAGAACAGGTAGACTTACTTAGTACTTCACTTACCCACCAATTAATTTGCTTTCATTTTCCCATTAGCCTACTTGGTCTCTTTTCTCTGAAGAGACATGGATACTAAAGTGGTATTCATAATTGAGCCATTATTTTGTGTTGGTCACTGTGTTGAAAGAAAATTATTTTCTTTAGTTCCTCTAACAATACCATTAGATAGATGTAAAACCAAGCTAAGCAATAATGTTAAAGTTTTCTGGCAGACTCAAATATGATTTCAAATCCTATACTCCTAAATCTTCAAGTTATTCTGAAAATTGGGATACTATAGCATATCAATAGTAATGGAACTGAAAATTTGTGAATATTCTAAAAAATATCATGCATGATCATTATCTTTATAAGCTTCCTTTAATTTCTTCCTAATTTAGAACTTCAAAGATACTAATCATGAATGTAATAAAAATAAATACACTTACTGTGTGCTTATACTGAGAATAATATGTCTCGATTTCAAAGGTGAGGAAATAGATTAGAGAGAAAATGTCCAAAAACACTGGTGCAATTTAAACTTTAATAATTTCACAAGTATAAATGTTACACACTTAAAGCATCATTGGAAAGCTTAGTTATTTAAACTCACTTTAAGTATACTTAGTTTTGTGAATTTAATTATATATTTTATTTATTTTTTTGTTTCACTTAATGTTTCCTATCTTCCATCAGAGGGACTGAACACATTTATTTTCCTAGTTTTATCTTCTTAAACCTTTATAAATATTCTAATGTCATAAAATCCTCCTTCTATTATAACAGTATCCAACACTGAACCAATGACCTTTGTCAAGCTGTCCCAAGGTGAGGGTGTTTTTGCAGCATCTGCTGTTTATTTTACTATCTTGTTTCATCCTTCTGTCTGCATTCTTAGGATCTTGCTACAGAAAATTTGTATCACCTAAGAGTTTATTAGACATGCAGAATTACCAAGCTTTACTATAGACACATTGCGTCAGAACTGCATTTTAACAAGCTCCCCAGGTGATTCCTATGCACATTATCACGGAGAAGTGGTGTTTTAGGATCCAACAAATTGGATCTGTGATCCCAAGGTTGGCAAGTTAATGCTCTGGACTTGCCACAATGACACAAGCACTGAATATTAAAATCTAAGCATGAAAACAGTCACTTTCCAAGAAAGATAGAAGAAAATAAAAAAAGAATGATAGATAGGCAGTTAGATATTAGCCAAGTCCTTTGAAACTGCTGAGGAGATTATAAATATCACGTGCATTTCTATGGACAGTAGCTAGAACGAACTAGTCCAATTGTGGGTCAGAACTTCAGGAGGTTTGAAGAGAATGAAAGTACGACTGCTAGTAAACATTCAAGGAATCAGTCTCCATAGGAGCTGCTCTAAAATGACTGGAATCTTGATTCACTTGAGTCCCATCCCAAGGAATCTGTCTATGTCTTTGTGCTACACAGAATGTGGACATATATTTTACTGACGAATACCCCCCAAAATCAGCTTGAAGATTCATTCTAGAATTTTCACAGAGATTACCACATGACTTGGTTGTTTACTTTAATCAAACGTTGTTTTGAAATTAGGAGTACTAATCAAATTCTAGTCTTCTGGTGTCTCCTATGTTTTTGTCCCTGCTTCTCAAAAAGTTTAATGTAAGTGTCTCTTTGATCATATTTGAAAGTTCTTAAATTGCTTTGGAATAAAATTAACTTGGGTCTAGAAATATAAGCTCACTGTTTTCCTGCCTTTAAGTTGGGTTAGGAGGTGCACTTAAGTTGAGAGTCTGGTAATGAAGTCATCTTTATATTGCTATATTTTTAATGAAAGTTTCATTGAAGATTATGGGAAATTTGTTATTAAAAAAATCACAAAAAATACCATAAAAATATTCGAAGCACAGCAATGTGATAACTAATGATCTTTTCTCATTTAGATACATTCCTATGGCTCCCACACTGAATTCCTAATGGTCCCCAGACTATAGAGAGCAAGGAAAGCAGAATTCAGCAGTGTTAGCTGGGAAAGTAAATTGATGACTCTAATATCAACTAATTAAGAGGAGCTGTTGAGCACCTTGTTCCAGTTAGGAATGTGATATTATCTGCAGCTTCAAGAAGACTATAGCCCAGTGAAGTGATAGATATGATGATGAGAGAGCACTAAAGATAGCACCTAATTGTTAGGTAGGGTTTTATCACACAGGCCTATAGACTAAATGTCCAATAAGTATTTAAAGAAATGGGTGAAAGACTGTTGAAATAATGAAACCATATTACATCAGGAAATGATACACAAGTTTCAGTAGTCATAATGCTAATCAATAATGTCATATGGATTGTCCACTCGTAAGTGTAAATCAATACCAACTTTTAAAAATGCAATTCAGCAATTCATTAATTATTCCTTACAAATTGCACCAAAGTGTTTACCACAGATCCCTCATGATTTCCTTAAATCAATGCACAGGACAAAGCAAATGTAAAATGCTACATGTCTCTTAAGCTAATGTTGCTAATGGGCTACAATTTAAATGTTGCTGTGTTGGAATCAGTTGATTTCCACTCATAGTGGCCCTACAGGAGAGAGCAGAACAGCCCTGTAGGATTTCTTCAGCTGTTTTCTTTACAAAAGTATATTGCCAGGTTTTTTTCTGTTCTTCAGTGGCTGAGTGCTTAATCATTGTGCCACTAGGGAGTCCTACAATTTAAATAGAACATGAATAAAAACATAGTGGGAACTTACACCTGCTACTACCTGGTAAAGAGGCTTGAAAGTAGCACTTAAAACTATGTAATATTCAGATGGGTACTTCCAAGGTGAGCAAATTACAACCAAAAAAAAAAAAAAAAAAATGGGGACTTGAGCATAATGCAAGAACTCCATTCTTTGTTCAGATATTAGCTTCCTTAGCAACTCTGATTCAGGAATAATTTAAAATACATATTCAAATGCTTGAGGTTTGTTTTATAGCCTTGATGTCTTTAAGCCCTATCTGAGTGCTGGGCCAGCAGGTTAGGCTGTACAGCCCAGCTGCTGTTCTTCTCTGCCTGGTACAATATTGATTTTTACAAGATGCTGTCTCTGTAAATACCAATATTTTTGTACCTGAACAGGAGCTGAAAGAGCACAGCAAAATATAGCCTGCTAGCAAACACGCAATGTCACTCTGAAGGGATCTTGGCAGGGTTTAATTAGAAAGTTAAATAAGCAAAGAGGAAATACTGGTGGAAAGTGAAAGCACAAGTTAGAGAAGGAGGACGGCATAACAAGCAAAAGTAAAGAAAGATGAAAAATATAAAAAGCTCAATTTGGGGCACTTTTAGGCAGTTAGAAAAATAGAGAACTTAGAAAATGATCTAAATGGAAGTAGTCATGGAGTTCTTAGAGACAGGATTAACTTTATTTGTAGGCCATGTAAACTGAACTTCATTAAACTCAAAGATTCTCCTCATTTTGTTATGCTCATGTAAATAATCAAGGTTTGAAACAGTATACAAAATCTTATCAAGAAAAATCAAAGTAAAGGGATATATACTACATTTTTTTATCAAGAAATTCTGAAAGATTGGAATGAGTTAAAAGGTTTTACTCTTGAAATTCAGATTCTTTAAATCATTATAAAGTATGTACTTTATTTTTTGTGAAAACATTGTACTGCTGTTAATTTATCATCATAACTGAGCATACTGTAACCAAAAACTGCTTTAATCCATGATTTTCTTAATGTTTTTATTCCCTTTCCCTAATTTACTTTTTAAAATTGAAAACAAACTGATTCTTCTATAGAAACCATAAACAGAAAATCAATTTTTTGTAACAACAGAATTTAAAGGACAAAATGATGTATAATATTTTATGCACAATGGAGTCATACATACATGTATGTATGTGTGTGTATATATATATACATGCTTGGCATATATGTGTGTGGTATGTATATATATACATATACAGATAGATAGATATACAGATATATATAGATATATATACATGTCTATATATATATATACACACACACATTAGCAACCTTGGTGACAAACTGGTTAAGTGCTTTGGCTGCTAATCAAAAGATCAGCAGTTCAGATCTATCAGGTACTCCTCAAGAACTCTACAGAGCAGTTCTACTCTGTCATATTGGGACACTGTGAGTCAGAATCATCTCAACAGTAACAGGTTCCCCACCTCCATACTCTGTCATACTTGGTATGTAAAATGAAACAAATAAAATTTTAAAAACAACAACAACAACTAGTTATCTCAGTTTTCAACATCCACAAAAATCACAAAAGAACACTTTGGTTTAGAATCTGATCTTTATGAGACGCTTGGCCCAACTCATTTCAATATCCTGTGGGTTTAGTTTTCATTAGCATGAGGACTCACAGCATTTGAAAGTAAAGGGCCAAACAAAAGTAGAAGAATGAAAACCTTGCAGTTCAATTGAAGAACCGTCTATTGAGTACTCTGTAACACATTTACGGTGGTCGTATGAAGCATCACTACTGCCTTCTACTTTGGTAGATGGATTAGGTATAACAGCATGCCACTTAGCTGACTTGCCCTTGCCCTTGTTTGAGAGCTCTCTTCTTGCCTAGGCTCTGGTACAGAAGAAACCAGTACTGACAAGTCAAAATCCATTGCTGTCAGTCTTACTCTGGCTCATAGGGATCCTACATGCCAAAGTAGAACTTGCTCCATAGACTTTTTGAGGAGGACCCGGTGGATTGGAACTGCTGACCCATTAGTAGCCACAGCATTTAATCACTATACCACCAGGGTTTCCAAGTCCTGGACATACCAATACACAGAAGTGGTGACCTAGAGTTGAAAATGACTGACTTGGCATCTAACTGCTGTCTGTTATTTCAATTATGAAACACAGTATTTCTGCTACCCTATTATACACTGTGAATTACACGTGGATGGAGTGGGGAAACGAACAGGACAGCATAGGCCAAGCATAGTGAGATACAAAATGTCCCAATTTACCATCTAGGATGCTGATGAAATAGTTCAATGCCACACTGTAAATGAGCAAAATCAAGAAGGCATTTACCAAGATGAATAAATAACTCTTACTCATAATTAAAAAGATGCTCATCTGATACTAGAAATTGCTTTCATCTACAGAGTCTATCCTTCCTTATAAATTCTGATTTATAAAAATTCTGGTAAAGTATCAAAAATAGTCTGCTGTCACCAGACAGGGAGAGCAGTGGAAGTGGAAGCTGCATACAGGTGGGCATGTAAATTTATACGGGAATGTACATTTTCACTCAGTCATATTAAATAAAAATATATATATATACAAAAAAACTGTTAAAGAATTTTCTTGAATTTAAGCATTCATAGCTTACAATTAACATACCTAGATTTGAATTTATTTGACATTTATGAAAGGTCATGTTAAAAATTTAATTCTAAATTCTTTTTAGACTTTCAGTTAAGTTAGCTCTTAAAAATTTAGTCATAAATATATATTCATTTTTAAATAAGTCAATATTCTATATTTATTTAAATGGTGATTTTTATCTTCTGTAAAATTTTCCTAGTTATGTCAGCATTTTCCAATATTCAGCAGCAAGCAATCATGAACAGATTTAGGAAAGACTATTTAGAAATTGGAAATGCTGTTACAAAAACTATCTATTCACTTTGTTTTCATTCCATTTTTCTTTTAATTCTCCACATATACTAATAATGCAAATAGTAATCAGTAAATATGCTCATCAACTGGCCAATCTTTTCCAATAAAATTTTCCTCATTTTACAGGCCAGGTATCAAAATTTTCTCAGGAAAAGTAACAAAGGTTTTCATTTCTATGAAAAGGAAAGTTTTATGATTGGTTACCAGCTTTATCATTGTTATATCTGTCATTTAATTGTGGCATTTATTTAATTTCAAACCTTCTTCAGTGTAACTCACATATATTTGAAATAAAATATGCAAATAAATGCAGTCTCTGGAGAAGGGTAAATTCAACCGTGAAGCAGAATAGATTTCCATTTTCCTAATGCACTTTGGCACTTCTGTGTGTCCACTTACATTAGCCTATGAAAGTATCTCCAGCTCTGTCAGCCCCCAAGTATGTGTTAAAATGACATGGTAAATTTAGAGTTCTGAGAGTAAATACGCTTTGTATAGAAACGACTTTCCGGACTAGTAGGTATACCAGAAACATGCCATGCATTTTAAATGCCTATAATCATAATTCAGCACAAAATGTAATATATGTTCTATCAGAATAATTATTTTCATCTATAATAGCAATGCCATAAAACCCAGTGCCCTGCTCACATGTTTTTGTGGTCAGTATACATTTAATGTTGCTTGTCGTGTTAGGGAGGTTAAGTGGGGGCTCCATGTTTCAGGCTCTGTGAATTTTGAAAGGAGCTTTGGTGGAGCAGTAGTTAAGCATTTGACTGCCAGCTGAAAGGCTGGTGGATCAAACACACCAGTTGCTCAGTGGGAGACAGATGTGGTAGGCTGGTACCCTAAAGATTTACTGCCTTGGCAATTCTGTAGGGCAGTTCTATTCTGCCCTCTAGGGTCACTATGAGCTTGAATTGACTCAGTGGTACTGAGCTTGGTTTTGGTTTATTCTTTTTGACATTAAGAATCCAATTCTTAGGCATATATTCAACTGTCTAATGTGATGGTGAACAGTATGGCAGTGATGTAAGATGAAAAGCATTTCAAAAAGTCTAACTAAAAATAATAAAATTAGTAACCAAAAAATGCATAAGAGAATCTCCATTTTTAAAGCACATTATCATGACCTACTGTGGTTAAAAACTCTGAAAATAAAGTAATTTGCAAAAATGAAGTCAGACTGCGTTTTAACAAGTCCCTTTGACACAAGGTAGAATAGTCTCTGCAACATCTTACCTTCCTCACAGAGCACAGCGGGTAAGTGCATTGTTAACTGCTTTTTGATAATGGTTTAAAGTAAAAGATCAAGGTCAAAGTTAATGATGCACATTTTCTTGTTTGTTTGCTTTTTGTATGCTTTAATAAACCTATATTTCTCCACATATCTCCTTACGGTCACTCAAAGTTTAATTATATTTCTTACAAAGGCAAAAGCCAAGCCAAGTGCCTAATAATAAATAGTAATAACACAAATAATCACTTTGCATTAGAAAGCAAAGCCAAGTGCCGTCGAGTCGGAAATCAATATTAAAGCTGTCTAATTAAAAAATATACATTCCATTCAACTACCTGGGTTCACCCATAAGCATATATACAGATGAGAATTCACTTGTATTAGTAAATCACCTTGGGCTTATTTATAGGCTAGACCATTTCTCTCAGAACTTTGTATGCATTTCTCCCATTTGAGGATTCTTTTTATGAGTTTAGCAACCCAGAGTGAATCCAGGCATTAAATCCTTTTTAAAATGTATGTATATATTTTTCCCCTCCTCATGAGTCCAAGGAATGAACAAAAGAAGAAGAAAATAGGAAAAAAAAAATCTCCACTGTGAGCTCAGCTGGGCAGCAGAGGGCCCCAACTGATGCCACCTGTCATCACCAACGCCATCGAGGGTCTCTGCAGTTGCTACACTAAGCTACCAACTGACTGTGGCCACCAGGTGAAAACATGCACATGAGAAACCAAGTATTCCTGCCATTAGGAAAAGAAGGGCCGTGAGCCAGAGTTCAACAGGTTCTCATATCAAAGAGAAATACTTCAACAAACAGGATTTACTTTTTTTTTTCCTGTCCTACAGCTGTATGTTTAAAGGACAGAAGCTTAACACAAAGCTAATTTAAAACTCCAAAACAATTTCGGACTATACAGGTCATTTTCTATCATTTAAAAATCATTTTAGCTTTTTCTCTGTGAAGTAAAATTGTTAATATAACATTGTGCCCAAGGCTGGAATCCTGTATTTTCTTTGTTCGTCAAAGAAAATGTAACAAGTAAGCCATTTTATGGTCGGGTAATAACAAGGAATACGAGGACCGAGGAACTGGTTCTAGGCTATGCGGGGGGAAGAATGGATGTAGTGAAATTCTGAATTTTTAAAAAGTAAGCCCGTGTGAGTCTCAATGTTATTTATTTATGGAAAGTCCCGAGCGGGGAAAAAAAAGAGGCTGGCATATCTCCCTGCCACCCCCCTCCCTCAGTTTTATTTAGCAAACATAAAAGGACAGTTTTAGAAGGGTAAGAAAATAATGGCAGTTTGGATATATAAGTTTATTGGTGACACTTATTGAAAATAATTATGATTATCTATATCTTACAGATTTGTAAATGAAGTTTATGGTCACATAAAATCCCAAACCAAACCCTTCACTGTCCAGTGTGAAATCAAAGGCTAGCCATCTCCATTCAGAGTCCCAGCTGGACATTCACCTCTCACAGAGCCATCTTTCTTGGCTGTAAACAAACATTTTTTTGCTCTAATGAAGTGCACTTATCTTGCCTGTCTGTGATATACCAGTATGCATTATTCTATTTTTCTCAGTCTATATTTAGAGCCCTAGTGGTGCAGTGATTAAGTGTTCAGCTGCTAACCAAAAGGGGAGTAGTTCAAAATCACCAGCTGCTCCTTGGAAACCAAAGGAGGCAGTTCTACTCTGTCGTATAGGGTTGCTGTCAGTCGGAATCAACTCAAAGGCAACAGGTTTGGTTTGTTGGTTGGTTGGTTTTGGGGTTTTTGTTGTTATTCTTAAGTTTAGGACACAGAAAATGTTTCTTAGCTATTTCAAGCCTCAGCTTCCTTATCTACAAACAGGAAGAGAAAAAATGCCTTACTATTTTAAGAAGTAAATAAAATAGTCCTTATAAAGATCTTGTCGTAGTGTTTGACACAGAATGAACACCTGGAAATTTTAAATATTATCATTACATGTTCCCATAATTATGTGTGATTGTAAACTCACTGAGAATTGAGACGTAACCAATATAATTCTTTTTTCACCTTCTGTATAGTCCATACTTTAGGCAGAGCCTAACTTTTCCAAAGTGATACATTACAATAATATAAAAGCTAAGTCAAGATATAAGAGCACACCATATTGAGTCCAGCACAATTAGACAGTGTCTAGGTACCACCACTGACCTCTCTGACAGGGATCAGAATAAAGAGTTCCGGACAGAGCTGGGGAAAAATGCAGAACAAAATTCTAACTCACAAAAAGAACAGACTTAGTGGCTTCACAGAGTCTGGAGAAACTCTGAGAGTATGACATCCTTTTAGTTCAATAATGAAGTCACTTCTGAGGCTTATCTTTCAGTTAAGGATTAGACAAGCCCATAAAACAAAAAGAGACTAAAAGTTTACGCCATCTTCTGGGCAAGGACTGGAAAGGCAGAGGGGACAGGAAGGCCAGTAACACGGACTCCAGGATCAAGCAGGGGAGAGCAGTGACATGTCGTGGGGTTGGTAACCTATGTCACAAAACATGTCTACTGGCTGTTTACTGAGAAGTTAGTTTGTTCTGTAAACCTTTATCTGAAGTACAGTTAAAACTATATATATAAGTGCAGTGTTTCACCTTTAGATCACATTCATTAGAATCACCTATAGTCTCAGTTAAATAGAAGTTCCTGGGTTACGCTACTGATGTTTCTCCACAATTCAGAAATCACAGCAATGGAAAGAGTGAATTCAATCAGACATCCTTGCATTAAAATCTCGTACCAGTGTTAAGATCCATTAAAACTACCTTATCTATTTCTCTAAAGTTAAAAAAAAAGGTTGTTAAGAATATCAGCCTCACAGAACTATTTTATAGATTAAATGATATTCTTTTGTTAAGACATGTCAACTCTCAGGCATGCAACAAATTGCACACCTTTTTCCTGACCCTTTTTCTTATCTTTTTCTTCCGCAACAGGTATCATCAGAATGCAAATATAAGGTTTTGCATTTCTTTGTTTCAATTATTATTATCAACCATAGATAATGATCTGGAGATTCCCAGACCATCCCAGGTACAATTCCTCTTTTTCTTTCTCCATTCTCCTTATGACGCTGGTGAAGATTAACATACGAGTCCTTATGCAGTAGTCTACTTTTTATCTCATTTCAATACAAAATTAGCACAGTTTTCTCCAACTTATTTTTCTCTTTCTTCTTTTTTATCATTCTACTTTTAAATGCAGTTTGTGTGTTCATAAAAAAGCATGATCTTAACACAAAAATATTCTGGACAAGACAGTCCTCAGTAGCTCTCCTACCACCTACAAATGTACACCCACTCAATGCTTAGGTCAGGCCATACTCCGTGACAGTTTATAGGTAACCTGAGGGGCTGTGCTCTCAGGACCCTGGGCTTCACCCTTCATTTCTCCATACTCACCAGCCTGGATCCAGGTAGCCATCAGATGCTGAGCTATTTACTGACAGGAACTATGTGTTATTCATGTCTTTGGCCTCAACGCCCGGCAGGACTGGCATATCATAGATGTTTATGTAAAGAATGAATAAAATTCACGGTAGATACGTGTACCTTTAGAGACATAGCTAAATACGGGGGGCAGACACAGCCAGCTAGTTAAACCTCAGAGGTGAAAAATAAACCCTAGCTATTAAAAGCTCAGACCCAAATCCACAATAAAAATAATTCCAAGCTGTCAAAAGCATACATGGAAGAAATGACAGGAGGAGAAAACACTGGCAGAAAGGAGACTGAAAATAATTTGACTGAAAACTAAGTCCCCTCTGCCACTGTCCAGCCCGCTTGTCAGTTTAATTTGCAATTGGAGAATAAGAAAGGAGAAGAGTCCAAACAGGTGCTTGTTTTTTTTCGTTTTTTTTTTTTTTTAATGGGAGAAACATTCAGTGAAAGAACAGCTCTGCCAGCTGTGAAGAGCTGCTGACACTGGTGGTTGCCACATCTCCTGCTTGTGAGACAGGTCAGCAGCAGTTACAGACAGCTGATAAAATGCAATGAGGATGCAGGTAGGGGAAGAAATCCACAGTACAGCACTGCTGGGAGGAAAGAAGAAGAATGAAAAAAATAGAAGTAAGACACGTGGGGCACGATTTCAAAAAAGGCCCAATTTCAAAAAGTCCACTTTATTTTTATTTTTTTAAATTAGAACCAAGTAATACTGTTTCATTTTCCTCCTTCTGTTCACTAAAGAAAATATAATGAAAATGGATAAAAATGAAATTCCTGCTTATATGCTATATACAACTCAAATAGAGTACTGCAATACTCTCTCCTGGCTATCCATATTCCCTTGTTTTCTCATTCCCCTCCCAGCAACTCCTTTGTTTATCTTCCACCGCATCAGGATAGTGGAAAGAAACCATGTAATCTCTGAAATTGGAATTTACTGCAATTCAAGGGAAACTTGACTTTGGCTACAAACTTGAGTGGGCATCTGTGCATAAGCCCAGGAATGTGTGAGCACATGTCTGCTGGTATAAGCCTGGGAAAGTAATAAACCAAACCTGTTGCTGTCAAGTGACCCGACAGGATAGAACAGAATGGCCCCATATAGTTTATAAGGAGCACCAAATAGATTTGAACTGCTGACCTTTTGGTTAGCAGCCGTAGTACTTAACCATTACTACATCAGGGTTTCCAGGAGAGGAATAGGAGGATGGAAATGACTTCTTTGAGCACAGGATGTCATTGTACCCATCATTAGATTTTTCTTTTTACAATAATTTGCAATAGACACACAGGACAACCCATGCTTTATCTTCATCGGTACCTTCCTCTTGTGACCCCTTGTTTTAAACATGCTGTGGAAACGGCACTGCAGTGCCACTGACAGTGGAAAATGCAAAAACGGGGCCAGGAAAATGATTGATTCAGGCTACAGAATAATGTAACAAGAAAAAATGAAGTACTTATTTAAAACAAAACATTCATTTCGAGTTTTTGTCTTTTTCTTCATTATCTGTTATAGTACCCTCTGCATGATTTTGATCATGTCAGTGAAGATCAATTTGGGCACTGTGGGGGCTGATGAACATTCTCAGACTCTACCCTTTAGAAAGGAGGCTGAGAGAGAATGTAAGAATTCAAAGAATATTAGTGGGCTCAGCATGTATGAGAAGCTCATTACCAGCAAGTGCCTGAATAAGATGCAGTTGGTATTAGAATAATTCGGAAAATCAGTGGGTGATCTGATATCTTTGGGAAAAAGAATGACAGGGGAATCTTAGGGTCTGAAAGGAAGAGTTCTCAGTTTTATATGATGGTACTCACAGAAGAATACCAACTTCACTGAGAAAATATTCTCAGATACTAAGTGGAAAACTTACAGGTTTAAGAAAAGGTAAATTTCAAAATCTTAAAGGAAACCTAATTTCTGGAAATATTTTATAACCCTTAGTGAGGTCAATCACAAATAATAATCACAAATTGAGTGAGATGCCATAGAGATGCTAGGAATTAATAAATCCTTGAAAAAAAAAACCAAACCTGGGGCTTCTGAGTCCATTCTAACTCGTATCAACCCTACAGGACAGAGTAGAAGTGCCTCAAAGGGCTTCCAACCAGTGGCTGGTAGATTCAAACTGCCAGCCTTTTAGTTAGCAGTTGAATTCCAAATCACTGTGCCACCAAGGATCACAGTCACTGCAAATAATAGAAATAACAGTGTGACATGAAGACTTAGAAGAGTCACAGTATTTGAGAGGAGAATTGGAGATGGCTTCTAGAAATAAATGATGACTAAGCATAATCTTAATAGCTTGGAATTAGCTAGCAGTAAGAATCATCACCATGAGGACAAACAGAAGAAACTTAAGTGCTCAGGGCCCTATAAAAATCCAAGTGATGAGAGGCTGTAAAGCGAAGAAGTGCATGGCGGGACTTCCAGTGATGGGGGTGAAACAAAGCATACATTAGGCTTTGGAGAGACATGCTGTATTAAAGGGCTGAGGTACCCTGAAGGCAAAGGGAAGACAGCCTTCTGGTTTAAGTATATTCCTCTAGCACAAGGCAGAGGGTATGTTTTCCAAAACTGTGGTGTCATAGTAGTGAAGTGCTACATCTGTAAATCAAAAGGTTGGCAGTTAATGGACTGGACTTGGTGACCCAGAATGACCATGTCATATGTGCACTTTATGGTTCTATGCATCCTATAGGATGTCGTCCTGCTGGCCTTTTACTGGAGGAGAGGGAAAGGGTGGAGAGGAGAGGACAGCAGATAGTTAGGAGGATACGACATCTACAGAGCGGACAGGAGGAGTGTGCTGTCACCAGGTAGAGAGCAGTGGGAGCTGCACATAGGCAGGCATGCAAATTTATACTGAATTGTACGCTTTCACTCAGTCACAATGCCAGCCAAGTGCCGTCAGTCACAATAAACTAAAAAAATAATTAAAAAAAAAAAAGTTGACAGTTCAAATCTGCCAGGCACCCCTTGAAAACTCTATGGAGCAGTGCTAGACTGTCCTATAGGGTCACTGTGAGTCAGAATTGACTCGATGGCAGTGGGTGGGTAAACAGGCAGATCAATTAGAATAAATATAACCCTGGGTGAAGACAGAATTTGAAGGCTTAAGTTTCAATATGAGCTATAATCAATGGCCTTTTTTAACAGTCACTGGTTTTATAACAATTATATTAGCAACATGGATAATTTTGGTGGACAAGAGGCACTTTACTGATTCTTAGCCTTTACAATTTTTTCCTACAAAATTGGAAATTATAAAAATCTAAACACAGTTTGACAGCAAATGACCTCAAACATGGTAATATAATGTTTTTGCCATTTTTACTAACAAAGTAAGTGTAAGTAAATATTCCTCCTTTATTAACAAATAACAACTACTAATAGATGAAGTTATTAATTGAATACTGTGCTCTCATGCACTTATGATCCCTTTCAGGGTGACAAATCTTATTTTGGTGTGGTTGAAAACTCTAGAAGTATTCTGGTTAGGATACGGTCATGGTAACGACAATAGATTATTTTAAATATTATCTACTCTAACATTTGACATTCTGTATTTTTTAAATATATATATATATTCAAGCAGTGGAAAAAGCTAAGTAGCATGGATTTTACATAGATCATTATTTATAGGCAGATGTTTACCTAAGAAAGCACATAAGAAAATATGTGAGAAGAATACTAGTCCCAAGGGATGCTCTGTAAGGTGTGTGTGGGGGGGGGCAGGGAGTTCCATAGTTAATTAAATATGGGAACTGCAGAATTTCAAGAGATTCAGAATGCACATTAGCATCTTAAAAGCTCTGAGGAATGCTGAAGGAAACAGAAAAAATGCATAATTGCTTTTTATGCAGCATTTCCAAATTCATTTAACTATATACCTTTTCTGTTTTAAAGTAATACTTATGAACTTCACTATCATGATACTTTGTAGTACAAATTTTATCTCATTTAGTAATCCTGTTATTTGGGAACTGTTAAGGTCCTTCTGATATGAGAATCCCAAGATTTACATAAAGAACCAGCCTATACTCACCAGAGATGGTTATAGAAACTTGGTTTGAATCTAAGACTATTTCTATACAAGCTATTGTCTTAATTTTTATATGATGCTGCTTTTTCAAATTATTTTGCCAATTGTTTTTCTAAGATATATAGTGCACAGTTTCCCAATTCTACGATTATTATTATTACTAATATCACCCTTATTACTAAAACTCAGGTTGTTTAATGATTGTCTAAGTTATATTACTTGGCATATACTTATATATGTAGAGAAATATGTAAAACTATTTACATATTTATGAAAATACTTAAATAATCAATTTCCATGAGCTATATTAATGTCATTATTGGTTTATATACCAAATGTAGCCATATGTTCCAATATTTATCTCCAACTTATAAATGTAATATTATCCTACTACAGCATCATAGGACCCCTGGTGGCACAATGTGTAGGCATTCGCCTGCTCACCAAAAAAGCTGGGCACTGGAATCCACCAGCCACTCCTTGTGAATCCTATGGGGCAGTTCTAATTGGTCCTATAGGGTCACTATGAGTCAGAATTGACTTGACAAAAAAATGGGTTTGGTTTTAGGTTTATATTCTTACAAGCTAGTAGGGTCAATGGTTCATTTTACACGTAGTTCTTCGTTTAACTATGATGCTTCCCTAAATCCTGAAATACCTACCTATTACTTACCCATAGGAACAAAAATAGCCTTCCTGGTAGTAACTGTTCCTATCTATTAGTGTGTGCACAAATACAACAATTGAGAGGTCTGTAAAATGTGTTGAATAAAGTCATGTACCTTACTCATAAGGTAATATATCAAAGTTCAGTATTTGGTTAACAATAAAATTATATTACCAAATATTTTCCACAAAATTGTGTTTAAGGTCTATGGCAAGAAACTTAAGTAGATAAGACTGGGTTCCACGTAATGCTAAGCTAACATGGTTATTAGCTATGGCTATCATTTAAAAATTATCTTTTGGAGACTCACATTTTTATGAGTTTCACTACAAAACAGAGTTTAGCAGAAGTCAATGTTTTGGAGAGAAAAATAATTTGAATTTGTCACATGAACATACTTCGAAGAAACATGCTGAATGAAATGCCATATCACTGCTGTGATTCTTTTACAAACATATATGAAATTGGTTCCTCAATTTTGCCAGGGTTTTTTGTTTGTTTGTTTTTTAGTTTTGGTGTTTTACAGTACTTAATTCTATTACCTTTAAGTCAATTCTGATTCGTAACAGCCCTGTGGGACAAAGTAGCACTGCCGCACACAGCTTCCAAGTAGTAGCCGGTAGATTCAAACTACTAATCTTTTTTGTTAGCAGACTCTTAACCACAATTCCACTAGGGTTTTCTTTAAAGTGTTTAGTATGACATTTTGTCTTCTAATACAACACATGAATTAAAATTTGGATGTCATGAAAAAGTTCACATTTAGGGCCTGAATATCCATCTAAATTTTTTTATAGAGTTATTATCAAGACAGATAATTAAAACACACTTACATACAGCAGATTCATCTGGATTCTTGGCAACCTCTTGGGTGCTTTGTTAGTTATCTACCAGAGCCATGGGGGTTACAAAAGAAACAACAACTCAGAGAATATCCCAATTAAAATAGACCACCAATGTCACCTAGTCAATCCTAAATATGAATGCTAATCCAAGCTGACATTTTGTCCAATCCAAATAAAAATAAGAAGAGCAACAGTAGAATGACTTTTATAAGAAACCCAAATTTTCTCAATTTAAGAAATTGTCCTTCATTCCGAAATTATGTCATCTTTCATTTTTATTACAAATGCCTTTTATTTCCCTGTAAATACATTTCTTATTGTATCACCAGTGGGACTGAATCCGATCTCAGAGAAATAATAACCAATCTGATTCAAATAAGAACAAAAGATTAATTAGAAAGTAATTAATAAATTACTCTAGGAAGGAACAAGAGGCAGTTAATGTTTGTCATCTATCATCCTTTAGAGAAAATGTCTAACACAATCACTGAAAGGATACTGTGAGATCTAGTTTGAGTTTCCACTTTACAGACAAAGAAACTGATGATTACAAAAGTTAACTCTCACAATATGTACATGGAGCAAATGGCAAGTCCAGGTTTCAAATTCAGTTCTTTGTGCCTCCAGTGTTCACACTCTATTGGCTGCACTCAACTGTCTCCCAGAGGAACAAAAAATAAAACTATCCAAGTGCTGAAAGGATAGGTAGGGGTTTGAAAAAATCTTAAGGTTCCTGGAATTTTCCTTAAAACCTTTGCACTCGCTTGCATGTACATGGACCATGCTAACCTACAAGCCTGGAAAATGGGCACAGATTTTATAAAAGTCCATACTCCAAGGGCTGAGTGCTTTACGTCATGCCAAGAACTTATCTTCTATCGTTATCTTAAAGACAAGATAGTAGGTTTAAAATTGTGTTTTATGAGTGATCACTATATAACGGAAATACATTGACCTTTCTAGAGATTCTGGTTTTGCATACAACTAATTACAACCTCCAGATCTTTCTACTCTTGTATCTGTGCAAAGCTGTTCATTTGTCATAGTTTCTCTAGCAATTTTTGAGCATGATTTTATGCATTTATGTTTCTTGGACTTGACTCTAGGTATTTCCAATGTTTATCAATTCTTAAAGTCATTTTAATTTATTCTCTCTACAAATTCTTATGTTTTTTAAAACTTTTAAAATATATACAACATAAAGTCTGTTGTTGTCAAGTTGATTTCAACATACAGTGACCCTATAATACAGAATAGACCTGTCCCCCAGAGTTTCTAAGCTGTAATCTTTATGGAAGCTGATTACAACACCTTTCACCCAAAGAGTACCTGGTAAGAGTTCAAACCTATGCCTCTTTCGTTAGCAGCTGAACATTTAACCACTTCATCACCAAGGCTCCTTGTATAACACATGAAACCAAATCCATTGCTGTAGAGTGAACTCCAACTTATAGTGACCCCCACAAGACAGAGTAGAACTGCCCCACAGAGTTTCCAAGGAGTCTCTGGTGGATTCGAACTGCCAATCTCTTGGTTAGCAGTGGGTAGCACTTAACCACTATGTCACCAGAGTTTCCTATGATATATATATATATATATACACATATATATAATGATAATGCCACAATAGCAATAATAATATATAGATTAATAGATTACAATATAGAAGTAGATATAGATAGATACAAAGAGAGACAGGTAGATATCAAATGTGCTATGCAGTAAAATGCAGTACATGGTGAATATATACACACATAAGTCAAAGGGGGCTTAAAATGGGACAGCATAAGGAGATAAATAACAAATAAAAACAGAATATGTCAGTTGACATAAAACAAACTGAATGCTACAGAACTGCAGAAGAGGGTGAGTTTTGTCAGCTTCTTTATGGCAGGAGCTAAATTAAATTCTACATGCCTCCTCGCACTGTGCATATACTGGTTTTATATTGTTGCAACACAATATCAGTATTATTATTATCACTATTACTCATTTTAATTTTATTATCTTTTACAAAATTAGCTCCATTATGAAATGAGTTTCTTAAGGGCAGAGAACATGAATTACTATAGGACTTGGCAAAACGCCCGGTAACTTTCAGCACCCAAGGACGGTAGTTGAACAAATGAGACAGATAGATGATAGACAGACAGAAAGACAGACAGGCAATGATTTCTTTGTACAGAACTCAAATAAACTTTCAAATGATTCTAATACTTTTGCCATCAAAGATGTCCCAGAGCTATCACTCCAGCTGGCTTCATGCTGTGGACTATGAGCTTTTTCTTAAGACAGATTTGGAGGTCTTTCTTGTCAGTCTGTTACAAACCAATTATTTTTTTCGCAAGAAATTGGTTTTCTTGTAATTTATCATAGCTTAAGAAAGAAAGACTTTCTTAAAATTACTTTGGATAGTTGTTCTAAACAGTAGCACAAGAAAAACAGTTCTAATTTTGTTGAGTTAAAGTAGAAGGATTCTTCAAAATCATTTTGTCACTGGGTCAAAAGAGGTTCAGTCACTTTTTCAAGATAGCACACAGGTCAGTAAAACAATCCTAAAAAAATTCAGATTTCCTTATTCATACATCACAAGTGTCCATGGAACTGTAAACCCGGTATGAAAATATTAAGTCACAGATATACTAGGTTTGACAATTAAGTTCATGAACTCCTCCCAGAAAGAATGCTACCTACTTCATTGTTAAACATTGCTACGGCCACCTTCAAAATACTCCCCTCGGGAAGCCATGCACCAATGCCAGTGCCTAGCCCACCCTTCAAAGCAATTTTGAAACTCCTTCTGGAATGCCCATCAGAGCTGTCGTTGTATTACCACTGATGTCCTGAATGTCATCAAAATGTCTTCCTTTCAATATTTTATCTTCGGGTAAAGAAAAAAGTCACTGGGGCCCAGACCAGAGGAGCAGGGAGCACGTTACAATACAGTTAGTTGTTTACTAGCTAAAAACTCTCTCACAGACAACTATACAATCAGGTTTGCAAACTTGCCACAATTGCCACCATGCACAAAGGCCATTCCAGAAAGAGTTCCAAAATTGCTCTGAAAGGTGGACTAGGTGCTGGCGTCAATGCAAAGCTTCCCAAGGGGAGTGGTTCGAAGGTAACAGTAGTGATATCCAGCTATGAGGTATGTAGCACTTAGAACAATTAAGCGCATGGGCTTAACTGTCAGACCTCGTATTTTTTCTTTATTTCATTCTTGATGTCCAGAGACTAGAATCTCATCTAGCTCACTCATGAGGTTAAATAAATACAAACATTTTTTTAAATCAGTGAATGAATGAGAGATATAGAGTTTATCAAACTAAAGAGATCCAATATAAATGGTGTATACTTGTTCGCAGGGGTTAGCAAACAGCTCCACTGCTAACCAAAACATCAGCAGTTCAAATCCATCGGCTGTTCCTTTGAAACTCTCTGGGTTATTTCTAGTCTGTCCTACAGGGTTCCTATGAGTTTGAATCAACTCTACAGCAATGAGTTTGGTTTTATTTGCTTGCATATTTAGATAGAAAAGATTAACTATTAAATTATGAACAAATATTTATTTAAAACCTTCCATTTGCCAGCTAGTATACTAAGGGCTAAGAATACATCCGTAAAAAAAAAACAGAAAATGTCCTTGTCTTTATAGAGCTCATGGTCTAAAGAGGACACAAAACACAGAGGGAATATATCAAAACCAAAAACCAAATCCACTGCTAACAAGTCAATTCCAACTCACAGTGATCCCATAGGACAGAGTAGAACTGCCCCATAGAGTTTCCAAGGAGCACCTGGCAGATTCGAACTGCTGACCTTTTGGTTAACAGATGTAGCACTTAACCACTACACCACCAGGGTTTCCAGGAAATATGCAGTGGTTCTCAACTGTGGCTGAAGAGCTAGGAAAAAATGACCAATGCCTAAGACTACACTCCACCAGGTGTTTCTCATTGAATTTGTCTGGAAATGGGGTAACGAAAAGCCCAGCCAAGTGCATATGTACATAAAATTTCTGAATAATTCTGAATAATTCAGCTAGGGTAAAGAACATACAAAACAAGCAATCTACATATAAAGTCAGGAAATGATAAGTGCTATCACAGTGATTAAGAGCTCCACTGCTAATCAAAGTGTCAGCAGTTCAAACCAAGCAGTCACTCTTGGAAACTCTGAGGCAGTTCTACTCTGTCCCATAGCATCTCCATGAGTCAGAATCAACTGGAAGACGGGACATTATTTAGGTAACAAAATGAAACAGCCAAGGGAAGAAGCTATGGCAGTGAAGCAAAATCAGAGCAGATTCGAATTGTTAAAATGTGAGGGAACCAGAATGGGAAAAATTATGTGTGTGAGCTCTGCTTAGACTAGTTTCTCTCTTAGAAAACACAGGCAGCCAGCACACTGCATGACAGCAAATCTCTTGATCAGGCACAGTCAGAAACAGCAGAGCTGTGCTTACAGACGGCGGCCAACCACACCGGTCTGAACGTGTATCACTCTCCAGTCCTACCCAAAATCCAGTTTTCTGTATTAGGCTCCTAAGAGGGCTCACTATGCTTTTTCCAAGTCTCCCCTTTTCTAGGCTTTCACCTCTTACTTTTCCCATTCTGGTTATATTTCTGGTTCACCCAAATTTTAAAAATCCAGGTCAGTTCTAATTTTGCTTTGTTGGCTATAAGAGAAGCAGTTTGAACCCCTAGTGTTAGGAGGTTTTTTCTTCCCTCCCTAAGAATAGTCAGGGACAATAGCAAAGACTGTACATTTTTCCCTAAGTTTCATGAGAGGGCACTGGAGAAATCTTTAAACAGGGTAACATGACCTCAGTAGCTTTCAAATATATTTCTGGGCTACTCTGCACAGAATTCACTGTTGAAGAACAACAAAAGAAGCAAACTAGTAAGCAGCAATTGGTCAAAGCGAGCATGATATTGGCTTTGGTGGGAGAGTAGTGGTGGAAACCACTAAAAAAAATTCAGTATGCATTTTGAAATTAGAAATGAGAAAATCTCTTTAAGGACCAAACATGATGTGCAGGAAAAATAAATAAAAGGAGAAGTCCAAGTTTTTTAGCTCAAAGAAATGGTGGTGATGTATTCATAATTCTCTAGGTTATCTGCTTATGTATATTTCCATCTAATGGAAATGAAACACAGATGGGTTTTGATTCCTTAAAATAGTGTGGCATAACTATTCACTGTTCTTTTCTCTGTCACATATATATGTAGTCCCAAGTATATGGATATGGGACACAGACTATTTGCATACACACACACACAATTATAAAATGCTAATAAATTTTAAATGTATTTTTTTTTAATTCCACACTAGAAAATGGTGATAGAAAATACCATATTCTAACTCAGCTATAGGGTATCCTTGTTTCGTCATTATGGAACTGAAAATAGTTTATGAGTACCAAAAGCTAGGAAGAAATAATAAAATGAAAGTACCATAGAAGACAGAAATGAACCTTGGTCAGAACAATGAATAAATTTCAGATAAGTAGAAGCTTTGAGACAGTAACGACATTTTTAAATTGGCTTTGTCTTAATTTTGAAATTGCCACTTCTCTTTTGATAAAAGCTGAATAATGTCTGAGCTTCATTACTGTGCCTAATTTCCCATACAATGTCACATTTCCTCATCTTGTTCCATGTATCACTGAAAATCTGAAGCTACATATTTTAACATAAAATCATTCCTAGGGTCATTAGCAGTTTGTGTTTCATCATTTCCAGTTCCTAAGTACATTCTCACTGGAATTCTGGCTGTACAGTTGTTGCTAGGTATTGTTGGCTCACTTTCCACTTGTAGCAACCTTATGTACAAAAAAAACAAACATAGTCTGGTCCTGGGCCATCCTCACAATAATTGCTGTGCTTGAGTCCACTGCTGTAGCCACTTTGTTAATAGAGTTCATTGATGGTATTCTTTTACATTGACCTTCTATTTTACCAAGTATGATGCCCTTCTGCAGGGTCTGGACTCTTCTGATAATGTCTCAAACGTACCTGAGACAAAGTGTCACCATCTTCATTTCTAAGGAGCATTCTGGCTGGACTTCTCCGAGACAGTTTTGTTCATCTTTTTGGCAGTCTATGGTATATTCAATATTCTTCACCAATGTCATATTTCAAATGTATCAATTTTCCTTCCATCTTCCTTATTCATTGTCCAGCTTTCCTATGTAATTAAATTTACCATGGATTGGCACAGGCACACTTCAGTCCTCAAGGTGACATCTTTGCTTTCCAACACATCAGAGAGATCTTTTACAGCAGATTTGTCCAATGGAATATACTGTTTGATTTCTTTCCTGCTGCTTCCATGGGTGTTGAGCATGGATCCAAGTAAACTGAAATCCTTGACAGGCTCAATGTTTTCTATGTTTGTCATGATGTTGCTCACTGGTCAAGAAATGGACACTTTTGTTTTCTTTATGCTGAGGTATAATCCATAGTGAAGGCTGGCATATATGATCTTCATCAGTAGGTGCTGCTAGTCCTCTTCACTTTTAGTAAGCAAGGTTGTGTTACCTGCACAGTGCAGGTTGATAATGAGTCTTCCTCCAACCTGAGGCCCCATTCCTCTTCATAAAGTCCAGCTTCTCAGACTATTGCTAAGCATACAGTTTCAACAAGTATGGTAAAATAATAGAACCATGATTTTTTTTTTTTTAAACCATGCAATATCCACCTTTTTGTGTTTAAAAAAAAAAAGAAAGAAAGAAAGAAAAACTGGTTATACACAGGTTCCTCAAGTACACAATTAAATGTCCTGGAATTTTTATTCTTCTCAATGCTATCTATAATTTGTTATGATCCACACTGTGGAATATCTTGCATAGTCAATAATACACAAGTGAACATCTTTCTGTGTTCTTTCAGCAAGATCCATCCGACATCAGCAATGATATCCCTTGTTTCACTTCCTCTTCTGAATCCAGCTTGAATTTCTGGAAGTTCACCATGGATGTACTGCTGCAGTCATTTCTGAATTATCTTCAGTGAAATTTTATATTATGTGATATCAATAATATTGTTTGTTAATTTCTGCATTCTGTTGGATCACTTTTCTTTGAAATGGGCAGAAATATGGATTTCTTCCTGACAGTTGACCAGACAACTCTCTTCCCAATTTCTTGGCATTGAGTACTGAGTGTTTTTAGCATTGCATCTGTTTTTTTGGTACATTTCAGCTGGTACTCTGTCAGCTCCTGGAGACTTGTTTTTCATCAAAGCGTTCAGTGAAACGTGGACATCTTCCTTCAAGACCATGGATTCTTGGTAACATGCTACTTCCTGAAATGGGTGAAGGTCAACAACTCCTTCTCAGTACAGTGACTACGTATTTCTTCCATCTGCTTTCAATGCTTCCTGCACTATTCAACACTCTGCCCACAGAATCCTTCAATAAGGCAATTTGAGACTTGAATGACAAACTTCAAATTCAGTTGCTTTAACCTGAGAAACACTGAGTATGTTCTTGCCTTTTGGTTTTCTAACTCGAGGTGTTTGTTGCAGCCAGAATAGTACAATATTTGTCATTGTCTTCTGGATTTGTTACAGTATTTTTCTTTGTCTTCTGGATTCACCCTCTCCTATCTTCTGTTCAGTTCTTTGACTTCATCGTTCCTTCTATACATGTTAGCTCCTCTGCATTCAAGAGTAAGTTTCAGCGACTCTTCTGACATCTTCCCCCCTCTCTCCTTCTTTCTGTCCTGTCTTTCTAATGACCCCTTTCTCTATATATGACATTCTTGAGGTCATGACACAACTCATCTGGTCTTCTGTCATTCCTGTTACTGTATCAAATCTACTCTCTACCTTCAGGTGAGATACACTCAAGGTTGTAGTTTGGCTCTTGTGAACTTCTTTTAGTTTTCTTCAGCTTCAACATGAACGTTCATATGAATACTAGATATTCTGCTGTGAAGTTTGCCCTGGCCTTATACGGGCTGATGCTACTGAGCTTCTCCACTGTCTCTTTCCACAGACGTAGTGCACTTGGTTCCTATGTATTCCATTTGGCAAGGTCCATGTCTATAGTTACTGTTTTATTGTTGCAAAAATGTTCTTAAAATGAATAGATTGTTGGTATTGCAAAATTCTAGCATGGGATTTTCAGTTTTGTTTCTGTCACTGAGGCTCTAGTTTTCAATTATTGATTCTTTTTCTTTATTTCCGATTCTCACATTCCAATTATAGTAATTATCAATATATCTTGATTGCATGTTTTATCAATTTCAGACTGCAGATGTTGGTAAAAGTCATCAATGCCTTCATTTCTGGCACTAGTGACCGGCATGTTAAGTTTGAATAATAGTTGTATTAACTTGGTCTTCTTTATGGGAATAGAGATATTATGCCATCACTGACAGTGTTGTACTTGAAGACGGATCTTGGAATGTTCTCTTTGACAGTGAATACGATACTGATCCTCTTCAATTTGTCATTCCTGAAATAGTAGATCACATGATTGTCTCATTCAAAATGCCCAATACCAGCCCATTTTAGTTAACTAATGCCCAACATAGGTATCTTCAAGGGTTCCATTTCCTTTTGACAATGTCCAATTTTTATAAGCTCATACTTCATATATTCACCAGTCCATTTATTAATGGAGGTCTGTAGCAGTTTCTTCTGATTTTCAGTTGTGCCACATTAGCAAATGTAGGCCCCCAAAGCTTTGATATACCCATGTGATTAAGGTTGACGCTACTTTGAATAGGCAGCTCTTTTCCAGTTGTACTTTAACTGCTTTCCAACCTCAGAGGTTTATTTAATGGAACTGTATCAGACTATGTTCAGCTGCTCTTCATTAGATTTTCACTGGCCTGTTTTGTCAGAAGTAGATGACCAGGTCCTTTACCCTAGTCTGTCTTAGACTGGAAGCACCGCTGATAACCATCTACAGGTAACCAGGCTAGGATTTGAAGTACTGGTGGTACAGCTTCTCCCAGCAGCATGAAAGCCACCTTAGCATGACAAACTGACAGGCAGAGCCTTGAGGTTTTATACCAAGTAATTCCTTAAGTGAAGAAATACAACTGAGACCCAGTTCCTAACAGAGGTTGAAAGGATTAGCTAGAACACAGGTAATCCCTGAATTAATAATGTGCACCTATACAAACGACTCCATCCTAAGCCAGTACTGACATAAGTCAAATACTTCTTATGGTTTCATTCAAAACATGGAAGCATTTTTGACTGGTAAATCATAAAACTGAACATCTATGAATGATTATCTGAGAATGCTAACATCAGCTATTACATACTACAAAACTGTATATAGTGCACATTACTAATGAGAAGGTCTACAAAAAAAGGATGATCATAAGTGCAGTTACTCATAATGCAAATATGTCGTAAGTCAGGGACTACCTGTAATATCAAGTTTCTGAAAAACAGAACCCTCAGTTAGTAAGCCAAAAAAATACTCTTTCCAGAAATAATGGTGGGGACATGTACTAGTTTGGTCCTTATAAATAGACCAAACAAAAATGGTCAGAAAAGCTAACAGAAGGCACAGACCCATTTTATGCTATTTATAAGAAAAGTACCTAAAACATAGAAACTTGCAAAGTTAAAAGTGAAAGAACGGAAAAAAGATATAGAAAATTCCTAACAAAAGAAATCTAATATAGTTCCAATAATATCAAATAACTGAGGACATGACACAATATTTGCTGCCATCATTTTAAAAAAAAAAACAAATTTCCAATATTTTGGAGAGTCCAATATGACAAGAAAAAGAAAAAGAGAGGTAGGGTAGTTAAAGAAGTTTACAAATTGTCATTATGCATTGATAATCGGATAATCTGCATGGCCTCACCAAACGAATCTACAAGCACATAGTGTGAATAATTATACATTTAAAATAATTATTTTAACAGGAAAGCTATACATAAAATCAAGAAAAAAAATTTCATTTTTATATTGTAATAGCAAGTAGTTTGCCATTGTTTTAGCAAGTACTTAGAAAATTCAATTTTGAAATGTTATACAATAGCAATAAAAAATACAACAAGTCTAGGAATGAATTTTTAAAAGCTATCTAGGAAAAGTTTTTTAAAATTTTCCGAATGGAAGAAAAATTAGGGCAACACCAATGTCTGCCTTTATAGGGAACACAGCATAAAGTCCACGACATGGAGAAAGTGAGTGTCCAGAACTAGAACTCTACTTAAAGACCACACTTGATGGTCCCCTCAGACTGGCTGTTCCGCTGTGGACATGCTCCCCAGAGTCTGTTAGTCCAGAGCTTAAAACAGTACCGAAGTCAACTCTTGACACCAAAATTAGACTGAACTAAAAGACACCGAGTAATGCTTGTGAAGAATGTGCTCCTTGGTTCAAATACATCCATGAGGCTGTCTAAGCAGCTCTTGCCTAGAAGCAAAATGAGAGGGTGGAATGGACAGAAACTGGCTGAATGACTGTAGGAAGTACAAAGTGGAAAGTGGGAGTGTGCTCTCACGGGGGGGGGGGGGGGGGGGGGAGGAGCTAGAGCTGCATAGCAGTATGAGTACCAGGGAGTTTTATGTGGCTAACTGACCTGGATTCTAAGTTGTCACTTAAAGCACACCAAAAAGTAATTTAAAAAGAAAAATAATGAATTAGTTGAATTCACAAAGTTCTTAAGTAATTACTATGCTTGAGGTCTTTTAATTTTAATATACCTTTTGCTTAAAGGTGTCAAGATTCAGTAAATTAAACAACAGAAACACCTGAAGAATTGAGAATACAACTCTACAATCTCAAAATTCTTTCATTAAATGTTAGTTCATGTTCTCAAATCATTGCATTTCAGTGCAATGATATACTGTAAAATTATAAAAATATTTGAAGAATAAAATCTCCACATATCCAATTCCTTTCATTAAATACAATTTCACTTCCTCAGTTAACTGCATTTCAAAGTTATCACTTTAATTTTTGTTGTGGGAACTACGACAAGAAAGCTTATATAACTCCTAAATACTGTCTTCTCCATGCAAAGGTTATTGGGCTTTATGCTAATTGCTGTAGTGGTGGTGGCTCTGGAACTTAAGCAGAGCCCTTGACACTTGTTCTCTGGCTCAAATTAAGCCCAAACCCTTTACACAAACAAAATTACCTCATTTTGATTGCTCATGTATCTGTAACCACTCAGCCAAGTGTTTACTGTTTCTCCCCATACCTATTTGCTAGATGATTCCTAAAAGCTGATTTATCAGGGGAATACTGAAAAAGCTTAGTGCTTTCAAATGCAGATGCAGATTTCTCTGTACAGGGAGGCCAATGGGTCTGATTTTGTGTAAATGAGAGTTATGCTGCTAAATCCCCCATAATAAGATTAGAAATATCTTGTAAATTAAAGTAAGCAATTCTTAAAGTTAATATAATGCTTCCCAGCTAGATTCCATTCTATGTTTAAAAGATTTTAATGGGAAAAAAAAAGTCTTAAGAAATAACACTAGAACAATAATTACTGAAATAACAAAGAGTTGAGCTATGTTAAGGCTTTCATACGCACTGGGGATCAATGAACATTAAAGTGAAAGAGAAAACTGTTTAATGAACTAACAAAATAACATAGTAGGAGTACTAGAGACTAGTAAATGCCATTATATTTTATTATATTCTCCTATCAAATTATGCCACACTCTCATGCTTTGGTGTACTGCATTGCTTAAACAAAGAATAATCACAGTCATAGACAAAGACAGTGAACTAAATGAGTAGCTTCTGATTAGAGTTTGTAGTACGTACCTTCCTCACATTAAGAATAAGCTTTAAAGACACTAAGTGATCATATGTACAATGAAATAAACATTGATAACAGCTCTAGTATATGACATATGTTACACCATTTATTAAGTCTGTGTATTTCATGGCATCACCATTGCTAAAATTTATAGTAAAATGTTTGATTTACACAACTGCTTTCTGATACACGGCCATCTTGCTACACAACCTATTCATGAATAATATACTAGAAACTGAGAAAAATCATGTATACTAAAAGTCTTTATCACAGCATCATTTCTTCTGCTTTACGTCTAAATTAGAAATTAAAGTCTGTGGTATATAGTATATATCTTTTCATGTTTCTTTCCTGGATGAAGCAATAGATGATTTGAGCAATACAGGCATACAGAGTGCTTAGGCAAAATAAGGACATTAGCAATATTTATTTCTGTTTACCCAATTTTAAAGAAAACTCTTCATGTTAAACAGTCTGATGAGCTATAAAATAAAAATCTTCAGTAAGTGGTGTCACAAAAGTACTACAATATTTGGGGCTATAAACTATATGCTCTAGGAAAAATTATATATCCCCTGGTCTATTTTATTAGGCAAGGCAAACAAAATACTTTTTTCTGCCAAGCTCTTAATGATCAAATTTCCAAATAATTTTCCTCAGGTTGTATGAACATCACATAAAGATGCAAAAAGCCTTTTCCAGAATGTCTCCATAGCTGCATTATATTTAATCAAGGTTATCACTCTATTCAGCTCTGTATTTACTATCAAAGGAAAGATTTAATCATTATCATGAAATGCAAGAATGCTTCAAGCTCCCTGAACCTGACAATTACAAATCTTTAAAACCTCTCTTTACACAAAGCTTGACAGTTATAAGCCTACCTCTTTAAAAAGACAATATACATTGATATACTGGAATGGTAAATTCAGATTTCTTGCATAATATGCACATTAGCATAATATAATTGGTTCTGCCTTTAGGGCAGCCAATCAGATTGTGCAAATGTGCCTATTCATAGAGCTCTTGAAATGATTTGCCACTTGGGAGTTATATAGAAACAATTCAATTTTACTTTTTTACAAATGAATTACAGTCCAGAAAACAACAATGATGACCAAAAAGTCTATTAAACTTTTAAGGAACACTTTCAGTCTAGACACCTAAAAATAACTCATAAAGCACACTGTCAAGTTTTTATGCCTTGTATAGTATAGCTTTACCTTAGCCCCTGCTAAAAAATCTGAAGCGGCTCAAATTTTGTATATTCATAAATCTAAAAATAACACTTTAAGGAGAAAATTTATACAGATATTGAACTTTTATAATCAAAAAGATCTTATATAGTATTTCTTCCCAAGACCAGGTGTACCCAAAACGCTTGTTGACCAAACAAAACTTACTCGTAAAGATGGTTACTTTAAACAACTTACAACTTCTTAAAAGTTTCTGTTAACTAATAAAATAATTCATTGATATATTCAGTAAATACCTAGCGAACACCTTCTATGTTACCAAGTACTGTGCTAATGTCTGATACACAACAGTTAACAAAATGCCATCCAAACAAACTGTTTGGCTTCACAACCAATCCTATCATAAGTGCTTTAAGGATGAATCAGTTGCGCTAAAACGTAAAAATGTACTGAAGAAGATAAATAAGCCCAGAGTCAAATTGGGAAAATGAAACACTTGTAAATTCCCTAATCTACCATCTGCCACATTCTGAATTTCATTTTGTTGTTAGTTGTGATCGAACTGATTCAGACTCAAGGCAACCACATGTGTGGAGATGAGAACTGCACTCACAGGTTCTGAAGGCTGTGACCTTCTGGAAACAAGACCACAAAGCCTTAGTTTCAAGGTGTCTCTTGGTGGGTTTGAACAGCCAGCTTTCTGATACTGCTTAAACAAATGAACAGAAAAATCACAAAAAACATGGTGAAGTTAAGTGGGTTTAATAATTAACCCTGATCCATGGCTTAAATATTTGAGCCGCCTGAGGACTCTTTAATCGTAATTTAGGATTAATTAATTAACTAATTTAAGTAGTTACATTACTAACAGAAGCCTGGGCAGCTCTTGTTGTTGTTTTTTTTTTTTTTAGCACCTTTTTCCTTTTTAAACCAAAACTAAGTTATTGGTAGGAGACAGCAGTCCTACTGTCCGGAAGTGGCATAACTCAAACAGATTGTTCATTGGATCTAATGAGTACTATATCCCAGCCCCACCTGTAAAGTGTTTCTCATCTCAATTGATTTTACTGTTAAGAATTGAAAGATGAGGAAGATATGGAAATAGAACATTTAACTAGCTGATTCCAGCAGTCATTTTCCAGTTTGATAAAATGGATTATTAATGGCAGAAGTGAAACTAAAATCCTTTTTTCTACTTCAAATCCATTTCTCTTCTTAAGAACTAGGAGTGTTTCACATCAAAAAGGAGTCAAACATAGTTGTCAGCACAGTTGAATACGGAGGGTAAAATCTAACATTAAAAACAAGTACTATTCCTCTCTCCTTTACACTGTTCACATTGAATTTTTTTTTTTTTTAAATCATTTCCCCTCATTACTTCTAATTCCTCACCTCTCATTCAACCTTCAAACCACAGTTTTCTGGCTTCTTCTGTCCCTCCACTGAACTCACAGTGAAACAGCTACCAATTGCATAATTATAAAAATTCTAAATCCAGTGAAGACTGTCCAGACTCTGTCTTCCTTGCTTTGATTGTAACTTATGACATTGTTGACCAACTCTTCCCTGCAGCACTCTTTTCTTTGGAATGCAGTTACTTGTTGAATTCTTGACCTTACTATATATTTCTCTGGCAATGCTTTTTCATTTGCTTAGCTCTCTTCTCTTTCTCTACTGACCTCTCCAACATCCCTGCTCCAGAGGCATTAGTCTTGGTTCTGTATTTCCTTTCATTTTATGCACTCTTTCAGTGTTCAAGTACTAGTTTGGAAGCTTTGGATCTCTCACTTCCCAACTGTCTTTATAACATTTTGAGAAAGGTTTTGGCTAATTGCCATTAAGAATGAGATTTTTTTTTTTAAATGTGAAGATGGCTGGCCTTTACTGATTTCAATGTAAGATTATACATATTTCTTTCTGGTAGTTGACTGCTTACCTATTTGTACCACCTCGGGACTCCTACAGGCAGGAAAGAATAATTGCATGAATTTGTTTAAATGTCTATGTCAGACCACCCGACTCTTCCCGGGACTTCATTCCCACTCTGAAGTTCCTTGAGCACATCACTCTGGGTATAATAGGTACTAAGTGATGTACTTCTTAAGTTGATTGGCTAAATTAATTAAAAGTCAGAGTTTAATTTTTTAGAAAAGGTACGTTTTGTACAAAAGCTTAATTCTGTCAAGAATAACATAATTTTAAGCTTTTTTTTCCAGTGACTTTTTTTTATATGACTGAGTGAAAATGTACATTCTCGTATAAATTTACATGCCCACCTATATGCAGCTTCCACTGCTCTCCCTGTCCAGTGACAGCACACTATTCCTCTCTGCTCCATACATGTCTCATCCTCCCAACAGTCTCCTGTCCCCTCCTCTCCAACCACTCTCCTTCCTCCAGCTAGAGGTCAGCAGGATGATATCCTGTAGATGTATAGAACCATAAAGTGCAACCAATATATGGTCACTCTGCATTGCCAAGTCCAATCCATTCATGTCCAAAGATGGATCTTCGTAATGATTTATGGGCAAGGGCAGCATCAGGGCCAGGGGCCATACTCACAGGGGAACCCCAAAACCATTGGACCATCAACTGAGGTCTTTTAGTGGAGATCTCAGGGTGCACCCCTTTTTATTCTTGTGTTGCCAGTGAGACTCAACATAGTGAGCTCCATCGCGGCTATCACTGGTGGTGGCCGGGCACCATCCGGTTCTTCCGGTCCCAAGTCGATGTAGGCACTTTTTATTAATCTCTCAAATTTTGGTTTTTCTAATAAAAGACTGCAACTGATGGTCCAAAGGCCTGGGAAGTCCTTCGGGAGCGTGGCCCCTAGACCTGATGCTGCCGCTGTTCGTAAATCATTACTGAGGTCAATTCTTTGGACAGGAATGGATTTAGACTCGGGGACACAGAGTAACTATATCGTGTGTGCACTTTATGGTTCTATGCATATATAGGATGTTGTCCTTCTGGCCTCTTACTAGAGGAGAGTAGAGAAGGTGGAGAATAGGGGACAGGAGATTGTTAAGAGGATATGACATCTACAGAACAGAAAGGAGGAGTGTGCTGTCACTGGGCAAGGAGAGCAAACAGCACTGCAGATAGGTAGGCACGCAGATTTTAATTGGATCATACACTTTCACTTCATCACAATAAAAAAAAATTGGTTTTGTAAAAAAAAGTATTGGTTATGGTTAAACTAACCTGGTTTTAGCTTCCAACAGTATGCTGAAGACTTGTGAACTATTTATCTCCAACTTTTATCTCTTTGTTGAGCACCGAACCCACCTAGTTTACCTCTTAGACCACGTTAGTATTCAAAGTGTGGTGCCTGTACAGACAGCATGGACATCTGCTACAGGCTTCTCTGAATTGCAGAACTTCAGGCCCCATCCCAAATTTACTGAACTGGAATCAACATTTGAAGATGATGTCTACTAACTTTGAGAAATTTCTGTCAACTGCTCACACTCATACTTATCCCCACCAAAAAATTCAACAATTTCTTCCCTGCCCTCTCTCCAATCTGCTTTCTTAAAAAGTCCCTATCCTAGTAATTGGCTCTACAAATCCACTGAGCTATCCAAATCAGTTATCCAGGAATCTTCCTCAGCTAACACATCAATCAGTCACAGGTTCTACTGAATCCACAGCTTAAATAGTTCTCAAATCTGCTTCTTTCCCTTCTCACTCCAGCACAGCAATAATTCAAGCTTACATCACCTCTCACCTCAACTGTGCCAAACACAAGTTCTAGTCTGACTTGGTGTCACACATATTTCATCTTTCATGCTATACTAGAATTGTTCTTCAAAATCATGAATCTTCTTTATATACCACTCTGATAAAAGCTTTTGACAAAATCTATTTTCCCATAAACATAACTAGAATCCACATGAAAATGTTAACATACCAGGTTATCTGGCATAGCAATTCAAACAAATTATGCCATTATTCCCCCTGCCTATAGGGGTCCCTGGGTGGCACAATTGGTAAGCACTCAACAACTAGCTGAAAAGTTGGCAGTTGGTGTCCACCTGAGGAGTTCCCCACTTGGAGGACTGTGATGTCATTCTGCTTTCAAATGGCTATAACAATAAATGTTCTATTGTGATCCTATGTAGCAAAAACAACAGCCTACAAAGGATCAAGTTCAAATGGGTCCTGGATTCTCCCAACCACTTCACCCACAATTTGAATTTTCGCACAATGATAGCTTTACAGAGAGTACTTTCAGCTACCCTTATAAATCTGGAATATGCCCACTTAACCATAAAGATTCTGCTCAAATACTGCTCACTGTCTCCAGGTAAACTTTACCACTTTCTTCTTTATATTGCCACTGTTTCTTACATATCTGTTTATTAATGTAGCTTGAAAACTGTAAGAGTTTCAGCGTGTATTTCCCTTATTAAATCATGAGTTCTTTGAAGGCAAGAACCATGCCTTTTACTTCTCACTTAGAGCTTGGTGCTCAATACAGTGCTCAATAAATGAATGAAACATGCAAAAGAATTGAGCAATCATAAAAAACAAAAGTCTAAGAATATGAAATGGCATGGCAATTTCTAAAATGTTCAAAGACAACGGAAAATGAGTCAACTGACTGTTAGACAAGATCAACAAATATTAGGTTGATGTGCAAACATTGATTCCTAGTCCATAAATAGAATTTGTATTCATTTTTCATCCAATATGTAGGAAATAGAGCAGTAGTAAAAGAGAAGGAGAAAAACTGAGCAAGATATTTATTCAAAGATAGAAGTATGAAAAAGGAAGGGACAAAGTCAAATCCGGGCTTTTTTTTAATACGCTGTTTGAGGTTTAAGAAAAAGCAAGCAAGGGGTCTGGCTGGTTAGCAACTGTGGGAGCTGGCCGTTCTACATCGTTAAGTCCGGGGCACTCATAGAATGGATCATTAACAGGCCATCAAGTATCGTGTCCCTGTGACAGACTCACTTTGATGTGTTGATTGACAAATATTGCTGTCTCTTATAGAATGTGAGCATATTTCATTGAAAAATATGGGCTTTCAAATAGAAAACAATGCCAAGTTGAAAAATTATTTAAACTTTATACTATTTCAAGTTATATGCAGCAAAATGGAAAAGGAAGGAGTGTTTAAATAGTATGAAATAATTATGATGGTGAAAATATATTTCAAAAGATCCCCAACAGCATGCAGAAAATTGTGATTATACATGATCTAATTAAAAGAATAATAAAATAGCTAAAAGAGCAATAAGTCAAAAAAAGCAAAAACAGAATACAATTGTTCCTTATATAATTGGAAACTGAAGTAGGTTTATGAATAAAAAAGTGAAAATAGAAAACAATTCTATTCACACTGAAAAATGTAAGCTTTTTATGAAAATTTATTTATTTATTTCACCCTTCCAAGAATTCTAAGTATGAATAAATGTTAAAACGGAGCCCAAGTGCAGAGAGACATTCAGTTCACAACTTTGTAACTAGGTAGTAAAACACAGCAAGTCCTCATTTAGTTACCAAACCCAAACCAATCCAACCTATTGTCACCGAGAGATTTCAACTGACAGCCACTGTAGCACAGAATATAACTGCCCCATAATGTTTCCAGTGAGTGCCTCATGGACTCAAAGTACCAGTCTTTTCGTTAGTAGCACTAAGAGTTTACTACGCCACCAGCATTTGCCATTTAGCTACTAACTAGTGCCATTACGGTCAAGTCAGTTCTGACGCATAGCAACCCTGTAGGACAAAGCAGAATGGCGCCATCGAGTTTCCATGGAGTACCGGGTAGATCTGAACTGTCAATCTTTTGGTTGGCAGCTGTAGCACTTAACTACTAGGCCATCAGAGTTGCCCATTTAGCTATGGAACATGTCAAACCAGCATTCTCTATTACTTGGCACAAGTTGTCACTTTAGTGAGTGACTATCTGTAATGTACAATTATCACATGTTGAGATCACTGCTAAGGATACTGCTGAGACACCACTGTACCACTGTATGTTCAAAGTTTAAGAAGTATCAACGACAGCCCATGGGAGGCATATTTAATATAGAACACAATGTATTAATACCTAGTATGTAAGTGTCCCATTTAAAGAGATTGGACATTATCACTTAAAAATTATAATAGTATATAATGTATGGTTGTTTTTATTTTTGGAGTATTAGAATAAATCCTATCCACTATGTACATAAAATGACATAAGCAGGCTACTCTGAAATGCACTTATCATACTGATTAACAATAGACAGTAGTTACGTTCAGGATAAAAAAATGAAAGAAAAAAAAAAACCCAAAACATATAGTAAGTATGACTGAAACCATATGGGAACATAACATAAAACAAATGCACTTTTAATAAACAAATAAAAAACAGCTGCTGTGGAGCTGTCTCTCACTCAAGGCAACCTCACGTATGTCAGAGCAGTACTGTGCTCCATAGGGTTTTCAATGGCTGTTTTTTCTGTCATCAATTCCCAGACCTTTCTTCTGCGTTACTGCTGGGTGGACTTAAATCTCCAACCTTTGGGTTAGCGGTCGAGTGTACTAATTACTTTCACCACTCAGACAACGTAATCATAGTCACTGAAACATTCAAGTCATTGTTGTTACTACCAACAAAATAAAACGAAAAAGTGAACAGACTTCTTGTTGTCATTGTGATTCCAAGTGTTACAGATTAGAAATGCTCCATAGGATCTTCTTGGTAATAATCTTTCCAGAAACAGATTGTCAGGCCTTTCTTGCATGGTGCCTCTGGCTGGCTTTAAACTGCCAATCTTTGGATTAGTAGTTAAGCACACAGGTTAATTCACCCAAGGACCTGATTAACACCCCAAACTATTGGAAGGGAAGCCAGAAGCACTTAACTATTCACCAGAATCATACAAAAATGTTAGTTGAAAATGTTTCTTAAGAAAGAAGACAAACTTAGATGAAGAAACATAACCAGCTGAAGGAAAGAGAGTCTTCATGTAGAACTCTTAAAACAATCATGTTTTGTGCACTGTTTCTTAAAAAATTGAGCTTTAAGATTTTCTGTTACCTGTAGTGTTTTCCTTGTAGTTTACCTGGCAGTACTAGAGACAGACTATCCTGGAAGCCTCTTATGTAAACTACTAGGACATGCAGTCCTTTGAGAAGGACGAGACAGGAAAACACAGTAGCTTGGGGGTCCTTGGAAACTGGACTTTTCCTGGATCTTCAGCACTAGCAGAACAGGTAATTTGCATCAGAAAGCCAGAATGACTGAAAGACTCTTCATGATAATCTTTGTTGGTTTAAAGCAGTTTTTTTTTCAAATTATCTTTCATAAAATTTTCATATGAAGCTACTTCAAGAGCCACTGGCAATAGGGAAGGGGTAGAAATAAAATGGATCTGAAGCCAAGAATGCACAGAGGCCACTCACAACAGACTGCTTTGCATCTGCTCCACTTACTCTGGAGCCATTTCACTTTTACTTCAACAGCATATTGAAATCTAGCCTCAGATTTTGTTGGAAAATCAAATGTATTTCCTACCTTAAGCTTTACTGTCAGAATTATCTCTTTAAATCAACTGCCTCTCCCAAAATGGCAAGATAGGGAGGAAGGGAAACTATGTCCACATTATCAATAGCTTCATAGTTAAACAGGAACAAAATGGGAATGTCTTAAATCTGACAGTATTACAAAGTACTACCTATTTTTACAGACAGAAGGAGGCTAAAAAATAATTCATGGGATCCTTTCTTTTTCAGGGAAGAATACTCACAGGTTCTGGGACTTAGACCAGGTTATGTGAGTCACAAGCCCATCAGGGCCCACATGTGAGCCAGGGAAGGACAGATACCACTTCAGGAAGGAAGTTCGGAGAACGATACACAGGGATCCTATGGAATGAATTGCTTCATAGTGTGACATCACTGAAAATATTCAAGAAGTATAAGAAGATCAGTCTATCAATTATATATACCAAGTAGGTGCATCCTTTGTTTAAAAATGTAGTCCTCAACACACCATTTTTACTGAAAGAAAGTAAACTTAGATTGATGAAGTAACTTACTCAAGCTCATGAAACTAAAAGCTAGAAGAGCTGAATGATAAAGTCAGGCTGGCCTAATTTCAGAACATGTGCACTCCTACAACAATGAGCAGCCACTATGAAGAAGACTACTGACTTCAAATACGTTTTTATAACTGTTTTCAGCATTTTTATCAGTTTGAATTAGCTCGAAGACAATAAGTTTAGGTGTCATGTACTAAAATGCGCTCCCCCAAACATGTGTTGGAATCTTAACACCTATACCTTAATATTAATATTGCCTGGATAGGAAATTTCAGAACACATAGAACTTGTACACAGACCAAGTGGTAGTCATTCAAACAGACTATATAGTTTAAAGAAAAGGTGGTATCATTTGGTATAAAAATTTGTCCTATATGCTGCACAAATAATCTGAAAACTGGGCGATGTGAAGATGAATGCCACATCAGGGTTGGAGGAAGACTAATTACCAACTTGTGTTATGCAGGTGATACAACCTTGCTTGCTGAAAGTGAATAGGTTATGAAACACTCGACATGAATTATGCCTCAATATAAAGAAAAACAAAAACCCTCACAACTCAACCAATAAGATCCATTAGGGTAAGCAGAAAAAATAATGACGTTACCAAGGATTTCATTTTACTTGGACCCACAATCAATTCTCATGGAAGCAGCAATTAAGAAATCAAAAAAAAAAAAAAAACACTAGATAATGTGTGTGTGTATGTGTGTGTGTGTATACATATATTGCTTTTGGGTAAATCTGCCCAAAAAAGAAAAGCCTTTAAGACTGAAAAAGCAAAGATGCCACTCTGAGGACTAAGGCACACCCGATCTAAGCCATGGCATTTTCTGTCACCATACTCACATGTGAAAGCTGGGCAATGAGCAAGGAAGACAGAAGAAACGATGCATTTAATCATGGTATTGGCAAAGAATTTACCACACATTGTCAGAAGAATGGGAAAAAAATCTGTCTTGAAAGTATAGCCAAAATGCTCCTTAGAAGTGAGGATGGCAAGATTCTGTTTCATGTACTTTGGATATGCCATTAGGAGGGATCAGAAACCCTGGTGGCCTAGGGTTTCAGTGCTACATCTGCTAACCAAAAGGTCAGCAGTTTGAATCCTCCAGGCACTCCTTGGAAACTCTATGGGGCGGTTCTACCAGGACCTATAGGGCTGCTATGAACTGGGATCAACTCTATGGCACTGGGTTTGGTTCCTTCGGATTTTCTATTAGCAGGAAGCACACCGCTCTTCGTAAAGTAGACGATCCATGAAAGAGGGTAAGACCCTCAACGAGAGTCTGCAACAACAATGGGCCCCAACATAACAATGGCTGTGATAACGGCACAGGACCAGGCAGAATTTTGTTCTTGTGTGCCTACAGTTGCTATGAGTCTGAAATGAATTGATGGCATCTAACAACCACAGTGGAGCCCTGGTGACACAATGGTGAAGAGCTTGGCTGCCAACCAAAAGGCTGGCAGTGTGAATTCACCAGCTGACCCTTGGAAGCCCTATGAATTAGTTCCACTCTGTCCTATAACATCAATGTAAGAATTAAAGCAATGGCAGTGGTTTTTGTTTGTTGGTATATTCATTTAACAACAACAACAACAACATACCTGTGGACGTAACCCTATTTACAAAGTGTTTTCTTTGCTATGTTAATGCACCATACCAGTGTAAGCACTGTTATAAACCTAATCACTTTTGAGTTATAAAAAGAACAGAACAGATGCAGATAGCCAACAGGACATACTGGGGAAGACAGGTGACTTGTGAAGACCACCAAGAACCAAGGAACACTTGGAGTGACAAGGAAAGAATCAACACAATTATGGCCCTGATTTGTACTTTCAGCCAAAACTCCTAGAAACTTTCTGTTCTTTAAAGCCACCACTTGAGGTACGTGTGCTATAGCAGCATTAGCTGGTTTTGATAATGCTTACATCCCTAAAGTCTAAGATTCTGGGAATATGAGTAATACTGCATGAGCCATCATTAGAATCCTGAATAACTGAGATGCAAATGGAGAACACTGGAAATGTGGGAACAGAGACAGCAGGAAACAAGGAGAATACAGCATACAGAGTTAGGAGTCTAATCAAAAGCTGGGGTGGGGGGAAGATTTGCTGGCTTTAAAATTATAGATTCCCTGTCCCTGCTTATTGGCTCTCTAATCTTGCCACAGCAGAGAAGCTTAGAGATGGACTTCAGGTAAATTCCTCAGATTTTCTGCACTCCACTGAACATTAATGAGTCATTTCTAGGCTATAAGGTACATGTGCTATAATAATATACTGGAATTCAAGTTCAGAGTGAATTTCCATCAGTGTCCTTCAATATAATTACACTCAAAATGGAAAGGCCATTTCACATGACAAATGTTTCTGCAAAATTTTATTTCCACAGGAATATCTCACATTTGTATATTTTCCTTTTGTAAATAATATTGCTTATGTGAGAATTCATTTAATTTACATTAGCATTCAATAACAGACTGCAAAATCAGATCATGTGGATTAGAATCCTGGGTTCATCACTTCCTAGTTGTTGGCCCTTGGGCAGTTTATTGAAATCTTTCAGCCCTCAGTGTCCTCATCTATAAAATGGGATTATAGACTATGCCTCATAGACGTGCATGAGGGGAAAAAAAAAGACTTAATATCTTGAAGTATTTAAAACAGAACCCAGTATGTAATAACTATCACCTGTCAGCTATTATTATTGTTCTAAAATGATTTTTTTTAGTTCATATCACTTTCTAGAAGTTAAAAATACTAAAGTTTCAGCAGTTAAACTGTTAACTCACTAAATAACAATTTGTTGCAACTAACGAGAAAAGTCCAAAAAGAATGGGAAGGTCACCTGTAAAAGGAAGAATTAAACTTCAGGCCTTAACAGCATTATAAAGTAATATATTTATTTAACTTAAGCAACTAAGAAATCTGTTAATATATCTATGGGATAGGTCTAGCATGATAAAAGGGTCTACACTTATTTCAGTAATCACATATTTTATTGAAGAGCCTTCAGGCTTTTTTAATATTCAAATCAGTTGAATATTTAGCAGTAATAACGTAAGATTAATATTTGTACAGGCACTCGCTTCTTTAACAGCAGACATTAAGTCAAGCTATTAGCATGTAATAATGGAAAGATTTTTATAAAGCAATGTCAGAAGGGAGTTGATTTTTTTTTAAGTTAGAATTCTATTCTGATAATATGATGCCTCTTCTTAAAGTGCAAAACATTAATCACTAGCTTACACTATTTCACTTTCCAGTAAACTCATACACCTAAAATATTAACCACACTAACAGCAGCAAACATTTTATAATGGATTGATTAGTTTTAATCATTAAATTCATTGTAAGACTTGCAGCAACCTTTTGAAACAACAACAGTATGAGATACCTAACTGGAGTTATTACAAAATCACTTTCAAGAACCAGTCCTTTTACATCCTGTGAAGGTTGTGTCATGAGTACATTGTCTAGTAAACACACAGGACTCAACACAATTTCATTTTATATATGAATTCTATTTCATAATATTAATACAACACTCCAGGAAGTACATTTTTGGAGGATTACACTTCCCTGAAGAGGATCAAGCCACTCGGACTGATGCTTTCAAATGCCCCCTAAGGTGTGCTATAATCACCCAGAATCACTAGCTTGCCATGATTTATTGCTTAATTTTCCTATTTTCATTTTAAATAAGCAAACCAATGAAATGCTATCCTATTGTCAAAGCACAGAAATTGCAATTATTGCATGAATTACAAGAAGGTAGAACAAACTGAAAAAATATTTTCTTATCACTTTTCTCACAAAGCAAATAGTGGATACAACAGCCATGGTAAGAAGCATCTTTAATGTATGCATGCAGACTGGAATAGTGTTTTTGCTTGGTTTTTATATAAAATCAGCTTCAGAGTACTTTTATTTGAAAACATTTGGCCAGTTACAATATATAGCAATCGTTGCCAAGAGCACACAGGTGTGTTTCTTCCTTGTGGTATTGTTTTACTTCCTTAGCCCTGGGAAAACACCAGAAGGGGTTCCATTGCGCATGCAGGTGTGACGGCCTACTGTGCAGCATGAATTGTACCTCCTTTTAGGTGAGCAGGAAAGGAAAGGTGTGAGTGTTTTTGCCATCATTAACTTAGTGGTCCACTTAGGGAAAATCACCACCTCTGCCTGTGTCAGTTTTCCCTAATGGTTTATGCATTCCACCAGGCCTTACTTGATAAAAACCAAACAAACCCATTGCCATCGAGCTGACTCTGATTCATAGAAAACCTATAGGACAGCAGAGAACTGCCCTATAGACTTCCAAAGGAGTGCCTGTTAAATTCAGACTGCTAATCTTTTGTCTGGCAACCACAGCACTTAACCACTACGCCACCAGGATTTCCATTCAGAAAGGCAAATAGATTCTACATGCCACCAAGTCAATTTAGACTTCACAGCCCCACAGAAAAGAGCAGAACTGCCCCTTACAGTTTCCAAAGCTATAAACCTTCAGGGAAGCAGAACACCAGGTCTTTCTCCTGTGGATCAGCTGGTGGGTTTAAACTGCCCACCTTTAGGTCAGTAGCTCAGTGCTTTACCACCACACTACCAGGGCTCCTTGCCAAATAGACAGGACAGGTAAGAAGCGACTCTTGTCCATAAGGAACTGCAATATTAGTGGAAAATTGTTATGATTTCTCTCATTCAGAAGGCTTACGAAAAGGTCGGGAAATTTGATAATCTTTTTTGGACTCTGTGGAATGAATGACATAAAGAAATCATAAAGTAGTAGATAATAGCTTACTAATGATTTTCCTACAGTCCTACTGAGATTGAGCCTTAAAGCTTCTGTCATAATCTATATGGGTTAAGTATCACTTTTCTTTGTTTATAGATAGAGATACAGAACTCAGAATGTTTGACTGGAATAAATTCAAATAGTCCAGACTGGTTAAAAGCTCGGGCTGCTGACTAAAAATTGGCAGTTTTAATTTACCAGCCTCTTCCTTGGAAACTCTGTGGGGTAGTCCTACTCTGTCCTACAAGGTCATCAATTGACTAGACACTAAAGTGTTTATTTTACCTGGAGCAAACAAAGATCCACAAGTCAAAATCATTTGTGAAAGCTGTGCTCACATGCATCTTCAGCTGCAGTCACAGGCTACTTGACAACTCTCCCAACTGCGATAGGCAAGTTCTATCCATTACTCACCTGTCACGTTGTAATAGTTTCACAAATTACAGACAGACAGATTTAGGGATAACTTTCATTGTAAAGAATCACATTAGAGCTGAAAATTAAAAAAGAAAAAAGAAATACAATTCCAAAGTTTTCCCCTCTGATACTAGAACTGTTTGATTCATTCAAACATGATGTCAATAATTCACAGTTTCTAAAAGTGCACTCTCATTTATAGCATAACTATACTTTTGTGAGTATTGATGTAATGCAGTTGGAAAAGAACTGTTTATAGCAATCTGTCTACCTGGACTGATTGCTTAGATATTCCATGTAACTTATTTATTTATATAGAAATTAACCTCACCCTGAAACGCAAAACTCCTACAGAAAAATGAGATGCATTTCCAACAAGCACTTAACATCTCTGAGTGTCACAAATGCTTACGTGTGTCTATGTCCTCTGAAGCAATATTGGGGAAAATATGCATATCTAGGGAGACATGATTAAAGCAATATTAAATTACACAAATGGAAAATTAAACATTTATATTTATTTAAATATTGTGTTCTTTTATGCTATTATATTAAAAACAAAACCTGAACCTGTTGCCGTAGACTCAAGTCCTACTTAAGCCAACCCTACAGGACAGAAAAGAACTGCCCCATAAGGTCCCCAAGGAGCAGCTCATGGATTTGAAAAGCTGACCTTTCTGGTTAGCAGATTGAGTTCTTAACCACTGTGTAACCAGGCCTCCTGATACCATACTAGGATGTTTAAAAGGCAAATGTATTTCCACACTGTTTCTTTCAGCTGTAAAGTTAAATACAAGACCAAAACTTAGGACACTATAGAAAGGCTACATAACTGCAAAAAATCAACATATGCAATTCTTTTTTGTATGTTTGTTTCTGTAACAAGTTAGGGTATAAATAAATTGAAAATTTTTTTGTACCAAGGGAGTGAAAAACCTCATAAAAGAGAGATTTAAGTAAAGAAATCTTTGTCATCATGTCGATTCTCCCTCACAGTGATCCTTTATGACAGAGTAGTATCACCCCAAAGAGTTTCCAAGACATGCATGGTGGATTCAAACTGCTGATCTTTTGGTTAGCAGCTGTAGCACTTAACTACTACACAATCAGGATTTCCCTTTAAAAACAATATAAATCTTTTACTTTACACATACTGGAGAATTGTTGTTGTCACAGGCAAACATTGGATCTATTTGATGGAAAAAGGTGATGGTGATGCTTTGTGTTGGTCTTAGTCGTCTTGCCTGTGACAGGACCTGCTTGCTTTCACACCTGTCTGTTGTAAACAACTTGTATCTGGATAGAAACACACACACACACTCTTAATATTTCAACCATAAAATCCAAGGTAAACACACAAAGAAACAGTGAGACTGACTAGTACAGATTTTAAAGAGATGTAGGGATAGAGTCTTAATAGACATTCTAAACTGTGATTTAAGGCTACATTCTCAAGCCTACTGCTATTGAGACAGTCCCAACTTCTAGTGACCCTATAGACAGGGTAGAACAGTCCCATCGAGTTTTGAAGGAGTGCCTGGCAGATTTGACCTGCCAACCTTTTGGTTGGCAGCCATAGCAGTTAACCACTCCACTACCAGGTTTTCCTACATTAGAAAAGATAATTGCTACATTTTATTGAGTTTTTACTATATGCTGGCTATTGCTAGCAATTCATTTTATAATTATCCCACTTAAGCCTTACCACAACACTATGAAGTCAGTATTACTATTATTCCGGCTTCACAAATGAGGAAACATGTACTCGCTCAAGTTGCCTACTCAATAACTAACAGAAACAGGATATAGAGCTAGATCATCGCACATCAGAACCAAGCTTTCTTTAACTTTCTATTCAGGTAATATGCTGTAGCAATTCTTTAGAGCATTCTGCTTTTCAAACTTAGAATAAAACTGTCTTGGTTAGCATTCTTTGTCATTGTTTAATTCACTATAAATCAATATAGAGGAAATGACAGAATTAAATGATTTTATGTTTGGTATCAAGCCATAAACTAATTTCATGAGTATCTGTCCACAAGGCTTATTCAATCTGGACCTTTGCAAACACCTGTATATATTTTTATCATGTTTGGTACAGTTATGAATTTACTTTTATTTAACACTGAGGTATGAAATAAAACATCACTCAGTTAATAAACGTGCCTCCAGAACATAAACATATTTTTTTATTTGCTCCCTGCACCGTTCAGCATCAACAAAGCACCATGTTGGGTACTAATAGACACCTCTCAGAGCTGCTGCCACCTACTGGTATATTCTCTTATTGGCGCTCCAGTATTTTTTAAAGAGCTTATTTATAAATGTTGGTGATTCTTAGCCTTCCTAAACACTATGACCCCACACTTCAGAATTTAGCAAAAGTATCACCGAACCAGTATGCTGTATGGTGATTTTTAAACCTAGAAAACATGAACCTGTATCCCAAGCTGCTAACTACTATATTGCCCTGGCTTGTTCATTAGAAAAATGTTTAAAAGGTTCCCTTATATCCGTACTATTGAATGTTTTGCAGTGGTTAATAAGGGTGATATAGTTCTATATGCACTGGCAAGGATAAATATCCACATTGTGACGTTAAAAGAAAAAAAACTGGTGGCTAAATATTATATACACATAAATGACTACCCATCACTCCTCAGTTTGCTTCAGGAATTGGCAGAATGTCAATTGAGATGTGTCAACAAATGGATACAGTGCTGGAGTTCTCAACTATGTCAAGAAATATGGAATAAAGCTACCTGGGCAATTGGAAGAAATTTCTGTTTATGTCCATTTGAAAGAAAAATGATGCAACAGAATGCAGAAATTACAGAACAGTATCTTTAACATTACACACGAGTAAAATTTTATTGAAGATAACTGCAGCAAGTATCTACAAAGGACTCTCAGAAATTTAAGGCAGATGCAGAAGAGGATGTGGAATGAGAAATATCACTGCTGATGTTAGATGGATCCTGGCAAAAAGCAGAGAAAGATATTTTCCAGTGTTCTTTGGATTATGCAACAGCATTTTGACTGTGTGAATCATAAAAAATTATAAACATTTCAAAGGATGGAAATTCCAGAATGTTTAATTGTTCTGATGTGGAACGTGTACATAGACCAGGAGGCTGTTCTAAGAGAACAAGATGATACCGCATGGCTGAAGATCAAGAAAGATGTGCAATATGGTTGCTTCACTACAGTTAATTCCATTTGTATACATAGCAAATAACATGAAAATTTGGACCTATGAAGAAGAATGTGGCATGAGGGTTAAATGAAGACTCATTAACAACCTTTGTTATGCAGATAATACAACCTTGCTTTCTGAAAGTGACGAGGATTTGAAGCACTCATTGATGAAGATCAAACACTCCAGCCATCACTATTAATTATAACTCAGCATAAAGAGAACAAAAATCCTCACAACTGGACCAATACGAAATAACATGATACACAGAGAAAAGGATGAAGTGCTCAAAGATTTCATTTTACTGGGTTACATAATCCACCGAGGCAGCAGTCAAGAAATGACATGATGCTTTACGGTGAGTAAATTTGCCGCAAAAGAGCTCTTTAAAGTGTTAAACAGCAAAAATGATATTTTGAGACTAAGTTGCTCCTGACCCAAACACTGGTATTTTCAATAACTTCATATGCACATAAAAATGGACAAGTAATAAGGAAAACCTATGAAGAATTGAGCATGTGAATTATGAACCTGCAAAACATACTGAGTATCATAGACATATCGAATATAAAATGTATCGCATATCATGGACTGCTGGAAGAATGAATAGATCCATCTTGGAAGAAGTACGGATGGTATGTTCCATCTCATGCGCTTTGGACATACTATCAAGAGGGAATATTCCCTGGAGAATATCATGCTTGGTAAAGTAGAGGTCCAGCAAACAAGCAGAAGACATTTGAAGAGAAAGACTCTACACAATGGCTACAACAATAGGCTCAAATATAACAAAGACTGTGAAGGTAGCACAGGATTGTACAATGTTTCATTCTGTCAGATATAGAGTTTCTGTAAATTGGAAATGACTCGACTGCACCTAACAACAACAACATAAGTCTATTTATAAAAACAGTAAATTGCAGATCACTATGTTTAAACTGAGATCGGAGTTGGATCTGTTCCAACAGAAAGTTCACATTCCTTTCACTAAACAATGAGACTTGACTGATAAATATTCCTGAACACCAAGAGAACTACTTGATAAGTCAAGAGACCTCGCTCATATATTATGGTCTGCCAGTGAGCATACAATACAAACACAGGTGTATTATTTTTTAATCATTTATTTAATATTCTGTAAGTGATTTCTACAAACACTACAGTATAAAAATGAAAGAGATGATCTATTTCCTCAAAACCTGTAATCTTTTAAAATAATCACTTCATTTGTAAACAGTGATGATGATTGAAGTAAATGCAAAGATCTTAGAGTTCTTTTTTTTTTCACTTCCTTTTTTTATTATCACTGAGTGAAAACGTACATTCCTGTATAAATTTACATGCCCACCTATATGCAGCTTCCACTGCTCTCCCTGTCCGGTGACAGCACACTATTCCTCTCTGCTCCATACATGTCTCATCCTCCCAACAGTCTCCTTTCCCCTCCTCTCCATCCACTCTCCTTCCTCCAACCAGAGGTCAGCAGGATGATATCCTACAGATGTATAGAACCATAAAGTGCATCCAGTATATGGTCACTCTGCATCACCAAGTCCAATCCATTTGTGTCTGAAGAGTGGATCTTTGTTATGTTTTATGGGCAAGGGCAGCATCAGGCCTAGGGGCCATGCTCCCAGGGGAACCCTGAAACTGCTGGACTATCAATTGAGGTCTTTTAATGGAGGTCTCAGGGCCCACCTCGTTTTATTCTTGTGTTGCCAGTGAGACTCAACTTAGTGAACTCCATGGCGGCTATCACTGGTGGTGGCCGGGCACCATCTGGTTCTTCTGGTCCCAAATCAATGTAGGCAACCACTCATGTGAGTCTCTCTATCTTTTGGGTTTTCTTTACCCCATGTCATTTTGGTCCTCGGTGATCTTAGAGTTCTTAAGAACATCATCAGAAAAAGTATTACAAAAATGTTCCATGGATGCTGTAGAGTCAAACATGTTTTAATACAATAAATGGATCCCAGTGCAACACCGAATCTAAGATACTGATAAAGTTCTTAAGGACCATCATTTGGGTCATCAAAGTGTTCACAAACAAGTATAGAACAAGGATAATCTTTATACTTAATGCTTGTATCAGTTAGATCATGATAAATTCTGCAAAATAGACACAAACAAAACTAAATTGCAAGTATATGAAAAAATGGCTTATTTTTATCAGGAAAAAAATGAAAGGAGAAGAATGTGAGTTAGAATTTGAATAACTGTTACTATTCTGTCAAGTAGCAATGTAAGACAGACAATGTAGGCAACAGTAACAGAATGAGTCAAGGCTTGGAGGTGGAATAGATTAGGAAAAGTTCCGGAAACAGCAAATTAAGAAATGTGATTATGGTTTTGTATATTCAAATGCGACAGGTAGATGACAAGATGAAAATGATTTCTTGATGTTGAAGGAATGTGAACATTAAACTAAAGAGCTTAGCATCTCTCTTTTAAGCACTGAAAAGTCACTGAGCATAGCATTATACAGGAGCCACTTGGGCACTTCCATAGTTCTAGGAGACTACCATGCAAACAGGGTAAAGCATGGATTACTAGGAGATGAAAAGGCTATTGAGTATGAACAGGCCATGTTAGAAGCAAAGGGAAGGTAAGACAAAGAACATAAATATTTTAGAGGTACACTCTTGTTAATAAAATGAAGAATGACATTGCTTTAGATACCTAATATTCTAGCATTAATCTATTTCCAATTTAATAAAAACCCTTTGAGTGTTGGAGAGAAAAATAAAACAACAAAATTATTTGTGGTTATACTGATACCAGATCAGTATTGTGATCAAGAGCACAGAAAAGATTTTGCATTTTATGCTATGCAGTATCCCTGAAGAATATGAAGCATAATAAAGACTCTCGGAAACTAGGAAATAAGAATGAATATGATATCAGGGAATAAAAGCTAAAGAACTACTTTCTGGTACTAAGTGCAAACACCAATAGCATGCCAAGAATTTGCGGAAGAGATCTTCAGATTCATAGAAATCTAGGGTCCTTTTATGATCAAAGGGTTCCAGAGAATTAGACTAGAAATCACTAGTATTTCTGGCAATATATTTAAGATGAGTTTTCAATGAGATAAAATGTTACTAGTTGAAGGCATTTAACTCAGAAATGTTTCCTATATATCCTGAGATGAAAAGTGGTATTCAGAGTATACAGCTATGCAAAATAACTGCTAAACACGCATGCAGCTGAGAAGAAATGAGCTATTAGAACACATACATCATAATTGAGAGTTACTATATTTCTTGAAAATTAAATACTTACACCACAAAATTTGACATTTCACTATTTGTTACATATATGATTCTCTATTTCATACTGTAATTCTCAAGCCTCTCAAATACTTGAAACTCCCTGGTGATCAAGACTTTGCCATAGCCTCTTCCTGAATTCCTCATAGGGTAGAAGATGATACAACCCAGATAAACACTTGCTACACTGAAAGAAAGAAAATTCTCTGATGAATCTGCAGTAGCCAGCAGCGTCACAGTTGCCTAGAATTGAATAGAGTGAACCATTCTACAGTATCTGCCCTGTGAGGGCTGCATTGACAGAGCAAAGAAGCTGGCACTTAAGCACCACTTAAATAAAAACACCTTCTTGAATGAATTGGCAACAATAGACCTTGAGTAGAAAATGGAAATGGAATAGATGCTGATTATGATGAACTTGTCAGCCTGCTAACCCTCGGCAGTTAAACTAGCAAGTGCAGTAAGAGCACTGACAAAAAATCAGAGAACAAATCCATCAACTCTGAACTCCACTGAAAGGAAAGAAATTAGGAGTGTGTGTGCAATGCATGTGTGTCTGTGCGCGCGTGTGTGTTCCTGTGCTCAAGAAAGAAGGAAGACCTAATGACTATTATAAGGTTCTTATAATGAAATATGTGGATAAGTACAAGTTGATTATGATGTATATAAAAGATAACTCCAATTAAACTTGTGAAAAATAACACTTTAAATTTGGTTAAATATGAAATTTAGATCAAATAACATTTTGCAACTATTTTCAGTATGCCAATTTTATAATATCTAACGTTCCTGTCTCAGCTAAAGAGATAGGAGTTAAAGTAGATTCAATCAAAAGAAAGCTTTCCCTCTTTGGACATAATTTAATAATTTGGTCTCTAGGTTCATTCATATATTAGTAGGTTTCAAGAACCCAATGTCAATATAAAGTTCCTAATTAGAATTTACTACAGTAAGAGAATTTTCTTGGGAATATCAATTTTCCCATGGACAAAAAAAAATACACTAAACCCAGTGCCACCAAGTCGATTCTGACTCATAGCAACCCTACAGGACACAGAAGAACTGCTCCATAGAGTTTCCCAGAAGCACCTGGCAGATTGAGACTGTCAACCTTCTGGTTAGCAGATGTAGCATTTAATCACTACGTCACCAGGGTTTCCCTGTAGACAAAGCTAAGCCAGCCAAATAGACAAAGTGTGTTAATTTAACCTAAAATCTAAATTAAGCGTAATAATAATATGCATACGTATATGAGTTTAGCTTTGGTCACCAATACGTTTTAACATCTGTGACGGGTAACAGATTCAATCAGTCTTACAGTGCCATTCATTTTTTCTTTATTCCTATCTCCTCTCCCTCTAGATCTTGTTCCAATATGTTTTATTAGGATTTACAGTCTTCCTCTTCAGGCATATAAGACTCAGTTATTTCACAGCTGTAGGATTTTGTTGTCTTCATTACAAATATTGTCAGGATCATATATTACTCTTTTTTTTAATACTGTTTTTACCTCACACCTTCTCTTTTCTGCTGCAGTGTCCTCCCCTACCCCCTGAAGTTGCACAGTCTGCATTACTAAGGAGATGCTGGGAAGGTATACTTTCTGTCTTGCATGCTGAAGACTTAACAATGGGTAGCAAGCAGCTCCCATGTTACAAAGTAAGATGCTAAGTTACCTAAGTGGCAATATTCTAAGAAAGCAGTTAAATATTGGTTTTCTGGTGACAGCCCAGTTTCCACTTGAGGATATAAAAGGCTTGAAGTTGAAAAGGCTAGGAAAAAGAACTGCTTTAGCAAAATGCTTGCAAGACTATGAGGTACATTTCTTTCCTTCATGTCAGGTAAAGGGGTTTCAACACTCAGAGCACGTGGAGTGCTTCAAACACAGAGGAAAAAAGGAGGAGAATATGTCTATCTTGTTCCTCAAACAGCAGAGGAAGGTGAAAGGGCAGGCTTAAGAATTTCCTGCCTTCTCCAGGGTTGTCAGAGCAAGGGGCAATGAGTATTTGTCTTGGTCCAGTAATGGAGACATAGCCAGCTTAGGATGCCTAGAGGATTTTCACCTAAGAAAACTGTCCATTGTGGCATGGTGAACCTACAGAAACTACAGACTGAGAGGACATTCTGCCAGACTGTGTACATTCTGCTTAAGAGGAAATGTAGTTGGATATTTCCACTGCATTTATATCTAAGGGAAAATTTTAATTTTGAATATCTGCCAAGTACAGAGCATACCAATGTCAAACCACAGTGCCACAAGTCAAAGAAAAACTTATTATTCTTCCTATCTTTCCTCCCCTACTATCATTCTCATCAATTCTGGGAGGTTTGGAAACCACAAAAGCATTAGACAAGGAACAAAAACAAAGTAACCTCCCAAGCCTTTCCTATGGCAGACTACAAATTTGAAACAAGCCAAAGCTGAAGAATTAAAATTTGAAATTATATCTACCACACTTGCTGAGAAACAGTATCCTTATTACCTCTCAAAAAGCATGTGACCTATGACCAGGACTCTTTTATGCCTATCCAAAAAACAGTTGCTATCAAGATTATTTCAACTCGTAATGAACCTATAGGACAGAGCAAAACCACACCATAAAATTAATAAAAAGTAACAAGTGGATTCAGACTGCTGACATTTTGGTTAGTAGCTGTAGCTTATAATCACTGTACCACATTCACTGGATCTGTCCAACAAAGCACCTAATATTTCTGCTTCCTTTAACACAGGGTATGGTTTAAGATAAAACTGTTCTGCATTATGTAGTTCCACTTTTTCAGAGCAGACTTAATCATATACATGCGAATCAGCAGTCATTGAATTTATTCTTTTGGAAGCTACCTACTAGGGCACATATCCCTAAGAACAGGTATTATAATGCCTAACCTGCTTTAAGCCATGACGACTTCTCCCTCCATGGTCTCCAGGTGAGGAGAGCTGCCTTAAACTTACTCTGAGCTCTCTTAGTAACTTTGTGTCACAGAAATAATAATCTCTGGATTATCACATAATCCCTTTAACCTCTTCCACACTTTCCAAGTCATTTAAAATTGTTTATTTTACCAAACTTTCCTTTATCAAACATTCTTGGAAGTAAGTACCATTGCTTTTCTTTTGTTTGCCTGAGTGGGGCCTGACTAATGGACTCAATAACTGTTAGTGGCATATGTGAATATATAAATATAACAGAAAAACCACAAGTGGATGATTTTAATAAAGAAAAATTATTTCCTCACATTATACTAGGCTACAAGCTCAAATTCAGGGCATAGCTCCAGGGGATGGCTTTCTCTCTCTATTTATTCTGGAGGGTGGTCCTTGTCTTCAGTCTTCTCCTGGAATAGGAACTTCTCTTTGCAGGAACCCCAGAGCCAAGGATGCATTCAACTCCTGGGGATACTTTCTTGATGGTATGAAGTCCCCGACTCTCTTCTAGTTTCCCTTTTCTTTTAGCTTATGTAAGATAAAAGGTGGCTCAGGCCATACTCCAGAGAAATTCCTTGTACATTTGGAATGTGACATTAGTGAGAGTGTTACAATCTCACTCTAATTTTGTTTAACGTAATCTAATATTGCCTCAGGAAACACAGGCAGAGATTAGGATTTACAACACATTGGAAAAGTACAATCACAATACTAGGGAATCATGGCCTAATCAAGTTGACACATATTTTGGGGGGGTGCAACTCAATCCATGACACTGTACAATTACCAAGTTTCACACACACTGTCTTTGCATACTAAATGCATAGATTGGTATATATCTAGATTGTATCCAAGCAGCCTGTAACACTAGCATAGCTAAGCTGGTTATGCAGCCACTACAAATAATTCACTGACAAACTAGAAAGAGGTCACAAAATCATGACACAAGGAAGAAAAGTGAACTCTGATATAGTTAACTGTCCTATGAGCAAACACCTGATACCTAGCAGACCTTTGTGGAGAGTCTATTTTTGATTCGGTGCTAGAAATTAATCAGAAGTAAAGCATAGTATTATCTGGTGGCAGAAGAAAATGAAAAAACATAAGTTGGGGAGACGGAGTCAAAATGGTGGCCTAAACACATGCCACCCTAAATCCCTCTGGAAACCAAGACCTGAATTGATAATTAAATGGAGGCTTCTGGACACCTACTGAGACCTAGGAAATGGCATAGGGCTGTCAGTTTAGACTATATGCCACTAAATGGGAAACTTCTTCTCTTTTGCCAACTCCCGCCCTTGTGGAGTTCTGGCTCTCATGGACCAAATGTAAATCACCATTTTAACAGCTTTTTTCACTGTCTTAGCCAGTGGGCGGGCCTCGGGCTTGACAGGCAGCTAAGCTCAGATGAACCGCTTGTGGGATCGGCGGGCAGAATCACCACAGTCTGAGAGCCTGGCTTTGGACTCTGAGCACCTCAGCACCTTTGGCCTCTCTCTCTGAGCCTCTACCATTGAGTAGCATGTTCTGATGCATGCAGGGGAGCTTGTGTGGGACACCATCTTGTTTGACTGGGAGTTTGAATAACCATATGGAGGCCTCAGCTGGACCTCATTTCCAGGCTGGGAGGCACTGCCTGCCCAGAGAAGAGCACTATTCTGGAAGATAAGCAGTATTTTTCACAGTGTGGCCTATGGGTGGGAGTTGGCAGCAGATGACAGCAGGGCAGTAGCTTTTCCACATTTTGAACTAGTTTATACCATCTGGGGTTTGATATAAAGGTGCTTACTTTGCCTGCTGGGAAGAGGGACTTGTACACCTGAAAGCCTGACCGATTTTAGAAGCTGTCAGATACCTTCTACTTTTCAATATAAGACTGCTTAGAGAAATAACTGTGGTGCATCCTGAAGACATCTCTTCCAGCCTTTACTGACTCACATTATAGGGTCAGCTGATGGCTTCCCAGTGATTCTACAGGTAGGGCTGTGTCTTTGACAATCAGGAGGTGGAGCCTGCTGTCCCAGAGATTCAACTAAGCCCACTCTCTGAAGTACATAGTGGTGTCTGGTGATCACTTTCCTTGCAGACTGAGCTTTAGATCCCATTAAGGTAACACCAGAGAAACAAAACAACCTCCAGATGCCCAAAAAGCAACAAACCCTCTTAGACCTTACACAAAATGCAGCACAGCAAAATGAAAAACTAAGCATGCTGTTCGATCCGATGGAACACCAGTACTCTGAAATTCAACAGATCAAGAACAAAATCAATGAGTTAGAAATTTCAATTCACAGCCAAGAAAACAGAGTGGAACAAATGGAAAATAAACTTTCTGACTTGGAAGACAGAGCTACTGACTCCAGCATCTACAAGGAGAAATCAGCAAAAAGAAACACGGAAAATGAAGAAGCATTAAGAGGCATGTGGGACTCTATGAAGAGGAACAATCTACGATTAACTGTAGTTCCTGAACAGGGGCAGGACGCCTGTGAACACAGAGAGTATTGTTGCTCAGCTGTTAACAGAAAATTTCCCAGAAATTATGAAAGAGGAGAAAATAGATATCCAAGATGTATACTGAACACCACTCAATCTAGATCTCAAAAGAGAGACTCCAAGACATATTATAATCAAGCTTAGCAAAATGAAACATAAGCAGAAACTCTTGAAGGCAACAAGACTGAAAGCAAAACTAACATTCAGAGGGAAACACTGAAGGCTTTTTTGCCTGACTTCTCAGCAGAAATGATGCTGGCATGGAGACAATGGGATAACACATTCAAAGCCTTGAAGGAGAAAAACTTGCAACCAAGAATTATATATCTGACAAAAATATCTTTCAAATATGAAAATGAAAGTAAGACATTTGTAGATAAACAGAAACTCAGAGACTGTGTAAGAACCGAACCAAAGCCACAAGACTGAAAGAAGCTTCTAGCTTAGAAGAACAAAACTATTAACTATATCTTTTAGGAGGAAATACAGGACACATCATCCAGAAACCTACTCAGGGAAGGCTCCAAACTCAATCAAGGATATAATATTAAAAGAAGTGATCCAGTGATCACATCACAAAAGCTATGAGTCATCACATTAAAAAGAGGGATGTACTACAGTCATTATAGTCTATCCAGATGGAGATGAAGTTAGTAAAACTTGCAGTAGTTAAAACTGGGTTTAAACATAGATTATTAAAGGGGATCACAGGGGTAGCTGCAAATCGCAATCAAGATGCAACACATCAAATCAAGAATCATAAGAGTTTCAATAACCACAAAACCAACCCTGAAAAAGGTGAAAAATCAACTCATAAAGAATGTCCCAGAACAGAAAAGTAAGAACAGAGAAAACATCAACACAAAAATAAACACATCACAATGACAACAGTAAACACATACATATCAGTAATTACATTGAAGTGAATGGAATGAATGCCCCAGTAAAGACACAATGAGTGACATCTTGGATCAAAAGACAAGACCCATCTATATGTTGCTTACAAGAAATTCACCTTATACTTAAAGACATGAACAAATTGACAAAGGATGGAAGAATATGTATCAAGTTAACAATACACAAAGAAGGGCAAGTGTGGCAATACTAATCTCAGATAAAGTAGATTTTAATGTAAAATCCACCACTGTGGACAAGGAGGGACACTATTTATTGCTGAAAGTTTCAATACACTAGCAGGACTTACCAATATTAAATTCGTATGCACCCAATACTAGAGCATTTAAATACATCAAAGAAACGCTGACTACATTCAAAAATGAGATACATGACTCCACAATAATAGTGAAAGACTTCAACACTCCCCTCAATATTAGACAGATCATCTAGGAAAAGTCTTAATAAAATAAAATAAAATAAATAAATAATAATATAATAATAAATAAATAATAAAATAAATAAAAGATCATATTGCCACAATTACCAAATAAACCTCATCGACTTACAAAGAACTTTCTGTCCATCAGCAGGTAACTACACCTTCTTCTCCAGTACACATGGAACATTTTCCAGAATAGACCATAATTTCAACAAAATCTATACCACTGAATTACTGCACAGCCTCATCTCAAACCATAAAGCCATAAAAGTTGAAATCAATAGCAGAAAAAAATACAGACAGAAAATGGAACACATGGAAACTGAACAACATCTTGTTCAAAAATCCATGGGTTATGCCAGAAATCAAGAATCAAATAAAGAAATTTATGGATTCCAATGAGAATGAAAACACTTCCTACCAGAACCTATGTGATACAGCTACAGCAGTGCTCAGGGGTCATTTTATTTTTATAAATGCACACATCCAGAAGTAAGAAAGAACCCAAACCAAAGAACTAACCTTGAACAAGTAGAGAGAGAACAACTGAGGAACCCCTCAGGCATCAGAAGAAAACAGATCATAAAGATTAGAGCAGAACTAAAAGAATTAGAGAAAAGAAGAACAACTGAAAACACAGAAAGGACCAAACACTGGCTTTTTTAAAAGATCAACAAAACTGACAAATCATTGGCTAAACTTACTAAACAAAACCAGAAAAGGAAACAAATGACCCAAATAAGAAATGAGAGGGGAGTTGTCACAACAGATCCAACAGAAATACAAAATACCATAACAGGATACTAAGAAAGACTGTACTCTAACAAATTTGAAAACCTAGAGGAAATGGACAAATTCCATTATTCATATCACCTACCAAAATTACTTACCAAAAACAACTTAATAAACCCATCACAAAGGAAGAGACTGAAAAGCCATCCAAAAACTACAAAGGAAAAAAAGCCTGGGCCCAGATGGCTTCACTGCAGAATTCTACCAAGCTTTTAGAGAAGTTACCTCCAATACTACTGAGAGTATTTCACAGCATAGAAAGGGATGGAATAATCCCAAGTTCATTCGATCAAGCCAGCATAACCCTGGTACCAACACCAGGGAAAGACCCAACAAAAAATGAGAACTACAGACTGCTATCAGTCATTAATCTAGATGCAAAAATCTTCAACAAAATTCTTGCCAATAGAATACACAGCATATCAAAAAAATAATTGATCACGAGCAAGTTGGATTCATAGCAGGGATGCAAGACTGGTGCAACATCAGAAAAACAATTATGTGATCAAACACATAAATATCACAAAAGACAAGAATCACCTGATTTTGTCTATTGATGTAGAAAAGGCATTTTATAAAGTCCAATACCCATTCATGCTAAAAACTCTCAGCAAAGTAGGAATAGACAGCAAATTTCTCAATGCAACAAAGGCCATTTATACAAAGCCAACTGCCTACATCATCCTGAATGGAGAGAGACTGAAACAATTTCCCTTGAGAACAGGAACTGGACAAGGATGCCCACTCTCACCTCTCCTATTCAACATTGTACTAGAAGTTTTAGCCAGAACAATTAGACAAGAGCAAGGAATAAAGGGCATCTCCATTGGCAAAGAGGAAGTAAAAATCTCCCTATTTGCAGAGGAAAGAATCCTAAAGAACCCATAAGTAAACTACTCAAACTGATAGAAGAGTTCAGCAAAGTCTCAGGATACAAGACACACATAAGTAAATCACTAGGATTCCTTTATACCAACAATGAGATTATTAAAGAGGAAATCACCAAATCAAATACCATTTTTTATCACCCCTAGGAAGGTATAAGACCTAGGAATATATCTAACCAGAGAAATAACAGACCTTTACAAAGAGAACTACAAGCCCTTACGACAAGAAACTAAGAGAGACTTAGATAAATGGAGAAACCTACCCTGCTCATGGATAGGAAGACTTAACGTTGTGAAAATGTCTATTTTACCCAAAGCAATCTACATATATAAGGCAATCCCAATATCAATTCCAGGGACATTTTTTAATGAGATGGAGAAACAAATCATCAACTTTTTTCAGAAACAGAAGAAGCCCCAGATAAGTATAGCACTAATGAGGAAGAAGAACACATTGGGAGGCTTCTAACTACCTGACTTTAGAACCTATTACACTGTCACAATTGTCAAAACAGATTGGCACTGGTACGAAAAGAGACAGATCAATGGAACAGAGTTGAGACGCCAAAGATGACACCATCCTCCTGTGAACAGTTGAAATTTGACAAAGGCCCTAAGACATTAAACTGGTGTAAAAGAAATCTCTTCAACAAGTGGTGCTGGCAAAATTAGATATCCATCTGCAATAAACTGAAACAAGATCCATACTTCACACCTTATACAAAAACCAACTCAAACTGGATAAAAGACCTAAATAATCAAATCTAAAACAACAAAGCTCATCCAAGAAAAAATAGGATCAACAAGGGAAGTTTTAATATACAACATGGACAGACTTCAAAATCTGACAAACAAGATACAAGTTGGATTTTCCCATTTTGCAAGATGTTTTGTGAATGAAATTCAGATCTACCTCAGGGGTTTCTTGTTTTCTACCAAAAAAAAAAAAAAAAAAAAGCAGAGGAAATTAAAACATGGCGTCAGGAAAATACACATCTACGGAAATGTGTGTGGTACTTTAAGGTAGGGAAATGACAGGGATGTGGCCTCTGTGGCCTCAAGGAGCACACTGCATGGAGTTACATGAGTCTTTTTCCACCTTCTAAAAATAAAAGTTGGAGATCAAGAACTATAATGTTTATGTTTTCATAATCCTTTACATTCATAGAGAAATGCAAGCCCTACCTTCTTAACACAATTACAGTCACTCTCAACATGACACAGCTTCATTGGAATTCTGCAAGATTGATATATCCCATTCATTTTGTAACTGGAGTGGGAGAGTTCTTCAATTCTTCCTGGCAGTTTGAAAGTAAAATATATGATTCATCCTTTGAACATGCATCCCAGTGGCCAACTTTTAAAGGTTCACATGAGAATGTGTTTTAGCATAATTTCAAAGTGTTGGTTTGAAAACTAGAAATAAGATTGATAGGTTAGCGACTGACTCTCCTGTCTACTTGTCAGGTACCCACATAGGATATGCTTCTTGAGCTTCTCTACATGCAGCAACCATGACTTCAAATTGGTTCATTTCACTTCAGATCCCTGCTCAGAATTTGCAGTTCCACAAAATGCCCAGGAGACTCTTAAGTACAATTTTGAGAACCCCTGCTCTACCAGGGGTTCTCAGAATTGGTCCCTAACCAGCATTATTAGCATCACTTGATAATTCATTAGAAATGTGAATCCTCAGCAGGGGTTTGAAACCAGATGAATGAGCTTAAAGTCCTAGTGGCACAAGATCAAATACAATATTCAAAACAGAAGATCCTGAAAAGAATAGAATCAGAAAGATTAGAAAAAAAATTCATGCAATTTTGTGTGGACCTTCGAGGACTGACAATTAAGCTCTCAAACTCATCCTAGAAAAAGTGCTACATACCTCATTGCTGAATATGATCACTAGTCACCTTCAAAGTACTCCTCTTGGGAAGCTATACACCAATACCAGAGCCTAATTCAGCCTTCAAAGCAATTTTGGAACTCTTTTTCCAGAATGGCAATCAGACTTGCAGTCTTATTACCCTTGACACCCTGAATGTCATCAAAATGTCTTCCTATCAATATTTCCATGTATGGGTAAAGAAAAAAGCCATCAGGGGCTAGATCAGGTGAGTAGGGATGGTGTTCCAGCATAGTTATTTGTTTACTGGCGAAGAACTCCTTCACAGACAACTATACAATCAAGTTTGTGAGCTTGCCACTGTGCCACCACACATAATGGTCATTTCAGAAAGAATTCCAAAATTTCTTTGAAGGGTGGACTAGGCACTGGCTTCAGTACATGGCTTCCCAAGACGAGTACTTCAAAGGTGACCATAGCAATATTCAGCAGTGAGGTATGTAGCACCTAGGACAATTAATTTTGTGGGCTTAATCATAGGACTTCATATAGTTATAGATGGAACTGTGACTCCAAATAATGTGTGTTATAAATGCTAATCTCTATGTCTATGTTATAATTTCATTGGAAGTGAACTATCATTGTTATGTTAATAAAGAAGGATTAATATAGGCTGTGTCTTAAGTCACTTGATTTTGAAATATAAAAGAGATTAAGCAAGCAAGCAAGAAGCAGAGATGGGGGAACAGAGCTGCCAAGTCACATGAGAATAGCCCAGGAGCAGAAGATTGAAAAAGATAAGGGCCTTCCTAGATAGTCTAAAGAAAGGGAAAGTCTTTACCCAGAGATATTAACCTGAATTTAGATTTGTAGCCTCTTAAACACGGAGAAAATAAATTTCTGTTTGTAAAAGCCATCCACCTGTGGCATTTCTGTTATGTCAGCAATTGATACACAAGGCAATTATCTATGAAGGTTTTAAAAGAATATCTTTAAATTGTAACATGAGTCCAGGTAGATTCTGTAAGCCTATGAAGAAATATCATTTCATGAGATCTTGTGAATTCCTTTGGTAAATGAATAAACTCTGTTAAAATCTGCAGTAAGACCAGTAGAGAGGATGAAAGTACTAATAGAAAATATAATGATCTAATATGCAAATGGAGACAGAAAGATTCAGAGATCTAAAACAGGAAGAAGAATCAAAAATCCTGTATTTCTAATTGCCAAATAAGTAATTCAGGCACAGATTTCATACCCACATATGTAACTATCAAACTTAGGAGAAACAGCATAAATGTCCTATTATTGAGTAAAAATTGAGCAAAAGGTAAAGTTTGAGAGATCAAATATTAAAACTCTAAGAGAGTAAACTTGATACTTGTAGGATGATATAGAATTAAATATTCTCAAAATGGACAAAGAATAAAGTCAAGAGAAAAAACAAAAAAATGAAGACAGTAAGTGCCAACATCTATAATTTTTTGAGATTCCTCTTGAGAAAAATATACTAGGAACAACCAATTGATCAGAACAAAGGATGAGTCTTCAATTGAATGACAGTAGGTTTAGGGCACTGCAATCCTTCACAATGAAAAACAGACTATGGGTTCCAGATTGTTGTTGTTAGGTGCCATTAAGTTGGTTGTGACTCATAGTAACCCTATGCACCACAGAATGAAACACTGCCCAGTCTTACACTAGTCATGTCCACAGTCGTTTTTATGCTTAACCCCATTGTTGCGGCCACTGTGTCAATCCATCTCATCAAGGCTCTTCCTCTTTTTTGCTGACCCTCCACTCTACCAAGCATGATGCCCTTTTCCAGGGACTGATCTTTACTGAAAACATGCCCAAAGTATCTAAGGTGCAGTCTTGCCACCTTTGCTTCCAAGGGGCACTCTGGTCATACTTCTTCCAGAACAGATCTGTTTGTTCTTTTGATGGTCCATGGTATATTCGGTATTCTTTTCCACCACCTCAATTCAAAGGCATCAATTCTGATTCTGTCTTGTTTCTTTATTGTCCAGCTTTCACATGTATATGATGCAATTGAAAACACCATGGCTTGGGTCAGGTGCATGTTAGTCTTCAAGGTAACAGCTTTACTTTTCAATACTTTAAAGAGATCCTTTGCGGCAGATTTTCCCAAAGCAATGCATCTTTTGATTTCTTGACTACTGCTTCCAGGGGCACTGATTGTGGAACCAAGTAAAATGAGGTCCTTGAAAACTTCAATCCTTTCTCCATACATGTCAATATTGCTTACTGGTCTAGTTGTGAGGATTTTTGTTTTCTTGATTAGAGGCCAATAAATGGCCAGAAACATAGTATCTACTTTAGAAACGATTAAAGCAGGTAAGTGATTCAATTTTGTTAGCAGCATCTTTTAGTTGTTTTTTATAACATTCGACCATTAAAAGAAAAAAATATTAATCAAAGGATACCATTTCCAAGATAAAAGAAAGCACTTTCATGGATCTTTTACAGAGTCTTATATGTAGTATGGTTTCTTTTACCAAAATAAATATAGTTAAAATATATAAGTATGGTATTAGAGAAAGAAAATATTAATTCCAAAATAAGAAAATCTGCCAGAGGGTAACTCGATGTTTGAAAAATGCACCCAAATAAAATGATCAGATGGTCTACAACAAGAAACAAACAAAAAATATTGCAGTCTAAAACACTAGAATGCTCTCTTTCAGACCACCAAGGATATAGTCTATGTAGACTACAAACATTTGTCCCTGTCTAATATCTATGATTTTCCAGTAGGCAGAATGGTACACAGATTGTAAGAAAAGATTAACTACCATCTCACACTTACCATCAAAAAAGCACATATTATTTTAAATTGAGCATTCTTGTCTTCCAGGCCTCTGTCCAAGTTCATTTTAAAGATTAGTTTCTGCTGTTCTTTTCTCCATACCAGCAATCTGCTCCTAGCCTTTTAAAAATCTACTCATCCATTTCAGCAAGCATTTCAAGCATACAGAAAATGATGAGATTTAACGTTAATACAAAAGCCACAGTTAAATCTCTAGAAAACAATTTTAATAGTTATCTCTGAGTATCTCTTGTATGTCAGTAAATGAAAAGTTTAAGTGGAAAGAGTGCTCAAATCTACAGAAAGGTCATTCTATTCTAATAAGTAATTATGTTACATGATCACATTTCCTAAATACACACTTGTGGCCTGATTGTCAAATAGGAGAAATTCATCAATAATTAAATAAATGTGCGTATCTTGATAAGAAATAATTCAATAGTAGCTTTATTGCATACATCATTCAGGTAGTAGGAAATATGAATTCCATAAATTACCAGCAATCTACTAAAATTCAAAAAAATCTTTAGTCTCTCACAATGATGTATGATTCTGAAATAGATTCCCTAATTATTTATGAAAGGTTAGTTGAATCAGTACTTATTTAACATTCATAAAGAGTATTTGCATTATAAGTAATTCACTGAACTTTTAAGTAACAAAGACATAGCAAACCCGGCAATCAAATTTGCCAGCTTGAGGAATATGTTTTTATTCTAAAAAGCTTATTATTAATACCCTAATAAATGCCACAGGGTCACTGTAAGTTAGGACTGATTTGATGGCAACATTTTTGTTTTTGTTCTTAACAAGCACTGGCTTATTAATTCACATGCTATATTGCTGATTGTTATCACATATTGGTGGACATTAGTGGACTACTGGAATGTTTCTTCCTTTAGGAAGATGAAACATCCTATGTAGAAAAAGAACATAACATCAAACAAACAAATACAAACATAATCTGCTCAGCTAGGCACTCAAGGCCCTACAGAATCAAGCCTTCATGTAAATGTGATTCAGTCAAAACAGACCAGGGACTTTTGATTCCTTTGACTCACTGCCTGTCTGCAGTGTCCCTTCTCCTCTCACCTCTTCCATTTCTGCCTCTATGCTCTCGAGCCTTAAGGCTGCAACTCAATATGTATTTTTTTTTAATTGAATCTTTTCCTTATCCAGAAGTGATATGGCTATCATAGAATTTGCATAAAACTTTTTATTTGCTGATACTTACAATACAGACTGTCAGAGCTGGAAGAGTTGGAAAGAGCTTTAGAGTTCATTTCACCCACAACTTCCTCCTCTTGTACTTTTTATTTTTTTGTACATCAGACAACTAAAGGTTCTAACAAAATGCTTTAAGAACAATCACCAGAAGTGAAATCGGACTAAATCTTTTCTACTTTGCCTGCATTTTCTGCATTAGGAGTAGGTCTGCCTATTCATCATCATATTTTAAACGTACAAGCTCCTTCAAGTCCCATATTTTCTTAACATGCTTTTATCAAGCAACTTTTGCAAAGCGGGCTACCATTAAGTAGTTAATTAATGGAGTAGGCAGGGGACAGGCAGAAAAAAAAACCTGACTTTACTAGTTAATAGTGAAAATCTTGTTACAATATGGTAAGGAATAATATTATCTTTAAGATGCTTTTCTAGTATTTTTTTCCAAACTGTAATGGTTAATTCCATGTGACTTTTGAAATGAACACACCAGCTGAACGTTTGTCCCTTTCTGCCTCTGCCAGCCAAGCCAACTGCCATCGAGTTTCTGCCTCTACTATATTCTTATATCATTTTGAAGGTTTAAACAATTGAACACCCTTAAAGAAACAAAAAGGCGCATCCAAAAGCAGGGATTCTCAAAGCATACTTTTACTAAGCAAATATACAACATGGTGAAATAGAAATTAATTAGGAGAGCCACTGTACATTTTTTTAATTCATTGAATTTCAGAGTAGAACTGCACTCCACAGGATTTTCAATGGCTTTGATCTTTCAAAAGGAGATTGCCAGCTCTTTCTTCTGTGGTGCCTACGAGTGGGTTTCACCAGCCCAAGTCTTAGTTAATAGACAAGCACTCGGTCATTACACCATCTAGGAAGTCTTCCACTTGAGATAATTATTAAAAATTTCCCTAGGAAGTGAGATTTTAACTGAAAATGGAAGATGAAAGTGAATCTGCCTAAGAAAAAACACAATGAAACTTGTTGCCAAGCAGAAGGGGGAAAAAAAGAAACCTCATTGCCATCAAGTTGATTCTGACTCATAGCAACCCTCTAAGACATAGAGGAATTGTCCCATTGTCCCATAGGGTGTTCCAGAGTGGTTGGTGGATTCAAACAGACTTTTTAGTTAGCAGCTGAGATCTTAATAACTATGCCACTGTGACTCCATTCCAAGCAGAAAACATAGTAGTTGCAAAAAATATCTTCTAAATGACCACTGGTGGTAACACAACTAATTGAACAGAACATTAACATTTCCATGATTTAAAAGGAAGTATTAACTAACCATAAGTTACGCAATGGATAGGAAATCGTAGGTGTGGAGCACCGCATTGCAGAGCATTTGGCTCACGATCATGCCTCTGTCTTCCCAGACAATGTGCACATCTCAGTAAAGCACACCCTTACCCAGCAGGCAGGCTACGTGTGGACATGTTCATGTCCCCTATAAAGGATGAGTTTTCTTGTGAGTAAGCACTCTCTCTCTTGCACACATTTGTATCTCAATTTCTGGCATAGTAGAGCCCATTAATAAAAGATTACATTGTTCTTTGATTATATTTCACTTCATTCCATAAACTACGCTGAAAGGTAGAATGGTTCAACTTTTCTTAGCAACAATTTTGAATGGCTAAATCAATGTATTCCTGGTTCTCACTAAGGTGGAGCCGCACGGGCACTGAGTCAATTCCAACTTATAGTGACCCGATAATACACAGTAAAACTGCCCTGCAGAGTTTGCAAGGAGCAGCTAACGAATTTAAACCACCAACTTTTTGGTTAGTAGTGGAGCTCTTAACCACAATGCACCAGGGCACCAATGTGAAGAAAAATTCAATGCCACCGAGTCAGTTCGACTCATAGCAACCCTACAGGTCAGAGTAGAACTGTCCCATAGAGTTTCCAAGGAGCGCCTCGCTGATATGAACTGCCGATCTTTTGGTTAGCAGCCACAGCACTTAACAACTGTACCACTGGGGTTTCCAACGTGAAGAAAATTACGTATATTTTTGCTGCTGCACTTAGTGGAAAGAATATTGTTTCCTATACACTTAAAGCATTTTCTATTGTGATGGAGAAAAATGGATGTTAATATAGGATAACAAAAAGAATCTTAATTCTTTTACATTTAATCACTGCTTTCTAAACAAATTATTATATTTCTATTCCAAAAACATTTAAAAGGTCATAATTTTTTGAATAATGGGCCTAATATATAAAATCAAACTTAATTTAAAAAGTTAGTATTATTTTAGGAAAGTGAATTAAAAGCTTTAATAAATTAAAGGCTCTGTAAATGAACAAATGTACATAATGTACTCACTAATATTGAAAGGCATTATTTCTGAAATGAAAACAAACAATGAGCTGCATTTAAGTTGATTTTAAACCAAATTGGGAGCAACAATTGTCATAAATTATGTGCTCTACAAGTTTCAAATAAATGAAAGAATAATGATTTTGGGACTGACTGTGGCAATTCCAAATAATGTATGTTGCTGGTCTGTTAGTTGACTAATTCAATTATCTTAAAGAACTAGATTGAGCTCTAAAATACTTTCCCATTTCAACTCTAATTTACTTGTAAAAGGAATAATTTCTTTATTCCTATATACATGTGACTGTTGTAGATATTACATTTACACAATAGCAGCAAGGGTATATTATTGGATGTGGGACCCAGCTAAAATGGTCCTCAATCATCTTTTTCTGCTGGCATTCAAGCCCTTGGGTGGCTGAATAAGGCTGTATATGTTAGAATACTGGGGAAATAACAATGTGAGACTTTGAAGGCTAAGTCATTATAAAAGACACTGTAGACATTCTTGTGCTATCTTGAATTGCTCATTGTAAGAGAAGCAAGAGTCATACGGACTCCCCAGTAAGTGTACAAATACACCCACAAAAAAGAGGATCTGGGGTCTCCTTCCAAGAAGCAGCACCAATTTGCCAGCCATATGAAAGCGTTGTCTTGGCTAGAGTCAAAATCTTCAGATTAGTTCATCTTTCAGATCTGACCTTCAGTAACAATAATACTCTAAACTTGCTGAGAATAAAATAAAATATTTTCCTTATTTGACATCACTCTATATTTCCTAGTTTTAAAAACAAAGAAAATAGAAGAAATGCACCTTTTTTTCCCATAGCTTGGACTATGTACCTCAAAAGCCTATGCATTGGCCTTAGTGTCTCGGGCACTACTGCAGTTCTAAACTAAGCTTTCCCCTCACTTGCATTTCTCACTATCCTTTAAATTCCACATCCACTCTCTACCCACTGGTCTTGCATATGATGTTCTCTCTGGATTGTAAGCCCAAATTTCTGTGTACAGCTGCTCATTCAGCAAATTTCACAGAATAGACAGTATTTCATGTACATCAGGATTATGCTAACAAGAAACATGAGCCCAACAATGTTGATGAAGTATTTTCCTTTTTGTTCACCAAAAAAAATACAATACAATCAGGATTATTGTCATGAAAAGACAATTTGAAAAGGATGTAATAGTAACTAAAGCTAGATTTTTCCAGTATAAAAATAAAACTCTTTGTTATACACATCACATTGTCAAGGAAAAGCAGGAACACTTCTTTGGGAGTGATCTTGGTGATGTTATGAACCCTGGGGGTAATCCAGCTCATTTGTGGTTTGGAGCAGAATAAAACATGATCATTTATTTTTGTCATTATCATGCCAAACGTTACATATTATTGGACGGTATGGAAGATTTCCTATTTTATGGGCCTCTTTTGGAAAGTACAAGGGCTTCTGACATCCTCAAAAGTGTGAGAAGTTTCTTTACCAAAGAAAACTGTAGAACAGGAAAAGCTAGGTAACGTGATCTAAAGACTGAGCACCTGTGAGGCTTGGCAAGCTCCACAGCTTTGCTGCCTTGGTGAAGGAAGGAACCCAGCCTAAGACTGTGACTCACGGCTTTCCAAATTGGCATAAACTGGCAATAAAGTACACTGCCAGCAATCCTGAGAGAGAATTTTTGTCTACCGTCCTAGGAATTGTCAACTCTACAGAGTCAGAGCCTGAACCACTGAATTTTTAAGAAACGTGTCAAGGAATGGAAAGAGAATACAAAGTTTGTTCCTGCTACATAGAAGCTGGCCAGTTTTCCAGAGTACACATTCCAAATCCCTTGATTGGACTTTGAGTAAAAATTAAAGAGAAAGAAAGCTTATCTTTGGAACAATCTGGTGGCGCAACTTATACAGAGGGGTATTTCTGGTCATACGAACGAAAACAAAAAAATTTATACATGTCTGAAAAACCATTTTGACAGTCATGAGGAACTATAGGATATTTCAGCTAAGTTGCTACTTGCCAAGAGAAGTGTGGATGTGGACGGCTATGTAAACTGTCAATGACTAGGAGGTGCTTCTTCAGGAGTAAGCTGAAAGAGACAGAGCTTTGCCAATTGCTGGAAAATGTCTTTAGACACCTAGAACTACAATAGAACTCTTGATTATCACTTCTGCTGAAATTTTCAGGCTTTAAATTAAGGATGGGTGAATATTAATACCAACTTTGAAAGTAAGCAGATTTGGCCAATTCTGATTCCAATGATCTAGTGGCATGAACTCGAACAATCTGGAAGAATTGTAGTGGTCTCGAAACTAGGTACTGCTGTCTAAAACTGATCAAACATGCAATCAAGATGCATCATTGATTACTGGTGATTGGAATACCAAAGCCGGAAACAAAGACGAAAGATCAGTAATTGGAAACTAAGACCTTAGTGAAACACCCCATAGACTGAGTAATAAAATTTGCAAGAGCAACAATCTACTCAGTAGAAATACCAGTGATGATGTGTACATAACCAGTTTTCCAAAAACCACCAAAAACACGTCAAATTTCTACTCAAGCAGCTGCATGATCAAGTAATTAATTTACTTCTAGTTTGTACAAATTTGATTTTTTGCTCTTATTTATTTATTTTTAATTGGACCATTGCATCTTGCTTACAAATAGTGAGACCTTTAGTGAGTACTTTATCTTAGTATGTGAATACCATATAATGTATCACAGAGATTTTTCTGACCATTTTTGTCTTTGTTTATATCTTCATTTTTCTACTATGAGGCCTCCATTGATTCCATCTGATTCTCAACAATACGAAGTTGAGAGCCACTTGTTTCATCTCTTAGGCAGAGATTGCTTTGACTTTTCAACTCTCACATCACCAACACACTGTAGTTCCACTTCCATTATAATGCCTATCAGACTTTGCTGTTGTTTTCTTTTTGTGATGCCACTGTATTACAAGATCATTCAGTGCAATGAGTATCTGTTCATGTTCGAATGCAGTGCACACCATCAGTGCAGTACCTTGAAAATGTAGGTGCTAAGAAATCATTTCGTGAGGGAGCAACTGTGAATGAAGGTATATCTTTCCCTTGTGTTTTGGTTTTGTTCTGGGAGCCTGTGTTTGTGGGAGAAGTTACTTTACATGGGAAGTGATTTCTATCTTCTGAATGGTTCAGTGAAAGAAACTGAACTGGTAACAGGGTAATGCCTAACATATGTAAACAAGCTATCTATGATACCTCTGTTATATTAGCTACCTACGTAGTAGTGTTCCTTTAAACTACAAATAGTAATAATGATAGTAGTAATGCATAAGTAGCTATACAATATTTAATTTAGAATCAACACTCTGTTATAGGAAAAACAGTAATTGAAGTCCCACTAATTAAACTAAGAAGCCATATAACACAATTTAGAAAAACATATTTCTTAACTTGCATATCCCATAAATCATGCTTAGTTCTAGATAGCACCTGATTCATTCTTTAAGATTAGTTTCTAGAAACTATAGTAAGGTAATTAACATTATACTCAAAGGCCACATAGTCCCTGTGAAATTTACTTGTAATTAGTTAAATTGCTCGAATAATGTAAGGAAGAATGAGAAATCTTGAATTATTTAGATACTATGTTTGTTTCCCACTCCTTCTTTTGGTCCATTTGAGACATCAAATAATACACTAGTTTCATGGTTTGCAGTTATAACAGAATTTTAACATGATAAGATTGCAAGTATCTCCATATATGGCCATTATTCTATTTTAATTTTATATATTATTTTTTATGCCTTAAACATAACAGAGCCTCAATTATGTATCTGTTGAATTTAATACTCCAAATATCAAAATGAAACTATTTGTCTTAACAAAAAGCATTGTTTAAGCAATTAGAATAGCATAAAGCCATAAAATAACGGCATGTAAACCTACAAAAATTACTGATGTTAATTATCTCCAGGTTTTTTTTTTAAATAGGGACATTAGCTAGAGAAAATTACAACAAAATATCTCCTGCATAAAAAATAAACCATGTGGCAGAAGTAAAATCATAAAGATGTCCTTTCTACTAAAAAAAAAAAGGGGGGGTTTAGTTTATTCCAAGTCATAGTTGTTTAGTTATTCCAAGTGCAAAGTAAATGATCACAGCTTTTTCACATTAACCCAGGAACCCTTCAGCCTGTACGGAAGCCCTTAAGGAAGCAAAAGCTACTGAGTTTGACTGCATTTTCACATCTATACCTAGATCAGAAACTCTGGTGAAGTAATAGTTAAAAACTACAGCTGCTAAGCAAAACGTGCTCCTTGGAAACCCTATATCAGTTCAATTTTGTCCTTTAGGATCTCGAAGTGGGAATCAACTGGAGGTAAGAGTTTGGTTCTGTTTTTTAAATACCCAGATTGTAACACTGTCTTCCTGCCTTTACTATCTTTTTCTTTCTCTCTTTCTCTTGGCTTTTCCAATCACTTCCTGAACCTCCACCCTCGGACCAGAGGTCCTGTGAAATATTTTATTGTGGTAATTGCCTGGCTCAGTTCTTCAAGCTGAGGTGCATGCATGACTTCATACAATTTTTGAAAATGTATTTTATGCCTTAAAATTGCCCCCCAAACACATGCCTCTGATACATGCATATGTACTGTATTAGCCGATTTACCAAAAATTTAACTATTTAATTGCTTTGCTGAGAGACATATTTTGTAAAGTTTGTCTTCAAATCTTTGACATTACAATGCAGTATTCACCATAAGCATATGGCATCTCGTTAGCAATCTGTTGTTGAATTTCACCCAATATTTGACTTTCTGTCTCTGCCATCTACATCACCTTTGAACACATCCCTTCCTTATCTGCAAATTAAATAAAATCTTTCAACTCAATCCTCATTTGTTTTAAAGTGTTCTCTATACCAGGAGGTTAGACACCCATTATAAATTTTGAGAAGTTATGATTTACCATTTTGCAAGAGGGCAGAAACCACTAATTATTTCTAGTGATCAAAGAGATGGCATTTCATTTGCAAATTCAATTTATGGAGGCTATAATATTCAAAGAATAATATTAACACATATAGCACTTTTCGTCTTCAAAGCCTTTCCCTGATACTAAATAATTAGTGAGTTTACACATTCAATAGGCGATGTGTGGACCACATGTTTTTCTTTTAAAAAAAATGTCATTTGTTTATGCTCAGTGTGTATATTATTTGGCATCACTGATGCCAAATACTTTAATAAAATTTTTATCCCTAGTCATTAATGTATGCACTCAGGTTTCACTTACACATAGGAATATTTAACAAAGACTAGAGGTTTACATTAAAAGTGAGGTTTTATAACATCTTTGGTCTTATGCCATAGATCAGCCAGGCTCTTGGACAAAAGCATTTACATTTACTTCCAATTAATGCTGTATGATGAAATTATTTTACTTATACTAATCAAATAATTATTTTCTTTACTGTTACCCTTATATTCTTCCCTGGAATTCACAATACAATGCATTTGTCCCAAGATTCTCTACTCCTTAAAAGTGTTCTTTTTCCTGATTTTTTCAGTTAAAATGTAATCTTTTTTTCTTTTTTTACTTCACTAACAAAACTACGGGAATCAAAATACACCTTGTTATGCATGTGTACTGAATATGTTGCCGAGTTCAACATCTGGAAATATCAAATACTCTACATGACAAAGTTTTATGTGAGCAGAGGATGTTACCATACTTCCAAATACATTAAATATTATAAAAAAAATACGATGTATAAAATAAATGCCAGTTCACACATCTGGAAACTATCAAATACAAAGCCCTTTCATAAAATAAAATTCGTATTTTACATTCTGTCTGTGCAACTGACTTGTGTAGTCCTTTGGAGACATAATACACAATGTAATAAAAGGATTATGTATCAAGAAATAATGGCTTTTAATACTAGTTATGAAAATAACTTGCTGTGTTACCTTGAGTAAGCTACCCAAGCTCTCTGGCTCTCTTTCACCATTCCTAAAATTACAGAGTTGACGACTTGTGGATTTCCTTCTAATTAAATATTTTTTTATGATTTGAATGTATATTCTTTTCTTCTCCGTTTGTTTGCTAATTATTCTTAACACACTGGTGAGTCAATAAACTCTTGGAGAAATTTGAGCATGTATATGCTGCAGAATTTGATTCTCACACAGTTCCAAAGAGAATAACTACGTATAAGAGTTGAATAAAACTTGTTGACATTCTGATTTTAACTAAGAACTTGTTACCCCTACGAAGTTAATCAGGCTTTCCTTTTTCTCTTTCTGGGGGTCTTGCTTGGTTCAGAGGAAAAGCTGAGTGGGAGTGAAGACAGGGACTTTAATTTTTCTGGTTTAACAATGGAATGAGAGATTCACTTGCTATTCATTTATTCTGTTTGTCTGTTTTCTAAAATTCTGTGATAGTGCAAGTACGTTTACTTACTTAATGGCCATACAGAGGACCAAGAGAAGATTAAGAATGTCAAGGACAGTTTTTTCTTTTCATCCTTTTAGAGTTAACTCTGTTAGTGTTTTTCTAGATTATGCAGTAGAATTTGAAATTAGAATAATCCATCTAGTAAGTGGAGTGCTTGCTGGAATTATAGAGATTTACTTTAGAAACGCATTAAAGTGACAAGAATATCATTACATTTTCACGAAGTTACTATTTTGAGAAACAAATATCACTTCATGTCCATTAATAATATTTTCCAGTCTATGTCTTTTGATTACATTTAAAATGTAATGCTGCAGCCAATCATTCATTTTTATTGAATTAGTTCCTCTTCATTACATGTTCCTCTTCATTACACGTAACAGTGTTTTAAAAAAGAACAGGATGTGAAAGCTAACTTTTGTTTTGACTTCTACTCGCACAATATTTTATCTATTTGCCCACTAATATCTTCAATTCGTTAGCAATTATTTTTACTTCAGAGCTGTTTTTTTCTGATTCCACCTAGGTAAATTACATGTGGGTCCTTTTCTGCCCGTAACTGTCTGTCCTGCAGTTGCATCCTTTGCCAAGCCTCCTTGTGCTGAGGCATAGCCAGTCCTCTCTCCTTTGTGCTCCCACCTTGGCAGTTTTCACTTCCCTGTAAGGCCTCTTCTCCTTAACTGATGATAGTGCCTGAAAATGGTGACAGTGACGTAATAGATCCCCAAGGGCTTGAGTGCTACAAATGGTTTTAAGTGCTGAACTGCTAACCACCAAACCTGGTGGTTTGGGTCTACCCAGAGTACCTCAGAAGAAAGGCCTGGCTATCTACTTCCAAAAGATCACAGCCATTAAAAATTCTATGTGGTGCAGGAAGTGACTTGATCGCATTTTTTTTTAAGTGCCTGGTATTATCATTGCATAATGTTAGCATTTGTTATTGAGAAGGATGACTAGATGGACAAAATAACCTGTTGCATAGGCTGCTTTAGCGAGGAGTGGATTCCCCATTTAATTCCTTAGCTACAAAATTCAGACAGCGCATTATGGGGAGATGGGTACATTTAAATTCAACATTAATTTTTTTGAAGAGTTATTCTGTTTTATTTATCTTTGATTGTCATGGTAGTCTAGGTAGCTGGCTGGATTCTACCAGGACACTCAAATGTGTACATGTATCACAGCTCCTTAATTTTTTCTTATGTCATATTTCAAGTAAGAAGCACTCTCACAGTTCCCTTACTGTGGGATTTGGCAGAAGACAGTAGAAAAGGGAGTCTTCAGATTTGATTCCCTAGCCCCTAAGTATGGCTGAAAGCCTGGGGGACCTAAGGAGCATGAGGTCCCTTCATTTGTTCTGCATAACCTTAAGAAGACTTCAGACCTCAAAACTCATGATTTCTTCCTATGTTTCTTTTCATGACATTTCTTGACCAAAATGGACATAGAGGAACACAAACAACAGAACACACATTCAAGTTTCACTTGACCCATGTGCCTTCAAGGTTCCAGGTCTGGGCAAACCCTTCACATGAACCTTTAGTCTGCACACAGTGAGATGGATTCATTTATATGCTACAAAGCAGTCTGGTAATTCGAAAAAGAAATAAAGGGAACACCGTAAATGGAGTTACCAACATTTTTGCATTTGAAAGTACCAAAGGCAAAGAAACTTGGCAAAGAGAACAAAAAGAAAGACAGGCTCAATAATCTGAAACATCAGAAGCCAATGCATCCTCCCATTGGATATCTGAGATGTTATCTGATTAGCAGCTAGTTCAAGTGTACAACGCTGTTGATCCCTTTACACTAGGAATTAAGGTAGTCTCTAAATAAACATAATAGTAAATTTTGAAATATAGTGGGGAGTTAGAGGGGAAAAAAAATCAAACAGTGATATAGGATATGTCTAGCTTGTGACACGCACTCCTTGTAAATAACAATTAGGATTTGTGTTATACCAGTATAATCTTGGTGAGCCGGACATCTGCTATAGCTGCCTTTAAAGATTTGTGTCCTTAAGTAGGCAGATGTTTCATTTATACAAGGTAAGCTTTACACTTTAGTGCCATCGCCTATTTATTGCCCTGGGCAGGGGGAACTATGTGTATTTTAAATTACACATATAATTGTTCTGTGTTTTGGTGCCCAATTCCTCTCCTATAAATGCACGAAAAGAATTAAAATGTTCAAATTGTTTCCTCTAATTTCTTTCATGCACTTTTGTGGAAGGAATTAACCTCCATACTCTAAAATGATTGTATATGTAATATTAAAAATGGAACATCTCATTTCCTCTTTATTTCTATTGTGGGGATCGTAAACACCAGAGGTATCTAATGAAGACCTTACTTTTACAATCTCACAAAATGGAAAAGGAATATTGGAAATGCAACTAGAAGCTTGGCTTTCAGATTGGTCTGCAGATCTACACCAACCTATTGATTTTTTTTTCTTTTTCCTTTTTCTTGTTGCCTTTATCTTATTTCTAACGTCTAAAGAATTTAACGTGACACGGTGTCAACAAAGCAACTGGGTAGAGACCAGCATCTAGTTACAACTTGAGCCTTCTATATGGCTCTCTCTGATATTTTCTAGTTTTAAGCCGGGAGGTGAAGTTGATGCGTATCCATAGCTACACAGTCCTGTCTATAATACGAGTCTTCAGTAAATGGTACAGTAGCTACCAACAGTGCAGACCCTCATCTTTCTACAAACTGCTTCCCCTGTGGACTCATAGACAATTTATCCTCAGCAGGAAAAAAGGCTTTTTGCCTTGACAGAACAAGTTGTTCGTTCTTAGCTCCACCAACTCCTACAAACGACATCCTATTTCCTCCTTTAGCCTTACGTTTATATTTGTTTAAAGTTTTAAATGGTTTCATTTTTAACACTGTTGACTTTATCGACCCAATTAGAACTCCACAAGCATGGACAATCTGGAAAGCATCTTTTTGCAATATAGACTGTTAGATAATATATGGAAGTGGCAAACTGAAACAGAATATTTATTTTTCCTTTTGTTGGTTTGCTCATGTATGGAGCAGCACTCTCAGTTTTGGTCTAAGTCTACTGAACATCAAAAATATATCTATGAGTAATCAAGTCTTACCATGTTGTTAGTTGCCTGAGTCCATCTGGACTCACGGGAACCTCAAATGTGCCGAGTAGTACTACTTCATAGGGTTTTCAAGGCTGTGATCTTATGGAAGCAGATCACCAGGCCTGTCTTCTGAAGCACCTCTGGGTACCTTCCACCCCCACCCTTCGGGCGACCAGTCCAGTGCATACTGGTTTACATCACTTTACACCAGGCATGTAAGATCATATTTTTATTAATGAACATTTCACAAATAACGCCATTTGGAAAAGAAAGAACACATTCTTGCTTGACTTATCTTTATTTCACACATAGTCCAGTGCCCCTCACCCCATGACAGTGCTGAAACATTTCAGATTTCACCATGACTTAGAGGGAAACTCAGGCTTTAGAGAATCCATCTTGTAGTCTTCTGACAAAGTAATTGGCTGGAAAAATTATAATAAAATTTTCATAAAGTTCATATTCATGAAGTGGCAAAAATTGCTTTTAGGAAATTATGATATTAATAATTTATAGCCATGTCAATAGCATTTCCAAAATAACTTCAGCTCTCTAAGATTATGAACCTACCTTGATTTGTTCCCACACACAGACAGTTAAATAAGCTGAGCCACAACGAGATCTAGAAACAGATTATTCATTTAAGAAGATAGCTCCTTGTTTAATTAGAGATTTATCATCTTAACTAGCTGTACTACTGCTCTGAATTTGCTTTCCAGGGTTTGCAGAATTAAAGATGCTAAAAATTGATGAACCTTAGCTGGTATTTCCCCCCAAAGGGTCGAAACTTTTATTACTTTTTAGATGCAAAACACAATTAGCCTCTAACCTAACCATGTTAATCTCCTTGAGTTTCTGCTTGTCTAGAAACTTTTAATGAAAGATCTATGTCTTTTACAACCGATTTTAATACCCTCTTTATTTGCACCTCGACCCTTGTTTAGAGGAGGAGTTAATATGATAAGCTCCCGGATTACAGAAAGCTCTTTTAAAATTGGGGATAAATAAACTTCAACTGGAGCAGCACTTGGCAGGAGATGGACAGCAACAATAAGCATTACTCAAGCTCCAAAACTGCCCATAAAAATAGCTAAAATAGATGCATTAGAGTCATCCATCATGTTCCCTTATGTAAAATCCAGAGTCACCGTGATTAAGCAGCATCATTTTGAAAAGGCTAGATTAAAAAAGAGAGCAAAAAAAGATTTACTTTCTAGATAGCCTCTACAGGTAGGTTTGTGTGTGTGTGTTTTCTCTCAGCAACACAATTGTTGTTAACTTACTGTAACATTTTCCAGAGCACATTCTTAAATGCTCAATTTAATGCTCTGCCTACTCTCCAACTATACTTCCTGCTGAACAAATGTTTTTGGGTGGTAAATATCTCACAGCTCAAACGGCAGATACATGATTAGTTATCAACTTCTTCACTCTGGGCTGCAATCTATGACCCTGCTGCTTTCCAGCCTCTGGTGGAATGCATGACACACTATTGTGGAGACTTCCACTTGTATGTTTTCAGAATGAATTATTTTAAAGAAAAAGACATTTCCTTTCCACGCTGAACTACAGATGCAATAATTGTCTTTTGTAATCCAGAATTAAAATACAGGACAACACTAACCCGATCGACCTCTCACTGCATCAAGGAGCTGGCACAGTTTCATCTGTTTTATTACCACTAATGTGCAAATACTTCATCAGGATGCTACGAAGAAGTTGCATCGTCAAGTCACAAGTGAAAGTGGATATATTTGGGACATTCAATGTAAATTTTTCTTATGCCTGCCACACACAAAATTTCAAAACAGAATCATCACAATATATCATAACCTATTGTACCATTTTTTTTTTCACTGATTTAATGGTGAGGTACTCATGGACTGAGCATGTATATAATTCAACATCCAGCACCTAACATGGAAATAATTCATAAAAATTTATTGAGTGATGAATTGAATGAGCAGATTTTCACTCTTCAACCACTATGTAGCTGGAAGAAGGAAAAAGAGGTTAAAAAATACAATTTTCATACAGATTTCTCCCTAATCTACATAATTTGTATGAAATTATTTGTTTTTTATGTAATTATGTCTCATGGAGATTCTTAATGTTCTACAGCCAATAAAACCATGTTATATGAAGCAGAACCATTTTACTCCTGAATTTTGAGCAATGTCTATCCTAAATGTGCTTATTTCTCAGATTATTTTCAGATTCCTATAATGGGCCCCTCTTCTGCAGTCTTCTCCTACACCAACTCTCAATCCCAGGTTATTCACACATTATTGTTGTAGATAATATTTTGAAACATGGATTTATCCTTCCTTTTCTCTAATGATACTCTCATGGATTAAATTATGTCCTCCCAAAATATGTGTTATCAATTTGGTTAGGCCATGACTCCCAGTATTGTGTGATTCTCCACCATTTTGTCATCTGATGTGATTTCCCTATGTGTTGTAAATTCTCTCTCTATGATGTTGATAACATGTGATTAGCGGCAATTATGATAGGGAGGCAGGGCTCAATCTGCAAGATTCGATTGTGTCTTCAGCTAATCTCTTCTGAGATATAAAGGAGGAACATGGGCAAAGAGACATAGGAATCTTATACTACCCAGAAACAGGAGTCAGAAGAACAGTGTACCCTTCAGACCAAGGGTCCCTGTGCTAAGAAACTCCTTGAGCAGGGGAAGACTGATGAAAAGGACATTTCTCCTGAACTGAGACACAGCCTTCTCCTGACTTCCTGAATTTGGACTTGTAGCCCACTGCGGAGGTCCACCATCAGCCTTGTAGACAAAGTCACGAGCCCCTGTAAATGAAGGGCTGAAGCATCTCACCTGTGATATGTTTTATAGCCTACTGCCCGTGATATTAATTGGCTTCCTAATTAAATTTTCTTCAAAAAGATACCCCCTCCTCTCCTGGCACGAGGATCAGGGGAGATGCCTTCTGAGAGGGGCCCTTTACTACCCCCTTGGTTTATAAAATAATATTGGGAAAACCTGTACAGGAATTTCTGGGAAAAAGAGTTCAGAGGAATGATTTCTAACACAGCCAGCTTGAGAGCAGCGAGGCCGGCCCAACCCCTGCTGACTTCTCCCAGCTGCTCACCCTCCCTTCTCATGAGATAAGCAAGCTTGCAAGAAGGCCCTGAAGGGCTTTCCGGAGACAACTCCCCTTCCTCTCTTTCTCAGCTCTTAGATAGCAAACATCTTACTTCAGGAAAATAACTAGATTCCCAAGTTTATTACATTTGGTATCGGCAAACAGACAAATACTGAAGAATTGCCTTTCTTAGAGTAGTTTAAGAGAAACTTAAAATAAGGGACGGTGAACACCCATTGTCCTTACAGGAAGAGATAAGGAAGGGCAGAAAAGGAACAAATAGAGACTGTATAACTTTTAAGATGGGTTTGTCCTCTTTTCCTGCTTAGGTAAAGTTAATAGAAGTCTAAGATTAGTTTTGCTCCAGCTATTAATTATAAATCACAAATATGCCTGTCTCAGACCATCCTTTAGAGGACCCTAATGGTTAACATAAAAAGGAATAACAAAGTGTTTGCTTTTTACTAACTAACAGAGAAGACCCTAATAGTCAACAAAAGAAGACCATTGTCTCTAACCATTGTTTAAAAGATCTTAATGGCTAACATGAAAAGAGACACTAGTCTCGGGCCATTATTTAGAAAACTCCAGTGATTGACATGAAGAGACCACGAGGTACCTGCTTCTTGCCTAGCCAATCACCGACGTGGTCAAAGTACTACTGCCTTACCAACTATAAAAAGATAACAATAAACTAAGACGACCCTTCTCTCTTGCTCTCTGGGTCGGGCTGCCATAAACCAGAAAAGTCGTTCCTGTCTCCTTTATTCATTTCCCGCCGCGCCTCTCCCTTCCTCCGTGCGGGACCCTGAAAAGTGTCGGGGCTGGCTCCCGGCATCCCACTAGTCAGAAAGAATACATTTCTGCTTGTTAAAGCCATCCTCTTTAGTTTCTGTTATACAGCATTAGATAATTAAGCTAGTCAAGTTGCAAATAGCTAGACTTCCACTGCTTTCAATAAGAGTATTCCCAAGAGTTATGAATATTTCTTTATCTTAGCCTTTGCTTCCTCCGCCTAGAAAGTGTTTCCCAGGCTCGAATCCTCTTTCAGTTGGAAAAACCCAACTCAAATATCAACATTCTTTGAAGCCTTCCAGAATTCTCCAAGCAGAACTGATTATTCTGTGATACAACAGATATACTATGTATTTCTATGACAGCATCTATCTCATTCAATATTAGCAACATCTACCTAGTAGTGTGATTTGTACTATATCAATTTGTGCTTCTCCTTCTTCCTTGAGGAAAAATACCACAGTTATTCATATTGAAATGCCCAACATGTAGTGCAGTGTGAAACAGCAGAACAAGTTTAATAAATATAACATCAACTAAAGCAGCCACAAAAGGCTTTGGAGACATACACATCGTGTCTGACAACTAGACTGATGAACTCCCAAAAGACATGAGTAGCTTCTTTTAGTCTCACAGTGTCAGAATAGAAGATCTGTGCACAGGCCTCATCAGAAGCCTCTTACTCTTGCTGGCAAATAGTACTCTGATTGCAAAAGCAAGCACAGATGAACTGCTTCAATACCTGTATCAGGAGCTTGCCTCTCAACTGATTGACCACAGCCTGTGCCTGTGAAACCTCAAGTAGGTGTGTTATACCAAGATATCTCACACTAAAGAGGAAATGACCTGCTCACAAGGTGTTATTAACTGATTAAATAAATTGATAGCTACTTTCATAGAATTTACTTCAGTTCCAATCTTCCTTCTCTGCTCAGAAGGTCATGCATTAGTCTATTAGGAGTGCACTTTTAATCAATGATACCAAAACTAGTGGGAGGAAAGGAAGTTATTTTTGTATATTGAATTTTTTTAAAGAAGTATTTACTTTGAAAAGCTGTAATAGATAAAGGTGAACTATTTATTTTGAAATAAATAAGCTATGTTTAGGTCTAAATAATTTCTGAACCTGCATCAATAGTTACCATTTTTCTTTGAGAAATTATGAAATTCAATATTTTTTCCTGGATAATCTATCATCCCAGTGAGCTTACAGACACCATGTTTCTGTACAATCCCTAATCCTCTAAGATTCCTACAAGTTACAATGAAGATGCTGGGATCCAGATAAACTAATCGACCTGCCCAAAGTAATACCTAACTAGTGAGACAGCCAGAATTTAAACCTGACCCTAATATACTTTAAAGCTACTTTTATTTCTGCTACCTCACGAACCTATGGTTTGGTTTCTGTTATTACCCATAACAATGGAGACTTAAACACGTAGATTAAAAACTTCAGCACCTCACAGACTTCTCTTACATGCCACTCTGAAAGTCTCATTCAGGCAGTAATACGGCCACACAAATAAGTGCACAACTTAAATCATGACTTTCAGCCCTCAGTGGGGAAGTGGGGTTTCAGTGACACAATTCTCTCCTCTCCTGTGGGAGACACAGTTTACTTCTTGGCCAATGCATCTCATGAGCAGCAGCAGTCTGTCAGAGGACACTTTATTACTCTCATGAACTGATTTCAGCAGAGGTTTCACTCTAAGACAGACTAGGAAGAAAGGCTTGCTGATCTACTTTCAAACACATGTCAACGACAGCCCTAGGGATCATAACAATTCAATCTGCATCAGATTATGGGTATGGTGTAGGACTGGGCAGTATTAGTACGCATCATGAATTGGGTCCCCATAATTCAATGGCAGCTAATAACATTGGTCCTCTGTGCAGCAATCAGTCACAAAGCCAAACTGTAGTGCTTGATCCCACCCATGTTAAGATTTGCTAACTCAGAATCTCCCTGTAAAATGCAGTCTGGCAAGTGTTAGGTTTAGTGTATGTTTTGATAGTCATCATCCTGTAAAATAATGCTTAATGTAGAGACGGCTTCACAAATTCAATTTCAGCTCTAAGAACAACTCGAGAGGTACATTTTTTTTATTGTGATTAAGTGAAAGTACACAATCTGAATCAATTTTGCATGCCTACCTGTCTGCAGCTTAATCTGCCCTCCTCACCCAGTGACAGCACAGTCCTCCTTTTCATTCTATACTTCTAGTATCCTCTTAATAAGCACCTGTCTCCTTCTTTCCACCCTCTTCTCTCCCATCCAGAAAGAAACCAGAAGGAGAATCTCCTATGAATGTGTAAAACCATAAAGTATACACACCATGTGCTAACACTGTGTCTCTAAATCCAGTCCATTCTTGTCTGAAGAGTTGACCTCAGACCTCAGTACTGGCTTCCAGTCAAGGCCAGCAGCATGTCTATGGGCCATGTTTCCAGGGGACACTCCAGGCTGTCAGACCATCAGTTCTGGACTTTTAGTAGAGTTTCAAGAGGTACAGTTTATAGAATTTTCTCATATAAGAATAAAACGTAAAACCTAAAAGATTAAAAACATAAACAGGCAAAAAATCTTTCCTTTTTCATTTATCTGACTCAAACTATGTTAGCCGAGGGTACGGGATTATAAGATGAATGCAGAGAAGTGATGGGTAATTAAGTCTGTGCCATTTATTTTGTAGAAAGAAGCACCCTTTATCACAAATAGTATTGCCTTCCCAGTCTCTCAGAAAGAACATTTTCCATTGCTTTTTTTCTCTCTAGTTATTAAAAATAAGCCCTCCAAATACAGAAACCAGACACAGTCACCTAAAGAAAAGAAACCCTCTAATCCTCTCTCTGGGCATGTAGAGGAGCCGACGTTCTTTTACCACTGTGGCTTTGTTAGTGCACCAGTAACTGAAGCAAGATAAACTCCGGCTGAACATGCAAGATGTTGACTGTGTCTGTGCAAAAGCTCCCGTGGCTTGGCCAGCTGGGATCAAACCAGAGCACAACAGCCCTGAGCACCAAGTTTCCATTATTCTGCCACCATTCTTCCATCAGTGGTGTCCAAATGCAGCCATTTTTGTCAATTTATGATACATCGAGTTTACAGTTCTTCCCAGAATGAGCTTTTAATGGGATCTGTATTTCCAAAGAACATCATCTCCAAAACAAGCAAATGGTTCACTGTATACATTAATCATCTGGGATGAGAATAATCATTGTTATTTTATTATTGCCACTAATCCTAATACCTGGCATTTAAATTGTTCCTTTGACTTTCCAAAGCATTTTTATATCTCCCATCTCCTATAATTCTTACAGTAATCTTATGAAATAGAAAAAGTACATTTTCTTCTTTCCTTTAGATAAATGAATGAGTTGGCCTAGGGTCACAGAATTTACTAACGGTACCCATAGGATCACTATGAGTCGGAATCAACTCAACAGCAGTGGTTGCTTGCTTACAGGATCTCTCTGAGGTAGAAATGACTCAACGGCAATGTTTGGTTGCATGGAAACCCTGGCGGTGTAGTGGCTAAGAGCTATATCTGCTAACAGAAAAAGACAGCAGCTCAAATCCACCAGGTGCTCTTTGGAAACTCCATGGGCAATTCTACTGTGCCCTACAGGGTCACTATGAGTCAGACGCAACTCAACAGCAATGGGGTTTGTTTCTGCATTTATCTGATTGCATATCTAACTGTAAAATATCAAATATTCCCAAGGAAAACAAAATTTCAGCACCCTGAGATAACAACTGTTAGTTTGATGTTTTCTGGACAGATCTACATGCAGATATGCACGTATGTATGTTTTTCAAACACATACACAGCAAGATTAAGCACGCCAACAAGTAAAAACATACAATAGTGTAACCTGTTTTCACTTTTTTACTAAACAAATTTGTATTTATAGTTTGTACATTCTTCCTATTACAACACAAGGATAGATTACAAGATATGTAACTCTAGAGTACAGAGTACGCACAACATCTTCTTGGACTTTTCAGGATGTTATATTTTCTTGGACTTCCTTCCTACACTCACCATTTGGTAAATGATTCTAAATGGGCATCACATTTTTTTTTTCCAAAATACAGTGGCCATATACTCATTCATGTCCCATCTTCAGATAAGGAACACTAGAATTTATTATCAGCTCAAATTTCAAAGACAGACAGAGATAACGACTCTGCAGTGGTTGCTTTTAGAACCACGCCGCTTCTTCTCCATGTACTTAGAACCACAACAAAGAGCAGAGGAAGAACTTGAACTATAGCAGTGGCACTGGGAAGATCTGGGCTTATGTATGTAACACCTTTTTACCAAGCAGTTAAATGAAGGTGTGCTAATAATAATCACCTAACTGAAAGGTTAGTGATTCAAACTCACGCACTGACTCTGTGGGAGAATGACCTGGAAATCTGCTCTTTTAATGATTACAGCCTAGAAAACCCTAAGGAGCAGTTCTACTCTGTCACAGGAGTTCACTCAATGAGTTGAACTAACAACACCAATATTTATTCAAATAAAAGTAATAAAGGCAATGATTCTTAATTTGGGCTAAGTAGAATTCTGAGTGCTTTTATCTGTGGAACTGCATCTGTATAAATGCTTACTACAATCTTACAAGATGTTATTTTTAATTCTTATTTTGCAGATATATAAAATGAGGCTTAGAGAGATTAAGAGATTTATCAGAAGGTATCGAGCTAGCAAATGATAGTCAGAATACAAATCAAAGCAGCCTATCACCAGTCATACACTTGGCCAGCTTGCATTTAAAAACATTTTTTATTCTCCTCCATGTTAGAACATAATCTAAGTATTCCTTTAAATATTCAGCAAAGTTAGAAAAATAGAATTATCAATACTAGTACCTAGTACTTGTAAGGCATTCCCTATGTACCAGGCAGCTTTATGTCATTTGTGCATTGTTTTTTTAGATATATTTTTACCAGTTTTACATACGAGAAAAACTGGAGGCAGAGAGGTTAATTAACTTGTTCAACATCTCTCAGCCAGTAAGCAGTTAAGCCAGGCCTGTATTTACATATATGCTTCACCACTCAACACAGTGCCTCTCAATAGCAATCATTTAAATTGAAATACTTTCTACAACAATAACCACTGTGTAAAATAAGAGATTAACACACAAAACCAGCCTACTTCTTCTAGAAGCCTACAACTTTTAACAGGAAAAAATATAAATGATTGATCAACTCAGTATAACTGAAGTCTCTCTCTCTCTTTTTTTTTTTTTAACTGAAAGAATAAGTAAGTGTGGAAGAGAAAGAAAAGAAAGAATTTTCCAAAGCAGACAGAACAGCAGTGAAACACGGGCAGAGGAGAAGAGGCTATCTTTAACAGCTTCCTAGTCCCCATTTGAGATTTTGCCACACATTCTCAGCATGATCACACACCCATTTGTTTCCCTTACATTTATTCCCTTCTAGGTGCCTGGCACCTGCTCAGAGCAGTAAAGAACTATCTTTCCAGTTGTAACAACACTTGGTGACAAAAGAGCAAGTTCAGTAAACACGGGAATGATCAATTTGTAAATCAAATTATATATCTTTTAGTTTTAAGATCTGAATTCAACTCATGAATTTTCATGTTTAGTAATATCCTGTATATTACAGATTTAAATTCTGTTGTGGTGTTACAGTGTCTATATATGTTCAATTTACATTACTCTTAATGAGTGCTCTTCCAAAACTGGTTTGTAAATAAAAGTCACAGTATGAACTGCTTTTCAACTTTATAAAAGATGAGTTTCACTTCGTCATACTTCATGTACCAAACGGAAGATAAAACTCATACTTTAACACCGGACCCATTTCTTGCCATAGAAAAACAGTGACTAGATGTCTACTCCAATTTGATGAAGTACAACTTATTCAATTTATAAAACTTTGAAGATAAGGCAACACAATTTACAGACAATTTAGTTGCTCCAAATCCTGCTTGAACCGTAGTTTTACACCGAGTGATTTTCCTAATCTATGTCGTAGCTTGTCAATTTTGTTTTCCACTCTAACAAGAAACATAGTCAGTGATGCATAATAATATCAGGTTTGTGGATTTGAGTAAATACAACTTTACAGAAAAAATGTTTTTAAAATATGTCTTTTATGTAACAGTTTTTAACAGGATTATTCTATTTAAGACATAGGGATGAGGAGAAGCACCCATTTTAACTTGGGTTGAGTCAGGTATAATACCTATCATTACTGATGACTGTATTCATTATAAAACAGTTGATGGACATACTCCAACTGAAATGTACTGAAGCATTGTTCCTGAGCATCTCACGTACAAGCTTTGACATCCAGGTGTGAAATGCACATTCACAAATGTTTCTTTAGTTCCATACTACACAGAACAACAAGCACTAAAAGGGAGGATCAGATTCATCTCTTCAGTAATTTTACAAAATACAGTCAGAGAGCCACTGCTTATCGAGTAAAACACTACACTGGGTGGATGGATTGGTGGATGGATAAGAAAATTGTAGGATGGGTAGTTGAGTTTTAGCACGTGTACTTTCACCTCAGTGTTTACAAACGGTGGCACAAGGATGTACCACTTTTTGAAGTAAATAAAACGATATATCAGAAGCTGTTTTAATAGGCTACAGTTAAGGTACGTAAGGAGACGGAAAACATTTATTTAAATTAACAACTATCGACAGCTGTATGTTAACAATTAAAATTATACAGTAATTTTATTAGATGACTTGTCTCCAGACATTTAGCTTTGTAGTTAGCTTTGAGGAATTTGTTATGTATAAGCATATAAAGATTATATTTACTTAATAGAAAACTTAAAGATACATTAAACTGGTAAAATGTTGGATGGTTATTGCTTGAAAAACACCTATTTTCCTAAGGAAAATTATGTTTTTGTATTGATATTTTGTGTAATACGGAAATTTTCATATTTCTTTCAATAATTACATAGTCTAAAACAATTGTCTCATATCTTTTCAGTCAGTTTGTCTGAACTTATTTGTTATCAGAAGAAATTTGGATTAAGATAAAAAACCAAACCAAACCCCACTGTCCTCAAGTCAATTCCAAATTCATACCACCCTACAGGACAGAGTAGAACTGCTCCATAGAGTTTCCAAACAGCACCTGGCAGATTCAAACTGCCAACCTTTCAGTCACCAAACATTGTGCTTAACCACTATACCAACACGGTTTAAAGGACATTTCATGTCTACTTCTGTTAGCTAACGAATGAATTCTCTCCTCTGTCTTCATCTCCTGGTTGAATCACCCACCTCGTCACATGCTCTCTACTCAGTACTCCCTTCCAGTACTTTCCACTGAAATAATACTCCAGAGAAATGAGAGTAATATTAAAATGATTCTTCTTCTATATGAAATTGAGTCCTATTTTATTAATAGCAAAAATGATCTAGAAAGGACTTTTGAATACTCCACATATTATGTCTACAGGAATACCAGTGGCATGTTAAGGGCTCCGATGTTTTTCACAACTGCATGTCATGCTTCTTCAGCTTTGGTAATGTACTTTTGGTTGTATATGGATATTCTCACAAGGAAGATAATTTCAGAGATTTCTACCTATTTTTAGGAGTTTAAAGCAAGTTGTATTAATGTTTCCATTGGCTACATAATCTACACCATAATCTATAGTCTAAGGTAATCATCAGTGGATCTTATATTGTATTGTTGTTATTGGATATCATGCAGCAGGTTTCAACTCATAAGGATATCACGTGACAGACTAGACTTGGCCCATCAAGTTTTTTAGGCTGTAACCCTTACAGCAGCAGATCATCAGATCCTTTACAGAAGAGCTAAGAAGGACTAAAACGGCAACCTTTCAGTTAGCAGCTGACGCACCACCAGATGTGTTTGGACTTTATACTAGAGGTGGCAATTGCAGAGTCTTTTAAGAAGTCATTTAGCTTTTGCAATGTACACTGTAAAATTCCATAAACTTTTAAGCTTTTGAATATTGACATACTGATTAACTATAGGGTCACTATGAATCATGTTTGGTTTGACTTGGTTTTATGTAGATAACTGATTTATATATCTATATATCTACATTTACACACAGACATGTATATGTGTGTGTGTATGTGTACCTACTCACATATAGAAAATGTAGAAAGGAAAGCAGATTTTTTTGCCTTAATTAAATTGGCTTCAAGCTTTCTGGAGGTCTCCAATAACTTTTTTTAATTATAGCTTAATGTTTCTTTCTTACACTCACAAAATTGAAATTTCTTTCCTAATGGCTATGTTTCTTGAACTCATTCTCTCTTTTCCCAAAACAGTCACAGGTATCTCATTTGAAGTTGTGTATTAGATATCAGTGGTGACTTGCTTAAAAAACTTTTGTTACTAATACTGTATTTTTCTGTATTTCAGTTTTATTGCTTCACGTAGCAGACATTTTGCATACCATAATAAAGAAAGATGTAGACATGAAGTAATAGAAATCTACAGAATCTAAAGTCAACATCTCAACATCTAGATTAAAATGCTCAAATATGAAATGTTTTCTACTAAAAACAATAGCAGTATGAAATTAAATGCCAGACTAAAGCAATGGAAGTGAACACTAGTATTAGAAATTTCAGACCTTACTATAAAACGAAGGAAAATACACTGAAAATTATGACATCCAACCAATAGAAATTTAATTGTCTACATTTAATAACTGCTATTTAATGAAGATACTAGAGTGAAGTCAGGCAACTTTGATACACATATATATTTAAAAAATGTCACTGAATTGATTCCAACTCATGGAGACACTGTGTATGCAGACTGGAACTACATTCCATAGGGTTTTCAAGACTGTGGTCTTTAGGGAGTAGAGGTACCTCTGGGTGGATTCACACGGACAAACTTTCTGTTAGTAGTAAAGCACTTAGTCAACAGCACCACACAAGCACAATATACGAAACAAACAAAAGGCCAAACCAAAACCAAAACATCTTCTGCCATCAAGTTGATTGTCGTCCCCAGGGACCCTATAGTAGAGTAGAACTGCCCACAGAGTTACTATCTCAACATAAAGAAAACAAAAGTCTTCACAGTTGGATGAATAAGCAAGAAAAGATGAAGTTGTCAAGGATTTCATTTTGGTTGGATCCACAATCAGTTTTCATGGAAGAAACAGTTATGAATCAGACTATCCATCACTTTGGGCAAACCTGCTGCAAGAGATCTCTTTAAAGTGTTAACGAGCAAAGATGTCACTTTAAGATGGCACTGGGTTTATGGGTTTGGGGACCTGAGTAAACTTTGGTGTTTTCAATTGCCTCATATGCATGTGAAAGTTGGACAACGAACAAGGAAGACTGAAGGAGAACTGATGTTCTTGAATATGATGTTTGGTGAAAATTTTTGAATATACCACTCAAACACAGCAACAAATATTTCGGTTAATAATCAGAGAATACCCAGAACTTTAAAGCTTTTTGAGTAACAGAAAAAATGATATTTTCTAAAATCTAACATTTTTCTTTCCAAACTTCTTTAAAAAGGATATAAATTTTATTGCATGTATATCCCAGCCTAACAGCATAGTTGTTTTCACGGCATTATTAGTAAAAATAACAAGTCAGAATTAATATCTACTTTCTTTCAACATTAATAATTCAGGTGTCAGTATTCAAAGACTAAATCAGTGACATTCTAGGAAAAACACCACTTCACTTATACTTTGGTCCACTTTTCAGCCCCCTCATTAGAGTTTCTCAGTGTACAAAATGTTGCCTACAATGATCCCCAAGACATCGTCATAAACTCAATATAAAACCTAGTGCCACGGTTGACTCTTCTCTCCCCCTCATTCCACCTAATATGCACTAACACACCCAAAAGTCTCCTATCCTTCTTCAGTCTACTTTTGAAATAGATTTCTCATGAGGCTTTTTCTGTTTCTGTAACCATACACTTGATAGAAACCCTCATTACCTCTCTAATACCAGCTTCTTTTTTAATCAGTCTCCTTAGCATCAATGTCTCTTCACTCTCCAGTTTTACTCTCCCAGTATTCTTCTGTGCTATAAATTTTAAAAAACACAAAATTGATCATTGAGCTGTCGCTATTACAAAACTTTTCCCATGGACTTTAGGGTAAAGTCCAAATGCCTCCGTTAGTTTTATTTTTGACATGCCTTTCCAGAAACCTTCAGAGAAAACCCTTCCATATGAATGAATTGTATTTTTACTAATCTCTGTCATGTAGCATTAAAATAGCTTTTTTCTTTTTCCGTGCATAGCAAAGCCCTATTTCTTTTTCAAGTCAGTTCAGATATAATCCTCATAGTCTTAAAAAGGTGTCCCTGAGTGACACAGTTAAGCTCCTGACTCCTGGTGATTCAAACTCACTCAGAGGTGCCTCAGAAAATAGACTTGGTGATATGCTTCTGAAAGGTCACAGCCTTTCCACTCTGCACACATGTAGTTGCCATGACTTCGAACCAAATCAACAGCAATTAACAGCAACAGTTACAGGAAACCTCCAGCATACCACTCTAGGTTTCTAATATCTTGAGCAATCCCATAATGGAGTCCTGGTTAAGGTCTCACCTGTTAACCAAAAGGCTAGCAGTTCGAATCCATCATTCACTCTTTGGAAACTCTATGGGGCAGTTCTAGCCCATCCTATTGAGTTACAATGAGTCAAAATCAACTCAATAGCCAAGAGTTTGCTTTTTGGTTTAATCTAACAGTATGTTTCTTATTTTTTATATCCTTAAAATATACCTTTAAAATATTGTATTATAAATACAATATTTGTTTTCATCACCAAACGTTTTAACACTTTGGGAACAAGGGCTGTGTTCATCATTGACTTTCCAATACCTAGTATGGTGAATGAAACACAGAAGATCAGCTGGAAAATCTTTATGCCAGGATACAGCTCTTAAAAATACTTGTGCTCATAAGATAATCCTTAAATTATGAATATGCAATTTACAAAGAAAATTTGATTTATATGCAGACCAGCATGAAAAGGAAATTCAAAACACACTTTCTATGGCTTTCGATGATTTAAGATAATAGTTTCAGAAACAAAATTCCAGAGACATAAAGCCAAATATATACAGCATCTTTGTATGTAATCCATCGTTGAAAACAAAAGCCAAGACAAACATAACGAAGGGCAGCAGGCAGGGGCTCTCTGTCCAGTAGAGAGACGGAGAGTTTTCACTTGGTGTTTTTCACTTCAGAATCCTCTTTATCTGTTTCAGTCTCAAATGCATCACCTAGCTTGTTTCTCACCACTACTTGCCCATTGGTTTAAGGAAAGAGAATTCTGTTTGCATTGCTAGAAGCACAAGCTTTCACAGCAACATCACTCAAATATTACAAAATTACTGGTTGAGCAACACGCCTGGATTTTGCCCACATACACATACGCACACTTAACTACAAATTTCTCCACTTTGCTGAAGGAAGGCAAAACTTTAGTGAACTTCATTTGTAAATTTTAGATTAGCTTGCTATCCTACACTAGGCTCTCCAGAAGCAGACTCTCAGATCAAAAATGGCATGCCAAACATCTCTTTAGGAATGCTACTAGGAATAAATACCTGTGGTAAGGGTGGGGGGAGTAGAATTGAGTAGAGGGAGATGTTGGACAGTGACACAGTCAATAGGAGACTTCAGTCAACCTACTGGTAACTCTGAACCAGAGTAGTCTTAACAGGTATTCCCACTTGGCACGAGAGCACCAAGCTTTTATAGTACCTTTCTTGATCTGTCCTTGCATGTAGACTTCTCTAGATGATGTCTGACCTTGGGCAAGGCAGTTTTCTTCAGTAGACTGATGACTAGGGATTATCATTAAACATTACACCCTCAAATAGGACAGTAAGTTTCATTCTTGACAATAATGTAGCAGCAATCACAGTTGTTAAATTTTGATTTGCTTCTATCCTGTGCTAGTTTCTCCTAAAGGAATATACGCATTTGTCTGTATCTTTCTCAGGTATGTACATATATGTATCCATGCATCCATCCATTCATCCATCCACCCATCCACCCATCTACCCATCTATCTGAAAGGGTAGTGATAAGTTTAAAAGGCTATTGCCAAAAAAAAAAAAAAAAAAACTAATATTAGGGGATTTTGTAATTATTGTTAGCGGTTTGCAATTTGACACGTAAATGACAACTTAAAATTACATTTAACTTTTTAAGCAAATAAAGACATTTATTTCAAGTTTTGTGGTACCTAAATACTTTCTTAACTACTGCAAAATGAACTGGTTCATGATGAAGTTGTTTTTTGTTTTTTGTTTTTTTCCTTTTAAAAAACTGAAAGGAAGGGCTGAAGCAATAACTTATATCTGAAAGAGGAACACTCTTAAGACTCAAAGAACACTTACAAATGCATTACAATAGAAAACATTTTTTAAAAATTTCAGAATAAAAAGTGACATGAAAATTATAACAAATCGTGGTATATCTGCAGGATATGATATGACACAGAATAAGAAAGATCTAGTACCACAGAATGATGAATAAGATTTAAAGTCAAAATACAAAGTTTAGAAGTTTGGAGGCTGCCACATGGAAGTTTAAACACCCACAAGCAGTGCATTAATAAATACTGTATTTCATCAAACCTATGATGTATTTTCTCACCTTTTATTGTCTCTAACTTAGGACATAATTTACAATTAATAGAGTCATTTAATTGAAATTATTTTTTCTTCCATCAAAAAACCGAGTGCTGTTGAATGGAGTCTGACTCCAAGAGACCTATCTCGCAGATAAGAACTGCTCCACGGAGTTCCCAAGGAGTGTCTAGTGGATTCAAACGGCCAATCTTTTGGTTAGGAACTACAGCACTGAACCAACACGCTATCAGGGTTAGCTTTCTTCCATAGTGATGCATAAAATGAAAGGTCTTACAAAAGCTGACTTCCCAAATTTGATGAAATTTAATATTAGTTTCAAAAGTTATAGAAGTGAACAAAACAGGTCAAATGGGTCTGATCAGTTCGAAGTATGACAACCTCTACACCCTGGAAGTTTCATCTGTTAGTCAGTGGAATGTAACTCAAGATATATTTTCCATAAAAGACTCATTAAAAAATAATTATTACTTTCCATCTGCCTCAGGGAAATTTATAAAGTTTAAGTATAGTACTATGTTTCCCTCATTTCCTTTGTGTGTGTGTGTGTGTGTGTGTGTGTATGTGCAAATGTATCACGTTAGTTGGAAAAGGGGAGGAAAAAAAAATACCTCCATCGACTATTCTTCCAGGTTCCAGAATGCACTCCATCATCTTTCCTCTAGGTCATAAGAACAAGTAATAATTTTTTCTACGCTTCCCTACAGTACTGAAAGATCACAGCAGCTTTTCAATGTGACAGAAAGTCAGAAACTGTCATTTATTATTAGAGAACAGTATGGTACACTCCTCCAACATCCAACCAAAAGTCGACGGCACTTGGCTTGGCAAAGTGATGAAGAACCTCATGGACTCCCTCAGCATGCTTCCATTTTTACCTTCCTTTGTATTTTCAAATATCCTTCCCATGCAGAATGACATTTACAAAAGATAGATTTCATTCTCATATTGAAAAACTTTATAAAGACAATGCTTTTTCCATTTTATGGACTTCCTGTAGAACATACTTTATTCTGACTTCAATTATTTTCAGTGTCAAGTATGTATAGTACAAATTTCACCTAAAAATTTTAAATTCATCTTTAAGAATATACATCTGGACAGCCTTAGCTTACAATACCTCAGGTTTTATTCATTTTACCTCCGGCAGGTCTGACATTTGAACCATAGAATAAAATGAGTTAATATTTTTCTCCACAAATCACTGTTAAACAATTATTAACATTTTTAAAGCTTTACAATGTTTCTGTCACTTAAATATAGAAAGGCTCAGAGAAATATTTTAATTTTACAAATTAGAGACCAACCTGATTGTAATTAAAGTTGAAAATTTATTTAGGTAGCAAGTAATTAGTATAGAGTTGAAGAATTCTTTATAGAAGTTTGCTTTCTCTCTATACCTAAAAGTATACTTACTTACAGTGTTACAGAAAATGGGCAGGTTAGACTAATGAGATAGGCAATTTTACCCTAAATTATGAGATAAGAAATAAAATTTAAAAAAACAAAATTGTTCTCTAAACATTACACGATGTACATATTAAGAATATATATTAGAATTAAAACTATATGTAAACTATAGTTCTTTGATTATGTTTTAAAATGAGAAAAATTTTGAACTTTCAGGCACAATTAAAAAAAATATTTTAGCAGTGTCAAGCTGTGAAGCAACTACAACTCATCTGCATATCCTAATTTCCATCCAAATTTTTATGGTGCTGGCCATCTGGATGAGTGAATGCTACAGACGACTACCCAGGTCCTTTCAACAGAAGCTAAAGTTGTGCCTGCTGCTATGGAAAAATATATTTTGGTTGAGCCTCAGGAATTCCATTTGTCAACATTCTGGAAATGTGGAAATGTGCCAGGGTATATTCTATAAAGAATTTCTCTGTACATAATAACATATGTTTTGTAAACCCCAGAAATAGGAGCATCCTGATTACTGGAGAAGAGGTAAAAAGCTAAGGTTTCAATCATAATATTTGGATTTGAGTTAGGATTTCACATTTTTCCTGTCCTTTCCTGGCAAATATTAAACTGTCTGAACACCAGTTTCTTTACGTTTTAATGTGAATAATAATGCATAGCTATGAAGTATGCCATAAAAACTTCATCAGAGTAAGTTAAACAAAAGCAGACTGATATACTGTTACAAGACTTATCAAGAAAATAATGAAGGCCAAATAAGCAAAGTCCTTACTGAAAGGCAGAACATAAATATTAAAATAGTAGAAATATTTAAAACTATAAACAAGTGCTGGAACAAACTTTTGATGAAACAGTTGAAAGTTCAGGTGAATTACACAATAGTCTAGCAGAAAATAAGATATCAAGACTGATGCAACAGAAAATCTAGCTGCACATTAATAAAATGACAGTAATATGAAAGTAAACAAAATAAGCTTGTGAAAAGATGCAAACTTTACTAGTAATCAGAAAAAAAATGTAAATAAATGTAGGTTACTATTTCACAGACAGTGATGTTTTATAATTCCAAATATTTTCAATAAATTATAGGAATAGAAACACATGTTGCTGGAAAGCGTGTAACTCTGTGCATCCAATTTGAAGTGAAACTTGATTAGTGATTAGCAAAAATAAACACATACACATCTTCCAAGTAGCAGTTTTCCTTGTAGACATTCCCCTACAGAAGATCTTGGACATGGATACAAAGGAATATGATCTACAATATCTTATTACAGTATTATAAATAAGCACAAAAATACACAAACATCTTAACAGTTTTTCCGTAAGGGAATAGATAAACCATTGTTTGTTCATTCAGTGAAATACTGTACAGCAATTAAAGTAAACCTTCATGTTAATATGGAATCTCACAAATAACAGGACCGCAAAACAAGTTGAGGAGCTACGCAGAACACATCATGCCTTTTCCGTGTACTTTACATACTCACACACAGTATCTTCAATTCACATCAAATTCTGCAGAGAAGTTACTTCTGTGCAGTTCTTACTTATCTGTAAGCATGTATATTAAATAATGTAAATATTAAATCTGTTTAATATTGTGGCATGTGTCTACTGTCAACTCTTTTCTTCTTTAACTGGCCATGTCCTTTGAAAGAAAAAAAAATCTGTATAATAAAAAAGTAATGAAAACAGCTCTAAGAACCATCCATTCACGAGTGCTTAAACTAACCTAGGACACAACGAATAGAAAAACAAACTCTCTTCAAGACCTGGATGCAATCTCTAAATTGCCTTTCCCACTAAAAGTAATCAGGACTCCTTAGACAAATGACTTACTCTAGAGTCTAGGTAAGAAAGACAGAAGGTGGGTCATACAGATTGAAATGTGTCTTAAAATATGATTTGGAATCCTAATCCTTAAAACTGTGGATATTGCCTTATTTGTAAATAAGGTTAATTTTTTTATGTTAATGAGGTTATATTCATACAGGTGTCTTAGATTAATCATTTCTGAGTTATAAAAGAGCAGACTGGATACAGAACTATGCATGTGGCATGGGGGTGGTGAGACAGATACTATACAAGGATCCTCTAATTCAAGAAACTAAGAAATGCCAGTGGCTAAGGAAGAAATGAGCACAAGCCATGATCCTGATTTGAACTTTTAATCTCTAGAATGTGAAAAAATAAAATTTAAAGTCACCCACTTGTAGTATTTCTGTTGCACCAACATGAGGAAACTAAGACAGTGAATCTGCCATTTCTTGTTGTGTAAGAAAGCAAGGCATCTATCTACCAGGGAGCAATGGGACCATGTGAAAAGCAGCCAGGACCCTGCCCTTCTCATTATGGAGAGGGAGTGAGTAAGACAGCAGATGCTCAGCAGTTTTGGTACACATTTTTTGAAAATCTGGAGCTATTCTATTAAAGCTTTTCAGAATAGATGATTTTGTCTCTTATTCCTTTTCTCTCCATCCAGAGCTCTGAGTAATTTACAAGAGGTAGTAAGCAAGTCCATCTTGACTCATACTAGTCTCTTTCAACCTAGACCACGTCAGTAATTTTGTAGTCCATTTGCCTTAGTTCTTTCATTTCTCAATTTGTTCAAAACATATTTTGCAGGTGCCCTCATAATACACACAATCGATCAGTATACCCTGGCTAAGGTCTCCTAAGTAAAATATCGATTTCAGAAAAAGGCACCAGACTCTTCGCTCATAACCGTCACATAAACCAGACTGACAAAACAAGAGTAGCTCTCATTTGGGAAGGGCAAATCAACACCATAGTCAAGCTTCTTACTGCAACTGCCACTACAGTTGTTATCAAAAGCTTCTTTAATGAGGAGAAATAATTGGTACATTTTAAAAAGTTAATTTGTCTTGGGAATAACCAAAGAAGAATAAACACAGAAGATTATGTGTCACTGGTTAGTTTAGTTAATAAAACATTCTCATCCAAGAACAGACAAAGACCATCTTTAAGCTTTAAGTTTAAAAGTCCAGGCTCAGAAGAATGAGACAAAAAGAGACCAGCATTCCTTCTTATGCCCAAGTTCTGCCTTTGAAGACCCAGTTTCCTTCTCTGAGGAGCTACTTCTCATCTTGATGAGTAACAAATGGTAACAGAATCTTCTGTCTCCACCTGGGTAAAGGCCAGGCCAATGTGCCCCAAAAGCAAGGACTGAACCAGTAGCTTCAGTAGGACAGAATTTGAGTCACATGATTTAATTAGCCTGCTCTTCCTGACAAGAGGCTAATACATATATTAGCATAAGATTGCTCTATTACAGATGGCGTTAACAAATGTATGTACAATGCTACAATTACTTCAAATTTTGTTTCTCTAGGACAACCACCCAAAGACCAAACTGACTGCTGCTGAGTCGATTCCCACTCATAATGACCCTATATAAGATGGAGCGGAAACACCCTATCACCCTATAGGGCTTCCAAGGTGTGGCTGGTGGATTCAAACTGCTGATCTTTTGGTTAACAGTCAAGTATTTAAACACTGTACCACCAGAACTCCAACATATATCACTGTGATGCTCCATCCTGATCTATTTCAGCAAATTCAGAAAACAGAGCAGCATTTATTCTCATTCCAATGACAATGTTGAATTTTACCGCAGCTCTGTGAACACATTAAATAAGGAAGGCTGAAGAAGCCCCTCCTCCACTCTTTTTGTTCTGGGAAATGGCTTACTATAAAGAACTGCTCATCCTTACGTGACTTCGGTAAGACTCATGGATATCCCTCTTGTTTATCTATGACAAGGCCAGTCACAGATCCATGAAAATTCCATCTGTTGACTCAAATTTGATTAGCTTAACTGATTTGTCAGAACAAAATTCTTGCTAATCGAACTCTGTTTACATTACACTCTATCCCATCTATTGTTAGGTGCTGTTGAGTCAGTTTTGACTCACAGTGACCACCTGTAACAGGGCAAAACATGTTGTAAACTTTGTAAGAGCAAATTGTCAGGTCTTTCCTGCTGAGGCTCTATGGGCGAGGTCAAACCACTAACCATTCAGTTAGCAGGTGAGCACTTCACTGTGTATCACCAAGGCTCCTTCTCCTTCCCATCAGTACCTGAATTTTGTCCCAGTAGGCAAGCACAATGCAATCCTTCCTTAATGCTCCCTCCAGAGGCTGACCTCAGGATAGTCTATTCCCAGATCTACTGTTCTAACACTCCATCCTCCCTCATTCAATTTTCCCACATTCAGTTCTTTCTACCCTGGTTTATCTCTCTCATTAAAAGAAAGGCCTTCTTCTGCATAAATTTTGAGATGTTTGCTGATCTCATGGATGGAGCATTCTCCCTATTGCTACTGTCTTTCTCCATCTCTTGGCAACACCAAAACCAAAAGCCAAAGCCACTGCTGTCAATTCAATTCCAACTCATAGCGACCCTACAGATAGAGTAGAACTGCTTCACAGAATTTCCAAAGAGCACCTGGAATATCTGAACTACCGACCTTTTGATTAGCAGCTATAGCAGGTAACTATTACGCACCAGGGTTTCCTCTTGGCAATAATCCTTTTAAATTCTGTCTCTTCTTTATTCTGACTTTTTTTTTAATTTGGCACTAGTAACAATTCTCTGTAGCAGAAACTGCTAGTGTTCCCGAAGAATCCATTCTAAGTGTTCTCTAGTAAAAGTATCTGTGATTGTTTAACTCAGAAATAGTCTTCATTTCCCAACATTCTTTGCAGCTAGATGCAGCTACATAACAAACTTCTTGACAAACAGAAGTAAGCAGAATTGGTACACAACTTCTGGAAACTATGAATAAAAGGAAGTATGGGAGTATCCTGTGTTCTCATCTCTTCTGTTGATGGAACATGAATCTGATACCTACCTTAGACAGTGAGATGATCGCTATATTTCGAGGATTCTTGAGGAACAATATACAACAGTCATTGTTACTTGGAAGGTTCTATCACATGCAGTGGCGACTCTGGTGGCACAGTGATTAAGTGCTATGGCTGCGAATCCAAAGGTTGGTGGTTCAGATCCACCAGGTGCTCCTTGAAAACTCTAGCAGGCAATTCCACTCTGTCTTATAGGGTCTCTGTAAGTCAAAACCAACTAAAAGGCAATGGAATTGGTTTTCTAGTTTGGTATCATGTGCAGTCAAACCTAATCCTAACTTGGCAACATCACTTAGACTCTCTTCTTTTCCATGAAAACCATCTACTAAAATAAATCATAAGGAAAAAAAAAATTCCTAGTCATTTCCAGCTAAATGTCACCTACTATTTTTAAAATTGCTTGTTTCAAATCAAACACAAAGAAATGAAAGTGAAATTACTAGAAATTAACAGTGGACAATTCCTAGAAGTTAGAATAAATCATTTATTGATTTAAGTCTTTTCCTCAGTTTCAATGTATTAGGTAATTAAAATTAACCAGAACGTAGTGAAAATGCAGTACAACTAATGACTACTCTTCTAAAAAGATGCCTATGCCTTGTTTATTCGCTTAGAATTAACAATGTCTTGGTTCAAGAAAGTTTAATTCTAACATCCTGTCTATTCAGCCATGATCAACTATGAGCACTAATTTGTTACTCCCTAATTCAACCCAAAGATTATCCAAATCACAGAGTACAAAAAAAAAAAAAAAAGATCACATGCAGCAGAGATCTCACATATACTACATTGGTATGCAGACACCAAAACCACCAAGAGCAGCTGTAGGATTTCAACATCTCCTTTGATGTTAGACCACAAGACTGACCTAACATAATCTGAGAGATACTGATACTTTGCAGACTCCAACTTTTGTGCTAAAAATATCATTAAAATACATACCTATTTCTTTTGAAAGTGCATGTACACAAACACACATGCACACATAGGCAAGTCATAACCTTGAAGACTAGCTATTCTATGGATTGAGTTTTGTCTTTGCATATGTACTCACAAATTCTATGATGTTAGTAGAAAGAACATGTACTTATATAAATGTGAAATTCACTGACAGTCTCACTGTCAATTAAAACAAAAACAACAGAAATATTTCTATATATGTATCATCTTAATATTATTCATATAATCACACATATTAACTTTAATTTTGTTTCTCTTTCAAATTAAAATGATTGTTTCCTAATAAATCCTTGGAAACCCTGGCAGCTTAGTGCTTAAGTGCTACAGCTGCTAACCAGAAGGTCAGCAGTTCAAATCCACCGGGTGCTCCTTCGATACTCTATAGGGTGGTTCTACTCTGTGTACAGAGTCCCTATGAGATAGAATCGACTCAATGTGTTCAGTTTGGTTAATATATCCTTGGAATCTTGATAGCAGTTGTTCAGAGGTTTGCTGATAATTAAAAAGTCAGCTGTTCAAATGCACCAGTCAGTTACTTGTTAGAAGCCCTACAGGACAACTCTGATCTCCCCTACAGGGCTGCTAGGAGTCGGAATTGACTGGACAGCATCTAACCACAACATGGTGAGACGGAAGCCCTGACAGAACAGCAGGGAAGAGTCTGACTGTTAACCAAAAAGTCAGCAGTCCGCATACACCAGCTGTTCCTTGGAAACCCCATGGAGCAGTTTTACTGTGTTCTATAAGGTAGCCATGAATCACAAGCCACTTCAAGGCAATAGATTTTGTTTTGTTTCGTGATATAACATTGTTAAAATAATAAACAAATGTTGTTGGTGTAGTGGTTAAGTGCTATAGCCGCTAACCAAATGGTCAGTAGTTTGTATCCACCAGGCACTCCTTGGAAACTCTATGGGGGAGTTAGACTCTGTACTATAGAGTTGCTGTAAAGTCAGAATCAACTCAGTGGCAACAGGTTTTGTTTAAAGTTTATAAGATTAGTGGTGGTAATCATTTAAATCACAAACATATGAGAATATTTAATAGATACATGTCAAAGATTACTATAAACCCCCCAAAATCAAGCCTGCTGTCGTTGAGTCAATACCAACCATAGTGACCCCATACGTTACAGAGTAGATTTGCTCCATAGGGTTTTCTTGGCTGTAATCTTAAGTAAATTGCCAGGCCTTTCTTCTGTGGTATCACTAGGTGGTTCAAACTGCCAATCTTTAGGTTAGTAGTTGAATACAAATCATTTGTGCCACCTATGAACTTCAAAGATCACCTTAAACAGGAAATACGTGTATTTCTCCAAACTAAATTCAAGCTAAAATATGAAAATAATTTCAGCATTCATAACACTCACTAGTTCATTTAAGAATATACTGTAATGATATCTGAGTAGCATATGGTTGCTTGATGATCATATTTAACTTTCATAAATAACAATACAGCATCCTACCAAATCTATATTACAGTAAATCTCACCTAATTAGTGTATCAGTGGGTACAGAAGCATGCCAAGTAAGTCACTGTCCCAGTTAACAGAAACCCATAGGAAAATATTATACTGAAAATCACTTTTATTTTCTGATTTTTCTTATACAAAGCACTTGCCAGATAAAAGAACATATCAGTTCTATCTGACAATATTAGTACAAGAACAAAGAACAAAGAGAAGCTCACGTTTTTCTTTTCCATAAGAAATTCTTAACTGAAGTAATCATAGTCATAATCAATATACGTTTATAAGTTTTTTGTGTTCAGTAGTCAATCAGCACACATATAGCTTAATCATGCATGCACTATCTCAAGCTAATCGAAAATTGGGCAATTTTATTTTGAATACAGAGCAGCTAAGGATCAAAGCAAAGACTTACATACTCTTCCATAATCTTGAACTCTATATAAGACAGAATTCCAGCTCCACTTTTGAACCAGTAAAATCTGTTTCCACATATTTAAAAGTGCTCTTTGATAGCTTCAAACTGGCAGTGTTTTATTCTTTTTAATCTTTAAAATCTTTCATTCTCTCTGTCTATACTTTGATCTATGAACAATATTTGGAGATCACTGACTCATAAACTTAGGTTTTTGAATTCACCTTTTAGACAGCTTAATAAAATGCAGTCTTGTATTTTGCTATTTGAATAGATATTTCCCAATAACTTCCATGGCTTCTGTCACCATATAGAAAAACATTAGCTAGCTTGTTTGATTCAGTAATGCTTTAACAACTTTATTTAGCAGCCTACCAGTAAAAGGGCTTCCTTTTTGACAGTGTTTCATCTGTATAACAGTCTTAGTGCTGTTATTGTTGGTGTGAGGAACTAAGATTTGATGTTACAAACACATCACTTCAAAAATCACCTAGGATTTAACATGAAGTTATTTTTGAGCTTAAACTAAAACATCTGATATTGTGATATACTGAAAGTAAGCATTCTTATTTTATGCATTTTCAGTATTTTGAACATAGTAAAGCATCTATACATATACGGAGTCCTGGTAGCACAGTAATTAAGCACTTGGCTGCTACCCGAATAGTTGGTGAAAGGTCAGTCGTTCAAACCCATCAGCTGCTCCACATAAAGATTTATAACCTTGGAAACTCTATGGGGCAGTTTTACTCTGTCTTATAGGGCCCTTAGGAGTTGGAAGTGACCGATGGAAATGGGTTTATAGGTTAAACCATCTATGTATGAACATTCAAGTAAATGGTTTCTTTTGAGATAAAAGACTCATTCTAGAAGTATGTCTTCAAAATGCACATTATATTAAACATTTTTTCAGGCTCTTGAATAACATGCAATATTCATTAATTTGTGAATTAAAAACATACTCTCCTAGGTACTGTGGCTAATAAAAATGCATATAACATGGGCATACTCTCAGGATTTCATATGTAAATATGAGAGGTTGATATTTAAATACACCAAAAAATATAATGAATTAAGCATTAGACTCAGGTAATGAATCAAGGGCTATGAAAACAAAGGAAAACATCATGGTTAAGGGTGAAGACTCTGTAATTACACACCTAGAGCTGTATTCTGGCCTGGTCATAACCCTAGGTATGGGCTACACTCTCATTCCTCTGTGAAATAAGAATAATAAAAAAGGAACCACCTCATAGGGTTGTTGCAATGTTTCAAGAAGTTGAAAGTATACAAAAATGCTTATAGTCAGAGAAAAACACAGGCAGAACTAGGGTTAGATTTAACAGAGACAGAAATTATTAAAATAAGAGCAGTGTTATTATGAATCCCAAATTCAATAGATCCTGGACAAATCAAGTAAAACTACAGAGCAACTGAGACAACAAGCCATTTTTAGCTCTTGCCCTATACAAAGGCATACGATAAGATAGGCTGAAGAGTAAGATATTTTGAGTTTCATGACGTTTTCCCATCTCCTCTCACCATTTAAGTATTTCTCTCACTGAATCCAGGATACCACACCTAGTATACCATAAAATTTTAAATATGAAAGAGTCTCAGAAGTTACACAGTTACGTAGTCCAAACATGCACGAACTGCAAGCCCTCCCATATCAGTTATCAAAAAACAAAACAAAACAAAACAAAAACACAACCAGCTGCCATCAAGTCAGTTCCAACCCATACCAGCCCTACAGGATAGAGTAGAACTGCCCCACAGGGTTTCCAAGGAGGGCCTAGAGGATTTAAACTGCTGACCTTTTGTTTAGCAGTGATAGGTCTTAACCACTTCACTACCAGGGTTTCCATTTCAATTCTAGCTCCCTATAATTTCTCTCATTGCTTGCACTTAACAAATTTTAAAGTTACATATTTATATAATTACCTGATACACTGACAAGTACTTCTACCAGACTGTGAGACCCATGAGAGTTGGCAATATGTGGTTTTTGTTTGTTTTGCCCACCACTGTACTCTAAGAAGCTAGCACAGTGCCAGACACACAGAAGATACTCATTATGTTAACCGACTGAGCTGCATAAAAGAATAAGCAAGAAAACCAAGACCCTGGGAGCTGCGCTGACTTTCCCCAGGTAACATGGCTGTTAGACGAGAAATGAAACCAGAGGCAGCTCTCTTGATTCCCCTTCCACTGCCTTCTCCCACCTTCACTACATTACTACATTAGTCCTATCTCTTCTCCAACATTTCTGTGTAAATGACGAGTACTTCCTTGAGAAACTTTATTACATGTCCCTTAAACCTTAGTGTAAATGGATATATCAATTTATTATGTCTATATTAAAACAGACTCAGATAGGATTAGAATTTAGTGATTTTAGCAAGGGATATAGCAATGTAAGTGGTAACAGACAGTATAGAAAAACTGGCTGGGTCCATTCTGCAATTTTGCCAAGATTCCAATCTGGGCTCTCCATCCTGTGATGAAAGAAGTAAAATATATGAGACCCTTATCCAACTAACAAGTTAGAGACCAAGACTTCATGTGCCTTTTGACAAGACCATTCTGTACAACAAGGATGATGGCAGGGATGGAGGGATGGCAGGAAAGAGACTGGGAAGCAGTCCTCAGAATGCTTCTCTTTGGAGCTGAGAGGTATTATCACGAACATAGTAGCTGTTCAGCAACTTGTTGGTGATTATTAAGAAGACGAAAATGATGACGTTAGAATGCAATGAATAATAACACAACTCAAATGTCATTTTTATGAATATATAAACTTATTTACCAGCAGTTACTTATAGTCCCTTGTATCATTGTAAGTATTCATATTTCATCTATAAAATATTTACTGCTCTCTTCAACCATATCATCATCTTAGAGATAGAAAACACTGCACTATCAGAGGGCGAAAAAAAAGAAAAAGTGACAAAAAAGGAAATCTTCAGTCTGCCATGTTGGTATTTCTGCTATAATACAGAGGCAAGGTTTTTGTTCCCTCAAGAACTCTTATCTTTATGATATTCAGTAATGAGAATTAACACTAACACTGTACATGCCAAAGTTCTATGCTTATATAAAAACAGTAACAACAACAACAAAAAAAGTTAATGGAACACTTTGTTGAAGATGTTAATCACATTTAGTGCCTTGTTGATACTTTGTCATATAATTATTTTCTTAATCAATGTTTGCATTAGTTTCAACTTAATTACCCTCAACTGAAGTCAAAATTAACCTACAACCTAAAGATTTAAATATATGCCTTGATATAAAAATACCAAATTATGTCGCATGTCTTTTCATTGGTAGAAGTGATAATTTGCTTCTTTATAACAACTGATTTATAGAAAACAACAAGCATGCTATGAACTTCTCTTTTCAAAAATTAAATTAAAAATCTATTAGAAATATCAATAGCCCATGATTTAAAAATCGGGGATCAATATTTCTCTATTATAGACATAAACTATGTCAACTTTCCCAATATTATCTAATTATAATTAAAATATTTAGTGTAAATTGATGAAGGAAGAATATCTTAGGAAATGATAAAGTCTATGCTTATCTTTAAAAATAAATTTAAAAATGTCTTGGATAGAGAGAAATATTCTCTGATTTCCTTTCAGTAATAGTGGATATTTGTTAATTATTTCCTAACAAACAATTCTTCCTTCTCACAATCGTTATCTTTCATTTTCCTTTGAGAAATTCATTCCTGTCCATTTTTAGCTGTGGAGTGTGACAAAGACTGACCACTATCCTTAGCTATGTGGGTGGCACTTGCTGTTTTAAAGCAATGAGCCCTTTCTTGGCTATAGATTTAGATCCAGGGAATGACCAGTGACCTAATTCCAGACAATGAGTGTAAGTAAATCTTAGGCTTTATGAAGTTGCTACTCAAAGTAATGGTTTCTTTTGCTCTGAACACTGTGGTAGGCAGGTGTGAGATATAAAAAATTCTAGCTCTCCTGCTATAACGTCACAATACTGGTTGCTGCTGGAGTTAGTACTATGTGGAGCATGAAAATGAAACTTGATGATAGAAGATTGAATGAAAAGACACAGAAATTGAGTACTTAGGGGCATTTTGTGCTTTCGTACTAAGCTAAAGGATGGCAGTTTAAACCCACCCATCTGTACTACAGAAGAAAGACCCTGATGATCTATTGCCTTAAAAATTAGTCAAGATATTCCTGTGGAGCAGTTTTAGTCTGCAACACACACAGTTGCCATGGTCACAACTGACTCCACAGCAACGGGTTTGGATTGGTTTTATTGTGTTTTACTTTAAATTCAGTTATGTGGCAAGTCAACATATTCTTTTTTTTTTCCTACCACACTATTGCATCATACAGATATATCCCCAGGGTCTGTTGTGCTGCCTGGAACAAAATATTTATTTACTGAAAAACATGTTGATTAAAGTAATAAAATATTTTCAACATTTTTATGATGGTTCTATCAGTATTTTTGAAGGAAGAGTATAATTTGATAAGGTTTTATAAATCGACAGACAAGTAATTGTGCATATTTTGAGAGAATCCCAGATTGGATACTTCTAACAGAAAAACTAATTCATAGGAGCTAAACCAGTTGTTACAAAATTCACATATGACTAAGATCACAAAGTGAAAATGCAGACCAATTTAGAATGATACTACATTATGTAATGTATTACATTATGTAATATATTACATTATGAAATGGATATTACATTAAGTGAATATAAGAAAATTCATTTGGTTATGACCTTTCATAAGGTGTTCCTGCGGCACAATGGTCAATCATTTAGCTACTGATAGAAAGGTCAGCAGTTTGAACCCACTAGCTGCCACACAGAAGAGAGGACCCAGCAATCTTTTCCTATAAAGATTACATTGTAGGAAATCCTATGGGAACAGCTTTACTCCATTACACAGTCACAATAAGTTGGAATCAACTCAATGGTACACAGTAACAATAAAGACCTTTCATGAAACGACCTGAATTAAGGACAAAAGGAAATAGTGCAAAATACATGAACTGAGAAAACTGAAGGGTTCAATTTTCACAGGTAACACTGCCTTTAGGTAGCTTTTTAATGATTTCCTCAAGAGGTAAAACAGTAGAGCAAAGACAACAGATTGCTTCACATTATCAGAACTGCTTTAACAGGGAAGATGCATTTTATCAAATGGAATGAATGCAACACATAATTAGGTGTATATGCCCATGTATAGCAATATATTCAAACCTGGTGCCATCCAGTCAATCCAAACTCACATGACCCTATAGGACAGACACAGGCCCCACGGACTTACCAAGGATCAACTGGTGGATTCACACTACTCTTTTCATCAGCAGCTGAGCTGTTACCCATCATGGCATCAGGGCTCCGTAAATGAATGTACAGATAAACAAATAAAAAAGATTGACATTTTTCAATAGTGTTAGGGAAGGTTTAGTCTTATAGGAAAAGTCTGCATTATTTGTAGTTGCAGCTTTAAAAATGTTTTAAGTACCTTTTCCACATTTTCCTGAGTTAAGACTGTTGCCCTGGGGATGTACCAGAACATTTGATGTCATAATCTATTAAAAGGCTATTTACTTTGTAGAATTCAATTTTTAATGCGGTTTAAACAATTTTTTCTTGAGTTGAGGTTGTTGAGCCACGTATGTACTGGCACGCTTTTGGTTATCTTACCAATTACTCCTCAGACCTACACTGCCTTCTGCTTTCTTTCCATTCCTCCTTCCTTACAGAACATTTTACAAATAATGCAACTAGACCCTAAAAGGAACTACACGTTAACATCTCCCCCTCAAATTTTATATGTCCCAACAAATTTAATTCTACAGTTCTAAATTTACCTATTACAATTCAGATCAGGGGCTGTTAGCATAAACATTGAATGCTTACAAGAGCACAGTGTCCTCAGAAACAACTTGGATAACAGTAATCTGTAATTTCTCATAGATCACCTACAAAAGATGATACAATTAACATCCATATGACTTTTACAGCAATTTTGATATCGGAAAGAAAATATCTGAATGATCAGTTACAAGTTAATGTCACTGAACTATGACTAATTTTCATGAACAAAAAAAACCCCAGTGCTGTCAAGTCGATTCCAACTCACAGTGACCCTACAGTTCAGTATTACCAATTAATGCATTCTCCGAAGAGACTCTTGACACCATTTCTCCGGATGAACACAAGACAGACTGCACTGCATCAGCCTCTTCTGGATTTGTGACAGCATGCCTGGTATTGTGTATGATTTTGACAGTTGTGTGTTTTGTGATTCTTTTGATTTGCAAAATTCCTGCTATGTATCCTTAAGATGTTTCACAAGATGTAGAAGAAAGAGAGCAAAATAAGGCTTTCTAGACCACTAGAATTCTTTCAGGAGTTGCTACGTGGCACAAATTGTTAAATGTTTCACTGCTAGCCAGAATGTTGGTACTTCAAATGCATCAGAGGTTCCTCACAACACAGGCCTGCCTTCCAAAAGCACACAGCCTTGGCAATCCTTTGGAGCATTCTGCTCTGAGTGCAGAGCCATGATGACCTAGAATCTACTCCAGGGCAACTAACAAATACAAGATTCTCTTCTAGACCTCTCTGCTATTGTTTGGAATACTGATGCCCAACTTGAATACACTGTTTGTTTATGACGCAAACTCAGATAAACCGTCAGGCTTACTGTTGAATATTAAAGTTGCAAAAACATTTTACTGAGCAAGTAGTACTGTAACTTCCCACAGCTTGGTTTCCTTTATAATTTATGCTGTTCAGGCCAATTTGATGATTTCTTGAGTCTTAAATTTGCTGACAGGTCTATTTTCAGGCATGTGAGCCTTTCTGGTATAAGATGACTATAGCCAGCCAAGTGCCGATGACTATATGCATCATGAAAACATTTTCATTTATTATGTTTTCTTTTTTCTAATATTTGTCAATCATTTAACCTGTAATAACAATACAACTTTTATTTCTTTTTCTTTTTTTTTTAAATTTCTTATTTAATATAACTGAGTGGAAATGTACATTCCCGAATAAATTTACATACCCACTTACATGCAGCTTTCACTGCTCTCCCTGTCCAGTGACAGCACACTATTCCTCTCTGCTTCATATATGTCTCATTCTCCCAACAGTCTCTTTTTTCCCTCCTCTAAACCCACTCTCCTTCCTCCAGCCAGAGGTCAGCAGGATGACATCCTACAGATGTACAGAACCATAAAGTGCATCCAATATATGGTCACTGCATCGCCAAGTCCAATCCATTCCTGTCCAAAGCGTGGACCTTTGTTATGATTTATGGTCAAGGGCAGCTTCAGGGTGAGGGGCCATGCTCCCAGGGGAACCCCGAAACCACTGGACCATCAGTTGAGGTCTTTTAGTGGGGATCTCAGGGTGCACCCCTTTTTATTCTTGTGTTGCCAGTGAGACTCAACTTAGTGAGCTCCATCACGGCTATCACTGGTGGTGGCCGGTCACCATCCGGTTCTTCCGGTCCCAATTTAATGTAAGCACCCACTGATGTGGGTCTCTTTTGTCTTCTGGGTTGTCTTTCCCCCATGTGATTTTGGTCCTCGGTGAGCATCTGTTCCTGCTGAGTCGGGACCATTTGCTGTGCCCTCGGATGGCAGCTTGGCAGTTTTTAAGATCCCAGAAGCCACTCACCAACGTAGGGTACAGAGAGCCCTCTTAGCAAAATGCTAGTTGTGCCAAATGGCTTCGCTTTTGCCTAAGAGCACGGTCCCCCGCCCCCTGCCCCAGCTATTCTATCCTTGCTATATTGGGTTAAGATGGAAGGAGTACTTATGTTATGTTTAAGTCCACTTAATGTTGTTCTTGTTTCTAATGTGTGCTATCACCAATTTCACCCAACCAGATACCTAGCAACTATCAAACCTAAACCCTCACCACCTCCCTCCCTCCCTCCCCTCCCTTGCAGCTGTCAAAGAGTCTTTTCTTCTATACACAAGTCTGTTTTTGAGATCTTATCATAGAGGTCTCATACAATATTTGTCCTTTTGTCACTAATTACTTTCACTCAACATAATGTCTTCCAGTTGAAACCAGGTCATGAGATGTTTCCTAAAGTCATCGTTGTTCTTTATCACTGTGTAGTGCTCCATTGAGTATATATACCATAGTTTACCTATCCATTCTTCTGTTGTTGGACATCTGGGTTGATTCCATCTTTTTGCTATCGTGGACTGTGCTGCGATAAACATTCTGGTTCATGTGTCCATTGGTGTGAAAGGCCTTGATTCTGTACTGGGTCGAATGGTATATCAATATCCACTTTTTTTTAGGAAGCACCAGATTGCTTTCCAAAGAGGCTGGACCATTTTGCAACCCCACCAACAGTGTAGGAGGGTTCCACTTTCTCAACAGCCTCTCCAGCATTTGTTGTTTTGTGTTTTCTGGATCATGGCCAACCTTGTTGGGGTGAGATGATATCTCATTGTCATCTTGATTTGAATTTCTTTAATAACTGAAGATCGTGAACATGTCCGCATGTGTTTTTTGGCTGCCTGGATCTCTTTAGTGAAATGTCTGTCCATCTCCTTTGCCCATCGCTTAATTGGATGGTTTATCTTCTTCTTATTGATATTTTGTAGTATCTTATAGATTATGGAAATCAGGTGTCGGTCTGACATAGAGTTGCCAAATATTTTTTCCCATTGTGTAGGTGTTCTTGTAATTCTATTAATAAAGTCTTCAGACGAGCAAAAGTGTTTAATTCTTAATAGATCCCATTTATCTATTTTCTCTTCTGATGATTGTGGTTTGTTTGACAGCTTTTGGAGTCTGTCCATATTGTGTAATAAAATTTCCATTGTTGTTCCTACCTTTTCTTGGATGAGCTTTATCGTTTTAGGTTTGATATTTAGGTCTTTTATCCAGTTGGAGTTGGTTTTTGTATAAGGTATAAGATATGGATCTCGTTTCAGTTTCTTGCAGATGGATATCCAATTTTGCCAGCACCATTTGTTGAAGATACTGTTTTCACCCCAGTTTAATGTCTTAGGGCCTTTGTCAAATATCAATTGTTCATAGGCAGATGGTGTCATCTCTAGGGTCTCAGTTCTGTTCCACTGATCGATCTGTCTGTTCTTATACCAGTACCAGGCTGTTTGGATCACTGTGGCAGTGTAATATGTTCTAAAGTCAGGTAATGAGAGGCCTCTCAGTGTGTTGTTCTTCTTTAGTAGTACCTTGCTTAACTGGGGCTTCTTCCCTTTCCAAACAAAATTGGTGATTTGTTTTTACATCTCATTAAAAAATGTCACTGGAACTTGTATTGGGATTGCATTATATAAATAGATTGCTTTGGGTAAAATAGACATTTTCACAATGTTAAGTCTTCCTATCCATGAGCAGGGTAGGTTTTTCCATTTATCTAAGTCTCTCTTAGTTTCTTCTAGTAAGGGCTTGTAGTTCTCTTTGTAAAGGTCTGTTATTTCTCTGGTTAGATTAATTCCTAGGTACTTTATCTTCTTAGGGGCTATCATAAATGGTATTGATTTGATAGTCTCTTCCTTAACAGTCTCGTTGTTGGTATAAAGGACTCCTACTGATTTACTTATGTTTATCTTGTATCCTGAGACTTTGCTGAACTCTTCTATCAGTTTGAGTAGTTTACTTATAGATTCCTTGGGATTCTCTGCATATACAGTCATATCATCTGCAAACAGGGAGATTTTAACTTCCTCTTTGCCGATGCAGATGCCCTTTATCTCTTGGTCTTGTCTAATTGCTCTGGCTAAAACTTCTAGCACAATGTTGAATAGAAAAGGTGAGAGTGGGCATCCTTGTCTAGTTCCTGATCTCAAGGGAAAGTCTTTCAGTCTCTCTCCATTCAAGATGACGTGGGCAATTGGCTTTGTATAAACGGCCTTTATTGTGTTGAGGAATTTGCTGTCTATGCCTATTTTGCTAAGAGTTTTTAGCATGAATGGGTGTTGGACTTTATCAAATGCCTTTTCCACATCAATGGACAAAATGTCTTTTGTGTTATTTATGTGGTTAATCACATTAATTGTTTTTCTGATGTTGAACCAGCCTTGCATCCCTGGTATGAATCCTACTTGGTCATGATGGATTATTTTCTTGATATGTTGTTGTATTCTATTGGCAAGAATTTTGTTGAAGATTTTTGCATCTAGATTCATGAGTGGTATCGGTTATTTCTATGCATACTGAATAAATTCATTCTCAGATCTTTTCAACTAATGATCATTAAAACTTTTTAATGGCAACACAAACAGTTTGTTATTTGGTACAGTAATTATGTTGTTCTAAAAAATATGGTTAGTATTTAGGAAATTTTGGTTTTAATTATTTCACTATATTTCAAGAATAGTCAATCACTAGAAGAGCTATTTAGTTCACGTTAAGATTCACTTGATCTTACTTTATTCACCTTGAAAATGAATGATCAGAATAGACAAATTCTAAGGTACACAGATTCTATATATTTACAAACAGTTATAATATTATTATCTTTGACTGCAGTGTAAGAAAAATCACATACACACTGCAGGTGTTACATTGACAATTTTCAGTCTAACAGAATGGCATTTGCTCATCAAATCAGTGTAGCCAAGCTGTTGTTGCTGAATACTGTCAAGTTGATTTCAACTTACAGGGACCCTATTACATAAGAGCACATTTGCTTAATATGGTACAAATTTTCTCTGTTGCATAAACAAAACGGCTGACTGAAGACAATCAGCAAACATTTAGGTGCAAACTATTAAAGATATCACAAGTTTGTAGATACGTATGAGTTGAGCTAGCTTGTAACAAACATTTATTTAGACTGAACCATTGTGACTATAATGAGATTAGAGTAGCCATGGGCCTTTCTTAATGGGTAAATGAATCTGGAAATTACTATCGGTGATCAAAATCAATGAAATCAGAGAAAAAGAAGTAAATACAAGACCAGCAGTAAGACCGTTACCTGTGAACTTCTTAAGCAATGCAAACTCTTGGGTCTCACCCTAGACTTAACAAGGGAATGCAGCAAAAAGCTGGAGTTCAACGAGACCTCCATATAATTCTAAAGAACATTACCTCAGAATTAGTGAATTAGGCTTTAATTGTAACTAACAGAAGAAGATAACTGCTTACAGGGTGTGTTTCAGAGCTATTACTCACAATTCAGAGCCCTGGGTGCACGTGGTTAAAAGCTTAGCTGCTAATCAAAAAATGTCAGCAGTTCAAATCTACCAGATGTATTTCAAAAACTCTATGAGGCACTTCTACTCTGTCCTATAGGGTTGTTATCAGCTGATATTGACTTAACGGCAAGGGGTTGGGTTTTAGCTTGGGCTAAATTTTATCTATAATTTTATACGCTAGAAAACAGATTAAGCAACTTGTGATCAATGAGCAAGTAAGAAGTACAACCAAGTGGTGCTAGACTGTCTTAAACACAAGCCCTACCCACCAAGTCCCTTCATTAAAAAAGCAAAATGTGTATCTTCTTCTAAGAATTTTATGATATTAATTTTTACATTTAGGTCCTTATTCCATTTTTGGTTTTGTGTATGACATGAGGCACAGTTTCATTTTTATGCAAGTGGAAATCCAATTTTCCTAGCATCATTTATTGATGAAGTTATTGTTTTCCCATTGAATGAATTAAGCACTTTGTGAAAAATCAGTTGACCAGAGATGCACGGCTTTGTTTCTGGACTGTCAGTTTATTGCAGGGTCTATGTGTCTATTGTTGTACCAGTACCAGGCTGTTTGCACTACTATAGTTGTACAATTAATACATTATAAAATCAGAATGTGGGAGTCCTCCTTTGTTTTTGTACTTCAACATTGCTTAGACATATACATGAATGTCCATTGTACCATTATTCAGCATAGCCAAAAGGTAGAAATAACCTCAACATCCATGAACAGCTCAAGGTTAGTGGATAAACAAAATGGGACACACACATACAATGACATACTACTCAGTCAGAAACAGAAATGAAGTCCTGATACATGCTACAACTTGATGGGGCTTGAAGATATTATGCTGAGTGAAATTCATGCAGCTCCCAGGTTACAAATGTTCAACTTATGGCAATCCACAGTTAGGAACCAGCCTTGTAAAGCCTATTATATTAAAAATCCAAGGTACATATAATGGTTCGTAATAACAAATGGGAGCTGCTTTGTGACACGCATCAAAACGTTATTATTTATTATTGTTGTTGCTAGGTGCTGTCGAGTCAGACGCAACTCACAGCCCCTACCCACAACGGAAGAAAACACTAGTCCTGCTCCAGTTTTGCAACTGGTCCTATACCTGAGTGCCACTAACGAAGCTACTGTGTTAATCCACCTCACTGAGGGTCTTCTGTTTTCACTGACCCTACTTTCCCAAGCATGATGTCCTTTTCTGGGGACTGATCCCTCCTGATAACATGGCCAAAGTATGCAGTCTCACCATCCTCACTTCTAAAGAACATTCTGGTTATATATCTTGCAAGACAGATTTGTTTGTTCTTTTGGCACTCCATGGTATATTCAAGATTCTTCACTAACACCACATTTCAAAGGCACCAACTTTTCTCTCTTCCTTATTTATTTCCAACTTTTACATGCATATAGTGTGACTGAAATACCATTGCTTAGTTCAGGCACAGCTTAGTTCTCAAGGTGACATCTTTGCTTTTTGACACTTTCAAGAGTTTTTTTCAGCAGATTTGCCTAACACAATGCATCTTTTGATTTCCTGACTACTGCTCCCATGGGTGCTGATTGTCCACCCAAGTTAAATGAAATCTTTGACAACCTTAATCATTTCTTCAGTCACCATGGTATTGTTTATTGGTCCAGTTGTGAAGGTTTTTGTCTCTTTACGTTGAAGTGTAATCAATACCATAATCTCTGATCTTGATCAGTATGTGCTTCTAATCCTCTTGAGTTTCAGCAAGCAAGGTTGTGTTATTTGCATAACACAGATTGTTAACTTCCTCTCATTCTGATGCCCCATTCTTCTTCACAGTCTATCTCCTTGGATTATTTGCTTGGCAAACAGACTGAATAGCTACGATGAAAGACTACAATCCTGAGACACACCTTTCTTGACTTCAACCCATGCAGTATCTCCTAGTTCTGCTTAATGACTGCCTCTTGATCCACGTAAAGATTACTCATGAGCACAATCAGTTTTCTGGAATTGCCATGCTCTGCAATGTTGTCTATAATTTGTTATGATCCACACAGTTGAATGTGTTTGCATGGTCCATAAAACGCAGAAAAACATCTTTCTGGTATTCTCTGCTTTCAATTAATATCCATCTGGCATCAGCAATGCTGTGGTTCCATGTCTTCTTCTAAATCCAGCTTGAATTTCTGGCAGTTCTGTGTTGATATATTGCTGCAGCCACTTTTAATTATCTTCACAATTTTGCTGGCATGTGATATTAATGATATTGTTTGATAATTTCTGCGTTTGGTAGAATCAGCTTTCTTGGCAACAAGCAGAAACAGGCATCTCTTCCAGTTGGTCATGCAGTAGATGGCCATACATTTGTCTTCCAAATTTCTTGACACAGACAAGGGAGACTTCCAGTGCTGCATTCATTTGTTAAAACATCTCAGTTGGTGGTTCATCAACTCCTAGAGCCTTGTTTTTAAGCAGTGCAGTTTGGACTGCTTCCTTTAGTACCATAAGTCCCTGGTCATAAAACCAATTCTTCTTGGTATAGTGACCATGCATCCTTCCATCTTCTTTTGATGCTTCTTGTATTGTTAAATACTTTCCCTGTAGAATTCTTCAGTGTTGCAGTTCACATTTTCCCCCTTCTCAGTTAATTCAGCTTGAAAATGCTGAACACGTTCTTCCTTTTTGGTTTTCTCTCTCCAAGTCTTTGCATATATCATCATAGTATTTCACTTTGTCCTGTCAAGCTGCCCTTTGAAATTTTCTCTTCAACAGTTTTCTTTCATTATTTTTTTCCTTTTGGTTCAACTACTTGGCATTCAAGAAGTTTCAGAGTCTCTTCTGACATCCATTTAGGTCTTTTTTTTCTTTCTTGCCCGTTTTAATGACCTGTGGCTTTCTTTATGTATGATGCACTTGATGTTGCTCAATAATTTGTGTGGCTTTGGTCATCAGTATTCAACATGTCAAATCTATTCTTGAGATGGTCTCTACACTCAAGTGGGATATGCTCAACATTTTTTGACAAGGAATGAAGTGCTTTTCCTCTTCGGGTTTCATTCCCAGCATTGTCTGATTCAAAATGGCCAATACAAGTTCCCTGAAGCCCTCTATTGCCTAGGATGTGGATGTTTGTGCACTTCATTTCATTTTTGATGGTTTCCAATTTACCTACTAACTATCACCTTTCAGAAGCAGATCACCAGGCCCTTCTTCTCAGGCGCCTCTAGGTGAGTTCAAATCTCTAACCTCTTGTTTAACAGTAGACCAGTCGACTGCTTATACCACACAGAAACTCAATGTAAATATTGTATTTGAGACAGTAAATATTACAGGGAAAAAACATTTTGTATATTAGCAGAATAATAAATCTTTATTTCTCATGGAACACTGATTCTTAGCTCAAGTATTCTATTAGTGCATATATCAATGCCCATCAAAGATGACACCCAAACACCAATAATTCTACAAAAGAAAACATCTTTTTTTCTTATTTTCCTTAACTCCATCCCCTCAGCTACTAGTTATAGCCTATGTCCACTTAAAGCACTTTAAATAACTTCTGACAGAAGATCAAATTATGGATTATTAAGTATATGTAACTAATTAGTATAGTGGTTAATTTTAAATTTGGTGGAAATAAGAAATCCTGAATCATATCTATCTTCAGGGATTTGTGGTATGGAAATTTCCATAATTTCCTAAATAAAATAAATGATTACTATTATGCTTTATGAACCTTTTAATCATGTAAGTTGTGAAAATTAAATTGAAAATTAAAGTTGAATGCTAGGGAGTTGTCAGATGACCAACAGTTTATCATTAGATTTAACATCTATCAAAAAATTGTAGAAAAACATAAAATCACTCTTGACTAATCCAAATGACTGACTAGCATTTTTTCATCAAGGAGATAGTTGTGTATTTATTTCTTTAAATATACCTGTAAGCAAAAATCCCTAGAGATTTAATGACTTCTTTAAGATGCTGCCATGTCGAAAGAAGTCAGGCACTTTGAGTGTGTCAGATATAGGATCCTTACATTAATGGATTGTCCTAAGGCCAAAAGTTCATCAAAATATAATTATTATATCTGGATTACTGGCACCACCTACGATTAAAAGAGGAAGAGCTCTACATATTCCAACTTCAGTTCTGGAAGTATTTTTTTTCCCTAGAAAAATATGCGCTCCCACCATGGAAATAAAAGATAGTGTAGTGAGGGTTTATTTTGTAATTAATATGCATGGGAATTTACACAGTTAATTTACATTCACATTTACAGGAATTACCTCTAACCTACATATTGACAGAAGAGGCTCTTTAATTTTATGAGTCCAAGAAACCTAAGTGCCTAATTTTTTTCTCCATTGCCTTTAATTAAAATAACTCCAGGATCATCTACCTGATAATTTGGATAATTTTTTTTAACAGGAAGCAAGTTTGCTCACTGAACACATTTTCTAAGCTTGCCTAACGAGAACTTCAGATTCATGAAAATTAAAATGTGCACAACTCAGCAGACTATCAGCTCACTCAAAGGGAGTTGGAACAACTGCTAGCTTGACTTCTCTCTGGTAATCTAGAGAACTGTTGGACTTCGGGTAAGTTACGTAAACGTCTACACCCAATTTTCAAATCTGAAAAATAAGGTATGAAGCCAGTCACCAAGGTACTGTCAAGCGGAAAATCTATGCGATGTCCTTTTACCAGGTGACTTCCAGTAGATTCTGACTCATGTTGCCCTCATGTGAAATAGAGTAGAACTGAACTCCACAGAGATTTCAAAGGCTGATTTTTCTCAAGGAGATCACCAGGCTTTTCTCCTGAGGCACTTCTGGGTAGATTCAAAACTCCCAACTTTGTTAGCAGCCAATCAACTTAATGGTTTGTACCACCATGGGACTCCCTGAAATGCCTTAGGAACCCAGAAAAACAAACTTAGGGACCCTCTCAGAGATAATGTTAATAACTTCCAGATCCATAAAGATGCAACTTTTAGACATTGAGCTTGTTGGGAAAACAAGCATTGTTTCCTACCTTCAATACATTAAAATATTTCAAATATATTGAACTATCCTCCCCACAAAACCACAAAACGCAGTGTAATGGATTGAGTTGTGTTCCCCCCAAAATGTATGTCAACTTGGCTAGGTCACGATTCTTAGCACTGTGTGGTTGTAAACAGTAGCCTGAATGGCCTTCCTCAAGACACTGGATGGCACCTTGCCATGATAAGGCATGCAACCAGATTATGTTATGATCCTTGGCAAAGACTACCAGCAAATCCAAAGTCCCTCTATATGAAAACCAATTAAAAATCTTGCCCAATACTGAGCTCCACTTTTGTTGACAACATATTGTGAAATGAAAATGCACTTGGGAAAAATAACTGAAGTCATATTTTCTAGCTGAATCAGATACACATTCATTATTTCTAAAAGAAACATTCCTTAAAGAATGCTGCCCCATTATTTCATCTACCAAAGTTTTACTTAATACAAACAACACAACAGACAAGTGAAATGCAATCATGTTTTTCTCATTTTCAGTCCAAAATGAACACAGCAGAAATGAGTTCTTCCTCTTTGTTACACTACAATGCACAATTTTCTTAGAATGCCTATCATTACTGGTAAGTCTTTAATTTCACTTTGGATATCTTGAAAGCCTTGTACTGTAGCAAAAGTGTCTTAAAATTAGAGAATCAAATATTTAAAGCCAAAAGCAAAACATGTTAGGGATACCAGTCTAACATTTTACATTTCTTCTCTTCTTTCCAAACTTTTTTTAACTGGCTTCTGAGTCTTCAACAATTTTGGAAAGACAATAACTGCAACACATACTAACACTCAACAACAGTGTACAGATGTATGGAGGCAAGATTTTTCCATGGCAATTACATTTTTGTGATAGCCAACCAAATAAAACAAACCCACTGCTGCCTAGTCTATTCCGACTTATATTGACCCTATAGAACAGAGCAGAAAACTGTACACAGACTTTCCAAAGAGAGTTTGGGGGATTTGAACTGCCAACCTTTTAGTTAGCAGCTATGGCACTTAACCACTATGCCACCAGGGTTTACCCCAAATGCAAACTATATTTACATACCAAAACCTAATGAGATATGAGAATATTCTAGCACTGCATTACACTGCTAATGCACTTTTCTGCATAGAAAGATGGTTGCAAAATAGGGAGGCTCCTTTAGGCCATTACTTTTAAATCAGCATCATACTATATGCATACCTTGGTTAAATCAAACTTATAAATCTTGTCAGTAAAATATTCTCTACTTAATGTTCTGATTTCTTAATAAGTTCTTTACAATAGAAAAGGTTAGATAATCAGCATGCTGCTACTCAACTAGCATTCATTCTAACATCTCTGGGAAGATGGAGATCTAATTTCCAAATAGACAGAGAATCATAAACGTGATGAATTCACTTTTTAAGGAATTGCACAACGTAATAGCTTTTGTTAAACTTTGGTGCTTAAAAGTCAATAATAATAATAAGGTTACCAGGGGCAAAATATAGACTTATTTCTTCTTTTTCCCACTATTTAATAAGTAAAAGTATTGCTTTTCACTTTAAGTGGGGGGGGGGGTAGACATGGCCTCACATAATTTAAACTAATATGGGTCAGGCAGCGTGATCCTTCCCTGGTGATTATACTCAAACTGGGGAAACTAACCAAAAAGAAAAGCTTACAATGACATAAATAGTATGTAGGAAAATAGCAAAGAGTTATGTTATAAGAACAAATGAGAAAAATCAAGGTTTGGTGTGTGACTACAGAAAAAAATCTGAGAGCTCAAAGGTTAACAGGAACTAGCCAGGAAAAGAGTGAGAAAGGGTATGTCAAGTAGAGGAAATGACCCTAAATAAAGAAAAAGGTGCCTGCTCTTTCTATCTCAATGAAACATTTAAAGAGTACAAAACCAAAACCAAACCCATTGCCATCCAGTGGATTCCAACTCATAGTAACCCTATGGGACACAGTAGAGCTGCCCCATGTAGTTTCCAAGGAGCACCTGGTAGATTTGAACTGCTGACCCCTTGGCTAGCAACCAAGATCTTAATCACTACATCACCATGGTTTCCTAACAAGTAGGGATGCTTTATGTACACTCTAAATTTTCATAATGTGAATTGGCAGTGACTGATTAAGTAGGGAGTATATATATATATATATATTTTTTAAATAAAAGTATACTGTAAAACTCCTCCAGTCTAACAACTGAAAGCTCCAGACAAAAGTTATTGGGCTGGCATCATGACTGCTTGGTCTGGGTAGTTTGTTGTTCATTTATAGGTGCTATGGAATTTGAGAAAAGGAGTGCTGATATAATGCAGAGGCAGTGATAAGAAAGAAAGGCCATTAAACCTGCTACATCTGATCTCTAGGCTAACTGTTCTCAATAATACTTAAATGTGTTCTGACTCAACATTTATAGCCACAGAACACCTTCATTTCTGAAATTTTTGCAGGGAAATAATTGGCCATTGCAACTCTCAAATACTTTGGCTGTTTCTAATCCCATTTTCCCCAATGGAACAATTACTTCTAAACATAATTTTAATTACCCAGAGTATCTTAGAAACATAACTGTTATATTTATTTAATATAGGCACTCAATCTCAGAGCTACTTTATTTGACCCAGATAGGACAACAGTTTCAAATAGGAAACTACCTACACTCTATGCTTCTTTTTAGCAGGATTCTCACCTTTCTACCAATGCAGCCTATGCTATAAGCATTTAATCATCAGCTTTTAATTCTCACTGAGTGCTCAGCACTCACTCTGTGTGTTTAATTATCTGCTTACTTTATCATCTTTTTCTTGGGTAGTTTTTGGGGGCTTTTTTCTCCCTTCTTTTTCTTCTTGTCTTATCAAAACTAAGGACAGTTTTCACGCTCCTCCTTCATAAAAACATACACACACACAGATAGCCATCAATCAAGGTCAAGCTATTTCACTGAATAATTAACTCCAGGAACTATTCTTCATTCCTAATTCAGAACTCTATACTGCATACCAAGTCTGTGTTTCCCACTTTTCACCAACATCTATTACTCTGAATGGCTTAATAATTATTCAAGTTAATGTTCTCAGTAATTTTACGTTTTTAAGAACAACAATGGAACACTTCTAAGAAGGACTCATAATTATCAAGTTTTTTTCTCCTGAGTATACTTAGGCTATTTTTATTTTTTTAAATAGAACCTAACAAACCAAGGAGATTAATTATCTGATAGTAATTTCTCCATGGGAATCACTTTCTAATCAACAGTAACTTCGAAACAATCAATTTCTCTTTTTAAAAAAAAGCCAATGGTAAGAAAGATCAAAATTAACAGGACATGTAAATATTTATAATCACAGCATTTACTAAAATTAACATGGCTAAATTGAAACATAATCAAAATATTGGATTTACATATGTTAAAAATATCATAAGTTACACAAGCGGCTAGTGTATCACAATTCCCAAATGATTATGTGTGAATGTCATGAAACTTCACCTGGTAGAGCTTTCTTTTTAATGTAGCAACTTCTAATCTCTCCCAAACTAACACACACACACACATGCATAATTTTTCTACAAGTGGAGATGTCTTAAAACTATAATTTCACAATTTAAAGATTATGAAATTATATATTATCAAAACATGAAGATGAGTTATGATAATACATCTAAGATTTCAAGTTCCCATATTATCTAGATGAATCTCCATTAAAATCTATATTACTCACAAATGTAGAACAAAATTCTAACTCAAAAAAAAAAGCAGACTTAGAAGTCTTACAGAGCCTGGAAAACCCCGAGAGTATGGTCCCTGGATACCCCTTTAACTCAGTAATGAAAACAATTGTTTTAAAAAATTCACATTTTAAGATGTATAAACATCTCACGTATAAATGACGTCTTTGGATTTAAATACTCTGTTTCAAATAGGTAAATAATATTTCATATGTTTACTTTATACAGCCAGAAAGCTCCTTAGAAACTAGGATAGCTAGACTATGTCTTATATACTTCAGATATGTCAGGAAGGATCAGTCCCTGGAAAAGGATATCATGCTTGGTAAACTCCTGGGTCACTGGAAAAGAGGAAGACCCTTAATGGGACATAATGATGCATTGGCTGCAACAATGGGCTCAAGTGTAACAAAGATTGTAAGCATGACACAGAACCAGGTAGTGTTTCATTCTATTGTATGTAGGGTCACTAAGAGTCAGAATTGACTTGACCAAGAAGACCAAGAAGAAATGTTTGTTTTGTATTCAAACAAGCATATTACTTCGACATCTAAAAGAAAATCCATTATCTCTACCTAACATAAGAGGGAAGTCCTGTCTTTCTTTATCAACAGTTTCCCATTTGGTATTTATCTGGGCAGAATTACACTACTTTTAAGTGTATGTTTCTTTCACTGTAAGAATCAAGTAGATGAATTACAAATACCTATTGGCTTCATTTGTAATGAAAATGCAACTGCTCTCCTTCCTTCCCAAGCTCTCCACAACAGCAGTTTCTTTCCATACCTCTTTGCGTGTCTTTTCTGTGCTTCTCCACACACAGTTATGTTCAACAATCAAAATACTGAATTTGAAATTTCCTTTCCTTTAGATTCTGGTCCACAATGTACAATCCTTAAAGTCTAAGTAAGCATTTTACTAAGAATCTCACAAAGTCTCATATTCAGTTACAGGACTTACCTGATTATTGTTGTTGTGTGGTCAAGTTGATTCTAACTAATAGTGAACCTACAAAGCAATGCAGAATTGCCCTACAAGGTTTCCTATGTTGTAGTCTTTGTTGAGTAGATCACCTGGTTTTTCCTCTTGTAGAGTTAATGGTGGGTTCAAACTGCCCAGTTAGCAGCTGAGAGCATAACCACTGAGCCCCAGAGCTCCTTTGCTAAGTGATTAGCATAGTTTACTCCTCCTGGATGCTTTACACTAATAAATGAACCCCCTGCCCTTTACTTACCCTTGAAATAAAAATCCCTATTTAGATCATGTCCTGTTTGTTCCAGAACGTCAAATTCAGCATACAGCCTACATTTCTCGAACTCAAGGCATCTTTTTCTCAGTGTGGTATATTCTGTCTCCTTTTAAAAATGGATATTAAAAAATATAATACACAACGGTTGTTGTGTTGTTGTTGTTGTTAGGTGCCATCGAGTCAGTTCTGACCATAGCAACCATATAGGTCAGAGCAGAACTGCGCACAGAGTTTCCAAGGAGTGCCTGGTGGATTTGAACTGTCAGCCTCTTGGGTAGCAGCTGCAGCACTTCAGTGCTACACCACCAGGGTTTCCTATGTAACCATACATCTTTTTTTATATTTCAAATATTTCCTGTACTAGTAATTTCGTAGGCTGTAATATTTGGGAATCCACAGACCCTGAATCCATTGACATTTCGATAGTAAGCCTTAACCCAATCCAATTGCGAGTCAAGACCGCCTATTGGTTTCATTGGTAATGAAGACAGAACTACTCTTCTTCCTTCCCAAGCTACTCATGAGAGCATTTGCTTTCCATGTCTCTTTCCACCTTTTCTCTATGCTTCCCCACATACAGTTATTTTCAACAATCAAAATACTGGATTTGAAATTTCCTTTCCTTTAAGCTCTAGTCTACAGTGTATAATCCTTAAAATATGAGTTAGCGTCTTGCTAAAAATTTCACAAGGACTCAAACCCAGTTTATAGGACTTCTCTTTTCTCTGTGGATCATGTTTCTTTACACTTCAAATACAAGTCTTATATGATCAATTTTCCAATTAAGCTTGAAAAAACACCAAATAACTAGATATAATGTTTGATGTTTCAAGGTGAACCTACACTTCTTTTCATTTCAAATGTTCTTTAAAAAGGAAAATGCTTCATTTATTCCATACTTTGATTTATGAAGAACTTAGAGCACAGTTAAATAACAATTTGAAAAGATAATAAAGCAAATGATTATTCTGAATTATGTTACTATAAGGAATCTTAAGACATATGAATTAGCTGCACTGCATTAATTGAATTAACAGAACAATCCGGTAAAATCTGCTGTCTCTTTACAAAGTTAACTGTCAAATTTTATCTCATATTACTTAATTTCAACATTAAATGAAGTAAAAAAATAAATGTAGGCTAATAGAAAATTCTATATTACAATATAGTTTCACATACATATCAGAAACTCAACAATCATTAAATAAACTATTGGTTACATTTTCACACATTTTAGCAATTTATCTTCATTTAGAAAAATAATACATCAGCACATAAAAAGAAAAATTGGATTTTCCTTCATGCATATCCTCAGAAAGTCCATATAACTAGAAATATATTTTAAGAGTTATTTATTTTAATTTTACTTCTCAGGCAATGGAAAATTCTGTAAGCTCTCGTGTTGATATTGTTTATGTTATACTGAATTTTCAGAGGTGACATCATATAATAATTAAAAGTAAAGATTCAAGAACTCAAGAGACTGGGTTTGAACCTAGAATCACCACCTACTGTATAACAAATATTTGGAAGTTACTTAATCTCACTATATCTCAGTAAACAGGGCATTACAACAGACCCTAACTCTTCATGAGTCGGATCTGACTCGACAACACTTGGCTTAACTCTTCAAGTTTCTATGAGGATGAATTGGGTAATATATGAGCAGTCCCTGCATGTCTCATGCACATAACACAAACACACACTTGTACACATATACACACACATGCACACACTAGAATATTAAACTACTGTAAATCCTTGTGCTGTACTGGTTAAGTACTACAGCTACCAACCAAAAGACTGGCCATTTGAATCCACCAGGCACTCCTGGGAAGCCCTACTGGACAGTCCTACTCTGTCCTACAGGGTCCCTATGAATTGGAATGGAATTGACAGCACTGGGTTTGTTTTTTTGTTTTTGTTTTTGTTGTCTGATATCACTGTCGTATTACTCCAATTCTTTGATATTTACTTCACTCAGAGAATAAAGCAAAAATCACCATGCTTTCTCTGTCCTGTTTCATTACTTCCTCTACAGCATAGCTCTTTGATGGCTCCTTCATGATACTACCTGTTACCACCCAAGGACTATTTAAATCCATCCTCTTTCCTTTTTTCTTTCTTTTTTTTTTTTTTTTGGTAAAAGGATTAATAAAATAGGAGATAAACTGAGCACGATTAGTGTTCAAAAACTTAACTTAAGGGAAATTTTGTACTGTTTTCTGCTGTCCTCCAAACCTTTCCAATTCATGTTTCAGGTTCAGAAAGCAGCAGGAGAATTAGCTTCACTGATATGGGAGAATGCCTTGTCTAAGAGGTTCATCAGATTGAACAAGCTGCTTTATATTTAATATCAGCCTTTTGAGATGACTCAGTCTTAGGGGAAAAATGTACTCAAATTCTTACAGAGATCTCTAAGATTTTTAAGACAATTTTGAACATAATTAAAAGGATCACAAAATACAGGTAATTTGTCTAAAATTCCGTATCTGTGACTGCAGATCATTAAAAATAGGAATGGGATCTATTCTCTTGGCTTAATCTAGAGATTTATTGACTCTTAGCTATGTTTTCCAGAATATTAAACAACGCTACATAACCACTGTCTTGTAAATAGTGCAATAACTGACCTTTCAATAAGAAAAGAAACAAGAAATGTAGGACAGTCACTACCAGTCGTCTATCCTAATAATGCCACATAAGCATTTAGATGCTAAACAAAAGGCAAGTGGTTGGAACTCTCAAGGTATCTCCTCAGCAGGAGAAAGACCTGCAAGTCTGCTTGCATGAAGAGATACAGTCATGGAAACCCTATGGTTTGCAAGGAGTAACTCTACTCTGCATTGTAGGGTCACTCTGAGTCACAGTTAACTCCATGGTAACTGGTTTAGATTGTTTGCTTATCTGTGGCCAGGGCACACATATCAGAGTCGTTCAGACCTGTATCAGTGAGGTCTCCACAATGATCTAGCTTGCACCTTAGGAGGAAGAATGATCAATAGGAAGGTCTAAAAACTGAAAAAACATAATTCTCTGTATCTCCTATTGGGTTGTTACGAGTCACAATCAACGCAACAGCAGTGGGTGGGTAAAAAAACAGTATTAGAAGTAGGCATATTTTCCTGTGCCCATGTTAAAAATGCTGAAGTCAGCTGTAATTTTCTGTTCCTCATATAATCAGCAGGGACAATTAAAAAAATCTTAAGTGTTGGCTCTAGAAAATTCCTACTCCTGGGATACAAAACAGATTGCTCATTAGTAATCACTTCAAGACACTTGCTAACTATGCCCCAAAATTCAAGAGTATTCTGTCATAAACTCTGGCCAACTCCTATCAACTATCCACTTTGCAAAATGTACCTTGAAACTACCCAGCCCAGGCCCTAACATCTCTAAGTACTCTTCCTAGTTTTCCTATTTGGAGTATCTATCAGAATGACGTTCTTTTTTACCAAAGTAAATCTCATAAATTTAGTTCTGTTTGATCAGCAGGTTTTTTCTGCTTGCTTTTGGGAATCTATATTCAATAACTGCAAGGAAACAGATTTGTATCAGAAGTTTTAATCTGATTATGGCTGAGTATAACCAAACAAATTCAAGTTACAGGATAACTCAGTTCTGTTTTTCTCTGATAGCCTACTATACTTTTTAGATCTATAAAATTTTCACCCAGTTTTAAATCTACGTTGATATTCAGCTTCTACGGTGAAGTGGCATTTTCTCTGAAAAATATACAACCGAATAAGGTAGATAATAATATTAAGTAAAATGAAAAAAAGACCTTTGACTTTGATCAAACTTGCTAAATGGATTCCATTTTGAAATTATCAGCAGTGCAAGATATACAATCTCAAATCTTACCATCCTATTTTCAGTTATGTTATCATTCTATAATGTATTGTTCATAAAAGAATTCATTCTAGAGCAGAAAGCACTGGTTGGTGTTTTTAATTTGATTGTAAAGTTTATTATTTTATATTGTCCTTAGGATAATTTCCATGACTTTCAGGGCTATTCTGAATAATTTACTCTCTCAGTATTTCTCTCTTCTTTGTTATACCTCACATTGGCAGACTAAAGTGCTTTGGTTATACTTTAAAATAAAGATGATTTTATTTATTTCCAATAACAATCTTTTTTTAACCTGGCATAAATTCATCATATATTTTAACATATTTTTTAAAAATATGGATGGTATGCTTATAGGAACATGTCCTATCCACTGCTTAGGAATTCTGAAATTTGTAAGATTGTGATTTTTACTTTACACAGCTATTTGACTTTAATACACATTATACCTTTGCTTTCTTACTAATTCAATTCTTGCCAACAGAGTTAACATCTCAATTGCTTATCAAATGAAAATATCAGGCCTAGATGTTGCCTTCAAATACTTTATATGCAAATGTACGACTGTCTTCTGCAAACAGCAGAAACTGTTAAAATACTTTAAGCTGATATAACTCTAAGTAAAATAAAAAAATCAAGTATTTTTTATTATTGTGTACAATACTGTATATAATTTGATCTTAAGGGGCCAGTGTTATTATATTTAACCACTGTACAGCAACTGCAATATAAAATGAACAGCAATAGTAATGCTGGCATGGCCAACACAGGAGATTGGAATTTAAATACTATAATGCCAAAATTAAATGATTTTACTTCCATATGAGGAATAAAAATAACTCTTTAAACTATACTTATAAGCTCTGTCTGATTGATTCTCAATTCCTGAGGAATAAAAAGGCAGACTTGGAAGTACAGTTATTACCAAGGGCCCAGGAGTATAACTAGAAACCAAATCAATACTTAATTTTAAAACATCCACAAGGAAACTTTCAGAAATATAGCATATACTTCTATACTAATTCCTGCTGAGAAAAACACATACGTAGCTGTCCCTATTTTTGCTTAAAATTGATTTTATCTGATTTTAGTACTTTCTCCATTTTTATTATTACTATCACCCAACACTATTAACTTCTTATATCACAGCTATTTAAAAAAAAGAAAGAGCCAACAAAAGAGTTTTTTAACCACTTACGTGGGCAGTATATTGCTGAGTTAAAATGTTAGCGCTCTACTAGAAACTAGTCACTTTAATATCTAATTAAACTTGACTATGGCAACCTCATTAACTCAAGACGCAATTTGTACGAATTGTTTCCTTTTGTGTAAGTAGTATGGCAAGATTTCTATCACATACACATACAAAAAACTCTAAATTATAGGCTTAGGATTTAAAAATCACATGGCCAGTGGTTTGTACAGCACAGAACTTCATTTATGGAGGAAAAAATGAACCAAATAGTAAGCAACAAGATTTTGCAGTTATATTTTTGCTGTAGACTGTATGCACAGTTTAGGAACTTAACTGCCTTTCTCTTATTCTAAACAGCAAAAATTCATCAGAAGGCATCTACGTAGTTAAGTTTCAACAACAGCAATGACAACAAAAACAACAAAGTAAAAGCCTAAGTTTCATCAAAGTAAGAACTTATTACATAATAAAAAAATACTGAAGAATTCTCTAACAGGTAAAGGATATCCCACTGAAACTTCCCTCCATGATTACCACAAAATATTTAACATGAAGAAAGGAATTACTTTTCAATACTTGACAAATGTCAAGTTTTAAATGCAATAACTCTGTTAAACCAAGTTGGCAGGTTAAAAATTCAACTTATTAAGCCTTTCGTCCAACATAAAGGTGAAGATTTAAACTAAACATTAGTAGATTGAATTCACCAAGACTTCAGGACAGCTTTGAGGATACTTGTTCACTTTCACAAACTCATAAGAAAAGAAGACTGTAGAATAATAAAACAATCAAACAAAAAGACAATCAGACAACAAATAAATACATAACGGATCTAAGAGAAAGACAGGCGCTAGCCAGAATGAGTAACTACATTATTGAAAACTTTGCTTCAAATGGCTTCAGAAGCAATAAAGCACTTGCTTCACACCCAGAAAAGCACCTTCAGTGCTGCTGACTCTATGTTGTTGTTGTTGGGGTCCTGGAGTCGCTTTCACTCATAATCAACCAATGCACAACGAAACAAAACACTGCCTCATCCTAGGCCATGTTCACAATCACTTCTACACTTGAGTCCATTGTTGCAGACTCTGTGCCAGTCCCTCTCATTGAGGGTCTTCCTCTATTTCCCTGACCCTTTACTTTACCAAGGATGATGTCCTTCTCCAAGGACTGATCTCTCCTGATAACATGGCCTAAGTACATCAGAGTAGCCTCCACATCCTTGCGTCTAAGGAGCATTCTGGCTGTACTTCTTCCAGAAGTGCTGAAAAGCAAAACACATCACCTTGAAGACTAAGGTATGCCTGACCTAAGCTATGGTGCTTCCTGTCGCCTGATAGGAATGAGAAAGCTGGTCAAGGAATTAAGACGACTGAGGAAGAACAAAGATGTCTAAATTACAGTACTGGTGAAGAATATAGCATAGGACATACCAGAAGAACCAAAAATTCTGTCTTGGAAGAAATACAGCTTACTTTATAGTCATATGTAAATAAAAAGGCTGAAGGCATTCCTAACATATCAATCCATTAAAATAAATGAAGTCAAATTAGAAATGATCATACTTACCACTGGTTTTCATTCTATTTTTTTGACTCATTAACTTACTAGAGTTGAACAGTATTATACTGCAAGTTTAAATACAAAGTTAGACCATTACATATATTATTATGCCTGTCTATGAAACCACCAATACATTCCTCCACTCATCTGTTATCCTAAAGCTCATGTTAAAACCACTGCCATAGAGTCAAGTCCAACTCCTAGCAACCCAAGAGATCAGAGTAGAACTGCCCCATAGAGTTTCCAGGGGCACCTGGAAGATTTGAAGTAATGACCTTTTGGTTAGCAGATGTAGAAAGCCCATGCTACAGGCCACCTAAATTGCTGTGTGGGGTCTGCAAATCTAACGAGCAGCAGCCAGTCACTAGATTACAGCAGAAAAGGGAAATGCATGACTGCAAGAAACAACTTTCAAGGAGTTACTGCTGGGAAAGAAGCCTAGAAAGAAAAATACAGAAAGTTTCACTACTTTGATGAAAATCTTAGCATAAGCAATATGATGAATTAGATGACATAGTTGATATTTCCACACACACCCCCACAGACAATTAAATTATGCTTTAAAAAATTCAGAAGACTTACAATAAGAACGCTCCATGGTTTTTATGAGCATGACCTTCAAAATTAACATGCTAAATTCACAAAAGCATCAATTTACATAAATATTGCAATCTTGCTATTTTATAAGAAACCTGGCAATAGCAATATCTTATGCTATAACTATGACCTTGAACATATAAATTGTTGAAAATGAGTCACTTAAGTACAACATACTACTTACATTTTGGAGACACTAAAACAGCCTAGGTCTGTAAACATGTTAGCTATGTAACTTTCTGGTAATGAGGGTAGAAGTGAAAAGCTTATAACAGTGCAGTCTTTGCTAGCTGCATCTTTTCCCAAGGCAAACAAAAGTGTCACATTCTGTGTAACAAAGAAATAAAACCTACAGAGGGAGAAAGAGAGAACCCTGCTGGTGTAGTAGCTAAGAGATCAGGCTGCTAAGGAAAAAGTGACTGAGCAGTTCAAATCTACCAGCCCTTTCCTGGAAACCCTAAGGGGCAGTTCTACACCGTCTTATAGGGTCGCTATGAGTCAGAAACGATTCAGCAGCAAGGGGTGTATATATATCCTGAAGCAAAGAAGATGAAGAATTTAAGAAGGGAAACTTTATAAAATCGGATACACATTTTAAAAATTTTAGTGAGGAAAAAATACTGGAAACAAGATTGAATTTCCTTTTGGGGTCATAATGATGAAAAATTGCTATTTCATATAGTTAGGGAAGTGTGCAGTGAATTTACTATAAGGATTTTATATATATATAATGACAAAATCTGGAGTTTTCTATACATATAAAACAAAAACACAATTATATATATACATATATATAAAACAGCAACAACAAAATTTCCCACTGAGTCGACTATGACTCATAGTGACCCTATAGAACACAGCAAAATTGTCCCATAAGATTTTCAAACAGTAGCTAGTGGAATTGAACCTTTTGGTTAACAGGCAGGATCTTAACCACTGTGCTACCAGAGAGAGCCCCACTGTTTATTATATATAACATATAGCAAAAAATAAAAATACTCATTTATTTATGTATAAATGAATTTTCAGTTTAAGTATTTTTAAGTGTACAATCCAAGGATGTTAATTACATTCACCATATTTTGCTACCATCACTACTACTCATTTCCTTACATTTTTCATCCCTCCAAAGAGAAATTCAGTATCTGTTCAGCAATAACTCTCACCCACCTTGGCATTCTTCCAATTCCTCATAACCACTAAAATCTTTTCCTTTTATGCTTTTGTGTATTCTAGATATTTTACACAACTGTGATCATACAATATTTTAGCTTTTGTGTCTGACTTATTTCACTCAGCATGTTTTCCAGGCTCATTCATGCTGTAGCATGCATCAGAACCTCATTTTTAATTTTGACTAGTATTCCACTGTATGCATATACCACCTTTTGCTTATGCATTCTTCTGTTAATGGGCACTTGGGTTGTACCCATCTTTTATCTATTGTGAATAAAGCTTCAATAAAATTAGTGTACACATATCTGTTTGAGTTGCTTCCTGTAAGTCTTCAGTGTATACACCTAGGAGCAGAATTGTTGGGTCACTTGGTATTTCTGTGTTTCACTTTCGGAGGGACTGGCAAACTGCTTCTCATATAGCCGAGTCACCACACTCCCATTACTAATGTGTGAGGGTTCCAATTCTACCACATCCTCACTGACACCTATTACTTTCGCTTTTTCTGACAATATTCATTCCAGTTGATGTAAGGCGGTATTTCATTGTAGTTTGGATTTGCATTTCCCTAATGGCTTATGATGTTGCAAATCATTTCACTTGTTTATTAGTCATTTCTGTATCTTCAACTGCCTGTATTTTAAAATTATATAGATTCTCTGTAGGGGGGTGGAGTCAAGATGGTGGACTAAATGCACATCTCCCTAAATCCCTCTGGAAACCAAGACCTGATATGATAGTTAAACAGAGCCTTCTGGACACCTGGTGAGCCCTGGGATGCAGCATAGAGCTGTTAATTTGGACTTCATATCACTGAATGCAAAACCTCCTCTTTTTCTCTGACCCTGCTCTCAGCAAGCACAGGCTTGCACAGACCAAAGATAACTCACCATTTCGATTTCTTTCTCCTCTGTCTTGGCCAGCAGGCAGAACTGGGACTTGACTAGCTGCCGGTCTTGGACGCACTGCTGATGGACTGACAAGCGTAATTGCCAGGTTCTGAGAGCCTGGCTTTGGACTCTATACACCTCGGCTTCTCTGGTCTATTTCGAAAAGGAAAAGCTCAGGCAGAGGCCCAGTCGGACTTGCTTCTTAGGCTGGGAGGTGGCTCCTGCCAACGGGAGAGTGCTCTCCAAAGTGTCACCTTGGGCCGGGGCCCAGCGGTGGAGGCTGTGCACTCCTGGCATTTTGGCACCCTTGGCCTGATGACGAGCTCACACGGGATGCCGTCTTGTTTTGCTGGGAGGTGGAGTCATCCATATGGAAGCCTCAGCTGCACTTAATACCTGAGCTGAGAGGCAATTCCTACCCAGAAGAGACTGCTTTTCTAACAGAAAGCAGAGTTCTACACAATATTGCCTACAGCTGGAGCCTGACAGAAGAGGCCAGCAGGCCAGTAGCCCTTCTGTATTTTGAGCTACTTTATAACATGGAGTGTTCAATATAGAGGTGCTTACTTTGCCAGCTGGGAAGAAGGATGTAGACACCTGAAAACCTGACTGACTTTGGAAGGTGTCAATTACTTTTTACTTCTCATTTTAAGATGGCCTAGAGAAATAACTGTGGTCCATCTTCACAGCATGTCTCCCAGTCTCTATTGACCCACATGATGCCCCAAAAGCAGCAAACGTTGGAGAGGACAGTAACCCAGAAGTCAGCAATGGCATCAGAAGACCCCCCAAAGAAACCACCTCAGAACTTCCCACACAAAGAAGCTTTTCTGAAACTATCAGAAGATGAATACAAGATGATTATATAGAGAGACCTCCTAGACCTTATACAAAATGCAACAGAGCAAAATGAAAAATTAAGCTTGATCTGATGGAATATCTGTATTCTGAAATCAAACAGATCAAGAACAAAATCAAATACATAGAAACTTCAATTCAAAGCCAAGAAAACAGAATAAAACAAATGGAAAAGAGAATTTCTGATTTGGAAGACAGAGCCACTGACTCCAGCATCTGTGAGGAGAAATCAGAAAAAAGAAACAAGAAAAATGAAGAAGCATTAAGAAGCATGTGGGGCTCTATTAAGAAGAACAATCTACCATTAATTGGAGTTCCTGAACAGGGCAAGACATCTGAGAGCACGGAGAATATTGTGGCTGAGCTGCTGACACAAAACTTCCCAGAAATTACGAAAGAAGAGAATATAGATATCCCAGATACGTACAGAACACCACTCAATATAGATCTCAATACAAAGACTCCAAGACATATTGAAACATAAGCAGAAACTCTTGAAGGCAGCAAGACTCCTAGCAAAGCTAACACTCAGAGGGAAATCCTGTAGGCTTTCATCAAATTTCTCTGCAGAAACGATGCTGGCACAGAGACAGTGGCATGACACATTCAAAGCCTTGAAGGAGAAGAACTTCCAACCAAGAACTATATATCCTGCAAAACTATCTTTTAAATATGAAAATGAAATTAAGACATTCACAGATAAACAGAAATGCAGAGATTTTATGAAAACCAAACCAAAGCTACGAGAAATACTGAAAGAATCTCTCGGTTTGGAAGAACAAAACCGCTAACTTTATATTTTAGAAGGACACATTATCTAGATTCTCTGTAAATGTATATTTGATCATCATCAGCTCGCTTTGTATTTTCAAATAAACAAAGTGCATTTTTAAGCCCATAAAATTTAGTTCTCACTGACTCAGTATGTATTTTTATCATTTATTAAACATATGTTCACTGTATATCTATATAAGGAGCCCTGGTGGCGTAGTGGTTAAGGACTATGGCTGCTAACCAAAAGATCAGAAGTTCTAATGCACCAGCTCCTCCTTGGAAAGTTCTATACAGTTTTTATGAATCATAACTGAGTCTAAAACAATGGGAATAAATATAGCAGTACAAAGGACATAACATAGACTACTGAATCAATTTTAAAAATTAGGTATGGCAGTTTCTTTGCTTAAAATATATTTACTTACCAACATCTTATACCCTGATTGGAGACTATCAGTCTAGACATCCTCAGCTTCAGATTTTATTTACTTCATCTTGTGATATCATTACCCAGACTGAAAACACTCAAGATATAGTATGCTGAATCAGGGGAGGGGGGAAGAGTCATTTGTCTTAATATTTTAGAGCTCTTATGAGTATACTCGCTGCTCCTAAGACGAAAGATTGGCTATATGAACAATGAATATCCCTTTTGTGATTGAAATTTAGCTTTTAAACTAAAAATATTTTGTCAGTTTCAATTTCCACAATAGCCCTAGACTAGCATTATCAACTAAGCCAATCTTAGTTTTTGTTTTGCTTTGCTTTTTTGTTGTTTGTGTATTAGAGTTCTAGCTTGTATAAATGGTTATGAAGCAGAGGGTGTCTGGTATAAATGGTTGGAGTTTGTATCTTCATTAATTGTTGCGTGTATTCATACAGCAAAAATTTATGGACTCTCATATTCAATCAAGCAATTAACTTAAAAGCATAAACTGTACGCAAAGGAAATGAACAAAATGTTCACTCATGTCATTCAAAATATAGTAATATTAAAACCTAAGCTTTACTTTTTTCCAGGTAGTAAACAAAAAATTTACACTTTCCAAGTGAAAACCAAGCAAGTAGAAATTCTAAATATAGTTTTGGAAGACAGATTTTATTGGCTTGCGGGACAAAAAAAAAAAAAAAAAGAAAAATATCAAGACATATTTTAAGCAATGAGAAGACTTTGGGTTATGTTTAACAGAGTAGTAATAAGGCCTTGAATTATGGCAAGGGCAGCAGAAAGGCAAAAAGGGAGTAAACCTGGAATTTGTCAAAGGCAGTGTAAGGAAACAAAGGATATGTGATGTCTAAGTAATTCTTTCATATTTAAAGCATAGATGTCTAGGATAATAGCAGTAATATAAGTAATAATTTTTTGAAGATGGGACAGCTTTACATGTCCAGTAGGTAAGTGATAACTTTAAAATCAACATTGGAGAGAGATGTAAAGTTGAATATAAAGATGGTGAAGTCCACTCCATAGATGTGGAGGCTGAATTCTTGAGAATCTTAAGGATAGCTATAGAATAATAGTCAAGGGTCAAGATAAGAGGAATATTTAAAAGAAAAGTAACTACAAGGCAAAATACTGAGTAGGACTGGTATGGTAGAGACAGGGCTGCTCACCTAACATTCCATTTGCCCCCACAAACAGACTGCCTGCAGACAGCAAGGTCACTTGACTGATTCTGGATCATGGACTGTGGAAGAGGTGATGTAGAGTTTTCTTACGCTGAAGCATAAAAAGCCAAAATCAGCCTCTGGTATCTCCTGTCCCCACAACTGAGGCAACCATGGGTGCCAGGCAGTGTAGCCACAAGATTACGAAGTCTCAGTCAGCCTCGCTAGTTTAGTGACTATATGTGCACAGTCTTGCCAACTTGAGTATAGCATGAATGAAAAATAAACTCTTGCTTTGTTAAACAAACAGGATACCGTGACACAATCTAGCTTGTCCTGAAGAATACTATATTAGAGAAAAGTTGCAGAATTAAATGAAGAGTTTTTAATGGAAGAAAGTGAAACCACTGTTGACTGCTTTGAAGATAACGGTTGGGAGGACACAGGATGTGATGTCATTATGAAATCATCATTGATAGTTAAGAGAAAAAATAGTAGGAGCAAATGGTAGGACTGTCAATATAAAGAATGAGTTGTTTGAGAACTTTGGCAGAAGAAGTAGATTATGTTATCAAGAAGAATTTGAAATGAAGGAAAAAATCAACAAAAATAGTAAAATAACTTAGAGGGCAGCAGAATTTGCTAAAGTGTTCCTTAGAAATTGTAAAACCTGATACCTATGAGCACGGAGAAATAAAGATTATTACACAAATGATTTCAGCATAAGGGAAAATGAATTAGATGAATGATAAGAAAAAAGAGAGAATATGGAGGTTACATCATGAACAAAAAGGAAAGCTGAGCAAGTTCATGGTAAAGGTCTTCAATTACTTTAGAACAGTGAGAGAAGAGGGGACATTATTATAGTACAACTATGGCTTATGCATGACAGATGATTTTTGGCCAAGTTTAGTGAAAAATTCACAATAGATACCAGACATCAGTGAATCCCTAAATACAAGGAACACAAATAAAGCTCATGAACTCATCCTAGAAAAAGGGCTACATACCTCATTGCTAAATATCACTGTGGTCACCTTTGAAGTACTCCCCTTGGTAAGTTATGCACCGATGCCACTGCCTAGTCCCCTCTTCAAAGCAATTTTGGAACTCCTTTTCTGGAATGGTCATCAGAGCTATTGTCATATTACCCTTGATGTCCTGAATATCATCAAAATGTCTTCCTTTCAATATTTCCTTTATCCTTGGCTAAACAAAAGTCATTGAGGATCAGATCAGGTGAGCAGCTAGGGAGTTTCGATACAGTTCTTTGTTTACTGGCTAAAAACTCGGTCACAAAGAGCTATACAACTAAGTTCATAAACTTGCCACCATACCACTGTGCACAATGGCCATTCTAGAAAGACTTCCAAAATTGCTTTGAAGGATGGACTAGGTGCTGGCATCAGTGCATAGCTTCCCAAGGGGAGTGCTTTGCAGGTTACTGTACTGACGTTCAGCAATGAGCTATGTAGTGCTTAGAACAATTAAGTTCACAGACTTAACTGTCAGATCTTGTATAATTATATAGCAGAATTTAATGTAGAATAAGTAGGAGCTACATTATCTTTTTCAAAAGAAGAAACATTATTAGGTTACAACTTCTCTACCAATATTGTATTTGGTTGAAGAAAATACACAAAAATGTAAATACAAGTTCCAGCTGATTACACTCAGTTTACATATGAGAAAACACTAAGTATAAATGTAAGGAGCATTTCAGATAGGTCACATGAATATGAACTAAAAGAAGACCAATTTCTTGCAAACTATATCAAAACTGAGTGTAGTCACAGTGATAGATTTGAAATGTCAGTTAGCTTTTCCTGCTACACTATTCTATAGTGTGGTGAAAAGCTGAGATGTGTTGGAGCACTCAAATTCAATTTGAGGGAGCAGTGAACCAGGAACAGCAAATGTGAAAATTTCACTGTCCACTTCCCAAAAGTTCTTTGTTCACAGGCATGGCTCATTATATAGGAAAAAGTTCAGTAGACATTGCTAACTACGTTAGTTTAAGTTACTCATATTAAATTTTAGGCATCAATTCTCAATTCCTAAAATAATGAAGCTAGGATACAAAGAAACAGGGTCTGAATAATGTTTTGATTTGTAAGATGATTGTATTATACCTCTAAAAGGACAGGCTACAGATTTTTTTTCTTCCTATTGTCTGGAATGGAAAACTGAAACTAAAATAAATACCACTAGGAAAGTCAGTAGTACATTTAGAACAAAAAACTCATCAAGCTTTTCAATAAATGGATGAACGAGAGCAAGAACAGATTAGAGATTAATTTACTACTTTGAGGTTCCAAATTTTAGATACATCTTTAGACATAATTATGAGTAAAGTCCTATTAAGGTTTTCAATGTTCACTGCCTTATGAAAGATAAAAGTACCACTGAGATTTGTCTGCACGTGTGTGTCTATCTGTCTATGTCAGGACCAAAAACAAGCAAACCCAGAGCTGTTGAGTCAATTCTGACTCATAGCGACCCTACAGGACAGACAGAAGTGCCTCACAGAGTTTCCAAGGAGTACCTGGCAAATTTGAACTCCCTACCTTTCGGTTAGCAGCCTTAGTATTTAATCACTAGGCTACCCAGGTTTGCATGTTGTTATTAACCGCTCCGTAGCCTTCCCCGACTCATGACTGCGATGTATGTGATGCAGTAGAGCTGCTCTGTAGCATTTTCTTGACTGCAGCTTTTGCAGAAGCATTGTGCCAGCCTTTCAAATCCACCAGACATTCTTTGGAACTCTGGAGCAGTTCTACTCTGTCCCACAGAGTCGCTATATGATTTAGAATTGACTCGACGGCACTGGGTTGGTTTGTTTGCTTGCTTGCTTCTTTGTTTTTTTATTTCCCAGAGCTGCTCTGAATCCCCTAATTTTAGGCTAGCAACCAAAAACAAACAGGTAGCGCAATGTATATATCCCTATTACCTGTCTGTGGTCAGGGTGTCGGTAAGAGAAACACAGCTATTCAGAAACAACTCAAGAAAATTAGAATTGGGAGAAATTCAAGCCTGATTTATACATTTCTTTCAAGAAACCAATTCTTCAGGTAAAAGAAAAAAAAACTATCTTCTTGTTAAGTTTGTATACAATGATCTGAATAAAATAGCATTAAGTTTGATAATAATCACCCATCATCTTGGAAAGTAGGTTACAATGAATCAACTGATTGCAGAACTGCTCTGCAATGAAAACACAGAAAGGAAACGAACTTATATTCAGGATATTATGAATTTCATTATGTAAAATTACCACACTAAAAATCTGTGAAACCAGAGTTATAAATAAAATAATCTATTCTAGAAATTTCATGGCAATTCGTACATATTTTTCAGCACATCTACATGCTACAGAACAAGAACTCATTTTGGAAAAAAAAAAAATACTGAATAACATGAAAAAACAATTCGTTTCAGAAAAGTGTGGTAGATGCATATACATATATATATATAGTTTTTGTTCTGAAACTTTTTACATTAAAATTTAAAATATGCTAAACTCTTTTACCCACTTAAGTCCAAGTTTTATATGTTTCTTTTGGCTGAGTTTCTAGTCTCACTTCGAAGAAAAGCTAACTTTAGCCCATATAGGGAAAAAAAAGTGTCATATCCATTGTGCTTTTGATTTAAAAACTGTCTTCATATCCAATCATCTCCAAATCCAGTCTTTATTCTTTGAAGCTATTTTACTTTATTTAAATTGATAATTGTACAAATAGAATTTCTACCACTTGGCTTTTGGCTTACATATATGGGGAGTGTATTTAATCATTTTGTGTCACTCAGCACATGCCATTTTCTTCAGACCTAGGTGAATACATCAGGATGAGATCTTATCCCATTTCATCTCCTTTCTGGAATCTCTAGTTCAGTCTGCTAAATTATCTGTTTAATAATTTTTTAAAGTGCAATGCCTTCATAGAATGGAGAAAGCAATTTGCAGTAAAGACCAAGGTTTTAAGAGAAAAAAAAAAAACAACTATGAAATTTACAGGCAAACAATTAAAAGGCTCTCCTAATTTCTAAGTAAAATGACTGAATGGGTAACTACAATAAATATTTGAAGATCACCTGCATTAGTCCCTAATAAGATCAGATATTTTGTGATGTAATATACAGCTTTTGTTTTTCTCATTCTCACTGTATTCATTCATTCCTTAAGTGAATATTTTAATCCACTGATTTGTTAACTTTCCCCCTTAAGGAAGAAGAGATTCCTAGAGCAATCCTCCAGGACGCTTTCTCTTTCATTGTAATTTTTCACATTTTGTCTTGAGGTTGCTTAGTATATTCAGGAGTACACCATTACACTAACAAATGCAATATGTACGTAGCATGATTAATCATTCTGGAATTGGATAGTAATATGGCCTTTCTAGTACATAATGTGAGGCTAGAGTTGAGGACATATCAACACAATTTGAGATGATTCATATCCATGTATAAAATTTTAGCCAAAGGAGAATTTCAGTCATTGCAATGAAATAAGGTTTGTTTGGAACAAGAAATGATAATTTACAGAAAATGCTTTATAGAATTCAAGACTACCTAAAGAATTATTTGTCCAGAAAAATATAGAAATGAGACACTGAAGACAAAACTGACTTTAGAAACCAGGCAACACAACCTCCTCAAGAGTTCAGAAAAGTTAGATGAGATACTGAGAAACCTAGAGCCTCTGGGTTAGTGCCAGAACTGGGCTCATGAGTCAGCTCTCCAAATTCTTAGTGTATTGTTGTTTTCCATACACCATCTGATCTGTCGCATCACATATTCTTTCAATCCACTGCATGTCACACCTGCCTGAAATTTGTAAGTTGATTTTAGACTTTTCTCCCCACTCAAAGAAAAAAACCATACTGAATAATTCTAACATTAAGTTTTACTTCTCCTGGCAATAACAAATTCAACATGTTTTCCCAGGTAAGCAAGTGATATTCTTGGACGAGGTTATCATGTCTAACACGTGACATTATATTACTTTAATCTCATTTTCCCACAAGCATACTTTTCAACTAAAGAAAGTACAAAATAATCTAATAACCTGACTGACTGGCCAAATTCCTTAATATTGCAGCAGCAGGCCTAGAATAACAAGCTTACATAAAAGTAGTGTTGAGATTAAATATTAAAAATTGTGTTACATATTAAACTACAATTCTAAGAAGATAAAAATAAATCACCATCTATGCTATTACTTCACTCTGTTTTATCTGAATCTTTCCTTTTATTCTAAGGAAAATTGAGGTTAATGGTTCAGAGGAAGAAAGACAAAAATAAAAAAATAAAAAAAAAAACTTCATCTAATTCTAAATATGTGATAAGTACAATGGAGTCACACCTTATTCTGTTTCTTTTAACATCTATAGAGGTAAGAATTACAAATGAAAAATGTTCTTGAAAAGTGGCTACAAAAACTTATTAACCTTCAATTGCATCCATGGAATTTTTTGAGATAAATGTTACAATCATTGCTTCTCTTGCAGACATTTCTTATTCTCCCAAACTACAAATGAGTAACACTTGTTTCATGTCTGTATTGCCATGAGAAATTTCATTGTTCTGAGTATGAAGGCAGCAATTTCAGAATTGTCTTTAATTCCTTCCAAAGGTCAGAAATCTCTAGGAGAAAAATTAAAATGTACAGATGCAAGTGGTCAGTTGCCAACCAGCTTAAACAACTCATCCCAACATTTCCATGAAGGAGGAAGAAAGTATTTGTCATTTTTTTTTTTTAACAAGAAAATGTGACAACACGAGTAATTTAGACTGTTTACGCCCTGTACCAGACTGACCATATCATCACAGATTCTTAAAATATAACTGGAAGACTTTTTTTCTTTTTCTTTTCTTCTTTGCTTTCAAGCAGACAGGTAACAGAATAAAACATTAATATTATCAGTTAGGGATTCATACCATGAAATTGCCATTTTCCATCCTAACCGAAAAGTACAAGATTAAAAAATAAATACCTTTAGAACTTGCCCATTCCCTGGCTGGAGAAATATGCATAGATAATGCAACCGTAAAACATTAGGAGTTTAATTTTCAGTTTGGTATGGCAATTAAAATGAGATGCTTTACACACATAATTTCTGCCAGCAGTTTTAAGATTCACATGTGTAAAAATTATACTCAAGGCCTAAAACACTTGTTTCCCATGGTACGAAAGATTCTCCATGCCTTCTTCGTGACTCTTGGGAATCATTCATTTAATTACATAGATGTGGTTGCCAAAGTGAACGTACCTGCTCAATCAGTAGGTAGAGAAACAAAAGTACAAACAAAATCCTAAGTAGTAAGAATCTTTCTCAATTTTTTAACTATTTAATGTGGTAGCCATGGTAATTAATTGCTGCCTATGGGGAAACTGATTACCCAGCATTAGCCACTTTCGGAAGCTGAATCACATAACAAAACTGTCTATGGACAATTTTTAAAAGTGTAAACCAGAAGCAGCTTTCTCTTCAAACAAAAACTCTTCGACCAACTCTTAATTATGTCAAAGAATGCTTCCATTAATTTAGAAACTTCGGACAAACAATCTATTAATGCACCTACTTAGAAGAAACCTTTCTCCACATTTGGTTTTACAATTTTCCACTTTTCCTGAGAATATTTGTATTGCAAATATTGAAAATTTGATTGTTCAGTACCTTTGTTAACTCTAATCATATTTTATTTATGACTAGAAATTTATTTTACAATCAAGATGTAGGCCACTAGGAAACCCTGGTGGCACAGTAGTTGAGTGCTATAGCTGTTAATCAAAAGGTCAGCAGTTCAAATCCACCAGACACTCCTTGGAAACTCTATGGGCTAGTTCTATTGTATCTATAGGGTCACTATGAGTCAGAATCACCTCAGTGGCAGTGATTTGGTTTGTAGGCAGTTAAGAAACACGGCTATTCTCTGGGAAAATAAGAACAAAAAAGGCCAAAGTATGAATTAATTATTTTCTCCTGCTGCTTACATTATTTGCTTTTGTTTGATTTATGCAGAAGACAACTTTGGTAGTTACAAAAACTAAGGTTATTCCATATATCAATATGATGACTTGTCAGGTGCCAGAGTCCATTGAGAATGACTTGCATGATCCTGTAATGGTTATTCAAACTTTCTTAACTTTGTTTTTCTCATCTGCACAATACACATGACAACAGAACCCGCCTCAGTGAGTTGTGGCAAGGACTAATCAGGTAACCTACATACATGAAGCAGGCAGCACAGGGTTTAGCATGTGGCTAGAGCTAAAGGATATTACCAATAACAATTCTACTATTGTCAATTCCAATAACAACCCTACAGGACAGAGTAGAACTGCCCACACAGTTTCCAAGGAGCACCTGGTGGATTTGAACGGCTGACCTTTTGGTTAGCAGCCATAGGACTTAACCACTGTGCCACCAGGTTTCCAAACAATATTGACTAATATTATAATTATTAGATTTGTTTTAACTTCTTATACTTGGTTTTAGGAAAAATAACCATTTGGCTTCGTTTTTTCCTCTCTTCTCAAAGCATAACAAAATCTGAACAGCCTATCATGATTCGTTAATATAATTATACCATCATTCACAAAATAATGCTCACTAATATTAAGGAGTCATACTGGCCAGCACTTTGCACTGTCATTACTAGAATATTCTGTGGACAAATGGCCTAAGTGTTGATTCCTGAGATGCTGAATCTGTGATTCAGTTTTGGAGATGCAAAAAGCCACAAGAAAATCTCTTTTACTGACAACCAAGTTGGAGACTAAAATTCAGAAATTCAAATAAAATAAATCATAAATATTGCAATTTAAGTTGATAGGATAAGATTTATAGTTGTTTTCCTTTACAGTGAGCTTGGATCAAGCTTTCACAAGACAAGCACATAAGTAAATGAAAACACAAATATTTAGAAAAGGAAGAATCCCAGAAGCACTAGCAGAGAAAAGAGAAACAGTAAGTCAACAGAAGGTAGATGTCATGGATTGAACTCTGCCCCCCAGATATGTGTGTAGCCTTCTGGCTGGGCCATGACCCCCAATATTTTATGACTGTCCTCTATTTTGTGATTTTCCCATGCTGTATGTTAAAGAGGATTACCATGTGCTGTAAATCCCTTCCTAAGGTTACTTTCCTGCTCCAATGTAAACGCAGTTTCCCTGGAATATGCCTTGTACCACCCTTTATCCTTTTATCTTACATGAATGAAAGGAAAGGGAAGCAAGCTGAAGAACTGGGACCCTCACATCATCAAGAAAGTAGCACAGGGAGATGAGCATGTCCATTAGACCTGAGGTTCCTGCACCAAGATGCTCCCCAACCAAAGACTGATGCAACACAAAGACTTTCCTCTAGAGCCGACAGAGAGGGAAAGCCTTCCCCTGGAGCAGACATCCTAAATCTGGACTTGTAGCCTATTGGCTCTGTAAAATAAAACTTTCCTTTGTTAAAGCCATGCACTCTGTGGTATTTCTGTTAGAGCAGCAGAGATGACTAAAACAGTAGATAAGGAAGGCGTGGTGAAGCATGGGTGAAGCTGAGGAATTGTCCCCACCTTAGTGGCATATTTCACATGATTTTCTCTAAGCAGATTTCAGCTGGGATCCTTTTCTCCTTAATCCTCGATAACCTGTAGAATCTGTCCTCTCATGGTTAAGTGGTTCTCACTTTCTTCAGCTATTGTCAGGCTGTCGGCTTCTCAGCAGAAACAGCCTAGCAAATACTTAAGGCTTAACTGAACTCTTGTGTTTAACAGCACCATGTAGCCTGATTTATTAACTCATTTATTACCACTCTTTGGAAACCCTGGTGGCATAATGCTTAAGAGTTCAGCTGCTAACTGAAAGGCTGGCAGTCTGAATCCACGATGCTCTCCTTGAAAACCCTATGGGGTAGTTCTACCCCATCCTATAGGGTCGCAGTGTGGCACAATCAACTTGAAAACATTTTGTTTATTGCCATTTTACTTGGTTTACACTTTTTTACCATGAAGCTCATTGAGCCATAGTCTCTATTTTTTTTTCTATGTAGAAACACTTCTATATTATCATGTTATTATCTACTAATTATAACACAGTGTAACTTGTGATTTTATGATACTTGAAGGTTTTTCAGGATTGATGAACCTACTGAGCATTAAAATTAGGACTTGAAATGATTCTATAAAAAGGAACAGGTTCTTCCTTTGGAGAAAGGTTTTCACTTTCTTGTAGTATTTCAAATAGTGTGAGAAAACTGATCTGTTTTATTTTTAAAGGCAGAGATCAAGGAAAGTGTGAAAATATTCTTTCTTCTATTTATTGCACACACACATACACATACATCACATTCAATGACAGAAGCATATTATCCCATTAGGGTAAATTACACAGGAGAGTCACACACTTTTAGTTATCCGAACTTGAAGTGTACACTAGAAAAACTTCACATACTCATGAAAAGTCTGTGGTTTTGAAAAAAGTTTAATTTTTAACAAGATGCAATGTCATGTTTGTCATAATGGATTGTGATACCCAAATGGGTTCAGCGTGTTTTGAAAAAGCTGGCTTCTATTGGTTGTAAAAGATGGAGACTTGAACTTAAGTCAGTTTAAGATTTTGCTTTGTTCTGGGAAAAACTTTCTGTGAGAACCTTAGTTTTACTATTGTGGAGTGAGGGTTGTCATGGGTAATGCAAGTACTTGAGAAGTGGTGAGCAGTGCGTTAAGTTAGTCTTTTATGTTTTTGATAATGTTTTCCTATTAATCATATAAAACAATGTCACACTACTCTACGTTGGGATGAGAATTATCTTGAAACAAAAGAATATTCTCATAATTAGTCAGAAGTCAAATGTTTGGCCAGGAGGTAGTCTGAATGTCTCTAAGAAAATATAGTTAGAACTAGGTTTTGTAGTGATCTCTAAAAGCAAGTTTTAAATTTATTTATGATGTATTTCCCCTCAATTCCTCTACTTGTCTGAAAAATCACAGAGTTTCATCCAGGTCTCAACAGTTTGAGGATTTAATTACAGGTCTGAATTTTGCTGAAAAGTCTCTGGAGGATGCAAACAGTTAATATCAAAAAGTTAACGTGAAAAGTTGACAGTCTGAGTCTATCTAGAGGTGCCGTGGAAGAAAACCCTGTTGATCTACTTCCCAAGTTTCAGCCACTGAGAGCCTTATGAAGCAAAGTTTAATTCTGACAAGTGTAGAGTCACCAGGAGCCAGAACCAACTACCTGGTGCTTGGCTTTGGTTAACTCTGTTAAGGCCACCATGTCAACGGTACCAGCGACTCAGGGGATGTTACCTTTACCATAACACCTGGTGCCAGCAGTGACTTGTGGGCACAGCAGTCATAAATGGACTGCAGCTTAGCAAAGAAGGCTCACCTCAAGGGTCTCAAATGGGAGAAATACATGAAAAATGTGTATATGGACGTATTCAGGGAAGGGTGGTGGTTTTAACTGATTTAGCTGAAGACTACTCTAGGTGTTCAGTGGGATGATTAAGTTTGATACAGGGAAAGAAAATCCAATCAAGATGCCAGCAAAGGTCTAGTTGATAAAACACTACCTATTATAGTATCACATATGGAGCACAGCCATAAAGGAAGGAAATCTCAAAATTGAAATTTGGGTGATGAGGACATAGATCCTACCACTCACCTCTTCTGCAAAACTATCCTGATGTGGTAGTGTCATGGATTGATTTGTGTTCCCCCAAAATATGTAAATCAGTTCAGCCGGGTCATGATTCCCTGAATTGTGTTATGTTCCTAACCAAAACAATCAAACCCAGTGTTATCAAGTCAATTCTGACTCATAGCAACCCTACAAGACACAATAAAACTGCTCCACGGAGTTTCTGAGGAGGTCCCAGCAGATTTGCATTACCAACCTTTTATTTAGAAGATGTAGCATTTAACCACTATACCACCAGTGTTTCTATATGTTGTAAATCCTGCCTGTATGATGTTAATGCTGAAGGATGGGCTGTGGTTGTATTAGTGAGGTAGCACTCAATCTATAAGACTGTATTGTGACTTGAGACAATTTCTTCAGATACAGAGAAAAGGGAAGCAAGCAGAGAGTTGGGGACCTCATACTATCAGGAAAGTAGCAGTGCCAGGAGCAGAACCTGTCCTTTGGGCCCAGGGTCCCTGTGCCTCAGAAGCTCCCAGTCCAGGGGAAGACTGACAACAAGGATCTTTCTCCAGACCCAATGGAGAAAGAACTCCCCTGGAGCTGATGCCCTAAATCTGGACTTTTAGACTACTTTTCTGCAAGAAAATAAATTTCTCTTTCTAAAGCCATCCACTTGTGGTATTTCTGTTATAACAGCACTAGATGACTAAGGCAGGTAGGTAGTAAAGTTCTAATAACACAAATGTAAATCTATGAAACTGAGACAATAGAAAGAGCTCTATTTAGGGATATCTAGATTACAATACTAGCTGTACTTTAAAAATGCGACCTATATTTAAAATTTTACAAAAGTTGCTAAACCTCTTTAAAACAGAAGGAGCATCTTAAATCATCAAGTAAAATAACTTTGGATAGTATAATAATACCATTTTCCATGTGGTGGTTCTATAGGATAATAGAAATTTTCATTCTTAAAACAGATTCAGTTCAAGTCCCCTTCTAGGGTATGCAACAGAGGGAGTAATTAGACTTTTACTTTTTATACAATAGCACTCTGTACTTCTTTTATTATTTTAACTCCATGTACATTAAAAGATTCTTAAAAAGAAAGGTAATAAATGTTAAGTTAAAATGTATCTATCCATCAAATTTCTTAACAAAGTAACTATGTTCTATAAAGTAGCAAGTGTATTAGAAGTGGCATTTAAAAGAATTGCTTTGCAAAGCACAAATCTCTTTCAATTGTGAATAATAACACCTAATTTACAACTTCAGATTTGACAATTTGGATTTCCTTAAAGTCATACACAGACTTAAAGATTTAACTAAAAAATGCTGGCACACTGGTGTTCACAGAGATGACCATTAAATATTTGTTGAATAAAAAATGTGAGAAATGGATTTAAGTTAATCAGTTAAATTAATCCCTAATTCACAAAAATATCTCAACATCACAGTACTCTTCTGCCATCCACGCACATACTCACACACACGATAACATTAACAAAAGTTATTTTAATTAATTTGCTTTAAGAACAATTATGCTAACTCTCAAACAATAGCTCAGAACTTAAACCATAAATAAAATAGTATCAGAAAATGTTTATATTATTTAACTTATTTCATTAGAAGGAATTTGCTAACACTAAAACATCCTCCAGTAGTCACATCCCTTGGTTTTAAATAAAACTTTATAACTGATCTTGATAACAGCAATGTAAATGAAATGCTTTATTAAATGATACATTTTAAATAGTTTATTCATAACACACTGCCATGTACCTCTCAGAATGCATCTGATCGGAGGCTATTACTGTTGGTTTGAAAGCTCTAATGAGAAAGCTTAAATATTTCCCTGTGAACTTTAGCTCAAGAAACATTTAGTAATGTTCTTGCAAGTTACTTTGAACTGAATGTATTTTTTCCCCTCCATCATCTTCTGTAGCTTCATCTCTGATTATTTTACTAAAAATGATTACATATGAGGTCTGTCAATTAAGTCTGCAAACTTAACTATTCTAAGTGCTACAAAAGCTCATGGCTGAATATCATTGTGGTCACCTTTGAAGTACTCCCCTTGGGAAGCTATGCACCAATGCCAGTGCCTAGTCCACCCTTCAAAACAATTTTGGAATTCTTTCTGGAATGATCAGTGTTCACAGGGGCACGGTAGCAAGGTCACAAACTTAACCATATAGTTGTCTGTGAGGGAGTTTTCAGCCAGTAAACGAATAACTGTATTGGAACACCGTCCCTGTTGACCTCATCTGGCCCGCAGTGACTTTTTTCTTTACCCAAAGATAAAGGAAATATTGAAAGGAAGACATTCTGATGACATTCAGGATATCAGGAGTAATACGATGACAGCTCTGATGGCCATTCCAGAAAAAGAGTTCCAAAATTGCTTTGAAGGGCAGACTAGGTGTTGGAGACAGTGCATAGCTTTCCAAGGGGAGGACTTCAAAGGTGACTATAGTGATGATATTCAACAGTGGCGTGTGCAGCCCTTTTTCCAGAATGAGTTCGCAAACTCAACTGTCAGTCCTCGTACCGCGAAACAGCAAAGGCCCTAGTCTTTGCACATGCCATAATATGTATTCTTGGAATATTTTATAAATGGTCTTTGAAAATGTGCCTAATTAAGTCTGTTACTTGTAATTACATCTAGAGATGTCTATGAATAGCCCCTTTTTTGGCCTCAGTGATCCCTAAACTAAAAGCTTAGTGGCTGTCTTGGTTACTCTGTTATTCACATTAGCAACGCTCTGAAAATGTAAGTGCATTACCTGTTTGGGAATATAAATATCACATACATAAGAATCTAGTGATATTGATATTGATTTCTGTGCTTTGATCTGCCAGTATTACAGGAACAAAGAAAATGTATGTTAGGGATTGAACTGTGTCTCTCAAAAATATGTGCTGTAAATCCTCACCTATATACCTGTGGTTATAATCCTATTTGAGAATGGGCTGTCTCTGTCATGTTAATGAGACAGAACTCATGTACTGTATGTTTTGAGTCAATCTATTCTGAGATACAAAAGAGATTAAACAAAGCAGCAGAAGCAGAGATGAGGAACAGAGATGCCAAACCACGTAAGACTGCTCAAGAGCAGAATCTGAAACAAACAAACATCTTCCTCTACAGCAGACAGACAAAGCCTTCCTCTAGAGTCGGCACTCTCTATTCAGACTTCTAGCCTCCTAAATAAGAGACAATAAATTTTATAATATTTCTGTTACAGCAGCACTAAATAACGAAGGCAATGTACAAAGAGTTTTGTGACCACATTCTGGGGAAGAAAGGAATTCCCACAGTGCCCAGACAAATACCATCTTTGCAGTAAAACAGTGGAATTGGGAAAAGCCCATCCATTTGCACACGCTATGTCCTATATCAGTGCTAATATTTCAGGAACTTTCTTTCAGAGCCTGAAATATATTCTCTATGGAAAACAGATATCTCTTTTTGGAGTGTGGCAGAATGCATCCGGGGGTGGACACCTGCTAGTTTAACATTCTTTATATAGGCCAGACTGTAAGCAGAGGGATGTTCACTTGTCTCAAGGTATTTTCAATTCTCAAGTGCCAGCTGCTCCAGAAAATGCAGCCAAATGTTATCTAAGAGAAGTGGCAGAAAGTACGGCAAAGACCTCCTGTGACTACAGAAGACTGTTCCAAACACTGCAGCTACTCAGTCTAGAAAGAAACCATATAAATATGCTGGGAATGGGGTTTAAGGTAGCAGTAGCACACTACTGAGACTTCTTTTCAGGCAATAAACCTCTTCCCTCTCATTTCTCACCGCTAAATACAATTCTTGAAGACAGGGACTTATTTCTCTGTGAGCCCCAAGACTGTGTCCCACAGGAATACACTCAGTAGCTAGTGCATAACAATGTATAAATTGATTAAAAATACAACATAATCCTAAATTCTCTATGTAAGTTGAAATATAAAATACTGAACATGAAGCTACACTACTCGTAGTCAAGTCCTTGTCCCATTGGCTAAGAGCTACAGCTGCTGCCTAAAGGTCAGCAGTTCAAATCAATCTGCCATACCATGAAAACCCTATGCAGTCTACTCTCTCCTCTGGTGTCACTATGAGCTGGAATCAACTCAACTGCAAGGGGTTTGGGGAGTCAGACCCTGGGTCTAAAATTTACAAATGGTAGCAAATTCAAGAAATCCATTCAGCAATCTTTAATCATTAACTGGAAAGTAAGCATCAGTATTAATTAATAAGAGAGGTAAATTAATGCTGAGAGAATTAGTGGCATTTCCTATGTCACACATCTGGCACTCTGAAGAGTTTGGTTTTATTTTCATTAAGTAATACAGTCCTTTTTTTGAGCCTGATTGAATAATACATAGTTAATGTAAGGTACATTAGACAACATCATATTATTGTATTGTAAAAAAAGAAAAAACAACCCACTGCCACTGAGTCAATGCTGACTCACAGAGACCCTACATGACCAGGTAGAATTGTCCCATAGTTTCCAAGAAGTGCCTGGAGGATTTGAACTGCCAACCTTTTTACTCAGCACTTAACCACTGCGCCACTGGAGTTTCCTATTATATTGTAGCAGTCCTTTATGTCACTTTTTGTCTTAAAAAGTTCCATTTGTGACCAATATATTAGGTAAAGCAACTTGAGAAAGCAGAGAATAAATGCACAAATCACTCACTTAATGAAGTAATATTAGCAACTTCCCTTATGTTGACTACCAAGTACAATACTCTAAAGAACTTATTGCATTCTTTCAAGAAGCCCATATAGTAGAATACGTCACATTCACTAACAATAAGCAATTGATTACAACGTGATCGGTTGCATGTGTAACTATAAACACTTCAACAAAGCCCTGTAGGATCACTGAGTAAGGGGGGGTATCCTCTGCAGAATAAGTTGTGGCAGGCTATCCAAATGAGTGAGAATTGGGTCTTGAAGAATTAATAAGGGTCTATCATATGAAGAACAGACATATGAGAATTTAAATAATGAGAATGATATTGCACACTAACTTTGGTGTAATTAACGTAAAACAAATGAACACAGAAAAACGTCAATTAAATTTAAAGCTTTCAGTAAATCCTAGTTACCCTGAATTGGAATTCATAAATATGGTATTTTTGCCACTTTGAGAATAAAGCAATCCAAATCTGTTAAACAAGCAAAGCCAACAGACTATCAGTAAATGCTTGGCAAAGTGGAGGATCAGTGAAAAAGAACAGCCTCAACAAAACGAACTGCCACAGTGGCTGCCACAGTGAGAATGGTACAGGAACAGGCAGCATGACAGTTTATTGTACACAGGGTTGCTATGAATTTTAACTGACTTGACAGCAACTAACAACATTACAGTCAGAACTGACTCAGGAGCAATGATTTAATCGGGGTTTTAATACCATTAGTAAAATAATTTAGTTTAAATTCAGGAATATATTACAAGATTGTCTTTAAATATAAATGAAGACACTCATTGTTCTTCTGAGGTGGAGAGACTGACTTTGAGACGTTAGTGACTCTGTACTAAACAAAAAATGGAAGGGCCACGAGGATAAAACAGCAACCTGAAGTAGAAGACAATGTTGTCCACGTGATGTGAGAAACTATCCAGAATATTAAATTGAGAAAAACATGTTAATAAAACTGTAGTATTTACATAGATTTAATCATGTGACTATCAAGATAAGTCATTGGTTCTCAGCTGGGAATGATTTTTGCCTCCCCCAACTCCCTATCAGCGGATATTTGGCAATGTCTGGAAATATTTGGGGCTCTTACAAATAGAAGCAGTAATGTTGCTCTCAGCACATAGTATGTAACCGAAAATTATCAAAACACCATTGCCATTCAGTCCAGGCCAACTCACAGACTTCATAGGACAAAGTAGAACTGGCCCATAGAGGTCCCAAACAACACTTAGTAGACTGAAACTGTCTATCTTTTGGTGGGCACACATAGCACTTAACCACTATACCACCAGATTTTCTATAAAGGACTTAGATGTTGCTAAACACTGCACAATGTACAAGACTATGTTCCTGCCAACCACCACAAATAAATGTCCAGTCTAAGATGTGCATCAGTGGAGGCTTGCTTGTTGCTCTGATGCAAGAAGCTATGCCACTGGTATTTAGGTATCAGCAAGGTCAACCATGATAGATAAGTTTCAGCTGAGCTTCCAAACTATAACTAGGAAGAAGGACCCAGCAGTCTACTTCTGAATTAGCCAGGGAAAATCTTAAGAATAGCAGCCAAACATTGTCAGATACGCTGCCAGAAAGTGAGCCACCCAAGGTGGACAGCACTTGGAACAGCTGCCTCTTCAAAGTAGAGTCGATCTGGCCTCCGGGGTCTTCATTCGCTGATGTAGCACAACTCAAAATGAGAAGAAACAACTGCAAACATCCACTAATTATTGGAATGTGGAATGCATGAAGTATGAATCTAGGAAAATGGGAAATTGACAAAAATGAAATGAAACACATAAACATTGACATCCTAGGCATTAGTGAGCTGAAATAGACTGGTTTGGGCCATTTTTGAACCTGACAATCACATAGCCTGCTATGCTGGGAACGAAATCTTGAAGAAGAACGGTATTGTGTTCATCATCAATAAGAACATTTAAAGATCTGTCCTGAAGTACAATGCTGTCAGTAGTAAGATAATGTCCATACGCCTAAAAGAACAGCCAGTTAATACAACTATTATTCAAATTTATGCACCAACTACTAAGGCCAAAGATGCAGAGGTTGAAGATTTTTACTAGCTTCTGCAGTGTGAAATTGACTGAACACGTAATAAAGATGCATTGATAATTACTAGTGACTGGAATGCAAAAGTTGGAAACAAAGAAGAAGGGTAGGTAGTTGGAAAATACAGCCTTGGTGATAGAAATAATGCCAGAGATCACGTGACAGAATTTTGCAAGACTAATGACTTCTTCAATGCAAATATCTTTTTAAACCAACACAAATGGTGACTGTACATGTGGACCTCACCAGATGGCATACACAGGAACCAAACTGACTACATCTGTGGAAAAAGACCATGGAAAGGCTCCGTATCAGCAGTTCGAACAAGATCAGGTGCTGACTGTGGCACAGATCATCACTTGCTCATAAACAAACTCAGAGCGAAAGTGAAGAAAATTAGAGCAAGTCCACGAGAGCCAAAGTATGATCTTGAGTATATCCCTCCTGAGTTTAAAGACCATTTCAAGAACAGATTTGATGTGTTGATCACTAATGACCAAAGACCAAACGAATTGTGGAATGACATCAAAGACATCATCCACGAATAAAGCAAAAACAAAAAAAAGACAGAAAGAAAGAAAAGATCAAATTGGATGTCAGAGGAGACTTTGAAATTTGCTCTTTAACATCAAGCAGCTAAAGAAAAGGAAGGAATGACAAAAGTAAAAGACCTAAACAGAAGATTTCAGAGAGCAGCTTGAAAACACAAAAGAAAGTATTATAATGCTATGTGCAAAGAGCTGGAAATGGAAAACCAGAAGGGATACATTCTGCACTTCTCAAGCTGAAAGAACTGATGAAATAAATCAAGCCTCCAGTTGTGATAATGAACGATTCTACTGCGAAAACTATTAAACGACTCAGAGCATCAAAAGAAGATGCAAGGAATACAAAGAGTCATTATACCACAAAGAACTAGTCGATGTTCAGCCATTTGAAGAGATAAGATATGATCAGGAACCAATGGTACTGAAGGAAGAAATTGAAGCTGCATTGAAGGCACTGGCAAAAAACAAGGCTCCTGGAATTGATGGAATATCAATTTAGATATTTCAACAAACAAATGCAGTCCTGGAAGTACTCACTCATCTATGCCAAGAAATTTGAAGGACAGCTACCTGGCCAACTGACTGGAAGAGGTCCATATCTATGCCCATTCCAAAGAAAGGTGATCCAACTGAATGTGGAAATTACTGAACAACATCGTTGATATCATACGCAAGTAAAATTCTGCTCAAGATCATTCAAAAGCTACTACAACTACATAATGACAAGGAACTGCCAGAAATGCAAGCTACGTTCAGAAGAGAATGTGGAACCAGAGATATCATCGCTGATGTCAGATGGATTTTGGCCGAAAGCAAAGAATACCAGAAAGATGTTTACTTGTGTTCATCGACTACGCAAAAGCATTCATCCGTGTGGATCATATTAAGCTACGGCTAATGTTGCAGAGAATGGGAATTCCAGAACACCTAATTGTGCTCTTCAGGAATCAGAATATGGATCAAGATGCAGTCATGCGAACAGAACAAGGGGACACAGCACAGTTTAAAGTCAGGAAAGGCGTGTATAAGAGTTGTATCCTTTCACCATTCCCTTTTAATCTGTATATCAAGCAAATAATCCAAGAAGCTGGACTGTATGAAGAAGAATGAGGCATCATGATTGAAGAACAACTCGTTAACAACCTGCATTATGCAGACGACACCACCTTACCTGCTGGAAATTTGAAGCATTTACTGATGAAGTTCAAGGACCACAGCCTTCAGTATAGATTGCACCTAAACAGCAGGAAAACAAAAATCCTCACAACTGGACCAGTAAGCAACATTGTCATAAATGGAGAAAGGATGGAGGTTGTCAAAGATTTCATTTTATTTGGATCCACAATCAATGCCCTTGGAAGCAGCAGTCAAGAAATCAAAAATCCACCTCAAAGGACCTCTTCAAAGTACTCAAAAGTAAAGACGTCACCTGGAAGTCTAAAATGCACCTGAGCCAAGCCATGGTATTTTCAATTGCATCATATACATGAAAAAGCTGGACCATGAACAAAGAAGACAGAATTGATGCCTTTGAATTGTGGTGCTGGAGAAGAATGTTGAATGTATGATGGACTGCCAAAAGAACACACAGATCCGTTCTGGAAAACGTACAACCAGAGTGCCCCTTGGAAGCAAAGATGGCAAGACTGTGTCTTACATACTTTGAACATGTTGTTAGGGAAGATCAGTGCCTGGAGAAGGACATCATGCTTGGTAGAGTGGAGGGTCAGCGAAAAAGAGGAAGACCCTCAATGAGATGGATCAACACAGTGGCCACAACAATGAGCGTAAGCATTGTTTTTATTGTGGACATGGCGCAAGACTGAGCAGTGTCTTGTTCTGTTGTTCATACGGTTCCTATGAGTTGGAACTGGCTCAACGGCACCTTAAAACAACATGTCAACAGTGCCATGCTTGAGAAACCCTGGAACACCTTCAAAGAGGGTTCTTGATGATAAAAGTGAAAAAAAAAACAAATGACTCGAACACCCTTACATCTCCTGAAACATATAGTTACACTGGAGGAGAATGGTTTCACTTAACTGGGTTTTTTAATGTTTGAAATAAATTATGTATAAATGATTACATAATAGCAATGACTCAAATGAATATGAAATCTGAAGCCATAATCTGACAAGGTCAGAACCTTTTGGGTTTTTCATTATTTTAATCAAATGAGACTAATCTCACGGCTAACCTACTTTTCAAGGAGTGTCTGGCTCTGGGAACCTCTGTGAAATATGAGGCTTTGAAAATATTTGTGATAAATATTTTATGGTAAAAAGCACATTTGAGAGGCAAAGCAAAAATATAGCTCCTTTACATCTATAATGTAGCTATTTTGACTGCCCCGCAAAACGTCAATCTGAAAAATATGTTTTATGGATAACACAAATGATTTGCTGATGAAGTAGAACCTTTTATAATATTGTATAAGTTATTCAAGGGTATTACTGAAATGAAGAAACTGAAATGGTATCATATATTCTGTAAATAAACTCAGCAATTAAGGATGAAATTAGTCACCCAATACAAATATCCTATTAATGTTTTATATATCTGTGCATAATTTAACACTACTTAAGACATTCATTTAAAGAGCTCTGTTTTTTAAAAGATGAAATTAAGGTCTATTATAAATGCATTCTAGTTTTATTTACCCTGTGCAATCTGCCATAAACAATATATCACTTTGAAGTCATATTATTTAAGATACTGTATTTATATGGTTCACTTTAATGTACAATATAGTTCCATAAAGCTTTTTGTTTGTTTGTTTTTAATGATCAGTAATGAAGATGCCAACACTTAATGAAATAAATTTATTGGGAAAGTTAGAACCAATTTTTGCCTGTCTATATATAACAAGATTGTACTTAAACTTTGAATTCTGGAGTGTAGAAAAAGGTTATTTTTCTTTCTGATTTTAGCCATTCATGTATTTGCTATGCATTTTTATAATAATGTTTACTGCATCTGCTATAACTTATGATCAACTATTTTTCACATTTAAAATTGTATCAATACTGGCTGATGAAAACCAACTAAAAATTGTACTATCACATTGTGGCTGCCTTACATTGATTCTTGAAAATACACATGCACAACCACACACACAGACACACAGACACACAAATACACCTGACAAACTAAAGATCTGTGTTTGCATAACCTATCAACTAAACCTTCTTTGCTATTTTCAAAACTGCTTAAAATTTTTAGAAATTGATTGAATAGAACCTTATGAACAAATTTTCAAGAATACATTGTAAGTATGCCACAACATATCAAAATTTCTACTTTATATATTAAGACTAAAATAAATACTTTATATTTCAGTTTCTAGTTGCTTGTCACTCTAAGAAAAGATGGAGAATAAAGCTCTAGCTCAGTTATCCTTAAAAGTGTTTGTAAATGTGAGGAAGTACAAGTCTCAGAATTTGAAGTACACAAAACCATAAAGCGTAAAAGTGCAGAGTGCTAAACATGTTGGCAGAAAAAGGGTAGGCATTTTCATAAGATGATGATTATCTGTATATCTGTTTACAATCTGTCAAGAAAAACAAACAGGAACAAGGAGAATGCAGCCTAATAATTGAAACCTAGTTACTATTTTAGCTGCTTTTTTGAGGTAATGTCAGAAGTTTTAAGGTTCCTATGCAAATAATCTTACAATATTTCCATGTAAATGTTGTTTATACAAATACCTAATTCAATATCAATTGCTCCTCTAAAAGGAAATACACTCTAATATATGCATACTTACATTCTTCACAAAAAAAAATTGTATTTATCAGTGATAACACTTTGAGAATATATTTTCTGTGTTTGCTCAAAGATAAATAAACAAATATCTCCCTACACTCAGTATACTCCTAACTGGATTTTGCCACAAATATATCAGAACATGTTGTCTTCATCTATTTCCAGAAAACATTAAACTACGGCTCTCAACAAGCTGTTCTCATTTATAATACAATGCATTTTCAGTGTCAGCAAATGGGAAATCCCAGAGTGGGTGAATAAACAGGAAGTTTCATCTAGTGTTAACAATCCCCCAGAATCCTATTTGTAAAGAAATGGGCTTTTCAAGAACTTGCACAAACATGCAGTTTCACACTGGCCAAAAATTTATGAATTTTTTCCCCACTGCATTTAGTAACTTTATGCTTTTTTTCACATACACAAATGTATACAAACTTGTGACTTTGGACTTGTTTATGAAAAGTGTGTGTGTGTGTGTGTGTGTGTATGTGCACGCGTGCATGTGAGAACACACATAAAGATAGCCTTGGTGGAGTGGTGGTTAAGTGCTTGGCTGCTAATCAAGCAGCCAAGTAAAGCCACCAGCAGCTCTGCATGGGAAAGATGTGACAGTCAACTTCCATAACGATTACAGCTTTGGAAGCCCAACACACACATACACATACACATATATCTACAGTCTCTGGGTGGTACAAATGGGTACGTGCTAGACTACCAGCCAAAAAGACTAGTGATTTGAGCCTAACAGAAGGCAACTCAGAAGACCAGTCTGGTAATTTGCTTCCCAGAAGTTACCCAATGAAGCAGTTCTACTCTGACACACATGAGATCATCATGAGTCAGACGGAAACTTACAACAACATACGGAAGACCCCCCTGGAGGAAGCAAATGGCTCACATGCTCAGCAACTAATCAAAAGGCTAAGGGTTCCAAGTCTACCCAGATATGCCTCCAAAGAAAGGTTTGGCAATCTATTCTTGAAAAACAATAAACTGAAAAACTTTATGGAGCACAGTTCACAAAAGAGACCTACATGGGGTGACCATTAGTCAAAATCAGCTGGAAGTCAGTTGTTTAAAATATACACATATGCACACACGAGTATGGAGCTCCGCTGGTACAGTGGTTAAGAGTTTGGCTACCAATCGAAAGGCTAACACTTCATATCCACTAGATGCTTCGGGGAAACCCTATGGGGCATTCTACTCTGCCCTATATGCTTAGTATGACTTATAATTAACTTGAAGGCAACAGTTTTTTCGGTTGCTATTTTGTGTTTTTTTACACATATATGAATATATGTGTGTATACATATTCCACATTAGATCTTAGGGCTTGTGCAATGTGCTTTTTAATTTACAGAAAAAGTCTATGTGACATCAAACGGAGTGAAACCCAAGTGGTCCACTGCCATTGTAATGATTTTTAGAGGGCATTTCCAATTGACAATACTGTTATAAATGTAAGAAAATAATAAATATTTACCATAGCAGTTCTCACAGTATCTCTGAGTATGGGGGTGCAGGTCTCCACTACAGTTCCATAGTTAATAGGAACCCTAACATTCTGCTAACAGTGTTCACTGGGACTACACTGAAATCTATTTTCTAGACACAAAATAAGGCAACTTAGCATTTCATATTGAAACATACAGGTTCTAGACATATACCAAATATGTCTAAATAAAGTCAGACGTGAAAATGTCAATCCCATATATAACATGTCTCAGAGTACTCTTGAAAAATTTGTTACTTGTTGAACATGGGTTAAATAAGCTTTGTGTCAGACTCTTTGGGGAGTGCTATTCAATTTTCAGGCAAAGTTCCTTAAGCAGATAAGATTCTCCTGACTGAATAATGCAACCTAAAATTGCATGTTTTGACTGTTTCTATTTTAGAGTTCCTGCGTGGTGCAAAAGCAAGCCCTGGTGGCACAGTAGTTAAACCACTCAGCTACCAACCAATGAATTGGTGATTCAAACCCACCACCCAGCAGTCTACCACCATCAAGATTTACAGCACTGGAAATCCTAGGGCAGTTCTACTTTGTCCTATAGGGTCACTATGAGTCATAATTCACCAGACAGTCATGGTCTGGAGTTATTTTGGTTTGGTTGAATAACATAAACTCTTAAGTTCTTTAATACTAACCACAAGGCTGATAGTTAAAACCTACCCAGAGATACCTTGGGTGAAAGGTCTGATGACCTGCTTCCCAAAAGTCACAGCCATGTCATCGAAAACCCTACTGAGTGTATTTCTACTCTCCATGAGGCAGAATCAACTCGACAGCAACTGGTTGGGTTTGATTCTTCACCTTTGAGTATTCATTTCCATGCATCTTCAGCTATAGTAGTGTTTTAATAGCCAACTGTCCCAAAAGTAGACATAAAAAAATTACATAAATCAACAAAATCATTCCTGAAATATCTTACAGTTATAGCAAATAATTCTAAAATTAATATAATTTCTGTATGTATATATAACAAGTAAAAGGCAAAATCCCTCTAGAAGCATATCAGCCTGTCCAGAAATATCTTTTGCATGATACCATACAATATCAAGTGTTTTAAAGACATTCTGAGATCATTAAGGAGATAAAGTCTAACTACAGTCAGTCATTCACGTGCAGAGCAAAGCAAACACTTTTGAGCATAAATGAATTCAAAACTAGACAATACATTGTTTTTAAACATGAATTAAGAACAGCAAAATTTAGGAAATATGAGCTTCTCTGAGTCTTTAGGTGATATAAGAAGTCTGAACAAGGACACAGTATAAGCATGGTAAAGAGACCATGTTCCCTCTTGTCCTTTTTGTGTTTTCAGCCTAATAAGTTAGCTTTAAATACGAGTACATCATTAGCTAGATGGAGAAGGTAACACACTCCTTTATGTAACTGTTTTAAAAGATGGAATTCTAAAAATTCTGTATTTCAATAACTAGATTTAAGGTCCCACAAATGTCAACACCTATAAAGGCATAAGAGGAAAAGCTGATTATACGGTTTTACCTGAACATGTAAAATTACAGAAGGGAAATACAATCACTGGCCTGGGGATGATTCTGCTACCATTAGTATTGGTACTGCTTTGGCCATTTTAAGAAATAAATGTTGTTTTAAAGTTATGTTCAAATCATCTTTTTCAAAGCTAGAAATTTATCATTTACGTAATTTATATAATCTGAAGTATAATGTCTGAGGATTTAGAAACGGAAGAAAACATTCTGTCCTTTAACAGAAGAAGCTGCTGGATTGCAACTCTTTTGCTTTTTAGTTTGTTGATGATTAGCAGCAGGAATGTAAAAGAATAAAGATTACTGTAAATACATATAACTCTCTCCAGTCCTAAATAAATATACATTTAAGTAAAAGCAATGTGCCTTCTAGGCTAAGTGAAGTTTCAAGGTAAAGTCCCTAGGTATCCTCCTTCAGTGAGATGGCTATCCCTACCTTCTGCACCCACCACAGAGATTTCTGGTGAAACTTTAGAGAATAGTTAAGGAGATCTGAAGACAAGGGTGTATCTGTTGCCATCGAGTTGATGGGAACTCATAGCAATCCTACAGATAGAGTAGAACTGCCCCATAGAGTTTCCAAGGAGCTCCCGGCAAATTTGAACTGCCAAACTTTTGGTTACTAGCCCAAAGAAAAGAGCAGTCCAAAGCAAAACCTAAGACTGCAATACTAGGTAAGAAAAAAAAAAAAAAGCAACAATAATAATATCTTGAGCAATACGGTGGATACAGATTGACTGAGACCCAAATAACATATCCCACCATTACTAGCCAGTTGATTTCAACTCACAGTTACCCTATAGGACAGGACAGAAGTGCACTATGGTTTCCAAGAAGCAACTGTCAGATGTGAACTACCAAGCTTTTAATTAGAAGCCATAGCTCTGAACCGCTGTGCCCCCATGGCTCCTAGTAATACAAAGGCACACTGAAGTGGACAGTAAATACCACTTTCGAGATTAATATAAGGAAAATGAATCCTTGATGCCTGAACAGACATCAAAGATGACCAGAAACTTAATTCTACTGCCCCCACTATCTTTATGCTGTTGTTGTTAGATGCCGTTGAGGAGGTTCCAAGCCACAGAGAATCCACGTACAATAAAACAAAACACTGCCCAGTTCTACACCCTTCTCACAACTGTTGTTATACTTGAGCCATTTTATTTATGCTGCTGTGCTGGTGTCTAATACCATAGATATTATCTCACACTTGATGCTGAATTCTTATCTGATGTAGAATAGGATTGAATTTTATAGAAGAATTACTAACAAATCAATTAGGACTGATGTGGAATTAATCTCAAGGTAACTTTTCACTGATAAAAATATTGCTACAAATAACTCATTTAGACAGTAGAAAGTCACCCAAGTGGTTAAGTTAAACTTACACATACATTAACATTCAGAACAGATACTAATTTTTCTTTAATGAAGTATTTACTGATCATGATAAAAATTTTAATTTTTATATAGAAGTGTGATGTTACTCTACTTAGTTCATTGGTCTTTATCGTAAGTACATGTCTCTAGATAACAACCTGTTGATCAGATTGCAAGACATGGTTTGTGAAAAAATATTAAAGTTATGAAAAAAATGTATAAAAGTGGTATTGCTAGGCAACTCCTGGGATCAAATCTCATGTCTTTGAAAAGGAAGTATCATATAAGAACAAAAAATCTTCATCCACACTATGGACAACCAAATATCCCAAATAAAAGAGTACATGAACTAATAAACATCTACATGTAGTTAGGTTGCCTTCACTTTTTAAGACAAAAAAAAAAAAAAAAAACTATCATTTAAAATTTATTCACAACTTATGAAATAGTTACATAAGAATACATTTTTTTATAGCACTGTCATTATAAGATGCCAAGGGTAAGATGCACTGTTATAATACAATATAAAATGTAACCAAATTAAAGCATTTAAGTTTAGTACATAACCTATATATTAAATTACATATGCGTGCCACCTATAATTTGTAAAGTCGGATTATTAAAAAATTTTAGTCTTAAAATGTAGACGTGTTATGATATTTTACGAAAATAGGAAACAAATATAATTAACTATTATTCTATATTCACAGAGAGCACAGATTGTGTATTAAATAGGCCAAACATAATAGCTTACGCTTAATGAATTCCAAATATATATGGAATAACATAATAGGAAAATCGAATATCTACTCCTTTTGAAAATTCTCATATTTCTCACAAAGAATCATGAAATTAAGACTTTTACAAATGAACACGTCCTTTGTACCCATTCAGAGTAATCAACTTCTTTCCCCAGCAGAACAAAGTGAGAAATAACAACGTTAAATGATATGCCAATGGTCAAACAACTAGTGACACTGGTGGAACTGGAACTCAGATGTCCAACTTCTCTGTCCAGAATTTCAAAAATCTTACAAAGAATGAATTATAGTTAGTGACAGTGAAAATGGTTAACCTTAAATAAAAACCACTAGGAGACTCTGCTACATGATATGATTACCTATGAAGTCATTACAAATCCAAATAGAGTGTAGGTTTATATGTGCATATGTCTGTGTTTGAGAGAAAGAGAGAAGTTTGTGGAAAAGAGGCAGTGGTGGAAATAAAAGTTTTTCTTTTCTTTTTTTATTATTATTATCTCTATATTATTTCTTGACCTTTGCAAATTGCAGGGGCGTCTTTTTACACCAAGCTACAATCACAAAACTAAAACTTTCATAAAAATCTGAAATTAGCAACAATTTTAAAAGTCAGTTCCTTCTATTTTAGTTCTGTTGAAGATGTAACTGAATCTCTTCATGGATACATAATCTATTAAGCCTACTTTTTCAGTAGTAAAATGTGCACCTGTCCTAAAATGTTCTAGCTGCGTTTAACTTCAGTTAGTTCCCAGGAGATCATAAATTTAATCATGTAGGGTGAAAGTAACCTTGCTAGAAGCACCATCATAGCATTAAACAGGTCTAAGAACTGCATTCAAGTTCCAGCTAGGTCACTGCTGGCTTCTAAGGCCTTGGGCTGGTTCATTGATTTATGCATCTTACCCTTTCTGAGCCTCAGTTATTTCTCTTGTAACATGACGGTAGTTCCAAACACAATGATGTCTCAGAGATTTTTACCTTGCTTGGAAGCTATGAAGTTAGTCTGCCATATTTCCGCAGAGACTGGCAGCAGACAAGAGAATCCTGAATCACGGATAAGCACTTTATTAACCATGGCTCGGCTTCACGTTCTCAATAGATCCCATTTTACACCAAGAACCATGGGGGTGATGCAGGATGGCCCAGGTGGATGCCATATAAACGGTGGGTTTCTGTCATTGCTACGGATTCCCCAGGTTAGGAATCCCTCAACCTTACAAGGTGGCTCCTAGTAAACCTGTCCTACATTTGGCTGAAATGAGACGTTAGCTTCATTATCCTGGACAACAAACCAGCTATTTGGCCTCAGAGGAGACACTAACCCTCTTCCAAACCTATTTACTTTACAAACATCCTTGAAAACAGGAAGTCAGGGGCAAAAGCTGTCGTAAGATGCATGGAAAGAATATGGAAAATTATTCTCTGAGAGTTAATATATACCACGCTTTTGACTGTTAAAAGTTATAGTCACTTCAAGAATGTGTAAAATTGTAATTTTACACAACGTAATTTATCACCACTAGAAATTTTCTAAAGAAATAGTTACCTTTGAATAATGAAGTACTGAAAATGAAAATCTTCTGCACCTAATGTAATACCTAATTTGATAAGTATTGTTCAGAAAGTGTAATAATTTGAACATGTGCTGTCTTGCATGTTGAAAAAAAAGCAACAAGTATTAAGTGCACTCAAATCTTGGATAAAAAAATGCCTCAGGAAGACAAATGTAGTTCATCTCAACCAGGAAATGACTGACTAATGCCTCTAACTGTAAAAGGGAGAGGAAAAATTTTCACATGCAATTCTATATTGAAAATGTTATCTTACCCTGTCCAAAGTCCACAATGGAAAGAGACAGAAGTAAACACTGTTAAGTTATCTCTAACTGCTGGTTGAATGGAGAAAACAAATCTAATGAACACATTTCTAGGTTAGAAAGAGACAGCCAGGAAGACACAATGCTATCAGAATCTTAAAGAATTATTTAAGTTGAACTCAAAAATTAAGTGCCTGAAGATCATATCTTACTTTATCGACCACACTTAGCAGAGAGTGAAATATTTCTCATTTGCTCTAGGATACAAATGGTTAAAGGCTCAAGGAGAGTAAAAATATAAAAAGTTAAGATTGCATTACACAACATAATCACATTGGAACATGTTAATGTGTTATATTAAAGGTTGGTGATGGTGTTAAATCCCATTAAGAATAAGAAATATTCACAAAGAACAGGTGTGGAACATTTGGACAATGAAGACAGAAATATTAAATATAGCAATAAATCATGAAACCTGTAAGTCTGAAAAATGAATTGCTGCCCCAGGAGTGCGAAGTAAAATAAACAAGGGTGTCACAAAGTAGACATATCTAAGAGTAGCGATTTGAAATTTAAACACAACATATAGTAGGCATGATAACTTTGTGAAACAAAATTTTCAGAGATGGGAATAAATATGGCAGTCATATAAACATAATCATGTGTGTTGAGTCTGAAATACATTTGTGAATCCTATATATGTTTAAATCCAGTTATCTTACAAACAGCTCTAGACATTTTCTATCAATTTCTCTGACTTAAACATCTTCAATCCTTTTAAATTCCACTGTTAAATTTCTGGAAAACCCAAAACTCATTGCTGTGGAGTCAACTCCAACCCACAGGAACCCCACAGTACAGAAAGAACTGCCTTACAGGGTTTCCAAGGTGGTAAAGTTGTTATGGGTTTTCAATATACTATTTAAAGAAGCAAACCACCGTATCTCTTCGCTATGGGGTGGCCAGTGGGTTCAAACCACAAACATTTTGGTTAGCAGCTGAGGGCTTAACAATAGTATGACCAAGTTTCTTTGATTTTCTAGAACACATCTACATATTGTGTAACACACATTTACATGATGTAACTGATATATAATTTAATTCCTTGACCAAAATGTACTTACTTTTTATTTCATTATGTTAATTATAGCATACAACCAAGAGTGAAATGAAATCATCCACATCCTGTTAACATTTGTTATAATATCCTGTTTATTAATAATTAAGTTAAAAAATTTAAAGAAAAACAAATATTGCCACTGAGTCCATTTCAACACATAACCCTATAGGACTGAGTAAAGCTGCCTCCTGTAGAGTTTTCAAGGAGCACCTGGTGGATCTGAACTGCCACCCTTTTTGGTTAGTAGCTGTAGCACTTAACCACCATGCTACCAGAGTTTACAATAATTATACAGCTTTGCTAATTACTTCTTCTATATCAGAGTCAGTGTATATGGAGCCACAAATGGAGAATGAGACTGAAGTACAGAGCCTGACAGAAATAAGAATAGTGACCTTCAAGTTAAGGAAAGAAAATTTCCTAACAGTCTAGACAAGCAGGAAGAAACATAAAGAGTCCAAGTTGTTTAAACAGTGTGAGGTAGAATCCAAATGGCAAAGTCTGAAGACAATGAATGAAAAAGAACGGAAGCCGGTAGTAGACTACTCTCTCAGTTAATGGTATCTCTATCCTTGCATTTGCTTACAGGAAGTAAATTTGGAGTTATCCTTCTCACATCCTCTTGTTTTCACCGTCTTCATTCATCTCTGCCTTCAAAATCTCTTTCTAACATCTTCACTATTAACATCCTAGAAAATACCACTATTACCTCTTGTCTGGACTTTGGCAATGGTTTGCTGATCAATACACTTACTTCTAGAGTTTCACGTGTAGAGCCTCTTAATCCAACAGCCAGAGAGATCTTGTTGAGACTTCTTTCCTACCTGCTTCTGCTCCTCCGGAAACCCTGGTAGAGCAGGGGATAAGAGCTATGGCTGCTGACCGAGAGGCTGGCACTTTAACTCCACCAGGTGCTCCTTGGAAACTATATCGGGCAGTTCTGCTCTATCCTGTAAGGGTCACCATGAGTCAGAAATGTCTCCACAGCAGTGGGTTTTTTGGTCTGCTCCTCCAAGAAGGCAGAGACTTTTTGTCTACGCTGTATCTCTAACATCTGTAAGAGCTCCTAGCAACTAGTACAATATGACAACATTAAACATTTGTTGGATGCATGGATGGATGGATGGAAGAAGAATGGAAGAAGGAAAGAAAAAGAAGTAGATAGGGAAACTGCTTAATGGGGAAACATCTACTTCCAAGAAAGATTATAAAACAATTTTTTTTTTTTTGTTCAGGTTTTTAGGTTGTGTACACTAACTGGCCAATACTTTGACTTGATAAAAGTTGTATTCTGAATGTTCTGATTAATTTGTTAAGATATTTTCTCCTATCCCTGATGAAGTATATGTTTTAACATACAGAGATCACTTATTGTATATACTTATATTTTTTATATATTTGATACTAGACATTCAATAAATATGCATTACATGCTTGTCATACTGCGCTAGGCAATCTAATGTCACAGAAAGAAAAGCAGAAGAAAAGCCTCTTCTTAAATATTTGATACAATAGGACATACACATACACATAAAGTCAGATGCAGGATACAACATGACGACTTATGACCAAAAAAAAACCTAATATTCTAATCAATGAGAGTACAGACTGTAGTATTCTCATTAATGCTTCATTGGGAAACCAAATGCATATACAATTAGGGAAAACTTAAAAATAAACATTAATTATACAACTAGAGACAAGTACAATTTTTAGGAAGCCAGAATGAGATACTAAAAGACTTTTCAGTGGTCTATCTTTCTCAAACAAAATTATTTAAACCAAACAGAAAAACACATTTAATCAAACTTGTTTTTCAAGACAACATTATAACATTAAATAGGGAATTACATTATGAATTGAGGAAGACAGCACATATTTCTTTCATTGCTTATGTCTATGTTAGCAAATTCACTGTATACTGTATAGAGCAGTTCACTGGATTGATTCATTTTATTCCTAGTATCCATGAACATGAACCAAATACATCTGGAATGGGATACACCTGGGACCTCCTTAATAACTTCATTGTGTTCTTATGCAGTTAGAAAATTCATAATTATTTTGCTTTCTTTTACAGAGATTTAAATTTGAATTCATGATTTACCCTGCCTGGACTGTCACACCAGTGGCCAATTTAGAAGACAGGAAACTTAAGAACAGAAAGAAAGGGAGCAGACAAATATATCTTACCAACAAGTCCAAGAGCCTCAGCCTTGGAAAAATCCTTTAAAGCAAAAATGTTAGACATAGTATTCTTATGGAGCTTACCATCCACTCAAGGGCATATTTATGGTTTATACAGAGAATTTGAAAATGAAGACGTTTCAATAACTCTTTTAAGTATTATTTCACTAATTAACATAACACCTCTCAATCATTGGAACCCACCAGCAGCTCCTTGAGAGAAAAGACCTGGTGATCTTCTCCCATAAAGACTGTAGTCTAGTCAACCTAACTCTGTCATACAGGGTCCCAAGTTGGAGCTGAGTCAACAGCACATGATAACAATATTGATGCACTTCACTACCAAGACAACTTATATCTCCAGGAAGATGGCAAAACAGAAGTCACCTACTCTTCACTGACTGTATTACACTCAGGAATTTGGGAAGAAAACTTATATTTTATAAAATAAATCTGAAAAAGAATCACCTTCTACACAAGTAATTTAAAGTATTATTATTTTAAAATGATGAACAGAAATTAAATACATAATGCATGACCAGAAAACGTCAAATATCCATTAGTGAAGTAAAAAACTAGCCAAAAGTGAAACAGAGGACAGAGATACTTGTTTTTCTTCATTAAACAATCATGACGTTTTCTTTAGTCATTTTTGAGATTTTATTTACCTTGGAAAAGAAAGAGATGTATCTAATTAATTTGTCTTATAAATTTTTTCTTGACTACTCACAATGTTTACATTTTTGTTTTGTCACTGACCTTTAACAAGAATTAGGTACAATTCTACAACAAAAAGGGGTGCACAATTCAAGAACTCTACTAAAAGACCAGCTCTGATGGACCAGCAGCCTGTAGGGTCCCCTGGGAACATGGCCCCTCCACTTGCTGCTGGCCCTGATCAGAAATAAGAACTGAGGTCAACTCTTCAGACAAGAATGGATTGGACTCAGGGACGCAGTGTGAGCATGTGGTGCATGGACCTTATGGTTTTATACATTTATAGGAGACTGTCCTACTAGTTTCTTTCTAAATGGGAGAGGAGAATGTGGAGAGGAGGGGACTGGTGTTTGTTAATAGGATACCTGAAGAAAAGAGTGAAATGCACGTGCTGTCACAAGGTGAAGAGAGCAGATGGAGTTGCAGATAGGCAGGCATGCAAAATCTACCTGGACTGCATACTTTCACTTGATCATAATAAAAGAAATCAGATAAAACCTAACGTTCTTACTCAACATGTCTTGAGGGGCAACCACAGATGTCCTGGAATTTCTGTTCTTCCATGTGTAAATTGTGCTAAATAATTCTTGTACTTTCCAACTTCATATTAAAAAAAAGAAAACAAGAAAGTCGAGTTACAGTGTGTAAATTCTTCCAAACATCTCAGAAGGGTCCACATCAGTAAATGTAAAGTATTATTAGATATAGTTTCTCTTTGTTATGTATTATTAAAGTGGAAATTATGTAAACATTTGAAAAAAGAGGTACAATTGTTTTAAAATCCAATAATTATTTTTCCATAATTGTGTTCTTTGATAAATAAAGAATTATAATCAAAGTTATTTATCAATCAAATCTCTAAATTATCTGGCTTGGCACTCTTGTAGGGCACAATGTAACACAAAGTTGATTAACTTTAAATACAGAGCTTCTGCAGCCTAAATGACTGCTTAGGAGCAAAATATTTTGCGTGCATGAGAAACCGATATATTTCTTTTATAAATGCAAAAACTTCTTATTAAAGTACACATTTAACAGGGAACATAATAACACAATGAGAAATGTTTGTTTTTGATAAAAAAAATATTCTTTTGTGGAGGTTAAGAAAAAGAGAGGAACTAATGCAGCATTTTGTTGTTATTTTGTTTTTTTACCGTGTAATAAAATAACATTTCGAATTGTACCAAGCGGTTGAGATGCTCTTCTATTCAGATATTCAGATGTAGTATATAAAGTTACACCAAGTGCACTGCACGTTTTGATATTCAGCAGTAGACAATTCCAAAACCAGTGACATAGTTGAAATTTTACTTATTGCTCTAGCTAAAATCAGCGTTTAATTCAGTAAATTGTTTAAGAGGCAAAGACATTAGAAATATGTTTTCAGCAAAATTTCTGTACTCAAGACACAAGATCTAGACAATGAATGATGAGATGGAAAACAAATTAACAACCCTGTGACTGCATCGCTATGCGTCAGCAACCACTTGCTATCCCTGGACTGTTTTTTTGTTGTTTGTTTCTTTGTTTTGGTGACTGCATAACTTACTGCTTTGAACAGTTTCCATGCTGCTCAAGGTAGAGGTAACCTATACAGAATCTTACAGATATCCTGTAGGAAATATAGACCTACATGAAGTAATGAAGAAAACTAAAAATGGTAACATAGTGGGAAATGTATGTAAGATTTTTCTTATTGTTTGTCTTTAAAAACAACTGTTTAAACAAAATAAGTAAAATGTCTTGTAGGTCTGGAGATATATATACATATCTTATATGTATTACACACACCCACACCCACACACATACACGTATATATATGTAAAATGTAAGACAAAAATAGCATCAAGTCAAAGGGGGAAGAAAAAGAAGTATGCCATCCAAAGTTCCTTACCCACAAGTAAATGGGAACACTAGTTAAGATGCACTTACAATCTAAAATTGGAAGTGAAATGCAACAACTAGTTAGCACAAGAAAGAGACGACAGACCGGCAAATGGTGAATCTGACAGGAACCCTAAACCAAATCCACTGTCATAGAGTCCATTCCAAATCAAAGCAATCCTATAGGACAAAGTAGAACAGCCTCACAGAGCTTCCAGGGAAGGCCTGGTGGATTCAAACTACTAACCTTTTGGGTTCTCAGCAGAAGCATTCAACCACTACACCATTACATTTTCCAATCTGAAAGGAGCCATGCCTAAAGAGATAAAGAATGAATAGAAATGACAACAAAATAAAAATCTGTCAGAAAAGCAGCAAGTATGGAAAAAAAGCTAGAAAGAGAGAATATACTCACTAATACTAAAACTGAAGAAGTACAGTGAAGCCGTATCAATATTAATATCATGAAAAACAGACCTGAAATCATCTATTTTGCAGCAAGTAGATGTTACAAAAATGAAGTTTACGAAACATGAAGACTAGAATGGGGAGTTCTAATTGGCGTATATTATATATTTCAGAATGAGACTAGATAAAAGGAGAGAAACGTAATATTGAAATGCTAATAGACACGATGTTTTAGAACTGAAAATTAAATATTCAGTGTGCAGAATAATACTCAAAATCTAGATTTTAAAAAAAAAACCTGAACAATCTCTACTCTGAGAATAAAAGTACATCAAAGGCAGAGAGGACAAAAAATTAAATACATGCAATTAGATTAAGTGACTTAATGGTAAAGAGCTATGATGGCAGCTAACTGACAGATGAGCAGCATGAATCTACCAACCGCTCCTCTGGATGCCCTACAAGGCAGGGTGTGTTGTTCAGGGTCCCTATTAGTCTGAATCTATTCAATGGCAATGATTTTCTTTGGTTTTTGATAAGAAAAGTATTCTTGCTGGTGCTCTCGTTAACAGAGCTGCTTACCAAAAATCGTTTTTTTTTGTTGTTGTTTGTTTGTTTTTGTTTTTTTTTTGTTTTTATTATTAACGAAAAAGACCCCTGGTTTCACTATGTTGCTTTTAACTAAATGGGCAGCAACTGGAATCCACCAGCTGATCCATGGAAACTCTGAGGGGGCATTTTTGCCCTCTTCTGTATGGTGGTCATGATTCAGAATTGACTTGACACCAATGTTTTTTTAAAATATATATTATTACTAAAAACTAATAAAAATATATAATAGAATATTTGCAAGAGACAGGGAAAATGTACATCTTGTGAATTCCATATTCATCTGAGTTATCATTAAAGAGTCAAAATTAAAGACATTTTCTGACAAAATAGAGAATCTTTGATAGGATGAAGGATAGAAGCAAGTGGATCCAAGAGGAAGGAGTATGATGGGAAAGTCAGCGGGCAGCTAAGACATGCATCAATTTTTGATACATCTCATTACGTACTGTCTATAAAAGTAAATAAAGTAGTAATGTTTACGACAGCTTAAAAACCAAGTAGAACCAAAACAATATAAAATAACAATAGAGGTATCATATGCAAGTAACCAGTATTCAAGAATTCTGATGCTCTTGGATTACCTAAGTAGAAGACAGACCTACTGGCTAGTTTGGTATATTGTACGTTGAGAATTATGTGATTTTAGGGGGGGAAAAAAAGACTATTGTAAAACCAGAAATAGAATGTACAATTTAAAACTGTATTGTGGAAAAAAATTAAAGACATTATACAGGAGATAAAATATACTAATCATCATTTTCAAAATGAGTAACTCCAAATTCCACACCAGTAAAAAATTTTTATCAATATATACATTATGGTAAAATTTATACAGATCCTTAAAGTATTTACACAAAACAGTTCTTTCCTATACACTACATGGAAGCATAAAAAGGCACAGATTAGTCTAACTGCAGGTTGCTTATGAAATAGCAGGACTCATCCCTGTCCCATCTATTCTGACTCACAGTAACTCTCCACACAGGGCAGGGTAGAACTGCACCACAGGGCTTCCAAAGTTGTAAGTCTTTATGGGATAAGAATGCCACATATTTCTCCCGCAGGGCAGCTGGTGAGTTCAACTCATCAAACTTTCAGTTTGTATCTGTAATATTTATTTCTTTAGAAACAAAGGAAATGAAATAAATATTACAAAATGTCAGTATTTCTTGAGTTTCGCTAATGGATAGAATGCTCGTTACGTTATTTTTGGTTTTCTTCATTTTTCATTATTTTACAATGAAAAGATTTTGAGGAACAAGAGTATAAACACCCTAAAAGCTGAAAATATTGAATAACATAATGTGGTCCTGGCAGAAGTTACAAACAAATATTTTATTTCCTTAGACTGTAATATTACTGCCAAGCAAACTTAATTACACTGTTATTTTGTTTTCCAGCCTTTTGTGACACAGCTCAGTTTGAATTCAGAGCATCAATAGATCCTAAACTTCCCGCCTAAATGGAGTCCAGTCACCAACTAAGATTACCACTTTATTTTTGCTTGCAAGCTTCTGGAAGAATCTCATTATTAAATTATGTCCAATCATCAAAGATTAAACAGTCAGAGGTCATTCTGAGAGACTGACACTAGTTCTGAAGAAGTCATCCAAGTAACCCACAAAGAAATATAGGATTTAATTTATAAATCCATATGTCACTGTATCAGTTTCCCATTCTTGGTTTTTCTTTTCTTTCTTTTTATTCCCCCCCCCCCCCCCCCCGGTTTACTCTGAGGTTCAAATGACTTAAGGAGAAAAACAAGAGAAGGAGTCCTTGAGGCATCCCTTTACTGCCTTTATTAAGAAATGAGAACTTTACTTTCTGCAAGTTTTCCTATATTTCAGTTATAAAATGTACATTTATGCTTTAAAAAGGTACAGCGTCTCTTGTTCAAATAATAGGTAGTTTGAATTGTCACTTTTCCTTCCAAGAAATTCACATACGGTTTGGAGCAGAAGAAATGAGTTTCATACTAAGGTGATGCTCGAAATGGGAAATGAGCAGAGATTCAAGTTTGGGAGAAGAGTCCTGACCTCGATTCATAAAAGACACTCATATTTTCATTTAAAAATTTAAGCAAAATAGTTTTCAGGACAAGAGTTCAGCAAAAAGTATTTAGGGACAGTGTATAAAATCCAAAACCCAGGACAGTCTATAGTACATACATATTCCATACAGGATATTTACCTTCATACCAAGCAGTATGAGCGATATAAAACCATTTTTCAGACAGGTGTGTTTCAATCTAAATTTAAATTTTTGTTTTTTGAAAACTATAATATATTCTGTCATATTAACTCATTAATAATTACAGGGTACTACCAACTTGAGACATGTTATTAATATAACTCACAGAGTTAGATAAGGAAAAAAATAGTCACCTATTCATTCTTTCAGTATACCTTCTTTCTAAGGAAACATCTTGATTTGAAGGGTAGTTACAGTTTTTCATTTTCACCACAGCTGTACTGAGTGTCTAATTAATATGTGCCAGATATTTTGCTGGTTGATATAGATATAAAGATAAAAGGTTTTGTCCTCATCTATTTGTAATCATTGCCAAGAAATTCTGAAAATGTGAATGATATTCTATCCCAATTTTCTAGTGTTGACATGGTATAAAATTAAATGACAGAGCCAGAATAAAAAATTTCAGAAGTACACATTCAATAAACAGAATTATCCATTTGCCCTTATAGCATATAACATATACTATATTAGGAAGTTTGTTACTAAAATTTGGAAAAAAAAAAAAATACTCTCTTTGTTAAAGTACTTCCATAGTCCATTGGTGTTCACTTTATTGAGAGCTTTTGTTAAACTTTATTTTAACAACTGTGTGATAATAATCTCGGTCCAAGTGTGGCAGCTTAATTTTAAAGCAACATACTTTTCTAACATGTGATTAGTAGAATTCTTTGTCTAAATGATGGTAACAAATACTTCATGGCAAAATCTACAGACCCTTCATAAGTAAAACCTTTTAAACCTGGAAGCATATATATTCCCTTCAGCTAAGGGCCACAGACGCAGAAAGCTTTTCTTAAATGCACTCTGCCTTATGGTTTACACTGTCTACTAAGGTACGACTTCCCCAAAAATAAATTTCCAAAAGTACTAGTCAAACAATGACAGTTAATAGGAGTTTTACTCAGTGCCATCATGGTAATAATTAACAACTTACAGCAAAAAGGAAAAGCATGATAATAAAGTCAGCAGCTAATAAGGAAAAGAAATGAACTAACCGCATGAACACAGCACCCTTGCAATCTTCATAAATAAACCAATAGAGAAACCAGCCCTTTAACAAAGCATCTTGGTGATTACAGAGGAGGAACCCACACAGTTCATCATTCATTCACTTCACCACACTCCAGCTCTACGCCCTCAAAACCAAGGAGGTAACTGGGAATTATATGTTATAAGGTAATGCTCTGCTAGTAAGGTTTTACTCTGTGTGTGTGTGTGTGTGTGTGTGTGTGTGTGTGTGTGTGTGTGTGTGTGTGTGTGTGTGTGTACTGGGAATTGTATGTTATAAGGTAATGCTCTGCTAGTAAGGTTTTACTCTGTCAGTGTGTGCGTGTGTGTGTGTGTCTCTTAATTCCTGCTAAAGAAAAGGCAATTCTGAGTGATTATAAGAGACACCTGGAAATAAAGACACATGAAACTAAAAATTGCAAGCTTGATCTGTAATATAAGTAACGTGGTTTTCATCTACTGAGTATAGTATTTAGACACAATGAAGTTAACTCTATCAAATATATTTGGTCCATAACCTACTATGCTATCGAGGAAGCATCATAAAATTCAGGTTTCCCACCCTCACAGCTACTTTAGTTACATAACAAGACCATTACCATGACACATACATAGACACACATACAATATACATATAACATAGTTTCATATGCAAGAATAATATTCATTTGTTAAATAGATTTTATCTTTCAGAGTTCTTTTCATATACAATCTCAGATTTTAATTAATACTAACAGCTTCAGGGAACTAAATACTAAGTTGATGCTTAAACTTGGCTTTCTATTTCCTAGTCAAATGACTTTCATATGAAATTATACCATTCAATTGCATGTTACATGGAAAGGAGACGCAAGTTCTTAGAACACTTTTTATGAGCATATTCAATGTAGCTTATACTTGTCATGACAAAGATAAATTCTGCCTTGTCATAAAATTTGTAGGGTGGTACTTAATACCTGAATGTGTGTGCTTGCATGCATGCAGTAACTTGATTTGGGTGGACAGAATACAGTAGTATCTGAAGGATGTCAGCAAGAGCAAGCAGAGAATGAATGGATAACAGGTGAAGAGGCTGACTTGTGGGAATAGTCTCATTGGAAGCAAGGGCTATGTCTGTCTTTCAGCAGTTGTTTTATTTCTGCTCTTGGCCCAGTGACCAAAGAGTAGGTTCCCTTTAAATATCTGCTTATTTAATGATACATAAATCAGAAACAAAGTCACTATATTACAAAAAAAATTACAAATTTGGCTATTCCTATATATTAAAGCATAAGATTTCACAAAAGGCATTTTGTTTTGCTTCGATTTTGTTTAGCTTTTAATAATTAATGGGTATCTTATCATCTATATATCTATATATACCCTAGCTCGTCCTTACCCTTCAGGTACTCAGCGTCAGCCTTCTTTTCATGCTCAATGCACAGCACAGAAGCTAACACTTAGGAGGTACTTGGTGAATAACCAACAAATACAATCTGAAGAACCAAAGTGCTGAAACACACAAAAGACACTCACGTTTGGAAGCAAATGTTTATTTTTTGGAAAATGGCAAAAAAAGAAAAAAAAGGTAAATCAGACTGAGAAGTACAATGACAGGACATCTCACTCACCCATGATGATGATAACTTAAGCTTTCAGAAAGGCAGTATTCCAACTTAGCTAAGATCACACACTGCACAGCCACCGTGTTGTTGGCTGCCATCAGCTCTGTTTTAACTCATGATCACTACATACAGCAAAATGAAACACGGCTTAGCCTGAGTCATCCTCATGTTCACTGCTCTGATGAGCCCTTTGTTGCACCCACTGTGTCAATCCATCTTGTCAAGGGTCTTCTTCTTTTTTGCTAACCTTCTACTTTAGCACACATGATGTTCTTTTCCAGGGACTGGTCCCTACAGATAATAGTCCAAAGTATGTGAGACAAAGTTCAGCTATCTTTACGTCTAATAGCTGTACTTTCGACAAGACTGATGTTGGTTGTTCTGGTAAACCATGGCACATTCAACAATCTTCACCAACACTGTTAAGTTCAAGTTCTCATTTTTCGGGGGGTCTAATTTTAGTCACTGTGAGTCAGAATTGACTCAATGGCGGTGAATTTTATGGGTTTGTCATTGTCCAGCCTCCCTTTTCTTTTACCTCTTGTAGGATAAAAGGATAAACGGTGGGTGAAGTCATACCCCAAGGAAACTCCCTCTACAATGGACCAGGAAGGTGAGCTTGGTAAGGATGTTATACTCAATAACATAACCCAATCTTGTCCCGTTAGTCAGAGATTAGGATTTATAACACATGAAAATCACAAAAATGGAGGATATCCAGACAATACTGGGAATCATGGCCCTGCCAAATTGCCATGCCCCTTTTTTATAAGGGGACACAACTCAGGCCATGACATTAATTAGTAATTCATTCATATAAATTAAATAAGTATTGAAATATAGAAGACATTCAGTCAGCAATTGTTGGATATGCTTTGCAAAACATTGTGTAAGGACTCGACGGCATTTGGCTTTGGCTATAATATGTAAATTTCCTTTTAAACCAAAGAAGTCACTTTTTATAAAGTTTTTATGAAAAAATACAGAAACTCATCTATTTAAAAAAAAAAAAACACTATTTCTAATTTATGGCAGAGATTTTTTGGCCAGAATTTTTTGTTGGAATTTCTTGCCTGCTTAAGTTCTAAAGAACTTGAAAAACAAAGCAATGAATTAAGCAGGAAAATTCAAAATGTATTTTTTAAGCTGAAAATAGAGCATCTGTCTTAAGACTATGCTAGAAAGTGTTACTTCCAAAATCTGAACCAGAGAATATGGTAGACTTATATAACCAACCTGTCCCTGAAGCTGAGTCATACAATCCTGAATATTCTTCCCATAGTCACCAATTTATAGTCATTTGCCTCTAACGAGAAATAAAAAAAAAAACAACAAAAAACAGAGAACAAAGAAGGTATATAACATGACTTCCTTCATACCAAAAGAAATACCACGAATGGGCAAAAAAAGACTCAGTGTGGCCAAGCATTATAGGACTCTACCTAAAAATAAAGAAACATGCCAGTTGCCACTGAGGTGATTCTGACTTCTGGTGACCACATGTTGTTTCATGGTAGAACTGTGGCATAGGCTACGGGGATATACTGGTGAGAGACATATCCACTCACTAGTGCCTTCTGTTCCCCAGTGGGATCTGCCATTGAGGTATTCCCTGTTGATATAAGGAGGATATAATGGCAAAGTTGGAGGAAACACTGTTAAAAACCTCAGAGCAATGAACCATACATTTGCAAATAAACTATAATTGCTATGGGATTTGAATCAGAAATTCAGGATACAGAATTCACACATGCATGAAGCACATATTCTTATAACCAGATATCCACATATTTCACATGTGTAAAAACCACACAAGAATATTCTGAGCTTGTATAGATTCCCACTGCCAATGAGTCAATTTTGATGTACAGCGACCCTACAAGACAGGGTAGAACTACCTCATAGGGTATTCAAGGCTGTAATCTCTACAAAAGTAGACTGTCACATCTTCGTCTCATGTAGCAACTGGAGGGCTCTAATTTCTGACCTTTGGGTTAGCAGCCAAGGGCTTAACCATTGTACCATCAGGATTCCTTTCTCACAGATAAAATTCCTATCAACTATAACCAGATTCCTTCAAATTGCAGGCAATTTCTTACCACCCTGATGTCAGGGTTCAAATTCAGAGACAAGGACACTGAATGGGGGCTGACTGAACTCTGCACTTCAGAAGGGAGAACTCTGTCTTCTTTGGAAATATGTTCTTGCATGCTTGCCTCCTCCCTTATACTCTGAAGTTCCTTTCAGAATCTAAGACTTACTGATGTCTCCTACTGAAAATGTACCCGGGAAGAATAAGTCTTTTTCATTCATTCCTAAACACACAACTAATCTCCAAAAGTTTAACACTGTCCTTTTAGACAACTGTATACATTCTCTAGGCAGTTACAAAAGAAGACCTCACGGTACCAAGTACGGAACCACCATGCAATTGCCAGATTTAACAAAGAACGACATGCAAGGCATTCAATATGTTCTCCTAACAACACCAACTCAAGCTTTATTTAAAAAGATAAAACAGAGGTGAAAAATGTCGACATGGTCCTCAAGGGAAAGGGAAAAAAAAACAGCTGAGAAATGTCTCAGAAGGACTTCTCTAAATAAGTGGGATAATGCCATACATCTTAATCATCCTGAATAGCAAGCAGAACAAAATGCCCCTTCCCTGCCAAAAAAAAAAAATCTGAGTCAACTCCTGAAAATTTATATTGTGTGTGTTCTTCAGACTTCATTAAGGTATGCCCATGTAGTTTTATTTTTATTCCAAGAACATTAATCACTGAGAGTTCCTTTCAAGTGAATCGAGATGTTGCACAGCATTTTTGTTAGCTGAGAATGCTAAAATGTGATAGCAGAAAATAGAGTTTGCAAGGTAGTATGAAACACAAGAGTTCTGTTGAGGGCACCGAAGCGGCCAAGTGTGAACGTCAAGTTGACAGGTGAGCGTGCATACACTGTGCTTCTGTAAAATCTAGGTTGTTTTTACCTGATCTTTGAAGTAGAATGTTTGGATTTTAAGTTCGCTTGGGCTCAGGTCATTGAAATGGTTTTTTATCTGTCCATCAATAAGAGGCTTCTCCATAGGCATTTCCATAGGTGCTGGAAAAAACATCTCACAAGACATCTGATATCCTAGGGGAATTCTGTCTTGACTTTCTGTTTTGGTTTGTAATCCCTCCACCAATTTTATTGTCCACTTTCAGCCTTCATTTTCTTCCTTATCCTTTTTCACCTTTTATTCTTACTCATCAATAACCATTAAACAACATTCCTAAAATGACACACTTCCGCTTCTTTTAAGGAAATTCTGCCCTTTGTAATTTGCACTCTAATGAGGCTTTCTTCTCACAATTTCAATCCACATTTCACACCTAATTGTATTTTCTACTCAAATATGAAGAATCCATATGTTTCTGTGACTGGTGTTTTTGTTTTAAAATTGAACTGCTTAGTTTTCTTTGAATAGAGGTTGTTATTGAGCAGCACTCTCAGACTCTTTTGCTCTTAAATGCTGTGTGATTCCCACCATTTCTCTCTTCTACTGGCTGCAGTGATGTGGGGTAGGCCGAAATGTTTTCACATAACTATATTTTCATTCACGGAAGAAGGTATTCCCCCCCCACAACCCCCACCGCACCATGTCAAAAGCAATACTATATCTATAAAGCTGTTTGAATTTGCCATTTTAACACCAGTGGGTAGGTGGCATAAGTGCGTATCACACATGCCATCTGTATTCACATGATTCACAGACTACATTCATAAGTAGAATTCACAGTGCAATTTTGCAGAAAGTTGAATATCCTTCTACACCATAATGAAATGTTTCTGAAAACATTATATAATGAGTTTATAAAAACAATCTTTACTGGTAGAATATTTCCTAAAGAATGTATGAAATATTGTCAGGCAAAGGCAGAAAGTTATGAATTCCTCAGCAGTTCTGTTATTTACTACACTTTTAACTTACAACTGTCTTAAAGAAAGGTTAAAGACAAATCAATAGACTCTACCTACAAACTGGCATTTGAAAGCCACCAAGTACTAATAATATTCTATAGAAAAACTTATACCTTATAAAGACTGGCTTCCATTTTGAGTATCAGTAACTACATTCAAAATCATGGCTGTGATTTGATTTCCTAGTGCAGTTCATTTCGACAGGCATTAAAGGCCCACAGCTGAGTGTCTTAGGTAGGTCTTCCACATCTTCTCTGCCATTCATTTATTGTCCTTTAATTATAATTTGAATCACCACCAGTCCTGACATCTGTCATGAAGCACAAGCCTTTCAAGCTAGAAAAATACTATAAATTCGCAACTGACACACATTGATTTAGGAAAAGGAGTCATTTATTGCTTTTTTTATAAAAGACTACAACAAAGAAGGAAATGTGGGTGATATTCTCTGTTAAGGGTGTGAAGTTTAAAGTAATATGATAAACATTTTTTGCATCTACAAAGAAGAAGAGTAATCATTGCACAAATAAACTGAAGAAAATTTAAAGATGATAATATTTCTAACAATTATTTGGTCATTGGCGAGACACTTAAACAATTTATACTGGCATTTTAAAAATGCCAATGACAAATACTGCAAATTGAAATATGTTTATTTCAAATTAAATTCTGGATGAGTGAAATTTTGGGTAGCATTTGACTAGTAGTCACATAAAAGGAGGTTTTCTCTAATATGGTTTATCTGACTTTGTAGAAAAGACTGGATTTTTGCAGTCAAAACTGGTCAGAAAGCTGTTAGACACTGGCATTTTCTAGGGTTTTAAAACATGCAGAATTGCATTACTATTTATACAGTAAATGGCTTGTAAAGGCAAAAACAAGATAGTCAAATTCCATGGTAGTTTTAATTATTCACACTTTTTTGCAATGTTCACAACCTGAACAACAAAAATAACACAGATTTACATGCTTACCATCTTACTGACTAACCGGCTTTTAGTTCTTTACTGCAGTTTGGGGTCACCAATAACTCTTTTATTCTTTAGCCCACTTCAATTTTAAAAAGTAAAGAAAAAGGAAAAATAAAAGCACTTAACCTTGTCTAGTTCCTGTTCTCAAGGAAAAGTCTGTCAGTCTCTCTCCATTCAGGATGACATGGGCAATTGGCTTTGTATAAATGGCCCTTATTGTGTTGAGGAATTTGCCATCTATGCCTACTTTCCTGAGAGTTTTTAGCATGAATGGGTGTTGGACTTTATCAAATGCCTTTTCTGCATCAATGGACAAAATCAGGTGATTCCTGTCTTTTGTGTTATTTATGTCGTTAATCACATTAATTGTTTTTCTGATGTTGAACCAGCCTTGCATCCCTGGTATGAATCCCACTTGGTCATGATGGATTATTTTCTTGACATGTTGTTGTACTCTATTGGCAAGAATTTTGTTGAAGATTTTTGCATCTAGATTCATGAGTGATATCGGTCTGTAGTTCTCCTTCTTTGTTGGGTCTTTCCCTGGCTTTGGTATCAGGGTTATGCTGGCTTCCTAAAATGAGTTTTGGAGTACTTTATTCCTTTCTATACTGTGAAATAGTCTCAGTAGTATTGGAGATAACTATTCTCTAAATGCTTGGTAGAATTCTGCAATGAAGCCATCTGGGCCCGGGCTTTTTTTGGTTGGCAGTGTTTTGATGACATTTTCAATCTCTTCCTTTGTGATGGGTTTATTAAGTTGTTCTGCTTCATGTTGTGATAACTTGGGTAGGTGGTATGTGTCAAGGAATTTGTCCATTTCCTCTAGGTTTTCAAATTTGTTAGAGTACAGTCTTTCATAGTATTCTGTTATGATATTTTTTATTTCTGTTGGATCTGTGGTGACAACTCCCTTTTCAATGAGATACCATCTCACCCCAACAAGATTGGCCATGATCCAAAAAACACAAAACAACAAATGCTGGAGAGGCTGTGGAGAAAGTGGAACTCTCCTACACTGTTGGTGGGGTTGCAGAATGGTCCAGCCTCTTTGGAAAGCAGTCTGGCGCTTCCTTAAAAAAATGGATATTGATATATGATTCGACCCAGTAATTCCACTACTTGGAATATATCCTACAGAATCAAGGCCTTTCACACCAACGGATACATGCACAAGAATGTTTATTGCAGCACAGTCCATGATAGCAAAAAGATGGAATCAACCCAGATGCCCAGAAGAATGGACAGGTAAACTATGGTACATATACTCAATGGAGCACTACACAATGATAAAGAATAATTATAATTCCAGGAAACACCTCATAACCTAGTTTCAACTGGAAGACATTACGTTGAGTGAAAGTAGTCAGCGATAAAAGGACAAATATTGTATGAGACCTCTACGATAAGATCTCAAAAACAGACTTGTGTATAGAAGAAAAGACTCTTTGACAGCTGCAAGGGAGGGGAGGGAGGGAGGCCGAGAGGGGGGAGGGTTTAGATTAGATAGTTGCTAGAAATCTGGTTGGGAGAAAGCGGTGATAGCACACATTAGAAACAAGAACAACATTAAGTGGACTTCAGCATAACTTGAGTACTCCTTCCATCTCTACTCGATATTGCAAGGATAGAGTAGCTGGGGCGGGGGTCATGGGACCATGCTCTTAGGCGAATTCCAGGCCAATTGGCACAACTAGCATTTTGCTAAGAGAGCTTTCTGCACCCCACATTGGTGAGTGGCATCTGGGGTCTTAAAAGCTGCCAAGCTGCCATCTGAGGGCACAGCAAATGGTCCCAACTCAGCAGGAACGGATGTTCACCGAGGACCAAAATGACATGGGGTAAAGACAACCCAGAAGATAGACCCACATGAGTGGGTGCCTACATCGACTTTAGACTGGAGGAACCGGATGGTGCCCAGCCACCACCAGTGATAGCCACGATGGAGCTCATTGAGTCTCACTGGCAACACAAGAATAAAAAGGGGTGCATTCTGAGATCTCCACTAGAAGACCTCAATTGATGGTCCAGCGGTTTCAGGGTTCCCCTGGGAGCATGGCCCCTGGCCCTGATGCTGCCCTTGCTCATAAATCATGACGAAGATCCACTCTTTGGACATGAATGGATTGGACTTGGCAATGCAGAGTGACCATATATTGGAAGCACTTTATGGTTCTATACATCTATAGGATATCAGCCTGCTGACCTCTGGTTGGAGGAAGGAGAGTGGTTGGAGAGGAGGGGATAGGAGACTGTTGGGAGGATGAAACATGTATGAAGCAGAAAGGAATAGTGTGCTGTCACAGGACAGGGAGAGGAACGGAAGCTGCATCTAGGCAGACATGTAAATTTATACTGGAATGTACATTTTCACTCAGTCACATCAAATAAAAAAAAATATGTATTACCAAAAAAAAAGCACAAAACCAACCAACAGACAAACCTTACCTGTTACTACACTAATTTTATCAAAATCAACAACACATAATTTTAAAACAAAAATTCCAAACCTTGCATGAAGATTCTCTGATTATTAGTGCTTAAACATTTCCTTGTGAGGGTACATATTTATTCATTTTTTTAATTCAATAAGCACTTATTAAATACATGCCATGTGCTAAATATTATGCTATGCCTTGGAGATATAATTATTAGATTAAAAAAAAATTCTCTTCAAAAGGTTTCTCCCAACAGATTATTGGGCATATAAACAGAAAACGATAGTAAGACAATATGTAAACTATATGTACACACATACATATATGCACACAGGTATAACACTGGATGGTGAAACATGAAAATGCTTCAAAGTTAATGTTAAACACATGAAAAGAGTAAGGATATTTAACAATGCTATTACTATACTGCAATAAGACAGTAGAAAAAAGAGGCAATAATTGTAAGCAACAGGGCAAGAAGCAAATATTTCCAATATTTATGACAATATAAAAATACTTCCACTACCTCAGGAATCAAGATAGTTTCTTTAAGACAAATCATACAAACTTTAGTTTAATTAGTGCTACTACATCACAAGAGGGTTATTATACAGTAATAGAAGGATTAATTCAGAAGACACAGAATTCCAAAGCTGAACTTGCAGTTAAATCAACTGGAACAACAGAAAAAAATATGGTGTGTGTGTGTGTGCGTGTGTGTGTGTGTGTGTGATCAAAATAGGAGATTTCAATGCGTCTTTCCATCAGTATTGTTAGGTCAGATTTTTAAAAAGTTACAAATATAGAAGACATAAAGAACAAAATCATCAGCACAGATTTTAGACCTAATGGGCATATATGGCAAATGCACTTCTTTCTAATGCTTACATGAAGCATTTATAAATCTCATCACATGCTGAAACTGTGGGATAGAAATAAACTAAAGAAACTGCATTTGTATATGACCTCAATCTAATTAAAATTCTAAAACTCAGTAACAAAAAGAACATTAAAATTAGCACAACTTTTGAAATTAGAATACACAGAAATACGGTATGATGATAAGAAGAAATCATAGAGGGAATGCTCAAAAACTTAGCACTTTTTAAAGGATTAAAAAGCTGCCTATCAAAATCTGAGAAAATGTGTTAGTAAAGAAGACACACATTAAATAAGCTAGTATCCAATTTAAGAGATTAGAAATATGGCAGACTATATATAAAGAAACCATAAAGATAGAAAGAGCAATAAATAGGGAGTAAAATAAAATAGCGAGCAAAAACACATTACAGGTGATTAACGATACCAAGAGATTACTTTTGAAAAGACTCATTCAGTTGACAAAATTCCAGTGAGAGTTACCAGGAAAAGGAAGAAAAGACACACATGTGTGCGTGTGCATGCACGCACATACACAAACACACACACAAACACACACCATTTTAAGAAGTAAAGAACACAGAAGTCTACGTAAGATATGTCATTTGCAGACTACACTGTGATAGAAGTTTGCTTGAGAAAAAATTTGAAGGTAAAACTCAAAATATACAAACTGACTTTGAGATCCCAAATGAGGATTTCCTATAAGCACGTGAATATATAAAATTGTAGGTCATAATGGACACTAAGGCTGAATACTGGATGGATGGACGAACGGACGGACGGGTGAGTGGATGCGTGGCTACATGGACGGATGCGTGGATGCGTGGCTACATGGACGGATGCGTGGATGCGTGGCTACATGGACGGACGCGTGGATGCGTGGCTACATGGACGGATGCGTGGATGCGTGGCTACATGGACGGATGCCTGGATGCGTGGCTACATGGACGGACGCGTGGATGCGTGGCTACATGGACGGATGCCTGGATGCGTGGCTACATGGACGGACGTGTGGATGTGTGGCTACATGGACGGATGCATGGAAGCACAGCTGCATGGATGCACAGATGCACAAATGCACGGATGCATGGTTGGACAGGTTAACAGACTTATCTTTACACATTCATGAATCCAGATTAGTGTATAACGACAGAAATCATTCAAGTAGATGAGATTATTTTGTGAAACTTTTTAGAGAAGTGAAAAAGAAAACTAAAAACAAGACTGGAATGAATGATAGCTTTAAAGAAATTACAAAGAGAAGTAAAAGTAAACTAAAAAGGGAGAGGCAGGCACTAAGTGAAACCTAAGAAAGGACAGAAGTATGAAAACAAGGTTCAAGGAGTTCTGAAAAAAAAAAAGAATGCTTGCAATACCAAGTCTTGCTATTAGAAATAAAATAAATGAGGACCTAAAAATCACTCCTGATTTGGAAAGTTGAAAGCAGATGACAGTTTTGATAAGGTAAGTTGCCATGCAGTGGTAAATGCAGAGGTGAATGTCCTTTGACAAATGAGTAGGAATTGTGTAAGCAGAGAAAGCAAATGTGAAGACTGCTTGCCAAATAGCTGGACAGAGTTATGGAGTAATTGAAATCTACCTGGCTTGGGAGAAGACTGGCTAGTGAATTTGTTTTGTTTTAAATTTGGCAAGAAGTGAGTGTTTATACATGCAATGGATATGAAGCAGTAAAAGGAAGTTCAAAACATAGGGTTGACTGTTTTCAGTGAGACCCCCTAAGAATTCAGGAATTTGTTTCTATCAAAAACATCAAAAGCAGATGGGTGGGTGGGTTCTGGGTGGGTTCACCTGGCCTCTGTCTGTGATCAGCTCTTATTGTGAAGCTCTTCGTCCCAGAGCCTCTTCTAGACTTCATTTCTTTCATCAAAATTATTCTGAAAGCTGCCAGCTTCCTTCGGGTTACAGCGGTGCTACACAAATTTCTAGAGGAGAAGACTAACACATATCCGAATGGGAAGTATTCCAGGGAAGCCAAGTTCAAGCAGAAGTTCACCAAATCAATTATTTTAGAGCTGGTTCAAACAGCAACAAAAAGGCAAGCATTTTTCCCTTCATAAAAATTTTACTTGACTCAGAATATGAACCTGTATATTCAGAATGTATACATCACTTTATAATAACATCCCAGAGCCAGATCCTTAGATCATACATAACTTTAGGTTAGTGACTTCTATACGTGACTCTCAGGACAATCTGATCCCTGCTGTTGTGGCAGTTATGAGATGACCGCAGGTCACTGGGTATATTCATACATTAATAAATTATCCTTCAAGATGTCAGCATGCCACACTGGAACAGGACACATGCAAGATGAGACTATTATTATAAGAATAACTATGAACACTTTCATTGTCTGAATATAATAAGAAAACAAACAATACACCATGATAAACACAGCGATTAACTCTGTAACAAACTCCTGTCCCCCAGGGGGAAAATATATGCTACAGAGTAGCAATCTTTAAATGAATTTTGTGATTTAAAATTACAGTTTGTTCTTTTCTGAAACCATTTAAAACAGTTTTACGATGTACCAGAAATTCATATATCTCAATTATGCCATGAGTACTTTCTAATTGTTTTAACCTTTTCATCATTGCTAAAATCACTGTGACTCTTATTCCAGTAGTGGTTCTAAGAGCATCACTCTGTAATAAAAAAAATGCTCACTTCAAATGTTAGCAGTTAAAGGACATTGAAAAATTAACCATCAACTTCAGTGAGAGAAGCCCATCCTTCATAATAGTTCCAAATCACAATTTAAGGGGAAAAAAAATGCCACAAGCATCCAAATCACATAACCTAGTGGCCTACACAATTATCCAAAGAGCAATCAGATTTCCATTTTGAAATAATGAACAGTCTGGCAAGCACAGTAACCCTTTACAGCTAGTCATTCTATCATAATTTAAATTCTTCAAAAAAAGACATATTAGCTGCAGGGAGTTCCTAAAGAATTAGAGTTTACGATTAGCTTGTAAGTGTAAACCCAAATTGTGAATCTAAACAATCAGGTTTACAGTGAGAATTAGCTGTTACAAAGCTAACTAAATAAAAATACAGTATTTTTCGTTATGGTAGTATAATACAACACTTTTTTTTAAATCTATTTGTTAAATCAAGCATAATATATTTCATTATCTATACAGTCAATTTAAATGTTCATGCTCTTTTTGGGCAGAACGTATGGTGAATTTAGAAACAGAGACATTGGACAAATTCTTTAACTAAATTAAACCTCAGTTTCCCTACCTGTAAAATGGGGTTAACAATAAGTGCTTCACAGGCATTTAACGAGGTAATGAATGTAACATAACATTCACACTATACTCACTACTGCGTAGCAAATAACTTCAAATATCAAACATTCACTTGACAGGAAAAATGGAGGAAAAGTGAGAAAGCAAGTCTAAAGAAAGTGTTTTCAAGAAATAGGGTTGGCTTGCAGCAAAATTAAGAAGTACTGAAGTATGCCTTTGATACCTCTCTATTCACATTTTGAATCTTCTAGGTACTGTGTTCTTTTGACACCTCTTAGATACTTTACAAAAAAAAGTTCTAATTTTTTTTTTTCCAAAGGTAATCTATTTCTAACGGGGACACAGAAACTAACGTTCATTTGCAAATATATTTGAAATACCTGAGTTGTAGCAAGCCACATGCTAGTTCAGTTGTCACAGACACGGAGCATGCCTTCATGGATCTCACAAACGTTAACTTATTTCCACATCTTCCCCATACTAAACCAAGAAGACAAAATGATGTCAAGCCAAGCCAAACAAAGCAAAGCAGAAGAAGCAAGCCAAAAGCCTCTGGAGGATGTGTACTTGGTCTTGCTACAAGCTAGAAAAGAGTTTTCTATGTCAGAAAATCATCTGAAACATAATACACAACGAATTGCTGAGAAAGGTTATGTATCATATATATATTAATCCATAATAGTAATTAGAATAGTACATTAGAAGCTTTCACAGATGTTGCATATTTTCACACCACTTGTTTTAATAATTTTTCATGCTCTGTATTTCATATTCCAAAGAATTTTTCGATTTCTGTTGTAAATCTCCACTTAGTATCAAAGTCACTCTTCTGTATTCAACATTATTTCCAGGTTTGGGAGCCAATAAAGCAACTCAGCATAGTTTTACAGGGTTGCAAAAGAATTGCTCAACATATGCCTTAAACAGGAACAAGATCCACATTTTTACAAGCAGTGGAAAAAAAAATCACCTCAATTCTTATAAATAAATAGCTTGAACTTTACATTGAACTTTTTTATGTTACACAAAATAATCTTCCTTTTCCACAGTGAGGGACTGACTGACTTTTCTTACAGAACTGTACTTTGTCTATGGCAGATGCTATACATACTGTTTCTCAAATAATTGTAAAAATTATATTTTTTCATCCTTTTGTTACTGTTACAGTCTTTCAGTATTTTTAACCAATGCACAATGTTACTAGAAAGTTTCTGCTTTTATTTCAAAATTTCTAGCCAATATGAACCAGTTAGCAGCATTAGATGATAATAAAGAAATTATCTGCATCTTATATAATGTAGTATTTCCTACACTTTCAGATTCCTAACTGTACTCAAAATAATGCAGATCTTACTTTTATTTAAAAAGGGATTTACCAGAAATTAATACAAATTCCTCACAGAGACTTCCAAAATACAAAGATATTTTCATTCATAACAGGACTGACAAGTCCATGAGATTAACTGTTCTACGTACTACATGTCTCATTGTTGACTATCACTATGTCACCTTAGAAGTACTCCCTCTGGGAAGCTACACATCCATGCCAACACCTAGTACACCTTTCAAAGCAATTTTGCAGCTCCTTCTGGAATGGCCATTGTGCACAGTGGCATGGTGACAAGTTTACCAACTTAATTTTAGAGTTGTCTGTGAGGGAGTTTTTAGCCAGTAAACAAATAACTCTATTAGAACATTCTACTTACCCATCTGATCTGGCCCCCGCTGACTTTACCCTTTACCTGAAGATAAAGGAAATATTGAAAGGAAGACATCTGGATGACATTCAGGACATCAAGGATAATATGATAGCAGCTCTGATGCCCATTCCAGAAAAAGAGTTCCAAAATTGGGACTAGGGTGGACTAGGCACTGGTGTTGGTGCATAGCTTCCCAAAGGGGAGTACTTTGAAGGTGAGCATAGTTATATTCAGCAGTGAGGTATGGAGCACCTTTTCTAGGATGAATTCATGGACTTAACTGTCAGTTCTCATATATCTGTGCAGAATATTATGATAAAGGATATTTAGTGTAAATATTAATCTAATACCTCATATCATCATTTTGATCACTTACTTCTAGGACCATGTATTCTAGACTCTGTAGATTCTGTTAACTATGTTTCCTACACACAGAGATGGATCTAAGACAGAGTTTACTCATGGTGTCCTTTGTGAGCCTATTTTTCCATTTACAGTTGGTGCATGTTTATAAAAGCAGCATTCTTAATAAGAAAAAGATATTTGCTGAATTTGAGCAAGGCTAGGGTAAACATTCTACATGATGTGAACATGTCAGCTAGGCTGAACTAATGAAGACATTGACAGAAGGGGCCAAGGGGGGCCTGAAACATGGACATTACTCGCTGAATCCACTGCAATATCACCTTATCACCTGAGATGAACTGCCAGAACTGCCATTCATTGACACTGATGTACAAGTTATTTGATTCTCTTGGAAGATTTTTCCATTCTCTGTACAGGCCAACCTGACAGACAAAGTTATCAAAGCCACACACCTACTTAAGAACAAAGCCACAGACATAATCCTTGTCTAACAGGACAAAGTAACCATTGTCAGAGCAATGGCAGTATTTGCTTGAGCAAATCTTCTGCATTTCTACCATCTGATCCATGAAAGTACTGGAAGACAGAAACAAGAGCTTTAAAAAGCCATAGTGAAGGGCTACACAGGGAAAAGTGAGCTGAGGTTATTCACAGAAAGGACTGGGACTTCTGGCATGCTCCTTTAGCCAGCCACTGCCTTCAGGTTGATTCTGTCACCCTACTCTGACCCTACAGGTCAGAGTACAACTGTCCCACAGAGTTTCCAAGGAGAACCTGGAAGATATGAACTGACAACCTTTTGGTAAGCAGACAGAGCACTTAACCATGACGCCACCAGAGTTTCCATCTTTCCTTCAGCAGCACCTTTGAAAAGCTCTCTACACGAGGACCAGATATCATTTCCCAACTGAGAGCATGGGGAAGCTGTCATTTGTAAAAGATGGGCACCTGCAGTCTTTGAAGTCTTAGTTCAGGGTCAAAATACATCCTGAAGAAATAATCTATGAATACTATACAATATTAATCAGATGTAAAGGCTCTTAGACGATGTAGTATAGGAAACAGGACCCTGCGGAGACAGTTCTCTTCCGTGTAGCTTTCATGTTTTGGTGTATCTCTCGCCCAGCTGCTGTATGCACAGTGCCAGATGGTGAGGCCTACTCTGGTACTGATGTAGATGAAAAAGCCAGTGCCCGGGGATAATTCTGTACTTTTCATGGGACACAGCAGGCCGGCCAGCCCCACCAGCTCATGTGCAGCCCACTCAATGATCTCTGCCAACTTCTGTTTCCCCTTTTCCTCTTTTCTGCCCCTGACTGATGCATTTATTTACAAAATTCTGGGTGCAATGTTTAACCAGATAGCAGCCATGGAAACAAAACATGTTTTCTAGTTTACTACATTACAGACTGGAAGATCATTCATGTAATAAACTGAGCTATCATATGAAAATGACTTGTGAGATTATGAGTCATAGTATATAGCATAGTTATTCTATAGTGCAGGTCCGTTCAAGTTTCCCAGGGTCTTTGCTGTGGTTGAACTTAAAAGCTTGATGAGTACAACTGAAATAAAAGTATTTCTTAAAGTACCCTCTCTGGTACGACTTGTTCACGAAATCAGTTGACAAAACGAGACCTAAGTGAATCCAAGTCAGCATGTTAATCTGAACTGGAACTGAAATCAAACACACATGTAAAGCCCCTAGCAGGCTGGCTAACACATCTGCTGAGGCTGCAAGCAGAGAGTACACGGCCTAGACAGTGTGCTGTGCATATCAACAGGCCAACCGACTGCCGTTGAGTGGATTCCAACTCACAACAATCCTCCAGGACAGAGCAGAACTGCCCCGTTGGGCTTCAAAGCTGCAGCTGGTGGTTTTGAACTGCCAACTTTCGGGTTAGCAGCCAAGCTCTCAACCACTGTGCTATCATGGCTCTGCAATTATTATACCAGAAGCAAACAAAAAATCCATTGTCATCGAGTTGATTTTGACTCATAGAGACCCTACAGGACAGTACAGAACTGCCCCACAGAGTTTCTAAGAAGTGCCTGGGGATTGAAACTGCCAACCTGGTGAGGAGCTGTAGCTCTTAACCACTACACTACCAGGGTTTCATGAAACCAGTATTTCTAAAAAAAAAAAAAAAACCCACTGCCATTGAGTCATTGTCACTCACAGCGACCCTACAGCTCACAGAAAAACTGCCCCGTATAGAGTTTCCAAGGAGCACTTGGTGGATGTGAACTGTGGACCTTTTGGTTAGCAGATGTAGCACTTAACCACTACTCCATGAGGGTTTTAGGAATTAGTATACCCACTGCCATCAAGTCAATTCTGACTCATGATGACCCTATAGTACACTAGGTCCTAAATGCCCACTAAATGTTAGACATCTGTATTTTTTTCCATGCCTGTAGCCAGTCACTAAAGATGAGACATGTGCACTTTTTTCCATGCCTGTAGCTGTACTGCTATTCCAATGTTGACAGCTTGGTTCCAAAATTACTAACATTGTATTCTCAGTTATTATTTACACATCTCTTTTATATAAACTTTTGTTTCTGAGAGAGAACTACGGTATTCAAGAGTAAGAAGTGCCTTTTCCAATAGCCTCCTTGCATTTCTGTAACCTCTATCCTTCATAAATGGTGAGAAACTTTTATCTGTAAGAAAACCATAGGCCAAATCATAGAGGTCTTGGATGATTAAACACAACACCCTGAATATCACTCAGAGGTAAAACAGGCAATGCAGAGCACAGGTGCAATATTGGGTTCATGTTCATAAGTAAATGGGTCACTGAATTCTGCACAACACAAAATCTCCCATGGTCTTCAAGGACAATTCTAAGTGTAAAGTACAACACGACTTTAGTCAGGAGGACAATTTCTGGCTAACTTCAAACATTAAGTACTGCAAGAAATGTCACAGATACTTTTTTTACATATTAAATAATGTGGTCTTCCATGAATCTAAAAAACAAAAGAACACAAAGCCTTGTTTAGGAATTATGTATTCCTATTTTCTTTGTGTCTGATATTAACACACCAGATTGAATATTGTTTTAGTGAACTAGTGCTGCTGTAACAGAAATACTGAAATTGGGTGGCTTTGATGCATAGAAATTTATTTATCTTTTCACTGTTTAGGAGGATAGACGTCTAAACTCAATGCACCAGTTCCAGCGGAATGCTCACTCTCTCTCTGGCTCTCTGTGGCTCTGTGGCTCTCTCTTTCTCTCTCTCTCTCTCTCTGTCTCTCACTATGTCTGTTTCTCTCTGGGCTCTAGTGGAAGATCCTGATCTCTTTTCTATTTTTATTCCCTAGCTTCCTTGACAAACATGTGGCATGTATCTTCGTCATTTGTTCTTGCATGCTTGCTTAATCTGTTCTTTTTGACACCAAAAGAGAGAGATTTAAGACATACCCTGCACTAATACTGCCTCATTAACATAACAGAGAAAACCCAATCTCAAATGGGATTACAAACACAGGTAAAAAAGACATTGCCAGTTGAACCCATTTTTACTTAAAAGGACCCTACAGGACAGAGCAGAAGTGTCCCATAGAGTTTTCAAAGCTATAAATCTTTATGGAAGCAAATTGCTGTATCTTTCTCAGAGTCCTTGATGGGTTACAATTGCCAATCTTTCAGTTAGCACTTACCCAAAAGCTTAACTGCTGCACCCTCAGAGTCCGTTTAACCACGTGTATAGAAATCAGGGATTACAGCACATACATTGGAGGAAACAATTTAATCAACAACATATACAACCTGATATTTCATGGCATAATTATTTTCTAACAAGTTTTAAATATGTGAGGAAACAATTATTCATACAATGAGCTACTGTAAGACACGAGGTAGCAAATGCACAAGTCTTAGGGATTGCAAGGCAATTTAGGGTTTCCATCATATAGATTTCAAGTAACTTGCATTTTTAATAAAAATGAATTGCATACATTGTAGACCAATCTGAAAACCAAGGTTTTTTTTTAAAACTACCAACAATGTTTACTGCCTCTTTGACTCATAATTTATCAACTCAGTTAAATTAAATAGATTTTATAAAATTTGTCCATTATTTTAGTAACTACTTATTGGTCTTTGAACGAGTAATTCCAAATTTCTGCACAAATATCTCCCTTTCCTCCCAAAGAGAAGCTGGATTTTCAGAAGCTGGCTTAGCTCATTACAGTAGTACTGAGTGTGAAACTATCAAGGTTTCATTCCCTTTTCCAACTCAAACAGCTGCTACCGTCTCGGAAGAAGCAGGTGCTGATGCGTGAACAATATTAGCACTAAAAAGAACAGACCATTTGGTGATGACTTTTCTCACCGGAATATTATATCAAAATACTTCTAAATTCTCTAAAGTGCCCAGGTGGGAAGACAAATTAAACTTTAAAAATCTAAAAATATCTCAATAGCTCCATTAGTTCTCTCCCCACTACAAATCCAAGATGCAATTATGAGAATTACAATTTTTAAAGGAATATTACATTTTCAGGATCTTATTGTTTCTATTAACTCCACATGAAAATACTTATTAAATATGGAAGTATACTTTGATAAGTAGAAGGTCAGAGGATCATTAGAAATAAATCAAATTGGATTTATCAAATTTGGAATTTCAGTGTATGTAGACCTAATTTCTGATAATATAGTCATAAATTTTATCATAGCACTGTCATTGAAAATACTAACAAAATGGATTTCATTTGCATTGCTTTTCTGGGAAGGTCATTAAAAAACAAAACAAACCTGTTACCACTGAGTCAATTCTGATTCATAGTGACCCTACAGATCATCAAAAAGGCTTTTATATAAATGGATGATGGTTTTACACAAAGTTAAAAACTGCTACTTTATGTAACAAATATCTATCTCGAGGCTGAGATTCAAGATTACATGGAGGTAGAAAACGCCATACAAAAATGAGCAAGCAGTGTTTCCCTTCTAGGGCTAAGACACATTTATTTATATTTCTGTTGTCAATCCTTTAGTTCTTACAGAAAAGCAAACAAACAAAAATACTAGATTGAAACTATTATTTAAGTAGCTCTTCTGTAAGAATCTATCCACGATTCATGGCAGATGGAATTTTAAGAAGGAACTAAAGAAGCACTGTATTCAGTAAAGGCAATTAGCTTGTGTTTTGTGCCTGTATAGTTAATACTTTTATTATATGTGTTTACTGAGTTGTATGTCCTTATTTTGTGCAGTTGTTTCATGAACTTCAGAGCTTGGATGGAAGAAATTACAGTCAGATGGACATACAGTCCCAGAAATCTCTGTTCATCAAAATCTGTGACAGATTTTGAAGAGACTGAACTTGGAGAGCACAAGGACACCCTTGATCATTTGGAGCAGGACTATTCCTGATGCAAAGAAGAAAATACCAGAAGATATCCTTAGGCTAGTGAGAAGAGGAATTTCTCTAATATCTTTAGTGGGAGGATTTCCAGGTGTGTGGATTCCTAGGTATGTGATACATGGAATACTTCAGGTGTTAGAAGTGAGCTGGTCCACAGACCCTTAGATGAGTGGGTCTAAATGGTGGTGATTTTGCTCAAAGTGGTATTATGCGACTTTTTGATTGCCATGACTTTGGCAGGTGCTACTGGTATCTACCCAGCGGAGGGCAAGAATGCCACTAAACATCCTACAATACACAGGGGAGCCCCTATAACAGGAAATATCCGGTTCCAGACGTCAGCAGTCTGTATGGTTAGAAACTCTGCCTTAGATACAGTCCCACATTATGCCTCTCTGTGTGGTTATTATAGTATCCACTAGTGGTCAGCCAACTAGTGTTAAAAGTTAAATTTTGGGTTGTCAGGAATTATGGAAACGTTAACAACCACAACCAGTTTTATACAGTTCAAGTCAGTTCAATTAAAAAAAAAAAATCATCTGAGTACATGTATGCCCAAGGAAATGGCCGGAAACGAGGGAGAGCATTACTCGCACTGAGCCAAGTCTGCAGTGAACTGCTGCGCCCAGGACAGTACGACCCAGGTATGATGCAAGCAGTAGCCAAACAACTGTGGCCAAGAAAACAGGAGGCTGGAATGGAACACTTAAGAAATCTGTTTCTTGAAACACATCAAGCAAACCTCCGAAAACTCCAGCAATCACCGGGAGACACACTGTAACAGGACTCCAATGGGCATAATTTGTGGTTTAAGAGCTATGAGTACCTCACTATGTGACTTCATATAGGTTGCAAAGGTTGGAATCATTTAAGTGATCTTTCATTCAATGACAAATACTTACTGATCTTTATATTACAATAAACAATACTCTGAGTCTTGGGAACGAAGCAGTTTAACAAAGAGAAGTCTCTGCTCTCTTAAAGGTAACATTAAAAAGCAATTGCAATAATGTACAGCCAAGTACATTAACAGCCTCAATCCTAATTAACTAGAAAATCATTAGTGAGAATTTCATATTGCTTGAGAAATACTACTTTATAATAAGACAGAAATGCTACATCCTAGATAATTTTCCAGGATCATTACAGACTGTTGTAGTTTAAGAAACTGATTTATATTATCCTTCCTGTATTTTGTGTTTATGTTATAAAATCACATAATAAAGTTTTTAAAAAGCCAGTCTGTCATTTGAAAATGATAAAACATTGTGATGTTCATAAAAATGTTGCAAAGTACTTATACATCACTACTCTATTCTCAGTGACATCCTATTTTCATGTTATTTAATTTTACAGATTATATTTCTTTTACAAAAGTATATGAGGTTGATTATACACATTGAATAATCATTACCTTACCATTTAATCCTCCTAAAAGTTACTGTTATTATTATTTCTGTTTTACATGTAAGGAAACACAGCATCTATACCTATCTACTTTCAAAGTGACCAAGTCAAGATCCTAAACTAGGCACCAGAGCTCACACTGCTACTCTATGACACGAAATTAAATATTAGCTGTAATGTTTTTTCTTAATAACTGTACCATTTAAAAGCATTTTGTTATTTTATGCTCATTTTTCTTTTTCTTCCTTTCATCCTACCATGACAGAAATATGATTAGCAAGGATTAGCTGCTGGAACAGCCAAGCTGTAAGTCAGATCATCACGTAAACCAAATGGAGGTGCAGGACTGCAGTTTTGTAATAATGCAGATACTACAACTAGGCTATATGTTGGTTCAGCCACTTAATCTGATTTAACTAAATTATCTGAAGGTGTTTCAATAGAAAAGACATGTCAACAGTCTAAACACAAAATTTGGAGCTCTCTGAAATAGAGTCACAGCAAATGACACATAACAGATCTTTTATCTTTTTTTTTCTTAACAGAAGAAAGAAGAAATATAGCATTAGTTATGGTATCAAGGATCATATTTTCTAATAAGAATCGAATAATGAATAAATACAAAAACAAAATAAGAATTACACCATACCCAGTATGTAGTGCGCTCAAGTCCATGTGGATTCTTGGCAACCCTATAGGACCGAGTTAGATCTGAACTGCCAGCCTCTTGTTTAGCACTTAATCACGATGCCACTAGAGTTTCCAACTCTATCACATACAGTAATATTTTCTTATTAGCAAAAGTTATATATTTTACACTCATAAACACCATGAAAGTGGATACTTATAGAGTGCAAAATAAAAAAGATACAGCCATTCAAAGGCATCAGGAAGGCAGACGTGACCGTAGGTTTCTGTCATGTTCAGTCAGTGCACAGGCAACCGAAACAAGTATCCCTTCAGTCCTGAGGTAGAGGGCCTTATTATTTCCTTCCAGCTACAGCTTACCTTGTAGTGAACTACTGCTTTTAGACCCGAAATAGCCCTTTAAAAGAATCAATGTATCTCTAAAAGAATGTAGCTTATGTTCAGTATACATCCTGTTGACTACAAACATGACCGTGTGTGTGCATGTGCGTGCGTGTGTGTGTCAGTGTGTCTGTGTGATAGAAGCAGGGTTTTTCTTGAGGTTTAAGGACAGATACTGCTACCCGCTGATCATCCCTACTTATTGTCACCGTCTGCTCTCTTGACCCTTAAGGTCAGTTTATCCCAAGCACTGTTTCAGAACATCTGAGACCAGGTCTGATGCTTCCCCAGTTTTCCCATATATATCTTGTGTCCCCACTTCCAATATCTGTCCCTCGTAGCTTGGCACTACTTACTGGATTTGTCATTTTTCTCATTCAGTTCAAGAAACAACTGAAAATCTGCTAAAATTTGTGCTATTTATTTCCGTCATTTCAGTGTTACATCTCTTTCATGGACTACCTAATGTTCACGATTTTCTAGATCATCAGTGTCCCAGGTATTGACATTCACAGTTCTCTGTTTTTGTCTTGCTGTCCTCCTCCCTCCTCTTTTTCCCCTTATTCCTTCTTTTATGATGATAGGAAAAAAATAAAGTTGGAGGACCCAAAAAATATATACCAAAAAAAAAAACAAACAACAACACATTGCCATTGAGTCGGGTCCCACTCATGGTGACCCTATAGGTCAGGGTAGAACGGCCCTATAGCATTTCCATAGAGCGCCTGGAGGATTTGAACTGCCAACCAACCTTTTGGTTAGCAGACGTAGCACTTAACCCAGTACGCCACCCGGGTTTCCCAAATAACGTATATCAACTGGAAATTTTAAAGTAATACAGACTACTGGCCATAACATCCTAAAAATTCTGACAGAAAAAAATAAAAGGTTTTCGTTTTGTGTGTGTGTGTATCATTTGCTTCTTCTAAGTGTTGAAAACACATCCCAATAAAATGCATATCAAGTATAGTCTCAGTGCAAATCAAATATATTCCCAGTGCTCTTACTGTAGCACCCTTTAAAATCTGTGAATCATTTCTTTTAAATAGCCAATATGACCACTCTCTTGTCCATGTGTTTTAGAACAGAAGATATGAGTCTTTATATAGTTCATAATGTTACATTTGTTATCACTAGCAGTATATTAAACAATTACGCTTTATGAGAACAATATGTTTCTGGCAAATTACCATTAACAAATACTGGAAAGGGAAATAAGAAATATCAATGATTTTCACCAACTGCTTTATTAAGTGTAACATTAGAAATTTGAATTAGGAAGGTCACATGTTCACAAAATAAAGTTTTGCAGTAAAACATTTTGATACACAGAAGATAGAATGCTTACAGAGAAGCAATATGGTGTGTCAAAACATCACACTGAATAAATGTTATTAATTAATAAAACATGAAAGAAAAGATATGTACTGTTTCCTATCTACCAATGATTTTATAACCAACGATTTTAATTAAGAAGGACACAATTTGTCCCAAGTCATTTCCTACTTTCTGCTTTCTTTCACTGTTATCCTCTTCTTGGGTTAATTTTCCTTCCTTCTACGATTTTGTTATACAAACTAATTGCCTCTCTTACCAAGTTTAGTTTCTGAAAGCATGAAGTAGATTTTGCAGCAAGGTAAAATGTCCATTCTCAATAACTGAAGAAAATATCTTCTCTCCTTTGTGAAGTATCATTTCCACTATTCTCAAACGTTAGTTGCACAGACAGCAAAAAGCAAAGAAAGAGTGAATACCTCCTAAATGTTTCTCTTCCCTTACAGTTATCACGCTGGTTTTTTATTAGATGTGAACAAAGGAGTGTTATTTTTGGTTGGCTAACTATGTTAGGATTCCCAGTGTCACAAAATTAAACTCGAACTACTTGAACAAAAAGGCTTATGTGATCAGGAAAGGCAACAGTATAGGTTGAGTTGACATGAATTAGCAACTGAAACCCCGTACCAAATCCATTGCTGTCAACTTAATTCTGACTCTTAGGGACCCTATAAGACAGAGCAGAGCTGCCCCATGGAGTTTCCAAGGAGATCCGGGTGGGTTAGAACTGCTGACTTTTAGGTTAGCAGCCACAGCTTTTAATCACTGTGCCACCAAGATTTCCAATTAGCAACTAGATACTCTTTGGATATTTTCTCTCCGTTTTTCTGTGTGACATCTTGTTCTCTCTAAACAGATTTCTCCTTCATTCTGGATTCAGGGTAATTTTGAGTTCACAGCTTCAATTTTACCCTAAAAAGAAAAAGGACTTTTATTGCCAAGCTGCTGACTCGGAAAAAAAAAAAAAGAAAGAAAGAAAAGAAACAATTCCAAAGAGGAATTGGATGACTTAGCTGAAGAGACTGTCTCTTGAATTAACCTTTGCGGCCAGGAGTGGTCAAGTACAAACAGTGGTCAAATACCAGGTTGAGTTAGAAGCTGATGTCTTGGTCAACACCTGAGGTACCAAGATGGGGTTCTATAAAATCACTGTATTGCCACTTCCCCCTCAGAAAAAGTTGCAGTTTGAGGAAGCAAGCAGTTTCTCAGAACAAGAAGATGCTATCCCAACAACAAAAAATTAATTCTGTCTGGAAAGCACAATGGTTCACTACACAGATGAGTATCACATACAAAGCCTCCCTTCTAGTCAGTAATTTCTTCATCTATGATTTCCATGGATTCCTTTTCTTAAAGAAAGGCTGATGATAAACTCACAGAATGAAGTGAAGAAAAATATATTAAAAAACAAAAAGAAATACTAAACAAGTTATTGTGTCTATTCCAGTTCATGGGGAATCCATGTGAATCAGAAAACTGTGCTCTATAGCATTTTCAAAGGCCAATTTTTCAGAAGTAGACCACCCAAGGTTTCTTTCAAGGTGATTTCGGGTGGACTCAAACCAGCAACAATTCAATTTACTGCAACTGCGTTAACCATTTGCATCACCTGAGGACTCTTCTGAGTTGTTTATGATATAGATTACTTTAAAAACTCAAGAAAAGCCATGTGAAAATTAGATGTAAATTAGTAAATGAGAATTAAAGAATTTCACACCATTGTGCTGTATTTACTGAGTAAAGAAGTGCTTTAGTAAACACAGTAAAAACATATCCTTGATAACTGTAACATATAACCCAAAACCCACTGCCGTCAAGTCAGGTCCAACTCATAGTGACAACATATAGTGTTATACAAGAATCTGTACAAATTAAAATGATTAAAACAATTACCTTAAAGTAAATGAGGGTGAGTTCAGTGATATTTTTCTATCCAGTACTTCTTAATGCCACCATCAAATTGCCCTCCGGCTTAAGATTTCTTAAATATACTCACCCAAACCTTCTGTTTGCCAAAGTTACAGCCACCTATAATTGAGGTGTCTCTCTAAAATGAAATTTAAAGAAACCTTCAGGATCTCCTTTGATGTATTTTATGAAATGTTAAGGATCACCTGTTGCTGTCATTTTGGATCAACTGATTTCCTTCAAACTCATGTCTCACATTGACTGGCTTATATAAATTCATCTTTAATGCGTTCATTGTTCCAAATTACAAATTATGGTTTTTATAAAATTTTCAGTAACTTCTGAATTAAAACTAGAAAACAAGGCCATTATTTAGATGGTACTTATATTAAATTTTAAACAGAAAATGAAGTGGAAAAAAGTCAGTCTCATTTTCTCTTTCTTGCCTACTCTCTTTTCCTTTTCTCTGTGTAAACACATACACATATTTTTGAGAAAATTGAAGATACATGTATGTATACCTATGTGTATACATACAAATATTATATAGCACCAAAGACTGTGGCTGTTAATATTCGTTTAGGTAGCATTAGTTAAGTATGGAAACCCTAGTGGTGTAGTGGTTAAGTGCTAGGGCTGCTCAGCAAAAAGCACTCCTTGGAAATTCTATGGGGCAAGTGTACTCTGCTCTATACCATTGCTATGAATGGGAATCTGCTCAATGGCAACAGGTTTGGATTCTTTTATTTTAGTTTAAGTATCTTTTTAAGTCAAGGGAGAAAAGTATTCCCCTCTACTTAGCACTGGCAACGGAGAGGACCTCAGAGCACAGGATTTTGCAAACTAGAGTGTACAAGAGAGCAAGCAACTAGAAATTTGGTGAAGGCTTTGGAAACTTTATTAAATGAGAGCCCGAGGACAATGGGAGGTGAGAAAGAGGGTAGTGGAAATGGTTTACGTATACATATAATGAGAAAAAGGTATTAAACTTATTCTCCACAATAAAAAATCGAAATCATTAGTAAGAAGTTTCAAGAAGTCAGATATCCAAGCATAATCAAAAGCTTACAATCAAGAAAAGCTACTGTTATTGAACCAAACTCATATACTGTCTAGATTTAAAAAGTTTCAGATGTAAATTAGACCTTTGAAATATCAGACTATAATCATATTTTCAAACCACCTTTAGAATTTGTTTTTCCTGAAAATCAGCAACTTTCAGCACATTCTATTAAATATTCTTCTTTTAGACTCTAAATAGGCTTTGCACGTCCCTAATAAATATTTTATTATAGCATATCTTAATTTAATAGTAAATATATTGTTCTATAGCACTCTAATTCTGATTTTCAAAGGTAATTATCTATTCTAAGATACGTTGCCTTAGGCCTGGAGTTAGTATGAAATTTTATAATTTGGGAATTAAGTATGTTGTCTCTACTGAATTACTCTTTATGGTTTTTAATATTATTTCTGCTTCTGACCTTTTACAAGATTCAACAGGTTAATGAAGTATAAACTCTCCAATGGTTATTCTAATGAAAACAGTGCTTTTTTACACAGTTTTATATTATCTAGAATTTACGCCAAACCCTCTATCAAATCGATATTTCCTGACAAAGCTCTCCTCTGACCCTTGTTTTAACACAGAATTATGTCTGACACCTGCTAATCCTTGAGAATCTTCTCCAAATTTAGTGAACTTTAACAAATGTCAGTTAAAAGTTCACTGACAAATTAGAGGTGAGTAGAAAGACAAATGAAAGATGTAACACAAAAAATGTCTACTAGGACAGAAGGAAGAGACTGGCATAATGAAATATAATAAAGGGATAAAACCATTAATAACTTGTTTTAGAATTTTATGGTTAACCAAAAAATTCATATCTAGATTTTCTTATGCTCAAAAACATATTATCCTACTTAGAAATAAAGTTTTGTGACTTGTACCTCTTTTAAAATCTATGTTGCAAAATTCTTGGTATATGTGTTGATAAGACTGTAAGCCTTTCAAAGTAGAAAGTTCTTTCTCCTGCCATAGAGAATCGTGTTCTCCTCCATAATTCTCAGTAGTTCCCACTTCCTAACCTGCTGCTATCCAGTAGATTCTCACTCAGAGCAACCATACACAACAGAGAAAAACTGCATCACTGGATTTCCAAGGATGGGCAGGCAGATTTGAACTGTCAGTGTTTAATTAGCAGCCAAGCTCTTAACTACCATGCCCGCAGGACTCCTCACACTTCCTAGACACTTTATTCACTGAGACAGTTTCTGAGTCACACTGTCTAGACACTTGGAAATTTTCTGAAGGAAGGTACTAATGATTTATATTTTTGTTACCTGGTAATTGATACAAATCTGTTGTTTATACCTGTCTTCATATATCACCTTTCCAGTGGCACTTTCCTTAGCCTGAAAACCTGTTACAACTAATTTTATAGCACTTATTACCATCAAACACTTTATAAGCTTTGTTTATTTATTTGAATATTATCTTTCTCCCTTGTTAGAATATAAACTCCACAAAGACAGTTAATTTGATCTGTTGCATTCTCTACTACAATTCCAGGGTCTGGTGCATAGTATGCATTCAAAATGAACTGTGGAATGAATATATAAATATAAATTTTATAATTTGCAGATCTTAGAAACCTTTGTGGAAGGTGCTAAACTAGGTAAATACAATTTTAAAAAGAAAAGGTAAGTCCCTGGAACTCCAAAGTTTATTTTCAACAAACAATGGGTAAAACTGATTTGTTTACAGGTATATACATAAGCATCAAGTTTGCTAACTTGATGTGGAAGAGCCAAAAATAAAAACAAAACAAAACAGGATTCCACATGTTTCAAAGCAGAACTGTATTCCACAGGGTTGTCAGGGCTGATTTTGCAGAAATAAATTGCCAAGCCTGCCTCTGGGTAGACTTGGGCTACCAACTTTTTGATTAGGAGCCAACTATGTTACCCATCGATACTATCCAGAGATTGCTATAAACCAAACTAAACCTGCTCAGAGTGGCCCTGGAAGTTAGGGTAAAATTGCACCATAGCGTATCCAAGGCTGTAAAGCTTTATGGAAGCAGGCTGCCACATCTTCCCCCAGTGGACTTCCAAACTCTGGGTTGGCAGCAGAGTTCCTTAATCACTGCATCACCAGGGCTCTTTCAGGGTCTTCCAGGATAGTGCAGTGGCAGAGCCCTGGTGACCTAATCACCAAAAGCTCAGCTGTAAACCTAAAGGTCCGCCATTCAAATCTAGTAGTTGCTCCTTGGAAACCCTATGAGACAGTTGTTGTCTGTTCTATAGAGTCACTATGAGTGGGAACTGACTAGACAGCACCTGACAACAACAATTTAGTGAAATGGGAACCCTGGTGGCACAGTGACTATAAGCTGGACTGTTAATCAAAAGATCATCAGTTCAAATCTACCAGTGCTCCTTGGAAAAATCTGTGGGACAGTTCTAATTCTGATCTCCAGGGTCAAAATGAGTTGAAATCATTTTGAAGGCAACAGATTTGTTTTTTGACACACAGTGAAATTATATCTAAGTGTTTGTTTTAACATATGAAGCACAGTCAAATAGTCTAATCATATAAACAGGTACCATTACCGCATCCAAGAGATGGAAGCTGATATGTGTTTTAAGCATTATCATAGGCAGAAGGTTTGCGTATAAGAAGATTGCAAACTTATTCCTCTCTAAATCTTGATATATATACTGTACATCAAAAATCTATGGTGGTTCACAGCTATAACATGGAAAAAAGGATTCTGTTGCCCTTTCTGGCATCTACTGACAATTCTGTTGAAGAAACACAGTGAGATCAAATTCAGTCTTGTGACATACTGGCCACAAGAAGAATCAGCTTTGGTAGTAAAATGTTGGCCTAGGAGAAATTCTGGCTGTGTTTCTGAGGGTTAGAGAAAGTAATTTTTCTGCCAATTATTTACTTGCTGCCGTCAGTTTCCATGACTTATCTCCAACATGTTGTCTGATTTTTTATTTTATTTTATTTTATTCTGTTTGGCATAGGTAAAATGTTGTTTTCATTTATTCTTGACCAATATGAGAAACATCCTGGTGACAGTGTGGTTAATTACTACTGCAGCTAATCAAAAAGTCAGCAGTTCAAATCCATGAGGTTCTCCTTGGAAACTCTATGGGGCAGTTCTACTCTGTCCAATAGGGTGTCTACGAGGTTGAAATGCCTCAATGGCAATGAATTCTTTGGTTTACTTACAAAAGGGAACAGTAAGATTTTTATGGAAATACTGGCATTTGAATGCTGTCAAATTTTCATTTAAAACTAAAATTTCAACTTTCTAACTAATAAAGAACTAAAATAATATATTTCTAAGACATTTAGAAGAATTTTAAAGTTTTTATGAAATTTTATGGGAAAATACTAAAGAGATAAATTCATATCAATAAAGTTTTTATGAAATTTTATGGGAAAATACTAAAGAGATAAATTCATATCCAAACATTACAGTACTTTTTCAACAACTAGACACTTTTATCAAGCCATTAAAATGCTGATCTTCTTTTAAGTCCAGAAATTTACCATAATTAAATTTTTTTAATATGGAATAACTCTTTTAGACAGATGGCTAGATATCTTCTTTGTCAGACTATTAATTTTAAAGTAAAGCTGTTTTAATATGAAATTGAAAGGAAAAACTGATGATTTTAACCAAAGTATTTTATATTGTGAAAAACTCATCAAAGTATTTTATATTGTGAAAAGCAGTAGGTAGCAGAGTAGAAATCATCAAGACAGACAATCATAGAATGTTAATAATTTAGTTTCTTTTTTTAACTAAACTAATAAAGTACTTTCTCATTAAAGTAATTCTAAATAAGGTTTGTTCCATAGTAAATCCACAATACATAGCACTCATAAAGAAAAGAAAAAACAGACCATCAGTGTGATGGTTTGGCACAGCAGTTGCAATAATGAACTGAAACATATCAAGGAAGAAGACAGAGCATGACTAGTCAGCATTTCACTCAATTATATGCAAAGATCCTATGAGTCAGAGTTGATTCAATGACATCTAACAATAATCAGGATCTCACCTGTTGTTGCTGAGTTGCTTCTGATTCATGGTTGACTCCATGTGTGTCAGGGTAGAACTGTGCTCCACAGGGTGGTGAAAGGTTGATTTTTCAGAAGTAGATTATCAGGTCTTCATTCATCATTGCCTCTGGGAAGACTTGAGCCACCAAGCTTTGGTTAGCAGTCAACTATGTTAACGATCTATCCTACTCAGCAAATTTTACAGTGAAATGTGTACCCTAATTCTTTCTGAACATCAAGTAACTAGAATCTTGCTGTATAAATTGGTATCATCATTACATTTATTTTCATCTTCCATAGTGCACTCTTTTGGAAGCAAGGAATAACAATAGTTTATCACACGAAACTCAAAAGATAGTCTAAAAAAGTCACACTTAATGATAATTTACAAATACTATATTAATCACAATAAGAATATCATTGTCTTCTCCATAAATAAATTCTTCAGCATGAAATACAGTAAGTATGCTACTGTCCAAAACAGCAAAAAGATGGACTCAACCTAAGTGCCCATCAACAGAATGGATGAGCAAAGTATGGTATATTCACACAATGGAACACTATGCAATGATGATTTAAGGAAGCATTTCATAACCTGGTTTCAACTAGAAGACATCACAGTGAGTGAATTAGTCAACGCAAAAGGACAAGTATTATATGAGACTTCTGCTATAAGGACTTAAGAATGGATTTACGTACAGAAGAAAAGACTCTTTGAGGACTACAAAGGTTGGGGGTAAGAGACTGTTCACAGATTAGATAATTGATAGGAATTTGGGTAGGTGAAGGGAATGATATCATACAGTACAGAGGAGATCAGCATAATTGGACAACATCATAAAATGAAAAGTTTTCTAAGTTCAGCTCAATATTTCAAAGGATAGAGTAGCAGGGAGGGGGTCTGAAGGCCATGTTTTCAGGGGACATTGAGTTAAATTTGCATAATTAGTCTTTAGCTAAGAGAGTCATCTGCACCCCATAATGGTGAGTGGTGCCCAGGGTCTTAAAAGCTAGCAAGCTGCTATCACAGTTATACCAAATGGTCCAAATCTATCTGGAACAGATGACAACCAAGGACATCAAAGACATGAGGAATAATGAGCTCAGGAGACAGAGGACCCATATGAATACGAGACTGCATCAGCATGAGACCAGAAGAACCAAATGGTGCCCAGCCATCACCCAAAACAGCTGTGATGGGAAAAACAGCGTACAGTCCGTGAAGCAACATGAGAAAAGAAAGTTTGCAGTTCAACAATTATTCTAGGGGGCAGAGTCAAGATGGCGGACTAAACACACTTCTCCCTAAATCTCTCTGGAAACCAAGACCTGAAATGATAATTAAACAGAGCCTTTGGGACACCTTGTGTGCCCTGGGATGCAGCATAGGGCTGTTAATTTGGATTTCATACCACTGAACGCAAAACCTGCTCTCTTTCACTGACCCGGCTCTCGGCGAGCACAGGCTTGCACAGAGCAAAGGTAACTCACCATTTTGATTTTTTTCTTTTGTCGTGGCTGGTAGGCAGAGCTGAGACTTGACTAGCTGCTGGTCTCGGATGCACTGCTGGTGGGACCGGCAAGCCTAACTGTCATGTTCTGAGAGCCTAGCTTTGGACTCTATACCTCTCAGCTCCTCTGGCCTATTTTTCTGCCTCTGCCATGTAGTAGCCCTACAGACGTGCTTGTGTGGGATGCCATCTTAACGCACTGAGAAATGGAGAAGCCCAGGCAGAGGCCCTGGCCAGACTTGGTTCCTAGACTGGGAGGTGGCGCCTGCCAGGGGTAGACTCCTTTTCCAGCAGGGAGGTGGTGTTTTGCACTGTGTCTCCTGCAGCTGGGGCCCAGAGACAGAGGCTGCTGACTCAGTATTTTGGCACTCTTGGCCTCTCTTTCCACCAGGAGCCTGCTCCCAGCCAGGTGGTGAGCTTGTGCGGGCTGCCATCTTGTTTCACTGGGAAGCAGAGTTATCCACATGGAAGCCTCAGCTAGACCTAATTCCTGGGCTGCGAGGCAGTGCCTACCCAGAAGAGGCAGCTTTTCTAGCAGAAGAACAGAGTTCTATACAATATCGCCTACAGCTGGGGCTGAACAGCGGAGGCCAGCGGGCCAGTAGCCTTTCTGCATTTTGAGCTAGTTTATAACATATGGGGCTCAATATAGAGGTACTTACTTTACCAGCTGGGAAGAGGGACATATACATCTGAAAATCTGACTGACTTTGGAAGGTGCCAAATACTTCTTACTTCTCATTTCAAGACGGCCTAGAGAAACAACTCTGGTCCATCATCACAGAATCTCTCCCAGACTCCATCGACCCACATGAAACCCCAAAACCAACAAAATCTGGAGAATATGGTAACACAGAAATGACCCATGGCATCAGAAGGCCCCAGAAAGAAACCACCTCAGAACTTCCCAGATGAAGAAGCTTTCCTGAAACTATCAGAAGGTGAACACAAAAGGATTATACAGAGAGGCCTCCTAGACCTTATACAAAATGCAGCAGACCAAAACAAAAAATTAAGCAGGGTGTTCGATCTGATGGAACATCAGTACTCTGAAATCCAACAGATCAAGAACAATATCAAAGATATAGAAACTTCAATTTAAAGCCAAGAAAACAGACAGGAACGAATGGAAAAGAGAATTTCTGATTTGGAAGAGAGAGCTACTGACTCCAGCATCTAAGAGGAGAAATCAGAAAAAAGAAACAAGAAAAATGAAGAAGCATTAAGAAGCATGTGGGGCTCTATTAAGAAGAACAATCTACCATTAATTGGAGTTCCTGAACAGAGCGAGACACCTGAGAACACAGAAAGTATTGTGGCTGAGCTGCTGACAGAAAACTTCTCACAAATAAGGAAAGAAAAGAATATAGATAGATATCCAAGACACATATCGAACACCACTCAATACAGATCTCAATAGAAAGACTCCAAGATGTATTATAAATAAGCTCAACAAAATGAAACATAAGCAGAAACTCTTAAAGGCTATAAGACTCAAAGCAAAGCTAACATTCATAGGGAAACTCTGTAGGCTTTTGTCAGATTTTTCAAGAGAAACAATGCTGGCACAGAGACAGTAGTATGACCTATTCAGAGCCTTGAAGGAGAAGAACTTCCAACTAAGAATTATATATTCTGCAAAAATAACTTTCAAATATGAAAATGAAATTTAGACATTCACAGATACACAGAAACTCAGAGACTTTGTAAAAACCAAGCCAAAGCTACAAGAAATACTGAAAGAATCTCTTGGGTTGGAAGAACAAAACCCCAAACTTTATATTTTAGAAGGACACATTATCCAGAATCCTACTCAGTTATGGAATGCTCCAAACACAATCAAAGCTATAATATTGAAAGAAATGATCTAGTGAACACATCATGTGAACTATGATATCATCATATTAAAAAGAGGGATGTACTACAGTTGTTACAGTCCTTCCAGATGGAGAGGAAGTTGACAAAACTGGTAGCAATCAAAATTGGGTTTATATATAGTTTACTAAGCAAGATCATAGGGGCAGCCATAAACCACAATAAAGAATCAACATACCATATCAAGAAATGTAACACAGGAGTCTCAACAACCACAAAACCAACCCTGGAAAAGCTGAAAAATCAACTCACAAAGAAGAAGGTTGCAGAACAGAGTAATAAAAACAACAGAAAAAAACATCAACTCAAAAATAAACATATCACAATGGCAGGACTGAACACATATCTATCAATAAATACACTGAATAAAAATGGACTGAATGCTCCAGTAAAGAGACCTAGAGTGATATCTTGGATCAAAAGACATGACTCATCTATATGTTGCCTACAAGAAACTCACTTTAGACCTAAAGATATGAGCAAACTGAAAATTAAAGGATGGAAGAATCTATATCAAGCTAATAATGAGCAAAGAAGAGCAGGTGTGGCAATTCTAATCTCAGATAAAATTGATTTTAATGTAAAATCCTCCATTGCGCATAAGGATGGCCATTATTTATTGTTGCAATACGCAAGCATGACTTAACAATATTAAATATTTATGCACCTAATATTAGAGTACCTAAATACATCAAAGAAACACTGACTACACTCAAAAAGGTGGTATATCACTCCACAATAATAGTAGGAGACTTCAACATTCCACTCTCAACACTGGATAGATCGTCTAGAAAAAAGTTCAATAAAGACACAGAAGACCTTATGACACAATTAACCAACTAGACCTCATTGACATATACAGAACTTTCTATCCATCCGTGCACATCTAGTGCACACGGAACATTCTCCAGAATACACCATGTGTTAGGACATATAGCAATTCTCAACAAATCCCATACCACTGAATTAATGGAAAGCATCTTCTCAGATCATAAAGCAATAAAAGTAAAAATCAACAGCAGAAAAAACAGAGATAGAAAGTAGAACTCATGGAAACTGAACAACACTTTGCTGAAAAAGCCATGAGTTATAGAAGAAGTCAAGGATGAGATAAAGAAATTTATGGATTCCAATGAGAAAGAAAACACTTCCTACCAGAAACTATGGGATACAGCCAAAGCAGCGCTCATAGGTTAGTTTTTCTCCATAAATGCACACATCTGGAAGGAAGAAAGAAACCAAATCAAAAAACTGACCTTACAGCTTGAACAAACAGAGGAACCCCTTAGGCACTAGAAGAAAACAGATAATAAAGATCAGAGCAGAATTAAATGAATTAGAGAACAGAAGAGCAACTGAAATGACCAAAAGCTGATTTTTTGAAAAGATCAAAAAAATTGACAAACCATTGGCTAAACTTTCTAAAGAAAAACAAGAAAAGAAACAAATAACCCAAATAAGAAATCACAAGGGAGTGGTCACAACAGATCTAATGGAAATCAAAAATACCATAGCTGAATACTCTGAAAGACTGTACTCTAACAAATTTGAAAACCTAGAGGAAAAGGACAAATTCCTTGATTCCTATCACCTACCAAAATTATCACAAGGTAAAGCAGAACAACTTAATAAACTCATCACAAAGGAAGAGGCGGAAAAAGTCATCAAAAACTGCCAACCAAAAAAAGCCCTAACCCAGATGGCTTCACTAAAGAATTCTACCAAGCTTTTAGAGAAGAGTTATCTCCAATACTACTAAGACTATATTATAGTATAGAAAGGGACGAAATACTCCCAAATTCATTCCAGGAAGCCAGCATAACCCTGATACCAAAGCTAGGGAAAGACTCAACAAAGAAGGAGAACTACAGACCGGTATCACTCATGAAACTAGATGCAAACATCTTCAACAAAATTTTTCCCAATAGAATACAAAAACATATCCAAAAAATAATCCATCATGACCAAGTTGGCTTCACACAAGGGATGCCAGGCTGGTTCGACATTAGAAAAATAATTAATGTGATCAACCACATACATATCACAAAAGACAAGAACCATCTGATCTTGTCTATTGATGCAGAAAAGGCATTTGATAAAGTCTAACACCCATTCATGCTAAAAACTCCCAGCAAAATAGGAATCGATGGCAAATGCCTCAATACAATAAGTGCCATTTAAACAAAGCCAACTTCCTAAATCATCCTGAATGGAGAGAGACTGAAACAGTTTTCCTTGAGAACAAGAACTAGACAAGGATGCCTGCTCTCACTTCTCCTATTTAACATTGTACTAGAAGTTCTAGCCTGAGCAATTAGGCAAGAATAAGGAATAAATGGTATTGGCATCAGCAAAGAAGAACTAAAAACCTCCCTATTTGCAGATGATATGATAGTATATGCAGAGATTCCCAAAGAATCCATAAGGAAACTACTCAAACTGATAGAAGAGTTCAGTGAAGTTTTAGGATACAAGATAAACATAACTAAATCAGTAGGATTCATTTACACCAACAACGAGATTATTAAGGAAGAAATTACCAAGTCCATATCATTTACTATAGCTCCTAAGACGATAAAGTACCTAGGAATAAATTTAACCAGAGAAATAATGGACCTTTACAAAGAGTACTGCAAACCCTTACTACAAGAAACTAAGGGAGACTTACATAAATGGAGAAACCCACCCTGCTCATGGATAGGAAGATTTAACATTGTGAAAATGTCTATTTTACCCAAAGTAATCTACTTATAAAATGCAATCCCAATACAAGTTCCAGAGACATTTTGTAATGAGATTGAGGAAGAAATTACCAACTTTGTATGGAAAGGGAAGAAGCCCCGGATAAGTAAAGCATTACTCAAGAAGAAAAACACACTGGGAGGCCTCTCATTACCTGACATTAGAATCTATCACACTGCCACAGTAGTGAAAACAGCCTGGTACAGGTACAAAAACAGACAGATAGATCAATGGAACAGAATCGAGACCCCAGAGATGACATCATCTACCTATGAACAGCTGATATTCGACAAAGGCACTAAGATATTAAACTGGGGTAAAAACAATCTCTTCAACAAATGGTGCTGGCAAAATTGCATATCCATCTGCACTAAATTAAAATAAGACCCATATTTTACCTTATACGAAAACCAACTCAAACTGGATAAAAGACCTAAACACCAAATCTAAAACAATAAAGTTCATCCAAGAAAAAGTAGGAACAATGGAAGGTTTAATACACATCAGAGACAGACTTGAATAGCTGTCAAACAAACCACAAACAACAGAAAATAGATACATGGGAACTACTAAGAATCAACCACTTTTGCTCATCCAAAGACTTTATTAGTAGAATTAAAAGGCCATCTACAGAAAGGGAAAAAATATTTGGCAACTCTGTGTCAGACTGACACCTGATCTCCATAATCTATAAGGTACTACAAAATATCAATAAGAAAAATACAAATCACCTGATCAAGCAGTGGGCAAAGGAGATGGACAGACACTTCTCTAAAGAGGAGATCCAGGCAGACAAAAAACACATGCAGACATGCTTATGATCATTAGCTATTAAACAAATTCAAATCAAAACAACTGAGATACCATCTCACCCTAGTAAGGTTGGCCATGATCCAAAAATGCAAAACAGTAAATGCTGGGGAGGCTGTGAAACTGGAACTTTCCTACACTGTTGGTGGGATTGCAAAATGGTGCAACCTCTTTGGAAAGCAATCTGGCACTTCCTTAGAAAGCTGGATCTAGAAATACCATTTGACCCAGTAATCCCACTGCTTGGAATATATCCTACAGAATCAAGGCCATTCACATCAGCTGATACATGCGCACAAATGTATATCACAGCACAGTCCATAATAGCAGAAAGACAGAATAAAACCCAGATGCCCAACAACAGAGCAAGGGATAGGTAAACTATGGTATATATACTCAATGGAACACTATGCAATGATAAAGAACAACTCTGATAGCAGGAAACATCTCTTCACCTGGTTTCAACTGGAGGACATTTTGCTGAGTGAAAGTAGTCAGCAATAAAATCACAAATATTGTATGAGACTCATAATATAAGAACTGAAAAACAGACTTATGCATAGAAGAAAAGACTTTGATGGCTGCAAGTATGGGGAGGGAAAGAGGGCGAGGGAGGCAGAGTTTAGATTAGATAGTTAACAGAAATTTGGTTGGGTGAAATCAGTGACAGCACACATTAGTAAGAAGATCAATAATAACTGGACTTCAACACAATTTGAGTACTCCTCCTATTTTAACCCAATATTGCAAGGACAGAGTAGCTGGGGTGGGGGTCCAGAGACCATGCTCTCAGGTGAAATCGAGGCCAACTGGCACAGCTAGCATTTTGCTAATGAGGACTCTCTGCACCTCATATTGGTGAGTGGCGTCTGGAGTCTTAAAACTTGCCAAGCCACCGTCTGAGGATACAGTAAATGGTCCCAACTCAACAGGAACAGATGATCACCGAGGACAAGAACAACATGGGGAAAAGAGAAGAGAGACCCATGTGAGTGGGTATCTACATCAACTCATGACCAGAAGAACCAGGTGGTGCCTGGCCACCACCAGTGATAGCTACAATGGAGCTCACAAAGTTGAGTCTCACTGGCAAAAAGAGACTAAATATGGGTGCACCCTGAAATCTCCAATAAAAGACCACAGTTGATATTCTGTGGGCCTCGGGTTCTCCTGGGAGCATGGCCCCTGGCCCTGATGCTGCCTCTGTCCATAAATCATAATGAAAGTCAATTTTTCTGACAGCAATGGATTGGACTTGGTGATGTGGAGTGACCCTATCTTGTGAGAATTTTGTGGTTCTATACATCTTAGAATGTCATCCTGCTGACCTCTTGCTGGAGGAGGGGGAGTGGGTGGAGAGGAGGGGATAGGAGACTCTTGGGAGGATAGCACACGTATGGAGCAAAGAGGAGGAGCATGCTGTCACCGGGCAGGGAAAGCAGTGGGAGCTGCATATAGTTGAGCAAGCAAATTTATATGGGAATGTACATTTTCATTCAATCATAATAATAATAAAAAAAATTCTTCTAAAAGACCAGAATTGATGGACCAACAGGCTGGAAAGCCCCTTGAAAACCTGGTGCCTAGACTTGCTGTTGGCCCTGACCTGAAACCATTCAGACAAGAATGGACTGGACTGATGGACACAGTGTGAACATGTGGTATGTGTACTTTATGGTTTTATAACTTTTATAGGAAGCTGTCCTACTGCTTACTTTCTGGGTGAGAGACAAGAGGGTGGGAAGGAGGGTACAGATGCTCATTAAGAGGATACTAAGAGTACAGAGTGCAAAGGAGGAATGTGCTGTCACAGGATGAGGAGAGCACATGGAGTTGCAGATAGACAGGCATGAAAACTTGATTTGGATTGTATACTTTCATTTAATCATAATAAAAAAATTCTTTTAAATGATGCAAAAGAAGAAAAATAGGCAGTATCATCCCCGGGTGGCGGGGCAGAGGGGGAGGAAAGTACACTCAAATAGCCTTCTATTTTGCAAATAAGAGATGAAATCACAAAATACATTTGTTTTTCAAAAGTTACTATATTATTACCTCGCCATACTAAGCACATTGTATCAGTTGCCTGTAATTGCTCATACAAATTATCTAGAAGTTAATAACTTCAAACAATACATTATCTCAGATAAAGAGCTCTGAAGTTTGAAGTGGTTCTCACTAGGTTAAAACCAAGTTGCAGGTAGGGCTGTGTCATGGATTGAATTGTGTCCCCCCCAAAATGTGTACGACAGTTGGGCTAGGTCATGCTTCCCAGTATCTTGTTCTGTTCCTTTATGTTGGAAACCCTGCCTCTATGATGTTAACGAGGGAGCATGAACAGCAGTTGTGTAGGAGGGTCAGGACTCACTGTGTGGGATTGTATTGTGCCTTGGAGCAGTCTCTACGGATATAAAGGGAGGCAAGAAGAGAGTTGGTGGACCTCAAACCAGCAAGAAACAGTGTCAGAGCTGAGCTCATCCTTTGGAAAGGACCAAGTACTGGACATCAGAAACTCCCAGTCCAGAGAAAGACTAATGAGGAGGACCTTCCTCCAGAGCCAACAGAAAAGCCTTCCCCTGGAACTGACATCCTGAATTTGGACTTTGAGCCAACTGGACTGCAACAAATAAAATTTCTCTTAATGCCATTTACTTGTGTTATTTCTGTTAAAATAGCACCAGTTGGCTAAGACAGATTGCATTGTTTCTTGTGGTTCCAAAGGAGAACCACCCCACTCTCCTTTTTTTCAGCCTTTTTCAGCTTCTAAAGGCTGTCTGCCTTTTTCGGCTTGTGGCCAAATTCTTCCCTCTTCACTACTAACAATGACAAGCTGAGTCCTCATGCTCCCACCTCTCTGGTTCTCTCTCTTCTGTCTCCACGTTCCTCTTATAAGTACCTTGGTGATTACATTGGGCCCAATAGAAAATCCATGATAGTCTCTTGGAGAAGGACATCATGCTTGGTAGAGGGTAAATGGAAAACAGAATGACCCAGAAGGAGATGCAACTGACATAGGGCTGCAACAAGGGGTTGAAAAATAGCAATGGTTGTGAAGATGATGAAAGACGGTGCAGTTTTTGATTCTATTGTATGTAAGACTGCTGTGAGTCAGAGACTATCGCAAACAACAGCAAATTCAAATTTTAAGGGGAAAGAAAGACAACAAAGCAGAACCTTAACACGTCACAGAGCACATAAGAGTCTAGAGAAGGGACACCAAGCGAAACCTAGCTGCAGAAAGTCAGCAAACTCACTGAGCTAACTGTTAATGAGTGAGATAGAGGTTACTCGGTCAGACACAGAAAATGAAGGTGAGTACTCCCAGGCCAAGGGAGACATGGACAAAGCATTTACTTAACAAAAGTATGACAAAATTTGCAAGAGAAATAAAAACATTTTGAGATCACTGAAACATGAAATAAGAATAATGAAAACCTGAGCTTGCAGCTTTACACAGGGAGAAATCATGAAACGCTTATATACCTTGATATAAAGTACGTTTATTGTAAATGCCATGGGAGACCACTGAGAGGCTTTAAAGGAAAGGGGCAGACTTAGGTTATATAAGTGGTTACAAAATAGGAGCTGGACTTCAGTGAGAAACTAATCAAAGTTGAGAGCAGTTAAGAGTCAGTTTCAAGATCAACTCAATGAACATTTTGAGTGTGAAGATTTAACGACTAAAGAAATATTATCATCTTCACTATATTGAAGAGAAAATATCCATTAGGATCTATTATATGCCACATATTGATCTAAATGGTATTACTAGGTGATCTTGGTGAGCCTTAAAAAAAAAAAAAAAAACCCACTGCCACTGAGTCAATGTCAGGTTACAACAACCCTATAGTACAAAGTAGAACTGCCCCATAGAGTTCCCAAGGAGTGCCTGGTGGATTTGAACTGCAGACCTTTCGATTAGCAGACGTAGCACTTAACTGAAATGCTACTGACATTTCCTTGGTTAAGCCTATGGATTAATTATTCTTGTAATTACTGTTTCATAAATAAAGAAATGAAGATGTGGAAAGGGTATGAAACTCTACTCATGGTATATGAGTTAGCAAATGGCAGAATCAAGATTTCAAATCAACACGCATAGTATTATGTGATGAGTAAGATAAAGTTGTTGGTATTTGCTTTCAAGTTGATTCTGACTCATGACAACCACATGTGCGCAAATTACAATTGTCCCATAAGGATTTCAAGGTTGCTATCTTTCAAAAGCCGATTGCTAGAGGTGTTTGTAGGAGGGGAGTGAACCACAAACTTCTCAGTTAGCAGTCCAGTGTTTAATGATTTGTAACACCCAGAGACTCCAAGGAGAGGTCAAATAAAATTCCTAAGTTCTAGCTTAATTTACTAGAAGGCAGTGCCTCTAACCGCCGTTAAATAGCTGTGATTTACAGTACGTCAGCTCATTTAACCATTTTTCTACTTCTGAATACTTATTTGCAACACTTTATTATTATAACTAATACTATATTGAACATAATTGTACTTACATATTTGTTTTCAATTAATTTTATACAACACATGAAATTTTCATCTTTATACTAAAGCTATATGAAAGCTCCAATTTCTTCATAACATTTATCCATATTGATGATTTCTCCCCCCTTCCTTCCTAAAGCATTAAGACTATGACTTTCTAGATAAAGGGACACCTATTTACATGTAATTGCCGAACACTTCTTATTTTGTTTTCTCCTAGCCCTTTGCAGTTTTCAGTAGACTCACGTTGGTTATTTTTATTATCAATTCCAGCACTGAGACTGTACAAGGAGGGCCAGTAAGGTCTCCACTGTGGGGTGTAGGATGACTCACGAAGATAAAACTCAGCTTGCTGCTTTTCAGATCCTAACCACACGCTTTGAAAACGTCAGATGTTTCTACAACCTCAGAACATAAGAAACTAAGAAGGGCAGTATTAACTTCGCTCTTAGAATTCTTTAAAAGCAGAGTTTATAAAAAGCAATAAAGATAAAGAAATTAAACACCAAAAAATGGTCAGTCAAGGATATAAAATTCTACAGACATCTTATTTCTCCAGTGCTGTTTTTCTTTTTCTTTTAAGCGGATTTGGTTTAGACTCAGGGAAGGACTTCATCATGCTCAGCTTAAGCAAAAACCACTCTTTTTTTTATTGTTTTATCATCAAAGCTTAATTTTATTAATGACAGACACTGAATTTGTAACTAATAACCAACAGCCTTTTATTTCTCTATATGGTCCATCTTTAGAGCATTCCATTAGCAAGCCTACTTTTCTGAAACTCACACATCACTGGTTTGTAGAATCCCAATTAGCTCTTCTCTCACTGGAAACTTGTCATGGCACCTACTTTGCCCTCTGTGGACTCTGCTTGACAGCTCACATGAGCAAGTAGGCTAAATCATGACACCAGTGACTCAAAGGCTTGTGGCCTCTTTAAAGATTTTACTGCTTACAGTGCATCTGCCAGTGTGGACACACTTCTCCTAACACAAAGAAAATCCCAACCCTGTTTATTACATCTGTTCGTTATATTTCTAACTATCCTGTCAGACATATTCCACATTAAGACTCTTTTTGCTATGCCATCTGATGACATTAGCCAAAGAATATGGTCAAAATATATCAGCTACAGGACTTGTGGAAAAGTTCCATCAGTGTACTTTATTATTTCACATTCATTAGTTCAAAAGTTAAAAAAGAGTATCTAGACAGTAATGGTGCATGGTCTACGCTCAACATCTAGTGTTTGAAATAACTGGGTCACAATTTAAAACATATCAAAAGTGAAATCGAAAAAAAACTGTATGTGAAGACAATTCAAAAGGTGCATCTTCTGTAAGTTCTGAGATGTTTAAAAAACGTTCATTTTAACTGGGTGTGCACTGGCTGTGTTTACAGATAATTTAGTAACTAACATCACAGTCAGTATCTGTGTATGACTGCTTATTGCCATAAACACAAATATTTACATAAGTAATGATTACAGAAAGTGATTGTGCACAGTTTTCTTTCCAACATCCATCAAAGTACTTGACTATATTTGTTCTAATTAAGTAAAAACAAAATTTAAAAAACTCACTGCCATCAAAAATAGACAAATAAACAATATGAATTGCAGAATGCTCCTATGATTGCTTTTCTGGTCATTTTAGATCCTGTTTCCATAATGTGACTTGTTAGATTTTTATATTTTCAGAGATTGTATTTACATTAAGTGACCTTTTCTCCACCATAAATTATCTCCCTTTTAAACTATTTGCAGTATATTTAACGTTTCTGACAGGATAACCAACACAAAACATAAAATATAACCTTCCAAAAAGTAAAAAAAGAAAAAAAAATTCTGTTATCACTGTGAAGATAAATACTGTTTCAGATTTACCTCCTTTGCAGAAGCTAGTAAGCAACAAGAACAGGACACCACTGACGGATGTCAGCACTGCTCCACTGCTGCATGACAACACTAGTCCCAAAGACGCCTACCAGGGGGACCCGGGCTGACACACTCAGCTAGCACTGACACTACTCTCCACTCTGGGTACCATTTTTCCGCCTTTATTCATATCCAACCTTTTCTATGGCTTCTTCTGTCTTGTTTTATTTCCTCTCCAGCCACTCATTCCTTGTGTTCTTTCAAATTAATTTTTTTTATTTTTTATTTTTTAATTTTTATTTGATATGACTGAGTGAAAATGTACAAATTCCTGCAATTTTTGGAAACAGCAAAATTTTTGTCAAAGGTACCCTCAAAGAGTCAAACAAAAGACCCTTCTTCTAAATGTGTTTCTAGCACTTGAAACAATAACAAGGCAAAAAAAAACTGCCATCCAGTCGATGCCGACTCATAGCGACTGCATAGGACCGAGTAGAACTGCCCCACAGAGTTTCCAAGGAGCACCTGGTGCATCTGAACTGCTCACCTTCTGGTTAGCAGCCACAGCACTTCACCACTATGCCACCCAGACAATAACCTTTAAAAAACAAAACTGCTCTTACTTTGTTTCCCCACATAAACCTGCTCGTGGCATACTGATGATCAGATCTCTTTTCCTTTCACAACCATGCTCTCATCTCTCTCATTTTTCCAGATACAGGTTTTTCCTCAAGGTTTAGTTCCTGACCCTCGGAGCTCTTTCCTACATAGCCATCCTCCAAAACTTATCCCACAGCTTGAACTCTCACCCTTTTTTAACTAACGTCCCAACTGTCCTTCCTTCTGTCTTTTCTCAGCAACAGGTCCTCAATTCCAATTCTCTGTGGGATGGCAGTAATTTCATGTTGTTACTGTTAGCTGACAACAAGTTGTCCTCTGACCATGGCGGCCATTTGGACCCTTGTGATTCATAGGGTTTTTATTAGTGGATTTAGGGGAGTAGGTCACCAAATTTTTCTTGCTTGACTTTCTTTATCTTGCAACACCTCTGAAGCCTGTTCAGCATCACAGAAGCATACAAACATCCATGTACAGACTGGGAGTGGGTGCACAAGAAGTTCATTGGTCAGGAATCAAACCCGGCCACATGCAAGGTGAAATTTCTTCCAGTGAACTGTTCTTTATATTTTTATGTCATCTTATTACTACCTAAAGTGCAATGCTACCAAAACCTAAAATCAGCATCATTCTGCTCATGAACCTGGATTTCCTTCCTATTCCTGTTTGGCCACAGTTCCATCATGCTTCAGGAGTGAAATTCTGGTTTGAATTTTGGTTCTTCACAGTTACTCTGCTCCACAGTAGATCATTTAGCAAGTCTATATACCCAAATGTCTGACAACAGTTTTTCATTTACTGTATACACTTTTATTTATGGCTAGTTTTATTTCTATACAAACTAGCAACCATAAATTCAAGCTTCAGCGTCAGGCACTGTTGTTGTTCGGCACTGTCAAGTTGGTTCTGACTCATAGCAAGCCTCTAAGTCAGAGCAGAACTGCCCATACAGTTTCCAAGGTGCGCCTGGTAGATATGAACTACCGCCCTTTTGGTTAGGAGCTCTAGCACTTCACCACTATACTACCAGGGTTTCTCAACAATCAATTATTCCTAGGAAAACTAAATCAATCACTGACCCTGCTTTCTACATGCAAACATCCTACTGCGTTTTGAACATTACAGTGACTCTGATCTGGCTGATCTACTCACTATCCGTCAACATGTGGGCATGTGTACTTGATCTCATTCTCTTCCAAGCTCAAATATCATCCATCCTTGTCTCTGACTATTCAAGTTATAGTCATATTTCATGTTCCACTTCAAGATCCACATCTTAAAATACTGACTCACTTTCTATGCCGCTATAGTAACTACTGAAACTACGATTTCTTCACAAATAACAGACTGTTTGTATATTCTCTATATTGTAAATGTATATAATTGTTGCACTTTTAATCAGTGTAAGCCGCCTGAAAGGAGGGTACAATGATTAGTTCAAATTTTGCCTCTTCCACCTACTATCTTGGAGCTCTGGTAGCACAGTGGCTAAGAACTACCGCTGCTTACCAAAAGGGCTGCAGTTCAAATTCAACAGTCACTTGTTGGAAACCCTATGGGGCAATTCTATCCTGTCCTACAGGATTGCTATGAATCAGAACTGATTTTTCTTAACTTAAACTTTAAGGAAAGTTTTTAAAAATGTTTTAATACCTCAATTTTCTCACCCTTACTATGAGAATAACAAAAGTACTTGCCTCTTACAGAGTATGTGATAGATTGCATAACTGTCTCCAGTGACCCACACCTCCTTACTTCCACACACTTTGTCATGTAACTTTTCAGAACACTCCTCCACTGTGGATATGGCTAGCTTCCCCACCTCTTGGGGTTTGCTGTCATAGAGTGAGGTTGACGGTACACTAGTTCTGAGTATAAGCTTTAAAGCCTTTGGGTGTTTTTACTGGCCCATATGTACTCAGACATCACCAAAATAACGTGCTCAGTCCAGCCCACCAGTCCCAGATGTATGATCAGAGACACAGGAAGCAGAGGCATCCCTAGGACAGCCACAGATGTACGAATGAGCCAAGCTGAAACCAGAACTGTCCAGTCTAAAACAAATGACCTTTTGCCTCAAATTCTAAAAAAAAATGTTTTATGGATGTGTGACCTAAATATACGATTATTATTGAGTGACACTAGAATTCTGTGGGGTTTTTTCCTACACTAAACGTTTGTGTTAATAAAGCACTTATACAGGATATTTGGAAGAAATTAATGACCTAGTACTCAGAATGGGGACAGACACTTTACTCCACTTTTTAAAATATAAGTTGTTTTTAATTGATATTTCCATTTTTAAAGTACAAATAAGGATTGTGCTCCCAATGAGGCAACTTACCAAGGAAGAATGCAATTCGCATTCCTTAAAACTACTACCTGACTCGGTAAGGGCTGAATTAGAAGAGATTTGAGAATAACCATCATGATTGTTATGTATTTCTGTGTGTTTTCATGTAATTATGCACAGATATATACATACACTATTTGTCATCCGGCGTATACCTTACTGCATTCTGCGGAATTTTCACTCACCACTAGAGGGAAGTGATACCTCTGTTGTTTATTCTCTTTCTCCTCGTAAGTCAACTGCTGACTGTCCTTTCAAGTCAATCGGAAAAAAAGAAAGAGAGAGCTAAATAGTGGCTGGTCAATTTTCATTTACATTCCCTGCCTCAAAAGCAACCGTACTTAGTGTGGAGCTAGCACTAGCTCTGGACTTAGGACATTGTCCTTTTAAGTGGCTAATTGCAATGAACTAAAAAATCACATTTTCTCCTTTTACCAGAGAGACGGAGTCATGGCTTCCACTGTTTTTCTCTTTTGTAGGAGCTCATTCTTCATCTGGGGCTTATCCCCATCCTCAGCAATTTATGAGTTCAGATTTCTTCGCTCCATACTGCCCAGCCATCAACAGTAAAATATCTTCATTTTCCAAAAGTTTATCAGACGTTTTTATGGTTTTCATCATCAAAGATTTTTTGAAACATTTTAATCTGCACAAAACTTATCTAGAAAACACTAAGATAACATACAACAAAGATTCCAGGCTAGTATCTGAAGTGTGGTAAGGACTTGAACCCTTTGTTCTCACGGCAATTCCAACTCATAGGTACTCATCAGACATCGTAGAACTGCCTCATAGGGCTTCCAAGCCTTGGATGGTCAATTCCAACTGCCAGCATTTTAGTTAAGAGCTCTCAAAAGCTCAGTTGCTATCCACAAGGCTGGCAGCTGGAATCCATGAGACACTCTGGAAACGCTGTGGAGCTGTCATGCTCCTTCCTTTTGAGCCACTGTCAGCTGAAGTCAACTTGATGGCTTTTTGTTTTTTTGAAGAACTCTCTAACAGTGCACTTGGCTTGGCAACAGTGTTTTTATGCACAATTTACGTCATCTTCACCATAATCTGTTTACATACATACTATTTTTAACTCCTATTTTACAGACGAAATGAGACTTTAGGAAACTAAAAGGTGACAGAATGGCTACTCTAATTCAGACATGCCTTGTTCTAGCCAAGGTCTTAATTATTATTGCACAAATCTCATATTTGTAGGCCTTATGTTAATGTTTCTTTTGAAACTCTATTCTGGTCAATTTGATCAATGCAGAAAGATGAGTTTAATACTATAAAGCATAACCAAATAATTCTAAATCGTAGAACAGTTTTTCTTACTTAAAACCTCTGATGTTAAATATTAATCTCTTCTCTCACAGGAAATGAATATGAAGGAACTCCTACTAGCTATTCCATGCCATTTTCTAGCTCTTTCTGCCCTTGAAAATTGCATAATTGCATTTCAAAGTCAAACTACCTTAAAAAGATGAAACTTTCAAAAGTTTCCGTTCATCAGTGAATTGTGAACTTGTAGAGATAATCTTCAAGGTTGAGATTTCTCATTGTAACTATAGAAATGAATTTCTCTTTCAATGTGACTAGCAATGGCACAAAGTCTAAACCCTCCCATTTTTGTATGGTTCACACTGTAGCTGGATACAGGTTTCTTTACATGTCTAGTGGAGCTATTTACTTCTTGGCAACATTTTGTTAATTGAGTAATCTAATCATATTGTTATTTTAATGGTTATGACTGTAAAAATAAGTTTTCATTGCTGTCTTTTATTTAAGTCAAATAGAAGTGATTTACATTGAGTATCTGAGGTGGACTTCATAGCCTTCTGCTAAAACAAAAGGCAAATTGTTTACAATTATTACTAGTCCTGTTACTCATCCTAGGAAATGTCTGCAAATAGCACATTTTTGCACATTATACACAAAAATCTCAAAAGACACAGCTATTGGCACAGTAATCATAAATATCACTCTTCTCCACCATCAGTTTGTCACACTCTGGTGGTTAATGTTGCTATGATGCTGGAGGCTGTGCTATAAGTATTTCGAATACCTACAGGACCACCCATCATAGAAAGGATTCTGTAGCATCTCCAGACTAAGGAAAGATTCGGAAGAAAGTCCTGGCAAACTACTTCCAAAATACTAACCAATTAAAATCCTATGGATCACAACAGAATACTGTCTGATTTAATGCTGGAAGATAAGACGCCTAGATTAGAAGACATTCAAAAGACACAGTGATTATAACAATCGACTTGTGCATACCAAAAATTGGGAAGACAGCGCAGGACGAGGCAATGTCTAGTTCTGTCGTACATGGGGCCACCATGAGTCAGAGACAGCAGGAAAGCAACTAACAACATGTCAGTCTTCTGTTTCACAATGATAGCAAATTTGGATTTACAAACAATTCCCGCACTCTCCAGTCCTCCTAATCAGAAATAAATATTTATTTTTAAACCTTATCTGAATAATAGGCTACAAAGTCAAGATTGGCACCTCAATTTCGAATAGTTGGTAGTCAACTCTTTGTATCAATCAAAAACAAAACAAGGAAGGAATTAATTTTTAGCACACACCCTTCCTTCAGTACTTTTTCTTAGATCCATATCTATACTTTCATTAGCTACTAATTCTTTCCTTCGTATTCTAAAAGAAAAAATGATATTTTATTAATCTAACATGTGCCAATTCACTTTCAATAATTTGCCAACCATCAGCTTGATGCCCAGTATCTCATTTCTTAGCTCCAAGTAAACAGTCTCTCTGCAGGTTCCTGAAGGAACACTGGCGATGCAGTGTTTATGCTCTAAGCTATTAACTGAATGGTCAAAAGTGTGTGCCCACTACCTGCCCTGTGGGTCAAAGATGTCACACTCCATTCCCATAAATATGTACAGCCTTAAATACGCTATGGGAAAGTTCTCCTGCTCTGTAGGGTCATTGTATGAACAGACTCAGTGGCAACTGGTATGGTCTTGGGGGTTATAGGCTCTTTGGCAGTGCACAGTATCTGTGCTCAAATATGAACAGAAAAGTTAGCAGTTCGAATCCATCCAGTGGTGCCAGGAAGAAAGATATGGCAATCTGCTTCTGTAAAGATTACGAAAAGAAATTTCCATGGAGCAGTCTTACTTTGTAACATACGTGGTTACTGTTGAGTCACAATTGACCCAATGGTTAATTTATTATTCAAGTCACAAACTGTACTTTATATCCTGTTACAAAACTCTATTACTGTTTCATTCCTTTAAACATATGATTCGTTTAGTTTTTCAGCTATGTACTCATTTTTAGAATGCTATCTCCCAAAAGCCATACAACTTCTTTATAACACTTAATTTCTGTTCTTCATGTGTTTGGAATTCCAGCTTGTTTGTAATTTCTTTGGGTTTACTCATTCTAAACTCAGATATTTTCACCTAAACACCTGGAAAATTTCAGTTTATCCTTGAAAATACAGCTCACAAATTAGATTTTTTAAAGAAGTCTTTTTAGCTTTGTAAAGCTGTAGCTTGCAAGGGGCCAAAAAAGAGACTACTAGTCTCACCCCTTGGGGAGCAAGGGAGAATGAAGAAAATTAAAGACACAAGGGAAAGACTAGCCCAAAGGATTAATGGACCACAACTACTACGGCCTTCACCAGAATGAGTCCAGTACAATCAGAGAGTACCACCACTGACTACTCTGATAGGCATCAAAAAGAGAGAACCCTCAGACACAGCTGGAGAAAAATACAGAACAAAATTCTATTTCACAAAAGAAGACTTACTGGCCTGACAGAGTGTCTCTCTGTTCTAGGCTCCCCAAATAGTGTTGTTTTGTATTTCCTTCACTGTAGCAATATTCAGCAATGAGGTATGCAGCACTTTTTCTAGGATGGGTCTGTGAACTTAATTGGCAGTCCCTGTGTCCCTGTTGTAGAGTCAGAATTGACTGGATGGCAAAGTTTTGTTGTTGTTTTTCTCCTTTTTCCCCATTGTATCCCTGACTTTCTCTCTTAACAATGGGTTCTTCAAAATCTTGATTGCATTTTATTCAACTTTATATCTCCAGTGACTGTACCATGCAGGTGCAAAGAAAGTCCTTGAGAAATGGAGTTTGCTCAATGATTGGATTGGAGAAACTGTAAATTATTACCTGCAGTTATACTGTCTGAATCATATTTTCATGTTTTTTACATTTTCTTCCTACAAAGCAGAACAATATATCAAATAAGAGGTACTTAAAAAGCAGTAACTGACATTATATTCTTCAAAATATAGCATTGCATTCCTCAAGTCATTTGTTGAAGAGTTCATAAAGTTTAGGACATAGAGAAGTGATTCAAAGACATGTCTGTCTGATAAAAAACTTATCATGATCTTTTAGTGTCCAGTGGTGAAATACACAATGCAAACCTCTTTTATTCATCTCTCTTTTTACTCTGCTCTTTTCCAAGTTCTCATATATTACATTTTTTTGCATGAATAGCATTAAGGAATCATTACTGCCTTAGCGTCTCAGTCTCAATTTAATAGTTAAAATAACTTTTAATAAAGAAAAATATAGGTACACTGACCAAAATAAATGACACATGAATGGAAAATTTGAACTCTGTTCCTCAAGTATAGCTATATTAAATGTATAACTTGATGAGAAGCAGAGCTAGAACACATGAATTCACGTTGCAAGTATACCAAATACCAGATATCTTACCTTGGAAAAGTTAACTCAATCCCTCTCATTCTCAGTTGTGTGTGTGTGTGCACATGCACATGCATGCTAACCTCTACAGATAACAGCTAATACAATTTATTGTACAAGTTATGGTAAAACTTTATGATTTACATGAAATAACTGGATAAATGTAAAGTTCACAAAAATAGTTATTAATGAACTACCTATAATTGAGTAAAAAACGGAAACATGGCTTCAGATATGCACATAGGAGAGCCATTCATGTATACTGTATCTCTGTTGCTTCGGTTGGTTATGGGGCAAAGGAAGTAAGGTAGGCTGAACCAACACCTAAAATAGAAACATGGCTTCAGATACCTACAGGGGAATATTCATTTATTTATTTGAACTCTACTCTAGTTAGAAACAGTTTTAGTAATCCTTCAGGTACTTAAGGTAATCATATAGTTAAACTTCTCACCAATAAAGAAATGTTCTTGAACTTTCTTTTTAATTTAGCTTTATTTTCTGTTCGTAAATGTAACATACCAGGAAAACATCTAGGTCTACCAAGGAAGCCAGCACTACTTGCACAAGCTAAGTGATGCAGCCAGACTCCCAAGGAATGAATTGGTGGGCCGAAGGCTGCAGGAACCATGGTCTTGGGAAACATCTAGCTCAACAGGCATATAAGGAAAATCTTCTACAGTCGACTTTCATGAGTAGCATTTGATGTGTTAACAGCTTGTGAGGGGCTAAATAAAACACTGTAATGGTCTCACCCCTTCAGGAGCAAGGGAGAAGGAAGAAAACTAAAGACACAAGGGAAAGATTAGTCCAAAGGATTAACAGACCACAACTACTAGGGCCTCCACTAGACTGAGTCCAGTACAATTAGAGGGTGCCTGACTATCACCCAGACTATTCCAACAGGCATCCCAATAGACAGACCCAGGCAGAGTTGGAGAAAAATACAGAACAAAATTCTGTTTCACAAAAGAAGACTTACTGGCCTAACAGAGACTGAAGGAACCCTGAGAATACGGCCTCCCGATATACTTTTAGCTCAGTAATGAAGTTACCCCTGAGAGTCACCTTTTATCCAAACATTAGACAGGCCCATAAACCAAGACCAGACTGAAGGAATACACCAGCCCAAGGGTACAGACTAGAGGGCAGGAGGGGACAGGAACACTGCTGATAGGGAACTCAAGGTTGGGAGGTGAGGGTCATGGGTTGTTAACCAATGTCATAAAACAATACGTGTACTAACTTTAACAAGAAGCTAGGTTGTTCTGTAAACCTTCATCTGAAGTTCAATTAAAAACATTAGAGGAAAAAAAAAGAATATTCCATTGACAAATCTGAAACACACACACATACAAAACCACCTAGGCCTATAAATTAACATTTTGGTTAAACATTTCATGGAGGCCAAAAAGCGTTTATCTGCTACTGTGCTTGAGTGGATAATAATTATGTGCGATGCGAATAGCTATACTCACTAAACTGTTCTCTAGGAGCAAATTACCTGGTACTCCCCCTGGATGGAATATAACTATTAATGTTTTATAGTTATGTGACTACGCATTTAAAATGTTGATATGTACCAATATATATTTTATATGATGATTAAAACACTTTAACATACTAAATTATACTGGTTTATATTCAGTTTGGAGTTACATGCATTCTGCTACCTATCACATGTTCCTTTGCTAGTTATTGGTGCTCTCACAGACCATCATATTTCCACATGCAAAAGAAGAAAACTGGACCCTAACCTCACACCATAAACAAAAATAAACTCCAAATGAATAGATGTTCTAAATATAAGAGCTAAAACTATAAAACTCTTAGAAGAAAAAGATTACCTTAGAAGGGTAAAGACGCAGCCCTTCTGTGAGGTAACAGACTCTTAGATACGAGAAGCAGGGAGAAAAACTAGATAAACTTTATCAAAGTAAAACATTACAGCATTATGGGACATTATGAATGAAGTTGTAAGTCAACCTATAGACTATGAAAAAAATATTTGGAAACCATATATCTATTAAGGGTTTAATACCTAGAATATGTAGAGAACTTAAAACTCAATAACTACATGTCTAACAACCCAATTAAAAAACAAAGGACTCAAATAAACATTTTTCCACAGAAGATAAACAAATGGACTATAAACACATACAAAGATGCTTAATATCATTAGTTACTTAGGAAATGCAAATCAAAACCACAGTTTGATATGACTTTACACCCACCTCCAGGATGGCTATTATTAACAACAAAAAACAAAAATACAAACAAACAGAAAATGTCAAGTGTCAGTGAGGTATGTAGAGAGCCTGGAACCCTCATTAACAGCTAGTGGGAATGTAAAATCATGCAGTTGCTGTTAAAATCAGTCTGATGCTTCCCAAATAAATGCTAAACCTGTAACTATCATAAAAACCCAAAACCTAGTGCCACTGAGTAGATTTCTGATTCACGATGACCCTGTAAAGCAGAATCAGACTGTTCCATAGAGTTCCCAAGGAGCACCCGGCAGATCTGTACTGCCAACCTTTTGGTGAGCAAACATAGCACGTAACTACTACACCACAAGGATCTCCCTACCACATGATCCAGCAGTTCTACTTTCTGGTATACACCCCAAAAGAACTGAAAAACAGTGACTAACACAGACATATGGACAGCTACATTCATCACAGTACTAGTCACAGTAGCCAAAAGGTGGAAACAACCCAGTGTTCCTCAACAAACAAACAGATAAGCAAAAAGTGGTATACATATGGAAACTCTGGTGGCATAGTGATTAAGTGCTACATCTGCCAATCAAAGGGTTGGCAGTTCAAATCCTCCAGGCCCTCCTTAAAAACTCTATGAGTAGTTTTGCTCTGTCCTAAAATGTAGCTATGAGTCAGAATCAACTTAACAGCAGTGGGTTTGTTTTTGGTGTACATACACAATGGAGTAATATTCAGCTGTAAAGAGAAATTAAGTTCTGGGACATATGAACCCATGAATGAACAGTGCGCAAAACCATAAAGTGAAATAAGACACAAGAGAACAAATGTGGCATCATCCTACTTACATGAAATATCTAAAATAGATAAATCCATCAAGACAAAAGATTAGTGTGACCATGGGACTGGAGGTGGGGAGGAATATGGAGAGTTAAAAAAGGAAAGAAAGAAAAGAAAAAGATATCTAGGACCTACATCTTGGAAGAGGAATGAGGAGCCTTGGGGCTTAAGACTGCAAAGTACGGACTGGTTGCGGTGCCAGGAGCACGCACTACTAGGGGCTTAACAGGTGTAGGAATTTCTATCAAGATCATTATTGTTTTTGATACTGTTCCAGTTACAAAGTTCGGTAAGTTTCCAGTCATGTCTCTCCACCTAGTTTTCTCACAAGCCCTGCATAAAAACAAACAAACAAAACAGAATCACAGAAAAAGTGGCTCAATAAATTTATAACCTTTTTGCATTGTTACTAAATGGTTTACTCATAGAAAAGGCTTACCTGATGATTCAGAACCTACAAATCCTTATGTCCCCGTGCTGACAGGTAATTCAGTGTTATTCTGAAAGCTCCCAACACAGATACTGGGGCCTTTTGTGCATAATGTCCTAGTAACATTATTCTCTAACAGTCAGCGATGCACATTGCTCCTCCTGCTGATTTATACTGCATTAGTGAACATACACACCATTACAATGTAGATTGAGTCTTCTACTTAAAATCTTAAGTTCATTTTCACATTTTAAGCGTTGTTTTTTACACAGTCAAAAGTCTTATGATTAAAATGTTACTTTGTAAAATTATGAGGCATCACCTGATACATTACTTTGAGATGAGAATGCATACACAAAGACACAAAAATAATAATCACAAAAATAATAATCAGGAGAAACTTTGAGTACCATAAGCTTATTTCAATTTATTTTCATCATTACATAAAAGCCTGAAGTGCTTTCTCTGACTTCAGGTTATGAATCTTATTACAGAACTATCCTATAATAAAACCACTTTCATGGAGTCTATGTATACATTTTATCTTTTTTTCTCTCAGTTACCCTTTCCATATTCATATTTTCAGCACGGACTGCACTTTAACACCAAGGAAACAAAAATCCTCACAACTGGGTCAGTAAGAACATTGACATCAATGGAGAAAAGATTGAGGTTGGCGAAGATTTCATTTTACTTGGGTCCACAATCAACCGGCAGGGAAGCAGCAGTCAAGAAGTGAATGCAATCATTGCATTGGGAAAATCTGCTGCAAAGGACCTCTTTACAGCATTGAAAACTAAAGATGTCACTTTGAAGAATAAGCTGTTGCTGACCCAAGCCATGGTATTTTGAATTGCCCCATATACACGAGAAAGGTAGACAGTGAATAAGGGAGACACAAGAGGAACTGATGCCTTTGAATTGGGTTGCTGGAGATGAATATTGAATGTACCATGGACTGCCAAAAGAACAAACAGATCTGTTCTGGAAGAAGTACAACCACAGTGCTCCTTGGAAGCAAAGATAGGGAAATCACATCTCACATACTTTGGACATGTTGTCAGGAGGGAGTAATCCCAGGACAAAGACATCACGCTTTACAGAGTGGACGGTCAGTGAAAAAGGAGAAGACTTTCAACACGATGGACTGATACATTGGCTACAAAGATGGGCTCAGGCATAAAAACAACTGTGGGCATGGCACAGGACTGGGCAATATTTCAGTCTTTTGTGCACAGGGTCACTACGAATCACACCAACTTGCCAGCACCTAACAACAACAGCACATTCACATACAACATATCATTTTCTATTTCAACTTTATCAAAATCACTTCAAAGACTGTCTTTAAACAGTGATTGTCAATAGGGCAATCTGCAACCTGAACAGAGCATTACAGAAGAACATAATCTTTCACTAGGCCATTCATGTTATCCATATTGCCGTTCCCTTGGCCACGGGAGTAAGCAAGCTGGGTGGCCTAGTCTGGCACCTACACTGACTTGCAGCACAGCTGCCAGTGCCACCTTCCTCTTTTACAAATTAGTATTCAGAAACAGTTCATAAAACAACTCAGGTAACCCTCCCTGAAGTCACGTCTGATCATCACTAAGTGAGATATTGTTTTATCTCATTTGAAACCACAGCACTTGCTTCTGTTATTCTCAGAAGGTGCATTTATAAAATAGGCTGGAACATTACAAACACTTTATTTAAATGGGTGACTCAAGCATGTTAGTTTAAATTAAAACACATGCTTGGGATATTCATGGACCTATGTCAGGACTATATTTTATGAAAATGCAGAGTACTGAGGAGCAAAATTTAATCTGGAGGGCACTTGTCCTCAGTCATGCGAGACAAGATGTATTAGCCATGAACGGATTGCAGCAGTGCTACTCGGGTGTCTTTAATTTTCTAAACCAAGATTGTAAAAAGAATCTGTGGTATTGAATACCACCGGCTATGGCAAAAAATGGACTGCTCAGAGACAGAGAACGATTTATCTTCTGCTGTTAAAGAGAACAGTTTTGGCAGATGGTAAAATACATCACAGTATAATATACTCTAGGAAGAACATGACAAAATATGGATTTTTTTTCTTAGAATTTTGAGAGTACTAATTCAGCATACCTTCCTGAATAAAAGGCAAATGATAGTGCTAATTGCAAATTACAAATATTAAAAATGTAAATTACAGTCTAGGAGGGCATATGCATATGTCTTTACGAGACATATTCTTAGCAATGATTCAGTAAGAAGAATAATATTTCACTTAGATAACTAAAAATACTAATTAAGCTTCAGATATTCCATGTATTACTACTGTTACATAGAACTGGATATTGCCAAATTATAACAGTGAGGTTTTTTTTTTTGTATGCTAACACAGAAATCCTGGTGGTGTGGTGGTTAAGTGCTACAGCTGCTAACTAAAAGGTTAGCAGTTCGAATCCACCAGATGGCGCCACCCTACTCTGTGGGTCAGAATCAACTGCATGGCAACATGTTTGGTTTTTGGTTTTGCCTCATCAGGCTATAATTTATGGACCATGGGATTTACCACGCCCAGATTTTTATAAACGCTTAAGTACCCTGTCATTGGGTGGTAGAATGGTTTTCCCTCACCTTCAGGTCTTGAGTCAAAGCAGTGTTTTTTTTCCCCTTACGTGTAATATCAGAAAAGAATTCGATTACTGATGACCTAATTATGCCTTGTTTATTATTCCTATTTAATAAACCAATAAAATTTAGCACTTTGTAAGGAGAAAAATATCCACCTAAAGGCAATAGGTTTGGAATGCCATGAGGAAGAAAACAGATATTTTTCCCCCTAAGGTCATACTGCCAGTATATAATGGGATCACTAATTGTCAACCTTCAATAACATATACTTAACCTTCCTATGAGTCAAATAAACAGAGCAATTATCTCTTTAAGACACTGGAAAATTACTTTTTGTCTGGTTTTACATATAACTGAATACACACAAGCCCCAAATCCCACTGTCCTCAAGTCAATTTTGACTCATAGAGATCCTACGGGATAGAGTCGAATCGCCCAGCAGGCTTCCAAGGCTGTAAATATTTACAGACACAGAATGCCACATCTTTCTTTCATGGAGCAGTTGGCAAGTTTCAACTGTCCTCCTTTCAGTTAGTAGCGGGGCACTTAACCACAACGCTAAGAGGATGCCTTTGAATATACGTAACTTTTGTTCTGTCTCTGTCATCAGAGAAACATTGATAAGAGACGCTTTCTAAATGAAAAACAGAACAAGTTCTTCCTTGTCCATCTTTGCAATAATTTCATACAGAATAAGCAACAATCAGTACATAATAAATTCTAGAAATCAATGGAAACATTATGCAACATAAAGTGTCAGTGAAATAGAAAAGCTATAAAGCTTCTTTAGTGCAATTCACCACAAAAAGCTAGAACACTTCATTTCTCTGAAATTTTATAGTTACAGATTGCAAAAATAACCATAAGACTACAGTTAGCATGTCAATACCAGGAGTATTTGTGGAGAAGTGGTTAAAAGCTCAGGCTGCTAACCAAAATGTTTCAGTTTAAATTCACCAACAGCAACTTGAAAATCATATGGGACAATTTTACTGTGTTCTACCTGAAGGGTCAACACAAATTTTAATCAACTCAGTGGCACAAAACAACAAAGTCAACACCATGGAGTTCCGGAAGTACAGTGGTTAAGCATTTGGCGGCTAACCAAAAGATCAGCCACTCTGATTTACCAGTAGCTCCAAGGGAGAATGAGGTGACATTCTGCATCGGTAAAGATTTACACCCTTGGAAACTTGGAGGGGAGACAGTTCCACTCTGTCCAATAATGTCACTATGAGTCAGAATGGACTCAAGAACATTTGGTGTTTTCTGTGTTTTTTTTTTTTTAATATATATATATATATTTTATTATGACTGAGTGAAAATATACATTACCATGTAAATTTACATGATCACCTACATGTAGTTTCCACTGCTCTCCCTGTCCAGTGACAGCACACTATTCCTCTCTGCTCCACAGACGTCTCATCCTCCCAACAGTCTCCTTTCCCCTCCTCTCCATCCACTCTCTTTCCTCCAGCCAGAGGTCAGCAGGATGATATCCTATAGATGCACAGAACCATAAAGTGCATCCAATATATGGTCACTCTGCATCGCCAAGTCCAATCCATTCGTGTCCAAAGAGTAGACCTTCGTTATGATTTATGGGCAAGGGCAGCATTCCAACATCATCACTCTTTTTAAGCATTCCTATTGCTAAGATCACTAGCAGCCAAGAATGACATAGGATCCCTGAAAGGTACATAATTTTATTTAACTCAGATAAAGTGATCACATATATCATTATTTCATGTGATTTATTCCTTTATTCTTAGACCATTTGGTATTCTTTGACTATAGAAAATTACATATTTCGTTAAACTCATTTTCAATCACATTCAGATGCATCCCACATCAAATTATAACCCTGAAAACGTATCTACTACATATCATTTGTAATTCTTGGGATTTATTCCTCTCTATACATCAACGCTAAGGATGTACCATTATAATATTCAGCCACAGAGAACGTAAAATCGAGGGTTGATATGAAATGTTTAATTAACCACAGTGATTTATGGTATTGTTTTGCTATTTTTGTTCAATAAGCATCATTTCCCCATTGAATACAACATAGAGAAAATTATAAAGCAGGCATTTATGTATTATTAAAATTTTTAAAAATAGAAAACTGATAATTTTTTTTATAAAGGCATAAGTGAAGTCCATTCAGCACTTGGATTTTCAGAAGGAATCATTTGAACACAAAAGTTGTATTAATATTTGTCTCTTCTCTAATTTTTCATAAATATGAAAATAGAGTTACATTTCTTTACTAGATAATTACAAATGTTGCAGAACTACATAGCTTTGTTTTCTACACTTATCAAAACGATAAAGGAAAAGGAGCTGATATATTTGCTTGTCTACTTTGCGTAAGGTACTAATCAACGTGATGAGACAAATGAGACCTTTTTATTCTTAGTGTTACCATCTGTGGTAAATAACTAACTCTACTTGTCATCTAACCTGGAGTCTCCAACATATGGAAATTTTTATCAGGAAATAATCATTGCTAGAGTCAAAGTACAGAGAAACACACTCGCGAAGCATTCCAAGATTCCTTACCTCATCCCCTCAACAATATTTGACTCATAACTAGACCACAGAAGAAGCAGGTGTAAGCACTTAGCTCTCATGTGTACACTAACAGAGAAATTGGCCATGCATCCTTCCAATTTCAAAGTATGAAAAACTGCTTTCTTCACCACATGAGTAGGTACTGTGCCATTAAAATTTCTGATAAATATGAAAATGTGATCAGAATTTGGGGAAACACACTTTGCCATTCACTTGGGGGTTTTTATATTTTGCTTGCTTCTTCTTGATGTTCTTTGTTTTATGAATGACAAAAGAGTTTTCCAAAAGTCCTGATAAGACTTCCATGTTTCTCTGATGCTTCTACAGACCTCTGCTCTTTTCTGTGCACTGGAAGGCCATGAAAGACAACTCCCAGTTGGGAAAATATTTTTTTCTGTTGTGTGTAGTGGTCTACATATGTATATAACAAAAGTACCGTATGCTGTACAGAACGTTCTATCTTGAATATCAAAGAGACTTTTCTCAAGTATATGTCTGTTGGAATCTGTCTGTCAATCATACCACTATTTCATTATGACGATATGGCAGAGTAAATTACCAAGAACAGTCACAGAGTTCTACACCCTACAGCCATGCTTAACCATTCCAATAGACCATTAGCCTAACTGAAGGAAGCCCCTTATAAAAGTATCACTGTTAAGCAACCACCAACGAAATATTTTAGAAGGGCCAGTATATCACTAGGGCCAAAAGTCTCTGCTCTTGGTGTCAGTCACCATAAATCAGCTCCAATGGAAGGAGGCCCCATACATAACAGAACAAAACATAAACTAGTCCTGTACCAGCTTCAAGATCATTGCCATGCTTGAGTAAATTGTTGTGGCCACTGTGTATATTGATTGTCTTACAGCCTAGGAGACTCCTATCTTCCAGCATTCTATCAGATAATAGTCTACGTTGTGCTCTATAGTGTTCTTATTGGCTAATTTTCAGGAGATCTCCAGGCCTTTCTTCCTGGTCTGTCTAGAAACTCAGCTGAAACCAAACCATTTTTGGTCACCTGACTGACGGCATAGCTTACAGCATCACAGCAATACAAAAGCCACCATATACATCAAAATCCCAGATGAGGAGTGGTAAATGACTCTTACTAATTGCCATGAAGCCAATTCCAACTCACAGCAACCCTCAGGGACAGAATAGACTTGTCATATAGGGTTTCCAATAAGTTGCTGGTAGATTTGAATTGGCATTCTTTTTGGTTGGCAGTTCAACTCTTAACCACTGGGGCTCTGAAATGGCTCTTAGTAGTGTATTTAACAGTTTCCTAATTATTTCAAAATTTACTATTTATGACTCTACCCATTCCCGATTTCCAATGCACAGTTTAAGTAAATTATTTTCATAAGTGCTGGCAGCCCTAAATTGCTTCAATGCTTTTAGTTGCCAGTCATGAAATTCTTTTTAAAATTCATGCTCATCTTGTTTACAATCAACCTTCTAATATTTAATAACTCAGAAATTTACTTTCTTATTATATAAATTTATGTTATGGTTAAAAGCTAGCACCCTAAGGCAAGGCAAGATTTAAACTTTTCATTCAAAAATGCTCTAATTCAGTGACCATATCGTGTGTGCACTTCATAGCTCTATGCATCTACAGGATGACGTCCTATTGGCCTCTTACTAGAAAGGAGAAGAGAAGAGAGGAGAGGATGGAGAGGATGAGACAGGAGAGTGTTAAGAGGACACAACATGTACAGAACAGAAAAGTGGAATGTGCTGTCACCGAGCAAAGAGAATAGGAGCTGCAGATAGGAGGGAATGCAAATTTAAACTGAACTGTACACTTTCACTCAATCACAATAAAAACATACATATATATATATGTTAAAGCTCTAATTTTATAGATACAATTAACAGCTGTTATATATTGTGTCCTAAAATCAGCACCAAGGTGTAATTTTTCTTATAATTATGGTGTTACAATGATTTAAAATGGGGGACAACTGAGAAAGACTGTACAAGCATAACCTAAAGGTATTCCCAGCAATAGATGCAGATAAGTTAGTAGCTTCCTTAGGTTCATCCTTTCTCTTTCTCTTTTCCTTTGAACAATTTTGGTTGGATGTCACTAGAAGCAATACAAAATCTTTAAATTTCTCTCATGTCAATGGAAGAAGTACTTCAGAGATGGGCAAAATTACCATAAGAAAAATTTTAATGATGCTATATTTGTTGTAGGTTTGATCTTTATTTTAACATTAATTCCTTTTGTCATAGTATGTGATAAAATACTGAATAATATATGCGCCCAGTGAAAATGACAGGGAAATGCAATTTTGTTCTTAGAAAAATAATTATTGAGGGGGAAAAAAATGGCATACATGTAAGTATAATAAAAGGATTTCCGGCAAATTGAGATAATAAAACATAGTCCCACAAGAAGTAATTTTAATAATTGAGAATGAAATTAAAATTTTAAAAACCATCTTCTCATTTCCCTGTGTGCCATATAACAGTGGCAAGTAGATTTGGGACAGTGTAACATATAATTTGGGACAATTAATCAGAATTCAGCCAGCATCAAAATTCTATTTCAGTAGAAGATTACAAGACATTGCTTAGATTATCTGGTTAAAATTATCTGAAAATTTCAGCAATGTCACCTGGGTCATAGGAAATTGAAGAAAACACTGAAGAGCTACATATAATATGGGTCTTTTATGTTGCACTAAAAGTCAATGTTCTATTTGTCCTCCAAAAATTTTACTGTGGCAAGATTCACAAAATAAATGCTTAAATTAAATTACAGTAATGAAAAGAAAGTTAAAAGGTTTTAAAAACCTTATTCTATGTTGTTTGGGGAAAAAAAAAAAAAAAAAAAAAAAAAACAGTTCAAAGTTTGTCTTTACTTCCAGGCTAAGTATGTGTGAACTCGATGTGACCACTACGCTACTACGCTCCGCTTGACCAGACCTGTGTCTGAGGCTGGAGGCTCAGTCCCCCTGGCTCCCCGAGCGAAAATAACACCGAGCAGAGCCCCTACCGATCCCTGAGACTGCAGACGTTATACATCTGGCACACGATTGCAGGGGCAGATCAAGATGCCAAAAGCAGCAGAACCTCCCAAATAAAACTAGGAACAACGAATAAAACAAGGACAGCTTGAGATCTGGGAGTTTCCGACAGCATGTGAGGAACTGGACAATGAGGAGGAGGCTAGAAGAGGGGTGAGGGGGAACGGGGCCAGCGCAGAAACGGAGAGATTCTATTAACAATGGGAGCTCGAACTCATCACAGCCATTTGGGGATGGGACTAGGTAACACCTCACGCAAGGAACTCAAAAAGGGAACTTCCCTAAGGAAGTTCTAGCCAGACTTTTTAAGAGGGCCCAGAATGGGTGCGCGAGTTCGTGGGCCACGCAAGTGGGATGAGAGGAAGGAAGATTTAAAGCGTTTGAGAGTACTGCAAAACCACGCTGAGGCCCGAAACTCTACGGGGCGGTTCTACTCTGTCCTACAGCCTTGCTGTGAGTCCGAGTGGACTCGATGGCACTGGGTTTGGTTTGATTTTGGTCTAGTACCAGAAAGAGCTGCAAAGGCAACTGGGTGAGGTGAATGGCCCAGACTAACAGGTAAGCAGGAGGCAGTCCCCAGTGGGACACTGCAGCTAATGAGTGTGCAAATGCAGGAGCACTAGTGAGAGAAAGGCGGGGGGGGGGGGGGGGGGGGGAGAAGCTGTCACTGTAGTAAAATGGATCCTATCACATGCACCACGGGAGGCACCAGGCGAAGCTACACACAACTCTTTAATTTTCTCAAAATAAGCAGAATTTTAAAAACTAAAGAAAAGATAACAAAATGTCTCAGTTCATCAAAAACAAGTAAAAAGTGCAAAAGAACACTCAAAAGGAAAACTCTCCTATAGAGGCCAGAATAATGCAAATAATTAATAATGTCCAGAATTTAGTGCCAAATATGCTTAAAGAAAGCAAAAGCAAAAAAAAAAAAAAAAAAAGGTGAGAGATTCAACAAAGAGTTTGAGAAAAAAGAGAACTACTGAAAATGAAGAATGAAATATACAAATTAGAAAAAGCAAGAGAAACACTCAACAAAAGAGTTGAACCAGCACATGGCAGAATATCTGAATTAGAAGACAAAACAGAAATGTGGGATTAAACTAATAAATTTAACACTGCAATTACGGGAATCTCAGAGCACCATGACAACCATAAAGGCATAGAAACAATTTTCCAAAGTGACAAAGAAAATTTCTGAGACCTGAGCAGAGAATCAAGCCTGCAGATACATGAAACTACACAAAACCCAACCACAGCAGACACAAAAAGATCAACTCTGTGCTCTATCCTAATAAAATTTCTTGAAAACCAAAGACAAGATGACAATTCTGAAAACAGCAAAGGAGAAATGCAGTTTAACATACCAGCGGTCATTCATAAGAATTGGTGCAGATTTCTCCCTCTAGATGTCAGAAGACAATGCGGCATCACATATAAAATACTGACCTGAAATAATTGCCAACCAAGAATACTTTACTCAGCAAAGCCATTATTCAAAACCAAGGGAATATAATCAAGGCATTCCCAAACAGGAGCTCTGGGAACTTGCCACTGCACCAGCTTTGCAAATAGTACTCAAGTGGAAAGCCAAGAACATTAAGTGATAAGTACAAACTAAACTTATCCAATGTACATTGCATATTGATGTTAATAGAAACATACCAATAGAAACTGAAAAAGGCATATCAAGAATAGACTTATATACTGATTGTATATTAACAGTTATTCTTATGCTAGACACTGTACCAACTGTAAGTCACATAATATATAACATATGGTAACCACCAGAAATTCACTAAGAAAAGACACTCAGGAGAAAAGAAGCAAGTTAACAGGACAGCACCCAAAAACAAACAAAAACTCAGTATAATAAATAGTTACTAAAAACCAAAAAAAATAATGATTAAAAAATAAATGAGACAATTCATTTTCAGTAATAACTATAAACATAAATGTTCTAACGCCTCATAAATAAAACAGAGGAAAAGACCACATGGTCATATCGAATAATAAAGACAAGATATTCAGTAAGTTTCAACACTCCTCCCTGATAAAATCTCACTACAAAACAGCAATATAAAGAAGACTCCTCAACATAATTAACAGCATATACGAAAACCAACAGCCAACATCATATGGAACAGACAAAGGTTGAGAACCTTTCATCTGAGAATGGAAAGGAGACAAAGATACCCATTATGATCACTATGATTCAATACTATACTGCAAGTCCTAGACAAAGCACTAAGTCAAGAAAAAGAAAAACAAAGTATCCAAACTGGAAAAGCAGTAAAATTATCACTATTTGCAGACAACATGATCCTATAAACACCCATTACCATCCAGTCTATTCTGTTTCAAAGTGACTCTATAGAATGAAATTATCCCATAGGAATTTCCCAAAATGAGCTAGTAGATTTGAACTACCAATCTTTTGACTGGTAGCTAATACTTACCTATTATACCATCAGGGCTCTGATCCTGTATGTAAAACACCCTGAAGATTCCACAAGAAAATTACTGGAACTAGTAGAAGAATTTAATAACACTGCAAGATATAAAATGAACACACAAATTCAGTTGAGTTGCTCTACACTAACAAAGACCACTTGGAAAAAGAAATTAAGGAAATAGTATTTATGATAGCTCCAATTCAATAAAATACCTAGGGATTAATCTAACCAGAGATGTAAAAGAGTGATAAAGTGAGAATTAGAAACCACTGTTACAAAAGACCAAAAGAGATCTATAAAAATGGAGAGAAATGTTGTTCTCATGGATATAAAGGAATAATATAGTGAAAATGCCAGTGCTACCTAAAGCAATATCATCTATGGGCTCAAAGCCATTCCAGTGCAAATCCCAACAACATTCTTTATCAAATGTAAAAACTAATGATCAATTTCATATCTTCATGTGAAAAGGAAACAAATTCTGAATAGCCAAATTAGTTTTGAAGGAAAAGAAGACACTAAGCCTCCGACTTTCTGATGTCAAAACATAATGAACAGTGACTGTAATCAGAAGAGCCTTGTACTGGCTCAACGATAGACACATACACTGAAACCAAACCCACTGCCGTAAGTTTGATTCCAACTTATAGGAGCCATACAGGACAAGAGTAGCACTGCCTGGTGGATTCAAACTGCTGACCTTTCAGTTAGCAGTCATAGCAGTTAACCACTACACCACCAGGGCTTCCAGACACATTTGCTAGTGGAAGTAGACACATATACTAGTGGAACTAAATTCAGAACTCTTAAATAAACCTAAACACCTGTGGACAACTGATCTTTGACAGGTGTCAAAGTCTATCCAGTGTGTCAGAGAGAGCCTCCTTAATAAATGGTGTTAGCAAAACTGAATACCTACCAGCAAAATACTGAAACAGAACACATACCTCACACCAAGCACACACACACATACACAAAAACTAACTCAAAATGCATCAAAGACCGAAGTGTCAAACCTCCTGTATTAAAACAGAGAGAAAACTATGGGACCTAATCTTCAGTAAAAGTAGGGTAGCAAGCATTGCAACAAAATCACAAGTAGAAGGCAAAAGAGATAAACTGGTTACCAGAAAACATAAAGACTTTTATTCATCAGAAGGCATTATCAAAAAGGTAAAAAGAGAATTAACCTACGGACTCTGAAAAAAAAAAATTTGTAAACAACATATCAGGTTAAGAGTCTAATTCTAATCTCCAAAATTTATAGAAAATTTCAACACCTCAACAACAAAAAGACAAAGATCCAGTTATAAAATGGACAAGGACATGAACAGAGCTTTCACCAAAAAAGACATCCAAGCAGCCGAAAAAAAAATCAAAAGATCATTAACCATTAGCGAGATGCATATCTCAACCACAAGGAGATACCATCTCACTCCCGCTAAAATGGCATCAACTAAAAAAGAAGAAAACAACAAATGCTTGCAGGATACAGGGAGACTGGAACCCTTATTCACCGATGGTGGGACTGTGATATGGTATAATCACTATGTAAAACCATTTGATGCTTCCTCAAAAAACTACAAACAGAGCTGCCTGATGATCCCGCAATCTTACTTCTAAGAATATGCCCTAGATACCTAAAACGACTGACCTGACCAGATACATGCTCTGCTGTGTCCACTGCAGCTTTAGTCACAATAACAGAACAGCGTAAACAACAAAACACCCATTAGCAGATGAATAAGCAAACGGCTGTACACGATGCAATGCCACCCAACCACAAAGAACAATGATGAGCTAGCAAAACATGGATCTGGATGGGGTAAAGCTAAGGGTAATAAATCAAACACACAAAGACACAGAGTGTACAATCCCTCTTCTACAAGAAGACAAAAATGGAGACCCCCAATATTCATTGATGGCTGTTGAGGGAGAAGGGTTGAGGGATTAGTACATTTTAGAACTTACAGATTTGTTACTTTCGATGAAATGTGGCTCCAAGTGTGAAAACAGGAAGCATAGCCCAATCAGAGTAAACATGAGTGTTTCTCAGGTTATTTGCCATTTTACAGACTGAATTAGTGAAAGGATACAGCTCTGACACATACCTTTCCTGACTTTAAAACTCACAGCTTCCCCTTGTTCTGTTCAAGGATGTACATACATCCTTCTTGATGCATGTTACGTGTTCCTCATAGGCACAGTGAAGTGTTATGAATTTCCATTATTTGAAATGTTACTATAATTTGTTATGATCCACACAGTAGAATGCCTTTGAATATCAATAAAACACTGACAAACATCTTTCTTATATTCTCTACTTTCAACCAGGATCCATCTGACATCAGCAACAATACTCCTGGTTTCATGTCCTTTTATAAATTCAGCCTGAATTTCTCGCAGTTCCCTGATGATGTACTGCTGTAGCTGCTTTTGAATGAATGATCTCCAGGAAGATTTTACTTTTTGTGACATTAATGACATTTTTTAATAATGTCTGGATCACTTTTCTTGGAATAGGCATAAACATGGATCTCTTTCCACTGATTAGTCACAGAGCTCACTTCCAAATTTTTCAGCATAGACTAGCAAGCACTTTGAGTGTCACATCCATTTGCTGAAACATCTCATTTGGTATTCCACCAATTCCTGGAGCCTGGTTTTCCACCAATGCCTTCAGTGCAGTCTGGACCTGTTCCTTAAGTACCATCAATTCCTGGTCATATACTACTTCCTGAATGACTGAACATCTTTCTGCTTCTTCTGATGCTTTCTGTGTCATTTAAAATTTTCCCTGTGGAATCCTTCAATATTGCTACTTCACGTTTGAACGTTTTCTTCAATTCTTTCGGCTTGAGAAATAGGAGCATGTTCTTCCTTCCGGTTTTCTGTCTCTGGGTCTTTGCAGATGTCACTGTAACTCTCTACTTTGTCTTCTCACGTCACCCTTTGAAATCTTCTCTTCAGCTCTTTTAAATCACCATTTCTTCTATTTGCTTTAGGTACCCAACATTCAAGAGCAAGCCTCAGAGCCTCTTCTGACATTCAATTTGCTCCTTCTCTTTTTAATGACCTCTTGCTTTCTTCATGTTGATGTCTTTGGTGTCACTCTACAACTTGTATGGTCTTCTGCCGTAAGTGCTGAATGTGTCGAATCTATTCTTGAGATAGTCTCTAAATTCAGGTGGGATATACTTAAGGTCATTCTTTGGATCTGATAAACTTGTTCTAATTTTCTTCAGTTTCAACTTGTACTTTCACATGAACAATGGATGGTCTATTCCACAGTCCGTCTTTGGTCCTATTCTGACTGATGATATTCAGCGTTTCCATTGTCTTTTGTCATTAACGTAGTCCATTTGATTCCTGTGTATTTCATGTGGCAAGGTCGATGTGTATAGCCACCATTATGCTGTTTTTTTTTTTTTAAAAAAAAGGCATTTTCAGTGAGGCTGTAACTGGTCTTGTAAAATTCTAGCATTCATAAAATGGTATAACCACTAGGGAAAATGGTTTGGTGCTTCTTCAAAAACTATAAATAACAGCTATTTTATGATTCGGCAATCCAACTTGTAAGAACATACTCTAGATACCTAAAACTACTGACATGACCAGATATAAGCACTTGTATGTCTACACAGACAAGGCCACCACTTACCTTCCCAGCTACCACTACTGACTGCTCCAACCAGGAACTCAACAGATGGTCTCGGAACGGATAGGAGAAAAATGAGAACATAACTCAAATTCCTAAAAATTTCAGACTTACTGGACCAACAGACACTGGATGAAAGCCAAATATCACCCTCAGATGTTCTTTAAACTGGGCACTCAAACCACTTCAGGAGTCATTTTTTTTAAGTTAAATGACAGATTGGCCCACTAGATAAATAATATCACCTGCGGGTACTGTGCTCTCCCAAATAATCATCTAGATGAAACCAAATAGTTAAAACTTACACTAGACCAAAGACGAGAAGGCAAAGGGAACAGGGAAGCTAGAATGGCAACAGAACAACCATAACAGAAATAACAAGAATGTTAATGTGATGTGAAGAATATAAGCAACGTTATTAAAGAATATGTAGAGTAATTGTTAAATGAGAACCTAACTTGCTGTGTAAACTTTCACCAAAAACACAATTAAGTATTTTAAAAAAGCAGAATACCAGACAATCATTTACATCATCTTAATTTATTCAGTTTAATTCTACAGATTGGTTTGAACGAAAACAAAATTTTAAGAGAAGTACTACTCATCATTTTGATTTCATAATTCATGTGTATATTTTTTTATTTATTTTGAAAAAACTAAGTAACTTAACCCTAAAGCCTATATAACATCTACCACACAAAAGAATTAGATTACTGCAAACTAAGAGTAAATATTTCAAAATGAGGTTTCAAACCAATGATTCATATACTGATTAATGATATACAGATATAAACCCACCACTTCAGTCACTAGCTCAGGGGCAGCCCACAGTTCAACACTTGGCAATGCTAATGTTCAATTGCTGATACTTTATTTCATTTTTTGTGGAAGACAAATCATCTTCTATGTAATGTTTCAGCCAGGGAAAGTATCTGGATTCTCAACCTTCAGACCAAAGAATAAAAGAGTACACTTAAGGCATAAATTAAACAAAACATATTGACAGATTAAAAAAATAAAAGATAGTTCTACACTTGTTAAGAATGGATCCATTTATACGTCATGATTTAAAAACAAAACATGCCATTAGCCAGTGATTAGGCGATATCAAATTTATATTATTCACATTAAAAAAATACCTGAGTTAGATGAAATCAGATAAAATTGAGTTCAGTATTTTGTTTTTTATTTTCTTTCTTAAGTGTCATGGCTACTATATTCTACTACTTTGAAGCCATTCACATGACATACAATTTGAATGATAATTCTGGAATTGTTAACAAGACAATAATTGTAAGTATCTAACGCAATACGGACAATTAACAAATATTTATTAGGTGAAATAAACACAGTCATTTAAGGAAGAATCAAAACTGGGTAGTAAATGAATATTATATGTTTCATTAACATTCATCATCTGTCTTTGGAGAATAAAATGTTTCATTAGTCTTATCGTTGCTGAAATATATTCCATAATTAGAAGAAGAATGAGGCAGAATCTGCTGGTATTTTCCCAATCAGTTCTCTCCTTGGCTGAAAAGGTACCTATGATTTTTAAATGACCACCCAAAATAAAGACCAAATTTTTCAGCAGCTTACACAGTTCAGGGCCAAATGACTAGAAGTGGAAGAAATGGAATGGATGATTCACTGGGAAGAGGCTTACAGGGAGAGTGTAAGACTGTCTCCTTTCCTTTTCCTATTTCCTACAGTCTGGAATGCACACGTGATACTGCAGTTAGAGAAAGGTGACTGGGAACAGAGAAGAGGCAAATTCTAGCACCAAGGTGGAGGGAACTTGGTTCTAAGAGAGTCAGGATTACTACTGTAGCCACGGATCACCTGCCTCTGGACTTCAACATGCAGCAAATCATTTTCTGAACGACTTATTCTCTAAACGACTTATCTAATATTTTCTGTCACTTGTAGCCCAACTCACTTCTGATACAGGGGTAAATGCTGAATCTCATCATCTTTAAAGACATTATATTTTGGGAGTTATTATTCTCTTTTTCATGGTATCCACTTCTGCCTTATGCTAGATGAATAACTAGAAGAGACAATATGATTCTGGCATGATCCTACCAAAACTCTGTGCTGCGAAATGACATCAGGAAAAGAACCCAAAATGCTAGAAGGCTAAAACTGAGCAAAACAAAGTTACATGATGACAACTTTGTGACAAACTGGATTATCTAGTAGACTGTCTAGTATTTTTCTTTACTATAATGACAAGCATCATTCAGGAGGCTCCTTGTAAAAATCCTTGGATCTACTCAACACTGTTTAGTAAGAAAAAAAAATTGTCACTCCATCGTTTATTACTAATTTTTTTTCTCTTGAGCACATAAGCCCCAAATAAAATCAAAATTGATTTTAAGAATAAAAGAATCTTTCAGAGAGGTCAGCCTTAAGCCAAAAAATGCTAACCAATCTAGCCATTTCAGTCAATAGTTATCATATCAGTAGAACTTCTGAGTTGCTCAGTTCCCCAAGCAGTGATGTGTGACAAGTCAAGAATGCTGAACTGTAAGGGGAAGAAACTGTTGATGCTTGCTATCTTTTACAGCACTGTGGATCACTCACAGCTCACAGCATGGGAAACAATGCAATCTGTTTTTCATATATCCAAACTAATTACATACTGACTTCCTTCCAATATTACTGCAATTTGGGTTACAAGGACAAACAACAAATCTGTATAAAAATACTCAAGGCAGTGTCAATGATACGTAATTTATAGACACATATATACAACAACTCTCATTTCTACTTCAAAGCCATGATTCACACCAGTTGGGAACCTTATGCTTAACTTCCAAATGAGAATGAAATGTTATGTAATTAAAAATGTAAATAGGTTATAGCCCCCAATTATGATTTATGAACAGTGCTAAAATATTTCTAGTCCACATCTACAAGTTTTCATGACAAATCTGCATTGTTTTCAGATCTATGAGGCATATAGTTTAAATATATATATCATAAAAATACGATTGCATGCCCTTGTGAAGGACAATATAAAACAGTCAACAAATATGAAGCCATGTTGATGAAAGTCAAAGCTAAGTGCTTGGAGGTATGAAAAACTATTCTACTACAAGTAGAAGATTTTCCCATTATGGGGTCATAATTCAGGGAGAAAACAAAACACATTATTTAGGTGGGGGAAAACAAGTGTCAAAGTGCTAATAGGAATTTGAAAGTGATTTTGAATTACACAACCAAGACTCAGTCAACTCAAAAGTTATTTTGGCCTTTTCGTACGTCTCCGTTTGCACCCAAACCACCTACTACTATCAGATTGTCTCATTACTGTAAAGTAACCATCTACTTGAATGTCCAGGGATGGAAAAAATCAAGTTGGACTGGCAATCACAGAAACACACTGAGAACCAGAGGAATAAGGGGCTGATTATATTCATTACTAGGAAGACACTGTTGGACCAAGTACATGATACACCTACATATATTCAAGAACTAACTCTATTTCTGCTAAGCTGGAATTAGAATTTGAAGCTTGTCAGTCTTCTAAGATTTAGCAAAACATGTTACAATACTTTGGTGCTTTTAACAATTTAAGCCTCACACTCAAGGATGATAGGAAACAGGAGATTTTTGTTATTTATTTATTTGAGTGCTTTGTAAAGAAATACAGATGCCATCCTATTGAATGTCTACAGTGTCACACACAATGCTAGATGATTAGGATAGAAAGATAGATGAAATATTCATACTCTCACGGACACATAGATTGTTGAAGAAGACACACAGATCCAAAACTAATTCTAATATAATGTGATGTGATAACTGTTATACGAGAAGTATGATTAAATACTTTGTGAGCACAGATGGCATGATTAATTCTGAGTGGGAAGAAGGTCAGGCAATTTTGTGTGTATGGGAAATGCTATTTTTAAAAAGCATCAAATACACATCATACCAGATGATTATATGTGAGTCTGGGCAGAAACCCATTTCAGAAAACGTGGTATATTATGAAAAGTAAACAAAAATAACTTCAACATTTATGAAAATGTCTAAATCAACAGCAAGACTGACAAGAAAGACAAGTGTCCTAAAGTTCACTGCAAGCAAATATCCACTAATACTAATTTTGTATGGGGTCTAAATGGTCACAGAATTCAATTCTGCTACTTATTTGACTTGCTATCTTTCTACGTTTACGATTTTGATCTTACTTAGTGGGCTCATCTTCCAGTGAACTAACCTTGACATTTTACTTGGTTCTCATTCTATAAGTTGATTCATGCAGCACTTGGAGATGGCTAATGAGTTAGAGATCTAAGAAGCTGGATTCTCAGTCAACACAACCATTAAAAGAAGGTGGGTGGGCAAGTGATGTTATATTTTATGAAACATCAGAGTTCAGTTGTACCCATGAGGATATCATACACAGCCAGCTTTTTCAAGTTAAATCTTTATTGTGTTGTCAGTTTTGAAGAACTTAAGAAAATATTTTTCTGAATGTGCCTTCTTTTTTAATTACTGGAAATACTCAGGATATATTTTATTAGCCCATTTTTCTGATGGTGTGTGGTGGTGGTTTAGTGGTAGAATTCTCACCTTCACCTCAAGGGACTTAGGTTCAATTCCCAGCCAACGCATCACTGAACAGCATTTTCACTCCAAAAGGATTACACCTCAAGATGTGCTAAACATCTATATAAAGACAAAATTTTAATGTGAAACTGCTCTCCACAGAAGTCCTTAGACAAATTTTTTCTTCCAACATGATTTTAATGTACTAGGATGTGAATGTCCAAAATAATGTCTCTAATATGGCTTCCTCACAAAGAATTGGTATTTTTGAAATGATATACATATCACAATAAAGTAGATCATGACTGTTTTTTAAAAAACATCACCTACGAAAACATGGCTTAATTCAGTAATGATAACACATTTTTCATTAGTCTACTCCAGCTTCCTGAAGGGGAAACTAATTTAAAACACAAAAGTATCAATATAGCCTTTGGACAATCTGACAAGTATTTAAACCATTTGTTTAGTTGTGCTAGTTATAATTGTTTATATATTCTAATAAGAGTCTCTACGTGGTGCAAACAGTTAACATGCTCAGTTGCAAAGTGAAAAGTCTGGAAGTTGGAATCCACCCAGACGTATCTTTGAGGAAAGGCCCAGTGATCTAAAAACATAACAAACAAACAAACAAACAAAACTAGCTATTGAAAACTCTATGGAATACAGCTCTACTGTGACACATATGAGATCACCATAAGCCACTGTCAGCTGGAAGCCAACTGGAAAGATGTATTTCCAGTATATACTTGTGTGTATACATATTGCAGTATATATGTGTGTGTTGTGTGTTTGTGTGTTTATATATTCTAACAAAATAGTAGCTATTTTATATTCAATGTCAATAGAAAATAATTTCATAAAGTACATTTACCAGATCTAAAATCAAGTAGCCATATTAACCAGTATCTTATTTTAAGAAAACATATTACAAGAATTAAAAAATAATAATACACTTATTCTAAACTTTCTTCTGTCCATTTATTTTACAAAAGCATAGTATTTCATTACATAAACTTTTCTACACCAAATAATACTACAACAGCCATGTTCTATTTTCCATCATGTTATTATTTGAAGTACTTTTTTCCTCAGTTTTTCTTAGCCCAGGGTAGCAGATGGCTCATAGGTTAGGTGTTATCCTGAAATGGACAGGCCTAAATGAAAACATTTGGCTGGAACTTATCTCAGGAAACTAAGCTTGGTGGTGGACAGCTGGGCATCAAATTCATCAAAATCCAACAACAATCTAAGCCAAGGCTAATCTCCAAAGGCACAAATGTTCAATTTCTGAAGTGATTCTTAGGATCTAAATCACTGACATTCAGACTTAGCCATCTAATGCTGCTATAACAGAAACACCAAGAGTGGATGGCTTTAACGAAGAGAAAATTAAATCTTCACAGTGAAGTAGGCTAAATTTCAGGCTGTCAACTCCAAGGGAGGGCTTACTCTGCTGGCCTTTTCACCACTCTTCCCCCAAAACTAGGAGCTTCTTAATGTGTCCAAAAGATGTACTGGCACTGCTTTCTTAGTGGTATGAGGTCCCCCAGTCTGCAGTTTGTTTCCCTTTCCTTAATATCCCAAGAGATTGTCTCAACGCAATCCAAACATACGAGCTGAGTCCTGCTTCACTTACACAACCGCCACCCATTTTCCCTCATTAACTTCACAGAGTACCCATTCACAACACATGGGGAAAAAAAAATCACACAGTACCAGAAATGATGGCCCAGCCAGACTGATACACATTTAGTGGGGAGGGGGACATTCCATCATTTGTCCCCTCCAAAATCACACCCTGGAAACATGCAGAGCATGTTCACCCCATCCTATCATAGGAAAGTCTTAACTCCAAGTCCAAAATCCAGAAATTCCTCTACATCCAGGAAATCTACAATTCAAATTATCTGCTTCCAAAGGCATACTAGCAGAACAGACCCAAGTTAAACATTTCCATTTTAAATGGGAGAAGTTGCAGGGCAAGAAGGGATAACAGGCACCAAACAAGTCAGCAGAACACATTACATTAGCCCTCAAGGCTATGAAAACAACCTTCTAGTCTCAGACATTTTATACAACGGTCTTGCCCTTCAAACTCCAGCCACTGACCAAACTGTCCAGATTCTACGCAGAGGCTGCTCAGCCCTGGGTTTCAGCTCCACCTTCCAGGCCCACTAGGATAGCAACTCTCCTCCCTCAGCTTTAGGCATCCCCCTCTTGGAAGCCTCGAAGGCCATGACTCCACCGTTTGAAATGTTTGAGGTCATGGCTATGCCTTCTGAGTCTGAGGCAGCTTGACTTCTTATGCTCCTCATCTCTTCAGCTTCTCTTTCCTGTGGCCTCTAAGCTCCTCAGTCCTCACTCCTACACCGCGCTGTAGGGTCAACTGTTCCAAAGCTCAGTAGCTCCACCAGTAAGTGGCTGGAAGCACCTCACTCAATGAGGACGCCTCCTGCACACAGGCACTCATCAGTCTTGTTCCAAGGGTCAGCAAGCCTAGCTCCATCAGTAAGTGCCCCGATGCACCTCACTCCACCAGGAGGCCTCTTACACACAGACACTCAACTCTCTCACTCTGTAAGGCGACTCCAGCACTCTCACACTAATCTCCAGGTTCTCCTGCTGCTGGTCCACCACTGTCACTTCCCTTTCACCGCAGGTACTCTGAAACTGCTGCTCCTCTGTCCATTCACAGTTTCAAAACTGCTTCCATGTTTTAGGTATCTGTTACAATAGCACCCCGCTTTGGCAGTATCAAACTCTATCTTAATCACCTAGTGCAGCTATAACAGAAATACCACAAGTGAATGACTTTAACAAAGAGAAACTTATTTTCTCACAGGAAAGTAGGTCAAAGGGCTAAATTTAGGGTGTCAGCTCCAGGGAAAGGCTTTCTCTTTTGGGTCTGGAGGAAGACCCTTCTTAAACTTCCCCAGGACTGGGAGCTTCCCAGGCATACGGACACTGAGTTCAAAACATGCAATCCACTTCTGATGCTTCTTTTCTGGTGGTATGAGGTCTCCAACTCTACACTTGCTTCCTTTTCATCTCCCAAGACATTGTCTCGATACACAAGATTGTTAGCTTGAGTTTCACTTCACTAACACAACTACTACCCACTTCTCCCACACTAACATCACAGAAGCAAAGTTTACAACATATGGGAAAAATCACACAATACCAGGAACCATGGCCCAGCCAAACTAATACATATTTGGGGGGAGGCTAGGAGAGCAACACAATTCAATCCATGACACTCACCTTCATTACTCGAATTCTAAGTATTTCATTGTCTATAAGCTTTTATCTCTAAGCATATGGATGAAACAACAGGCAGGTGACAATCAAAAATCAGTGTCCACACAGACATTGTGTAGAGGAAACAGTTAACAGTTTAGGAAGAACAAAAAGGAATTCTAAAATACTTGCACTTATTCAACAAAACTTAGTGATTATCAAAGACAGAAACAGAACTGGCCAAGTGTTTTACAACAAAAAAAAAAACCTCTACTGTGGAATCAGTTTCAACTCACAGAGACACCACAGGACAAGAGTTGCACTGCCCAATAGGGTTTCCAAAGTTGTAGACATTTAAAGAAGCAGACTGTCACATCTTACTCCCGTGTAGTCACTGGTGGTTTTGAATTGCAGACCTTGTAACAGCTGTTGCCTTAACCACTGTACCACCAGGCCTCCAAGAAGTTGATACAAAGAAATAGAAAATATCCCCAATATATGAAGCTTATAGCAGTTTGATACAAATGATAAGACCTACTTACAACGTTCTATGGTATACAGCCAAAAAAAGGTACGGTGGTGGCACTGGAGCAGTCACAGATGACTACGTAAGATAAATCAACTGAGCAATGCTTGGTGAAGTTAGCCAATTAGGAAGGCTTGGATCACTGGCTAGATAGAATGAATGGCAGGAGGCAGAATGGTCATCTAAGGTGAAGAGGCATGACAAAAGGCATGGAGAATAGAATAACTCTGGAAAAAAAGAAATCTCACATCTTTCTAATCCCACTGATACAGCCAAGAACACAGAAACATAGGAAAGGTACTACTTCTAGGCAAATATTCTTATTCTTCTGGTAATTGAACAGGGGAGCAGAAGACAGAGTGGACATATTGTGAAGGCTAGGTGTAATTCACAGGAATGAAAGAGGGGGAATTCAGTGTTCATAGTGCCAGATGCATTTTTCGCTCTGTTGATTTTTATAAAACGTTGGCAAAACTGATTCACTCTTTCCATATGCTTAGTAAATAATTTTTTGATTGTTTTGTTCTTCCAAACAAAAAACACACATGGATTTGACATGGTGATAAAGTATGCAAATCTATAAAAAGCCTTTATAAAAAAAGTTTCACATTTGGCATTATGAAGCACCGGCACAAAAGAAATGCTTCTTTGTAGAATCATATTTTCAGTTAGCATTAAATGTTAAATCACTTTCCTATCAAAAAGCTTTCGCCTACCCTTATATATTATGTTACAGAAAGAAAAAAGGAAACAGAAACAAGATATTCCAAGGACTAATAAATCTGGTCATTCCAGAAATTTTCAAAATACTACTCAAATAATGATATACTTTCTTTAAATCATAAAATATCATGCTTTCATCAAATTTATTTTTTAAATTTCAAATATAATGCCCCTTTATATATTCTTAATATCCACTTCCATATAAAGCAAAATTACAAGTAACTTGAATAGTTATATCTGATCATTAAATGTTCTCCCCAGTGGAGATTTATCATGTAATGAATTATTAATCCTGAATGTATTAAACTAAAATAAAATTTATTAACTACAATTTTAACATTCCTAAAAATTTTAGAATATTCTTTTAAATCTTATTCACTATACCAGTGAATCACAGAAGTACTTTAAATATTTCTGGAGAACAAAGTATCATGGTTGAGAGAATGAAATACACGTAACAGACTTGTCTAGCATATACTAAATAATCGGATTCTTAATACAATTATAGAATATATACTATATATGACTCAGTAATAAAAAAACTCAATATCTTTTGTTTTATATGGTTGTTAACACTGTTTATATATTTGAAATTATCTGTGAATGCCATTTTGCTGAACACCTATGCAAAGTTCTTACAGCTATATTACTTCAGCTATACCCTCCATAAAAGTGTATTAGTCTGCAGATACAACAAGAATAGCCCATCATTTTAAAATCTTGAATTCCTGCATTTGGCATGTTTCTGAAAGCCATTATTAATAATAACCTTTTGGGGCGCTATGGAATCAAGGTAGGCTAAGTTTACAGCACATTAATTAGTACAGTTTTTAGTTATAACAAAAGAATAAACTGTCACCTGCAAAACTGGATTCTGATATTCTAATTATAAAAAATAAATTGTTCAAACCCAAGGTTATTGAAAAAATTCTACACTTAACATTGTTTCAGCACAAAATATTAAATAATACACTTAATATAAAAAATTTTGCATTAAGTAAACAAAATATTTAACCCAAATGGCTATTATAGAAGCAATAAAGTTCAATCAACTCTTTAAAAAAGGGGGAACTTTCTGTGATAAGGATAATGCCTACTATGATTTATTTTCACTAAAAATAATAACACTTGGTAGTTATAAAAGGAAAATTGCACACTACTTGGGAATAATTATATTAGATTGAGCTTTTTTTTTTTTTTATAGTACCAATAGAATTTGAAATAATCATTTCATTCAGTTTATACCAGAAAGAATCAGGTACCTTATGTAGCACACTGAGATGGAAGTTAGAAAAATTCCTACTCTTTGGAAATTTATATCAAAATTTGTCTATGCACAAAACATGGCAACAGCTATGATAGTGAAATAAAAATATTTATGAGTTTATCTTAAAACAGATTTGTTAAAATAGCACAAATAAGTACAAACTTATTATAAAACAGGAAAGCTACCCAAGTATTATGAGTCCCTAAGTTCATTTCAGCCATCTTCATTTCCAACTATTTATGACAGTATCACACAAGATAGTAAGTAGTTGAGATGTGTGGTATAGCTTTAATAAATAATATTTTATGGGAGAAATTCTTTAGATGTTAGAACTTTAGCCTTTTTTTCTGAACCCACAGGTTAATACAGAATAAAATTATCACTGTCAATGACTTTTCTTTAAGTTACCCTACAAACCTGATTTTTAAAAGAAAAAGTATAACTTGAGTTATGCATTTTCTAAAATTATTTAAATTCTGTAAGTTCACTAAGATAACCTATGGCAGAAAATCTGAGATACTGTAACAAATCAGTTCTCATTTATAACAAAGATCATCAGAAGGCAGATCTACACATATGCGTAACAAACTGGATCTAAAATAAAACTTATTTTTGGCTATATATATATATAAAGGAATTCACTCCACTCATTTTAATAAAGTAGGATTTATTTTTTAAGAACTCAAGGACAGCTCATAGAATCCAAAAGCAGGAAATAAAACAACATTTTATTGAAGAATTAAAATCTGGTTAGCTATCAGACACCAGTTAACTTGTTTATTTCTCTTCCTCACCCTCTCTGGTCGCTAATCCTTGCCAGAATTTCCCTCTCTCCTGTCTCTGTCAGTTGATCTCCTTCCCGTCCTCTGTCTTTTGGGGACATCATCTCCTCACCTCTCTCTGCTGATTAAATGTCAGTGTTTGCTCATCAGCCAAGCATCACACCAAACTCGCTTCTTGAGCACTTGAATCTGTAAGATCTTCCAGCTCCCAGAACTACCATGGCTAATGTCTAATTTCTTTGTTCCTTAGTTGAAATTTTCAAGAGAAAGATTTGATTGACTTAGCTAATGAGTCAGGTTTATACGCTTGATACAATCAGCTGTAGTCCAGGAAGAATAAAAATTCTATGGCACAAAGTGTTGTGAAAGCTAGGCAGGTTCATAAGCAAACTGCCTCCCCTATGAAACTGAGGGTAGATGTTATATGTAGTTCTTATCAACTGATAACATCCCAAGAGATGACACCATTATCAATAACTTTTTTTTTCTGTTATTTGAAACCCTCTACTTTCCAAAGCATGAGGTTAATCCAAATGGCACATAGTCTGAAAATTGGTAACACTCATGTAAGTCTTTCACAGACTCTTCTTACCTTTACCTGCTTGCTGGTCCAAAAAAGAAATCATTTTAAGTCCAAGGATACACTAATAGTTGGGCTAAATTCATTCAACCTTACTGAATGTGTGGTAAATGCCACATGTTTTTGTTGTTAACTGCTATTGAGGGGGCACCAACTCAGGATCAGTTCACGTACAACAGAACAAAATGTTGCCTGTCCTTGTGCCATCTTCACAATGGTTGGTACACTTGAGTCCAGTATTGTGGCCATTGTGTATTTTTAATTACTTCTGATTGAGTGAGTTCATATTCCAGCATTATATTAACAAAATTCTGTTTTCATCTACAGGAGTTTTCATGTGCTAACTTTTAGGAGTCGATTTGCAAGTCTTTTCCTCTAGCACTAGTCTGGAAGTGCTGCTGAAACCCGTCCACTACGCATGACTGCAGGCATTTGAAACACCTTACTTTCTAGCATCACTGTGACACTCATGCCACCACAGCACAACAAAGTGACAGGCAAGTGGTGGTACCACATATTAGAAGATGTCAATTGCAAAAGAAACAAATGATGTAAGATCTTTTGGAAAACTGGTACTCTAAAATGACACAAAAAATGGTACTATTATCAGTTAAGTACAACACAGAAAATACATACGAGAATTATGCACAAAGAGATGCAGGTTCATTAAAACGGAATATGCAATTATGTTGAGAAATCAGAAGGTTGCGTAGAGAAGTTTGTATTGCACTAGCTGGTTGCTGAAGAAAACAAAGTGAACTTCAGAGAGGATCAATGGTACGTTCAAGTCCACACACCTAGTCACAGTGGGACAACTAGAACTTACAACCAGAACATTTCAAGGTGATGCCTTTCCACTTCCCTACAAAGCTTTCATGGTTTATGAAGCAGTCTATGAATAAAAGAAGACAGCAAGTGTGAGAGGAAAGAACAAAGGTAAGAAAGACCATTCATCTGGCTTTGCCTTTCGTTATTCTCATGGAAGAAATCATTTAATTAGAAGCCATTTCTATATAATTTAGGCTAAATGATATGCTTTGGAGAGGTATACCAGATCACTAATGCAAAGGCATAGTGGATGTATTTTTCTCCATTAACCGGTCAGATTCAGTTGATCCCTTTACAATATTTCGTTATTAACATATGATACAACATCATCAAAAAGACAGAGATTACCACAAATACAAGCAATATGAACTTAACAGTATAACAATAAGACATATGATATTTTGATTATAAAGAATATTGAATAACAGGTTAAATTAAACAGACAAATCACTTGGTATCTGTTACCAGTTTGGAAATGCACTATTATTCATAACTGTAAAAGAACACTCTGCCAAGAAAACTAAAAGAAAACCTAGACAATACTTTTGTTACATTCTTTCATGTAAAAGGACTTTTCATTTTAATTATTTTTTACATTTTTGACATATAAAAAGCCATTTTTATCTAATGAGTGCAAAAAGAACGAAGGTCAATTACATACAACTAAATCTTTGAAAAATGTCACTGAAAATTAATTAAAACACAAAAATGTTGATGTATAGGATAGACTGCTTCCAGAAAGGCAATAGCAGAATCACGGGATTATTGAAGCTGAAGAAAACCTAGCATTATCCAAATTTCCCTTCTGTCATTGTGTAATGTTACCAGATGTGACTGTTAACTGAATAAAAGTCACTTGGCATATATACCATTCTTGACCTCAGAAGTAACCTTGAATGATAGAATACTAAAAGATGTAGGTATTTCAACGTCCTCTTTAACTTTGTTTAAACCAAGTGATCTTTATTTAATCCCTGAGCCCTTTCTCATCATATCTATAAACATCTAGTTCTCTCAAGCACAAATAAAGATATAAAGATTTAGTCTATGGTGATGTTAAGTTATGGTTCCAGAATCTTTGACGTTCGTCTCATTTAGTGGCAGGGGTGTATCCCCTTGCCTTGAATCTGGTGGGCTTTTTACTGCTTCATCTGATAAAAGAAGGGGAATGATGCTGCATGACTTCCGTGGATAAATCATAAAAGGCCATGAAGCTTCTTCTTGGTTCTTTTGGAATGCTTTATCTTAGAAGGCACCTTCCTACCTGACTGTCATATATTAAGAAGTCCACAACAAAATGAAATGCTATGCATACATATTCTGCCCAACAATCTCAACTGTGCCCTACCTTGCAGTTACTCCCACCCAGGTACTGTCTAGTAAAAACAACTCAGCATCAGAGCTAAGAGAACTCTGCATGACTGCATCTCCATATGTTATATTCTGCATTTCTATGTAACTGCATTATCCAAACAGGAAACCACTAGCCACTTTTGGCTACTGAGCATTTGAAGTATGGCTAGTGTGACTAAAGAACTGAATTATTAATTGCATTTGATTTTAATTAATATAAATTTAAATTTAAATAGTGGTCATAGTCTTAGACAAGAGGGCAGAAGTCTTTGCCCCCACACGTTCACATCACCATCTGCTAAGGACCAAGAGACACGGAGCAAAAAAAGAACATCCCCATTTTATCTTGTCCAAAATTATGGCCTACAGATTCCATGAGTAGTTTGCTTTACTTCTCAAAGTCTGGGGGTAATTTTTCAGGCAGAAATACATAACTGAAACAGAATTCCAACCTTTTAAGCATTACAGATAAGCAAACTAAGAAAGATTGTGCTTTGCATAAAATCCCATGGCTAATATGCAAGAAAACAAAGAATATATGCGGGAAACAGAGTTTTTAAAATCCTACCAAAAGGCACTTCTTCAATAGCAAGTTATTAAATTTGGTAACCTAAAAACCTAAGATGAGTGCCAGATAGTTACTTCTCTTCTCTATAATGTGTTTCTAAAAACGTACCTTTCAAGTGATCATGAGAATGGAAATAATTCCAGCTACATGAAGCTCCAGCTACTTTGTAACACTGCCTTTTCTTAAAATGGAGCATTTCAAAGTAATAGTCAAGAGTCGATTAACATACACAATACAGTCTGTGAAATAGGACATTATGTGATTTGAACGTTGTGCAGACACCATTTTACAAGCAAGTAGTCTTCAGTCCCCACCCCCTAGCCCCAAAGCTGTATTGCCCAGGATACTGGAGGATGTATTCTTGTCAGATGCGTGGCTGTGGGCTAGGTTGGGGCTACACTGCCTCTCAGATTGGGCACTTTAGTCGGTCCATGTCCAGGGTGGGCTGAAGAGGCATGGTAGGAGAGGACGAGGAGAAGTGGGGACGGGGATCATTCAGAAGTGCTGGTGGCGGGACCTGCTGGTGTAGCTCCTTTCTGATCACGGGCAGCTGCCACTGCTGCCTGGAACCCAGAGCCCTCAAGCAGTCCTGGTGGCCAGTGACTCCCCAGCACCGAAGGCAGGAGTGGGAGAGCTGCTGCAGCACTGCCCTGTTCCAAGGAGGATGGCTGCAGGGTCACTGGGTGGGTAAATCTGAGGCCAGCAGAAGAAAGCGTTGCTGCAGAGACTGGGATTTGCCCTGGACCCTACTGCTTGCTCACTTGGAGTCTGGTTTCTGGAAAGCCATTAAGGGGCTATAATAAAAGGAGCGCTCTTTACCATAAAAACAAACAAACGAACAAAATCTTAACTGGACCATGGACAGGACTTACATCCAGTTGGATGGTATATGAAGGGACATTACACAGCATGTGACATTACACATGCATACAAATCTTAATACTAAAAGGCAAATGATGAATATTTGCTAAGCATTACGGAAAAATTTTTTTTCCATATTCCTTGCTCTTCCCCTAAAAGAAAATGCCATGGCAGTTTACCAATTAAGGCTTCAATGTACTTTATTAAGCAAAATAAATGTTTTTCCATATTTGATGCATTCATTATGTAAGTTAAAGGTACAACAGAATAAATTAGCAACACAGATCCTAATATCCCTATCTCCCATCAGCTTGACAGCTTTGTTATGGTTTAGATTTCCCAAGGACAGTCTCAGAACAAAGATACGGATTTGCACCACTGCACTTTTCTGACTAATTATTATCAACGCAGTCCCTCTAGTTGATCAGTCCATCCTTAAAAGGAAGAGAGTTGCCTTCAGTTTAAATTCATTATAGTGAAAAGTGACATCACGACTGCATGACAACTGCTTTAATTAAAAATATTTTTGACAAAGATCAGAAAACTATTATATGCTTAAGTACACCAAATTGAATAAGGGAGCATCTGTCTCCTGAAAACTCAGGCTCTCATTGACATAGGGCATTCAACAATTTTCTAAGTTCTAAAAAGGAGGTTTCTCTTTAAAAGGATCTTTCTTGAGAATCCTGTCAGTAGAAATGATCCTACAAGGGAAGCTTGTCAGGAAAGCTGTCAAATTCATTGTCTTTGTACCTAATGTATGGCCAGGCTATTTGAGATGTAATGAGAGAGGAGGTGGTAGAGTGGAGGATGCTGTCTAAAGAGGGATTAGGAAAATTCTCTCTGATGAAGTAAGTACCTGCAGAAAGGAAAGAGCTAGGCAAGGGATACAGAAATGAAAATACAGTGTATTATTTGCTCCCTACATGTGATGTTTTATTGTGATTCTCATAACTTTCCTGACTTATCATCAGGAGCTGTTGCTGAGCAGGCTCATGGTGGTCTCAATATGACAGAACAAAATGTTGCCAGTTCTGTGTCATATTCATGATCACTCCTAGGTTTGAGTCCATTGTGACTACTGTGTCATTCTAGCTCATTGAGTCTTCCCCTGGTTTTCACTGACACTCTATTTTCTTGCATGTAAAAGCTGGACAGTGAATAGAGAAGACAGAAGAAATGACGCCTGTGAACTGTTGTGTTGGAGAAGAATACTGACTATACCATAAAGTGACAAAAAAACAAACAGATCTGTTCTGGAAGAAGTACAATCAGAATGCTCCTTGGAAGCAAAGATGGCAAGACTGCATCTTACATACTTTGGACATGTTGTCAGTCTCTGAAGAAGGACATCACACTTGATAAAGTACAGGGTCAGTGACAAAGAGGAAGACCCTCAACAAGACCAACTCATACAATGATTGCAACAATGGGCTCAAGCATAGCCAACAACTGTAGGCATGGCACAGGACCAGGCAGTGTTTCTGTCTGTTGGACACAGGGTCATTACGAGTTGGAACCAACTTGATGGCCTCTTACAACAACAATTACTTTCTTACGACTTAGGTGCTATAATTATTTTCATTTACCATATGAGAAAAAGAAAACCTGGTAACATGGTAGTTCAGTGCTACATCTGCTAGCCAAAAGATGAGCAGTTCTAATCTGCCAGGTGCTCCTTGGAAACTATGGAGCAGTTCTACTCTGTTCTACACAGTTATTATGATGAGTTGGAATTGACTTGATGGCAGGAGGTTTGGGTTTGGTAAGAAAACAAGCCAGGTTTACAGGACTAATTTGCCATGTGCTCAGGAACATACTGCCTACATTAAAAATGGTGGTTCTTTTTACAGTTTATGTTGTTAACCACAGAACAGTTGTTGTTGTTGTGTGCCATCAAATCAAAAGCAACTCATAGTGACCCTACAGGACTGAGGGGCACCGCACCGCAGCCATAGGGTTTCCTAGGTTGTAATCTTTACCAGAGCAGATTACCGGGTCTCTTTCACTGCACAGCTGCTGCTGGGTTCAAACCACTGACTCTTCAGTTGCTGTTACCAGAGCTCCTTTTCCAAAGCAATCTCCCTCCAATTCTTGACAGCAAGTAAGAGACTGACTCCTTAATATATTCCAAAAAAAAAATTGACCATTTATTTTCATCTAGTCAAAAGACAATTTGATTCTAAGTTTAAGATAATATGTCAAGATTATTCAGTATACATACAAAGACAGTAATGATTATTATAACTGATTTATTTTGATTAACATCCTGATTTATGTTCCAAGTAATAATTTTTCAATAGCTTTAAAAAACTATGCATTTTATTTTGGACTTTCCTAGTCTTGAATAAGGAAGCGAATGAAGACATATGAGCATCAAGAGTAGATCTTATTACAAAGATGAATCACTGCTCTTGGTGTCTCCAGTACACAGCAGAAATCTAACAGATGTGCAGTGACTAAGTGAATGTCTGCACCTGTAATATATACCAGTGGTATGGCCTGAGGCCTTAAGACCAGAATATATATGTGTGTATATCATATATAGTGCATAAAACTACTCCTTACAATTTAAATATTAAATATAAAAATATTTTAACAGTTCTCTGTTCTGCTCTTGCTTATGAGTACAACAGCTCAGAATCAGTAATATACTTAGTAATGATCCTGCACCAAGAAATCATTAAAATATTTTCATCTATCTTGCTTACAGAAAAAAAAAATCAATGTATTTTAGAAAGTGCTCATAAAAATGGTTAAAACTGAAAATATCTGGACCTTTACTGAGACACTCTTAAAATGTTCTGAAAAACTTAAGTATGCTGGAATTACTGATTTCATGTTTTTAGAAAGTGCCAGGTGCTATAAACATACTTTCTCATGTAACTCTCACAACAGTCTTGTGTAACTGAATATTATAATGTACAGACAGATTCATTAACAGTAAGAGAATTAACCTAACTATGATTCCTTCATGAGTAAATAAACTCAGGATTGTCTTGGCAACCCTAGGGCATAGTAGTTAGGAGCTACAGCTGCTAACCAAAGCAGTTCAAATCCACCAGGACCCCCTTGGAAACTCTACTGGCAATTCTATTCTGTCCTGTGCGGTCACGATGAGTTGGAATCGACTCTATGGCAGTGGGTTTCTTGGGATGATTCTTGCATGAGTAAGTAAATTTACGATGATCTGATACAAGCAACTGTAAATTACTGCCTACATAATACTACTCCTCATTCCTCATTAGAAATGGATTAAACGAAGCAAGATCATGGTAGATATTTTGTAATAAATCTAAGTTTCTGATTATCAAATCTAAAATGTAAAGCAAGCTTTTATTCAAATATGAGTCTTGCTTTAGTAACACATTTGAAAATTATTTTATTATCATACATATTTCCCCAAATTATCTTAGCATTTACAGACTGGACTATAATAATACAATAATTATGATAATATTAATAAATTTGAATAATTTACTTGAAGAGAAATAGTTAACATGGATTAAAAATAAGAAAAACATATATTAAAAAAACTAAGACTCTAAATAAGTGTTCACCATTCAAAAATATTGGAAATCTTGGTGGTGTAATGGTTACGTGCTATGCGTACTAAACAAAAGGTAGCAGTCTGAATTCTCCCAGCACTTCTTGGAAACTCTATGGGGCAGTTCTACTCTGTCCTATGGGGTTGCTGTGAGTCAGAATCGGCTTCTTGGCACTGGGTTTTTTCGTTTTATTAAAAAAAATACATATTAAGCATATGTTCAACATCATTAATGATTTTCTAGAAAGTCTGAGTGCTACTGAGAAGTGCTACTTAAATTTTAATGGATAGACTATTTTGCTTAGTAATTTTAATTTCATTTTTAGGTCTAATCATTTCTGAAAAGACTCATGTAAGTAGCTACTGTAAAAGTGGTAGAATAAAACCAAATCAAACCATCTCAGAGAAGACAATATTAACAAGAATTAGTATCAAATTTTACCCTGTCTTACAAGGTCTCTATGAGTCGGAATCAACTCAACGGCACTGCGTTTGATTTGGTTTGGGTTTTTATCCAGACCACTCTAGACTTTGATAAAAATGAGATGCCTTATTTATTTCTTTGAGAAGATAATTTATTTCTAAAGGTTTACAGAGTTGAATTGAGATAAAGTTTAGAAAAAAAATAATGTATTAATTGAATCTGTTATAGCCTAAATAGCAAAGAATGCTTTAACAAAAGTAAGCAAATTTTCAATTGACTTAATCAGAATCTAATCTTGTTACGGAAATAAGTAATTTTATTTCACTTTTGGCTTTGGCATTTCACTTAAGATATTATAACAAATTAAAGGCCTTTTTATTATTCAAAGGGAACTGTACTGTTAGAAAGTCATACACATAGTACAAAGTATTTTATTATCATACATCTTTTCGAAAAAAATTAAGAACATCAACAAAATAATGACATAAGCCACCCTCTGTGTTTTCACAGAAGACATACACCTGCTTTATGAACCACTGTCACAAGGCACAGCCCTTACTGAAGACACACAACCAACCCAACTCACGGACGTTGAGTAAATTTTGACTTATGGCAACGCTGTAGACAGAGCAGAACTGCTCCACACTGTTTCCAGGGAGTGCTGGGCAGATCTGAACGTCCACCTTGTGGTCAGCAGCTGCAGGACAACAGTCTCATCATCCAGGGAAAATTTACATTTACCTTTGTACATGAATTCGTGCATTTTAAAATTCTCAAGCTACATTATGAGACTGATTTGGCCTTTGTTGATGATCAACTCTACTTATCACTTACACAGGAATACAACAAATATTTACTAATACATTTGCAGTATTCTTAAGTATGTTACTCACTTCCTGATAACATGATAGTGATTCCAATTCATAAATTCGGAAATTCAAGGAAGACAGTGATTCAGAAACTGAATTGTTTTCCATATATACTTTCACGTTTCCAAGCTCAACACAAAGTAAAACAAAGCTGTCTTTTATTTCACACTGTTTTGTGACTTTAAAAAAAATGATATTACGAGATATGATTCCAGTATTGTCATATTAAAAGAAAAAAAAAAAAACCACTGCCAGTGAGTTGATTCTAAATTTCAGTGACACTGTAGGACAGAGCAAAACTGCCCCATACAGTGTCCAAGGAGTACCCGGTAGATTCAAACTGCCAACCTTTTGGTTAGCAGCCATAATGCTTAACCACTACAGCACCAGAAGACTAGGTCCAATGGCCATTTGGTCTGTTTCAAAGTTACTAAACTGATTTCTTTCAAAGGAAAATCAGACCTATATGTAGGCAAAGCGTGAATCACACAATACTGTGTTTAAATAATAAATCTGGGTACAATCCATGACCTAGATGAGATGATAATATTGGAAAGAATATGGATTTTCAAAACAGAGCTGGCATCTGCACTCGATGGCTTCAAAATCTGGAAAAGCTAACGAATTGTCTTAGGACATAATTTTCCCAGCTTTAAAATGGGAATAATAAAAGCCTACCTCTTAAGCAAGTCACGAGAATGACAAGCAGTGTTATAAAACATAGCACCTTGTATAAATAATGAACACCTCAAAAATGTTAAAGAAGAAGGTTCACAGTGTTTTATCCTGATCACTATTCTTGGAGTTTTCTAATAGTAGGAAGTGCTTGTCTTGGGAAAATACCTTACAGCTAGAAAATTACAGATAAAAGTGAGATGTGAATGCAAAGCAAAAAGCAAATGCCATTAACAGGTTCAAACAAAACTACATTGTAACAATTAGGAGAAGAACTGTTTTGATCTCAAGAGAAAACTCAGAAAATCAGCAAGACATTACACGGCTGGGGAGTATGGGAGTAGAGGAGGCTGGAAACTGTCCTGGACTGGAGCTAAAACATAATAATAATTCAAAGAATAACAACGTTTATTGTTACTTATGTCTTTACCAAGCTCTAAACTCTTCCTTTACTGCATATACAAATTCCCTGTAAGAATACATTCTTTTCCCCCATGGAAATCAAGAGACTCATTTTGACGAGCTTTGGGTAAGTGATTACATGTCTGTAAAAGAAAGTGACAACAGATGAAAAAAAAAATTAGATTTACAGGTAATTTACAAAAGATTAGAAACAGCTTTTTATCAATAGACGGGCCAGGAGTTTCAGCCAGTATTATCCAGAGCACCAGTAAGAAGATTCCAGACAACGGAGCCAGATTTCCTGAGTTAGAATACTGGTTTCTCCTCCTACTGTCTTGAGGAAGTTACTTAACCTCAGTTGTGCCTGCCCGATGGATAACACTGTTGGTATTAAATGACTTAATGGACGTATAATTACCACTGAATACTGCTTGGTGCACAGAAAGATCTTTAAATACAAGCTTCTGTTATTATAAAAACTCCAGCTGACTTCTCTTACAGTGCCTACTCTTGTTGTGAGGTACTGTGAAGACCTTTACAAACCATACCTACAACGTAACAAAACACTCTCTGGTCCCATGTTATCTTCAAAATTGTTTCTATATTTGAGCCTACTGTTGCAGTCACTGTGTCAATCCATCTCATTGAGGAGCTTCTTCTTTTTCAACGACCCTCTACTTTACCAATAATGATGTTATTATTATGTGTAATACATGCTCAGTGACCCTCAAACTGTCCAAGTTATCCAAAAGGAAGTCTTGAAACATCTATGGACCAAAGGGTAATTAGAGACCTTTGAATAGTAAAGCTCTCATATCTTCATTCAACTGTACTTCGAGAAAAATGAATGTCAAAAACATCAGTAATGTTGCATTTCAGTAAACTATTGCTTTTCCCAATTCAGCATCATATGGTGGAGATCAGAACTAGGGCAATGGAAAAACAGTAAGGGAATTAATATGAAAATTCTGTCTCCTGAGAATCCTAAAGTCATTCACTATGTTGTCAATATTTCTATAAAACATTCAAAAAAAGAATCCTTGAAGAACGTGAGTAGTATTCTGTTTTTAATCTACCCGATTCACCTCTTCCTTGACCCAAGTCATAGTGCCTTGCACAAGCAGTAATTCATTAAAACTACATTCCTAATTAAATGAACAAATACTGGGACTTACATTTCCCCATTTGTCCCAAATAATCAATTTGATATTTTTGAAACACATTACCAAAGTTATTTTCCCAATCTCATTTGTAGGACAGCCCATGACACCTTGACATCAACAAGTGTCATTCCATGCTCCTGTAATATTGGAAACTCTGGCAACATAGTAGTTAAGAACTATGGCTGCTAACCAAAATGTCAACACTTCAAATCTACCAGTTGTTCCTTGGAAATTCTAGGCAGTGGTGGTTCTACTCTGTTATATTCAGTTGTTTACTGTAGAATCTATATTATTCTTATACTTTTGGTTTACAGCCAGATAATCACAGACACACATATGTGTATACATATATATATACATAAAACAATATTTTGATTGCAAACACGTTATTGAAGGCAGACTCTGTTATTTAACGCTTTATGTAGGCCAGAATCATGTATTAAAATTTTACAAAATAATCTCCATAAGTCCAAAAAGGTAATAGTTACAAATTAAAAGTTTTTAATCTTTATTGCAAAAGCAGTGTTCACTGTTGAGCATAGTAAAACTAGAATCTGGAAAATATACTCAAATTGTAAGCCCCTGAGTGCTACATTTATACTATTCAACATATATTTTTTTCTTATTTTTTTGTAAGTTGATTTTTAAAGAGCCCTAATCATCACAGTTTCTAATGTATTTCAGAAAAGCCTATAAAATGAAAATTTGTTTAGAGAATTAGATTCACCCTGATTTCAAAGATGTTTTCCCAAATAAGAAAATCTGTTCCAACAAGTAATGAAAATTACATTTCTAAATTCCACATTCTTCTAGTACATTCTGCTTTTATCAAAAAGCAGGCTTTGTACAATGAAAAGTGCATGTGTAATTTGTCCACTCAATCCCTATAAGAAGTTAGTAAAATGAACAATCAATCCACATGATCTTTACACAGTTGCTCAGTACATTAGAATATATCATACAGATAATCACCAGTTCAGTGGGAGTTCTCTGATTGCAGAGGATTTAACTGTTTAAGCAACCACCGACTCGGATACTTTGCAGATTTCACGGCTGGAAACAACACAAGAATCGTTTGCCAATCTAATTCCGGCAAAGCAAGCAGTCCAAAGTTCACACAAAAGTTAAAATCTGCTCTTTAAGAATACAGTTACCTAGGTTTCTCACAAATTCTCTTTGACATAATGATACAATAATTGATGCAAAATCCATTTGTACCTAATACTTAATTTACAACATGTGGTACTGATTGGTATAAATGGGACCTATGATGCTATTTTTACAGCTTCGTTGTTAGAAACTGATTTGCTGATGAAAAATAAACCCAGATAAATTGTAACTGCATTTCACAAGTCATCAAATATGTAAATCAAATTATGGTGTTCTTCATTACAAACATATATCTAGCCTTGGTCTGAAAGCTTATACACAAAGCAATAATGGCCTCTATCTAGACCTTGAATTTCAGATTTGTTTTTCAAATTTTAGTCTTAGGCAGTCAGTTGCTATCCTGTCTCTTCTCTTCTACACAAAGCTCTGAATTGGCCCTATGCATCTAATATGAAGCTGAAAACTTTTCTCATTTGTTAAAGTTAATCTGAATTCTAATCTTACAGAGTCCAAGATTCTATCACTTGTCTCCAACTTCCTGTCATCCAAATAGTAATAAGCACACTCTTCTTTTAGCCTTTAAAATATTGTATTATATGAACTAGCATTACTCCTGGAACCACATTATGCCAACCTTGAAGTACAGTAGTTAGGGCAACATCAAACTGGTCACACATATATATATATATATATATATACACACACACATATACTAAGCAATTCTAATAATATGTGAACTTCCTTAGTAATCATCAGTATTTCCAAAATTTGACTTTATGATCTCTAAAGGTCATGAAAGAATTCCAAAGGTTTCCAAGAGTGCTCACCTTGAGGACTCATGTTCTGGTCAGATAACATAGCAAGTACATGATAAATGAATGGTTGAAAACTGTGGGCTGGAGGGACAATCCATGAAGTAGAAGAACAAAAGAAAATTACAGGTTATTATTACTGTCTTTATACCCACTTCATATTCAGTCTTCAAAACAAGTCCGCAGACTACCTTGCCAACAATTTCCATACTTTATTTTCACAACATTTGCTTTTCAGTCTTTCTTTTTCTCTAATTTTTTTCCTCCCATTTACTATCTGCTCAGATGTTGCTTCCTCTAGAAATAATTACTTGCCTTAACGCACAAGTTCTGAACCTAGAGTGCCCAGATGTAAGCCCTGGCTCTACCATTTAAGAGCTCTGTGATCTAGGACGCAATCCAGAGTAAGTACTTGACCTCACTTTGCATCAGTTTCCTTGCCTTTGACATAGGGATAAAAATAGTTCCTATCTCATAGAATGGAAACCATGGTGGCATAGTGGGTTGAATGCTATGTCTGCTAACCAAAAGACCGGCAGTTCAAATCTGCCAGGTGCTCCTTGGAAACTCTATGGTGCAGTTCTACCTTGACCTCCAGGGTCACTATGAGTCAGACCCAACTCAATGGTAGCATGTTTGTTTTTGGCTTATCTCACAGAATACTGAAATCAATGGATATACAAAACATAATCATAGCAAGTGTTATTTGAGTGTTTGCTATTATTGCTATAATTATTGATAACATGTGATACGGTGTTCACCCTGACAGAACTGACCACCTGATAATGTTGTTCTCAAATAACTGTGCATATGTCTACTTCAGTACTCACTACATTGTAATAATCTTGCTTGTAAATTTTTGGGTTTCTCTCCTGATACTGAGAACAATTTGAAAGTAGGAGTCATGATACACTTACGGTGTCATCTCATCTTATGTACAGAGACTGTGCTGAATTAATTTTATTTTTAGGAAGAAGGAAATAAAGAAGGAACGAAGGACTAAATAGAATAAAGATTTCCAGTGGAAACAAAATGTCAGTCTTCCTGTTTTGCACAAATTTCGTAAGGTCCTTCCTCATTATCAGTCACCAATACACAGTCTCACTCTTACAGACACAGAGGGAACCAACTAAACACTGACCATTAGTTACCTGTAGCTAGATCACATGAGGGTATTTTTTAAAATATAAACAGAGGATGCAACAACAAAAACACACACAACCCTATGAAAATGGCCAAGAATTCCAAAAGAAATGCTACCAAAAAGGTTATTGAGAGGGCCAAAAAGCACAGGAAAAATGTTCCTAATTTGCCATCGTTGTTTTGTTGGTGGTAGTATTAGATGCCATCAAGTCAGTTCAAACTCACAGAGAATCCACATACAACAGAACGTTCAGTCCTGTACCAGCTTCACAATCTTTGCCATGCTGCAACTCAGTGGTTGCAGCCACTGTGTCAGTCCAGTTTGTTGAAGGTCTTCCTCTTCTTCACTGACTCTCTACTTCACCCGGCATGATGCCCTTCCTCAGGGACTGTTCCCTTCTAATAATGTTCAAAGTACATATGACAAAGTCTCACCATTCTTGCTTCTGAGGAGCATCTTAGCTGTACTTCTTGCCGGGCAGATCTATTCATTCTTTCTGCAGTCCGTGACACATTCAATATTTGTTGCCAACACCACAATTCAAAGGCATCAATGCCTTTTCAGTCTTCCTTATTTATCACCCAGCTTTTGCATATATATAAAGTGACTGAAAATATCGTGGCTTGAATGAGGCATGTCTCAGGTCACAAAGCGACACCTTTATATTTTAACACTTCAATGAAGTCCCTTGAAGCAGACTTGTCCAATACAATATGCTGTTTGATACCTCACTGCTGTCTTCTCCACCAGTGCTGATTACAGATCCAAGTAAAATGAAATCCTTGACACCACTAATTTTTTCTCCATTTATCATGATGTTGCTTACTGGTCCAGGTGAGATGATTTACGTCTTCTTTATGTTGAGGTGTAATTCATACTTAAGGCTGTAGTCTTTGATCTCCATCAGTAAGTTCTTGAAGTCCTCTTCACTTTCAGCAGGCAAGACTGTGTTATCTGCATATTACATACTGTTACTAAGTCTTCATCCAATACTGAGGTCTCACTCTTCTTCATACAATTCAGCTCCTTGGATTATTTGTTCATCATACAAACTAAGTAAGTATGGTGAAAGCACACATCTCAAGTACACACCTTTCCTGATTTGAAACCACTAGGTATCCCCTTGTTCTGCTCAAATGACTACCTGTTGGGTCTATGTATTATTTCTTCATAAGTGCCATTAAATATACATTAACCATTAGAGAGATACAAATCAAAACCACAGTGAGATACAACATCATGTCCATTAGAATGGCATGAATGAAAACAAACACAAACTGAGAACAAGTGTTGGTGAGGTTGTAGAGAAACTGTAACCTTATCATCATTGCTGGCAGGAATGCAAATGACATAGTTGCTACAGAAAACTGGTGGTTTCTCTAAAGGCTAAACATAGAACTATCATGTTTCTTAGCAATCTCAAACCTGGTGGTATCTGTGTGTGTGTGTGTCTGTGTGTCTGTGTGCGTGTATCTGTGTACACATACCCAAAAAGAATGAAAGCAGGAATGCAAACAGACCCCCAATGTTCACTGTAGCACTTTACACAATTGCTGAAGTTGGAAACAAGCAAAATGTCCAAAACAGATGAACTGATAAACACAACGTGTGACGCACATACAATGAAATATGACTCAGTCAGTAAAAGAAATGAAATCTCAATGCATGTCACATCCATGAACCTTAAAAACATTATGCTGAACAAAATAAGTCAGTTGAAAAAGGAGAACTACTTCATGATCTCACTTACACGAAATAAACAAACATATAAAAACAAAAGATTATTAACCTTTACTAGAAGTGAGAAGGAGGTAAACGGGAAGTTTTGGCTTAGGGGATACTGAGCTCACGTTAACGGTGTTAGTACAATCTGGAAAGGAGCATGGATACTCATTGCACAACATGAAGAATCAATGTCCCTAAAATATTTATGTAGAAATTGTTGAATTGGCAAATGTTTTTGGAGTCTGTGTTTTCACCACACCCAAATACAAACAGGATACACTCACAGCTACTAGATCAGGATCCGTATTTTTAACAGGCTCTGCAAGTAATTCCAATGCACAGCCAGGCACAGAAAGTACATATATGTTACATTTTAATCCATTCAAGTAAGGACATTCTGCTTTCTTAGAGAGAAGGTGAGACAGGAAAATTTCTTCAGACAGCTGAATGAGCTGTATTACCAACAATGACTATGTTCTTACGTCCGTTATGGTCTGGCCTTGACAAACAATCTCTATAGAAAATTGTGCTGAGAGGTATTTTTAAGTAATACCTAGTCCTTTAAAATAAAAGAAAAATACCTCCAGCTGCATCATAGGGCTCAAATTTTTACTTTTGTCAATGTTTCTTAAGCTGAAAGAATAAGGAAAATACACTCCCTTCTGTGGCTCTGGACAGAGACGGAGCATGGGAAAAGTAGACGAAACAATACAGTTACCCATCCTCCTATTTCTATGAATTTCACTGTGTTATCATCCAACTTGCAACGTATTTCACCTTCTCAGAGCCTCTTTCTACACTCTCTGGAGAAACAACCGAAAGGCATGAGACATCTAGGTTACAAATGAAAGTGAATTAAAAGCTATACACGGTAATGTCTTTAAAAAATAGCCAGCTGGCAATGGAATTAGATTTTCACTTCACAAACTAGTGAACTATAGGGTAAAAATACCTGTCATGTGTTCGTTTCCACCAGATTGTAGCCACCATTTATATGTTGACTCTATGGAGAAGAAGAATGTGGACATATGGATATATGGAGGAATACAAAATAGCTTCTATACCTAAGAAACTGGTACAGAAATACATTATCAAAATGCAGTTCCTATTAAAAGCAAAGTGTAAAGGCTAAAACAGACTAGAGGATACAGCAGAATCTGTTATGGCTATTCTACAATAGAGTCCTTTTGGAACAGCAGCTGAAGTGCTCAGACGCCATCCAAAAAGTCAGCAGTTCAAACTCACCAACCTCTCCTCGGGAGAAGGATGTGGTAGTTGACTCCCCTGAAGATTACAGCTTTGGAAACTGTATAGGGCAATTCTACTTTGCCTTAGAGGGTCAATATGAGTCAGAATTGACTCAACATCGATAAGTCTGGTTTTGGATTTTTACAAATTTCTTTATCAGGTTATCTTACACAGGAGGTGATATTTCTTCTTGGCCTTGAAGAATGTGTTGAATACAAAGAACACATGGAAAACACTTAGGGAAAAAGGTATCCCTGTATATTTCAGAAGACAGAGAGCCATAATCAAAGATGCAAAAATGGGAAAGCATATGATGCATTTGGAATATATTAACACATTAGTACAGGCAAAACTACGGATCCTGGAAGAGTAGTGGCTTGAGATTAACCTGGACAGGTAGTTTGGTGGTGGTGGACTTTGAAGCCTATGCTAAGAAGATTAAAGGTTAAACAATGGGAATTCATTAAGTTTTTTACCAGAGCTATCTCTGGTAAGCAGAATAAGGAGAAATTGGAAGGTGGCAAGACTACATCAGATAAAATCAAAACTGTAAATGCATTGTGTAAGATTTGAAATACAAACCATGTATGAAATATTATTATTATTTTCAGGAAAGAGGAACAGAAATTGAGTAAGATCTGAACACAGGTATCACAGTATTTTAAGTCATGAAAAGATTTTCTAACTTTTGAAACAGTTACGAACAGGGAGAAACTGTTGATTAGGGAGACTTGCTAGGTAACTAATGTAATTAGCTAGGCACAGAATGTGAGAGTTTAAGCCAAAGAATCTTAAACAAAACATATTCAGAAAAGCCAATCTTTTATAAAAAGACCATGCATATTAAAAAGACCAACAGAAAAACATGGACTTAAACACTAGTTTGAAATTACCATCCTAACATCATTGGAAATTATCAATAGCTGGCTTCCTTTTATGTGTTCAACTACACATGTACATTACGACTTTTCTATTTCAGTATTAATGGTTGGTTATGGGACATTGCTCTCTGTAAAGTGGTCTCTGTGCTGTAAAAGTGGAATGAGGGAAATAAACGGCAGGAGCAACGATATCTTCAGGTTCTGTTTCCATAGAGCTCCCTGACTATGTGAAAAAAAGTCACTTTCAATTGCTCATGCTTTTTCTGATGTGATAAGATTCATTTTTCTAATATTTCAATGGACAATATTAATTTAGACATACAAAACAACTTCTGATACATTTCTGTTATAAAGACAGAGCTATTAGCATTCAAGTGACACTACATGCCATCCAGTTGAGTATTCTAAACCAAAATTAATATATTTTGTTACAATTCCAGTTTCTGTCTATTCAGGATATTCGAAAATGTTTTCTACACTGTGCTGATTTTTCTATTAAAATATACATTCTTGATTTTCAATTAGCAAGAGGAAAATGCTGGTCTTTAATTATCCCTCTTAATTTCTTATTTAATGTATCATCTTTCATTAGTTATTCTGAATGATTTCATAAATCATGAACATTAAGATAGGGGATCAGTACTACTAGAATACAAATTCATCAGAGTTCTGTTTCACAACTATTAAAAAACTATATTAGAATCCAAGGTACATACATGGACATTTTTTAAGTTGTAATTACATGCCTTAATTTTCATTGCTAAAACCTGACTACGAAAACTAGAGTAAATTCCAGAATTATAAATCCTATAAAGCAAGGGATTTACCAAATGATTCATTTTCTCTAAGTAGTGAAGTAGCTTTCTGCATTTGAAGGTTCTTTTTACGATCAACAGTGATCTGACCAGGATTCTGAAACCAGAGAATCATAATTTTAAAATCAATACCAATTAAGTATCAATCAGACTAAGAAAATTTGATTTGCACATGCTTTAGAAAAGATCTTATCTGTAAAACGATGCATCTATAATTCAATTTCCAATTATTTCAAGTTTGATAATGAAATAACTGTAATTTTCTCATATAAATTTAGCAGTCTTATGTTTCCAGAATTTAAAAAAAGAAAACTAAGGATGAAAGATTAATGAAAAAATTGGATGTAAGGTGTGGAGTCACCTTGCAAATAGCCATTTCACCTTCATTCTTCGTTTTTCTGAACCATAGCAATACTTGAGGTTAATGAATGGGCTCTGACCAGACCAAGAGGGACCACTAAGGCACCCAGTGCTGGCTAGGCCTCAGGAAGCATGACATGACCTATCGTGGCCATGTGGTGCAGCTCAAAGAGCCCTGATTCCACAGTCTTAGATGGGGCTTCCAAGTTGGAGAGCACATACAGCAGAGGGTGTCTCCTCACTGGAACACAGAAGGTCCACAGTATGACCCCTCCTAGGCCTTACCCTGTGTGTCTTTTCACTTGTATTTCTGTTGTTGTACTAAAGTTGCAACTGTAAATACAGTATACAACTCCATCAATTCTCTAAGGTTTCCCAGTGAATTAATGAACCCACAGTGGCAGTGAAAGCCAGCTGGAGTTGTGGTCTGCTTGTTGGCAAACTGAGAGAAGACATCCACCTAACTTGTGAGTTCTGATCTAGCTCTGAGTGATCTGGATTGACAGAAAGTGCCACCTGAGCAGCTGCTGCTGAGGATGGAGAAAGGCGAAGGACTGGATCTATTTGGAGACTTTGGGGATTGGCGTCATGCTGATCCCGATCCTTAGTACCCAGCTAGTAATGCTAGTGGCAGTCCAGCTAGTAATGCTAGTGGCAGTTGGTTACTGTGTCACTTGCTAAGTGCACTGTGAGGCCTAGGGACCTGAATTCTCATTAGCATTTTGATATTCATTAGTCACGTGGCCTAAGTCGCATAACAATTTACACATTTGTGTAGTGGGGAGTCAGTAACTTCACTTTGTGGAGCTGTGAACATTCAACAAGATAATTAGCCAAGTTCTGTAGCATAGTAGGTGTTCAAAAAGTGTTTTCCCGACTTCCTTCTCTCTCTCCTAAGCTTTTTTTTCTTGCCTTCTTACATAAAACTAGTTTTACTTGCGATATAAATGTTTGATAATATGTAATTGACCGATTTCCATTAAATTGTTCTACTGACCTCAAATCCTTACCTTTACTATGCAACCCACTCAGCAGAAACAGGATGACAGGTATCCCTCACACAGTTCCTTTTTCTCTTTCCTCAAACAACTGCTACTGGCCTGGCAGAGGGGAAACACTCATGACACTAAGGAGCATAACACAAAAAGCCCTGCTCTTAAGAACCTCAGCTTCCAACTGGACAGACAGACCTGCAAACAAACAATTACAGTATCAGTGGGTAAACAGGATAATTAAAATACAGGTGAAGCTTTAAATTCCCTTAATTTGACAGTAGTCTTACCAACCATGCTAAATTTTCATTTCAAGTTCATTTGGTCAGTATCCACTTATTAACCGCTATACGTTAGGTAGATTGAGTTTCATTCAAATTAAAAAACACATAGTCCCTAGAAGGAAATCAGGTTACACGTACTACAATGAAAGTCCAATGCTATGATAACCAATTTGTCTTTGAAAGCAGTGCTTAGTTCAGGCATACCACTAGAGGCCTCCTGAGTCACTAATGTCACTGCATGTGACACTAGAAATCTGGCAATGTGATTTAGGATAAATTTTCTACAATCCCACCACCTGTGTTTCTTCTATGGTGCGATCCTAGTGTAACTCCTTGGAATAACCACTCTTGGGCTTCCTGAGTCCTTCCTCTAGTCTCTTCAGACCTTCATGCTAATACTTTTGCTTCTCCAAAACTTACACAGAACACTAACAGTGAATAAATAAAAGGGGACTTCAAAGTACCACCAAAGAGACAAGGTGGAACCTGAGGGACAAAAGCATCTTTCAGTGTACCTCAGATCATGTAGTCTAGTGATGAGACTGAGTTATAGAAAAATGCCACTTTGCACAAAGTTATTTTTGTCAACAAGGCTCTACGGACACGCATCATTTCATTGTGCTTCACGTTACTGCACCTTGCAGATGCTGCACCTTTCACAACCTGAAGGTCTGTGGCAATCCTACAGTGCACAGTCTATCAGCACCATTTTTACAACACCATGTGTTCACTTTGTGTCTCTGAGTGATATTTTGGTAATTCCTGTACTATTTTAAACTTTTTAATTATGTCTGTTATGGTAATATGTGATCAATGATCATTGATGATACTAGTTACTGTTTTGCAGCACCACAACTGTAACCACACAAGGTGACCTTAAGCAATGAAATTTGTGTGTGTTATTACAGTGACGGAGGCAGTCAGGACTAACTCCATTTCTTTACCTGTTTTCTTAAAATTCTTGACTTCCTAGCACTACCTGGCCCAGGAAATCACACATTAACTTGTAAGAGCCACTGAAATAAAATCTTTGCAGTCTACAGCCTTTATCTTAGAATCATCAAACAAGTGGAGGTGCTGGTTCCCTGGCCCCTGCTCAGATGACAACAGAGAGATGAGACCACTCCGTCCTCTCTCCCCCCTTTCCAGATGCGTATCTCCTGACCCTGCAGACCTCAGTTCCTGACGCATGTCTCATCAAGCTACAACAAGTTATCTAGATCCAGCTAAGATAACTGATGGTGTCTTCAGCGAACAACAGATTTTCTTTGTCCATGAAACAGCCTTGTATCAGAAGTAGATGCCATTTAGGGCTTTCAGAAGTGAAGAGAAGTCAGTGTCTGGCCTCAAAGCCTCAAAAGACAATCTGACTGTTCTCGTGAGGGAGTAACGCAGCCGGTGGCTTCACGCTGAAGCCAGAGCTCATTTACCAGTTACACAAAGGGTGGGGTGGTTAAGTGTTATAGCTGCTAATCAAAAGGTCAGCAGTTCAAATCCACAAAGCACTCCTTAGAAATTCTATGGGGAAGTTCTGCTCTGTTCTACAGTGGGTTTGGTTGGTTTACCCTGCCTGTACTCTATAAATGTAACAACAAAGCCTGGATGACACCATCGGTTTGTAACATGGCTTACTGAATATACGAAGCCCACTTTTGAACCTACTCCTCAGAAAAATAGATTCCTTTCAAAATTATCACTGCTCACTGACAAACGCACCTGGTCACCCAAGATCTCTGATGGAGATGTACAAGATTAATGGTGTCTGCATGCCTGCTGAGACAATGCCAGCTTGCAGCCCACAGATCGGTGATTTCTTTTCCGTTGTTGTTCCTGTCCTTCCCTTCACCCAACTGTCTACCATCCAGTTAGTGAATTCCCCTCTCCCTCCTTCCCCCAAAGAATCACTTTCAAACTTCAGGTCTTATCATTTAAGAAATATATTTCAGAAGGAGCTGCACATAGGCAGGCATGCAAATTTACATTGGATTGTACACTTTCACTCAATAAAAAAAAGAAAGAAAGAAAAAATATATTTCACTACTATAGACAGTGATTCCTTTGGTTGATCTGCGTAATGTAAACTGAAAGCCTTCTGGAAAGGATTCTCTCTGTTCTAGATGCCATTAAGTTCATAATTCACGGGAGAAAGTAAAAATATCCATACTGACAGGCATTTTGGAGACGAGGATTCCAAACCTCATGATGACTTTGAAGGGTTCAAGATTTCAGTAGAGGAAGAAACTGAAGATGTGGTGGAAGCAGCAAGGGAATGAGAATTAGCATTGTAGTCTGAAGATCTGACTGAAGTGCTGCAATCTCATCATACAACTGTAAAGGATGAAGAGTTTCTTCTTATAAATGAGCAAAGGAAGTGGCATCTTGAGATAGATTCCACTTCTGGTGAAGATGCTGTGAGCATTGTTTCAATGACAGCAAAGGATTGAGAATATTACACAAACTTTGTTGATAAAGCAGAGGGAGGTTTGAGAGGATTGACTTCAATTTTGAAAGAATTTGTACTGTGAGTAAAATGCAATGACACAGCATCACTTGCTACAGAGAAATTGCTAATGAAAGGAAGAGTCAATTGATATGGTAAATTTCATTGCTGTCCTATTTTAAGAAATTGCATTAGCGACCCCAACCTTCAGCAATCCCCACCCTCATCAGTCAGCAGCCATTAATATTAAGGCAAGACATTCAGCAGCAAAATTTATGACTTGCTGTAGGCTCTGACGATGGTTAGTATTATTTTGCAATAAACTATTTTTTATTTAGGGATGGACACTTTTTTTTAGATATTTAATGACATTGCACACTTAATACTAGAGCGTGTAACATAAGCTTGTATATGCACCAGGAAACCAAAAACTTCCTGTAACTCATTTTATTGTGCTGGTCTGGAGCATAATCTGCAATATCTCTGAGTTATGCATATAAAACATCCCCTTTCTTGAGCATTAGCCACATGGCGATGTTATAAATTTGTCCTGATTCCTGGGCAAAATCTACTTCCAAGAATTTTACGTCTAGGAAAAGGTTTTTCCAAGAACAGTTACTCCATTTCCCAACCAAAAATAAATAAATAAATAAAGCAAATTCTAAACTGAAAGAAGGCAAAGTCAACCAGTCACTCTTTGGTAGACAAATATGGTTTTGATATGGATAAATATACTACCTACCCTTACTCCTTTCCCACAGTCGAAGTTGTTTTATTCTTAATCACATAAAACTGCAAATGAAAGCAGTCTGTCCTCTACACTCAGGAAAACAAAACGCAATTTTCTATAATTAGTTACCAAATCATTTCTTTTCAAATTCTCTCCTAAAATTCATTCATGAAACAAAGAATATTTGTGTTTATTTTTATTTGTTTCCTTATTTTGTTGGAATATAACTATCTTTAGATATAAATATCTTCTGAAATATTTCCAATAAGCAATTTTATGTATCTGTTGCACTTATGCTATTTTGTTTCGTTATTCTGCGAAATGGGTATGTTTGGGGTAGTCAAATCGTATTTTCAAATAAAATCTGAAAGTTTAATCTGATGTAAAGCTATATAATTATCACCAAATGAAAACTGAAAATTATTTCAAATATGACAAAAACATTAAAAAATGGTAATATTGTCAATATTAAAGTTGGAATAGTTTACCTCTGCATTTTCTCAAATTTCCTGTAGGAAGGGCTACCAAAAAGGATTTCTGGAATACATCAATATGGAGACCAGTTTAGATTTAATTAGTGGATTCTACTTGGGACCTTTAGAAAGGACTTTTTTTTTAAAAAAAAATCAGAGAATGTGAGTACCACTATGTAAGTATTCATATTTCCTACAATATATAAAACACTTGCAACTAGATTCGAGCTCAGAAGTTGAAATGACGCTGTCATTCAAACTTCCAAGTAGGCAAATACCAGCTATAAATTGGGCAGTTTATATGACACCCTTATTCATATCTGTTGTCAACAAATCTGGAGTTTTCCCACTGTCCTTTCAGTATGCCAGCCACAAGCTGGGGGCCTCAGCTGGGTTCGACCAGCATGACCTCCCGGTTCCCACCACTCCCTTAGGTTCAATAATTCACTGACGAACTCACAGGAAGTACCCACACATAGGATTACAGGTTTATCAAAGAGTAAGGATACAAGCCAGAATCATCATAACAAAGAGATGTATGGGCAAAGTCTGGGAGGTTTCCTAATGAAAAGCTTCCTCGTCTCAGAGATGATGCATCAGTCTTCCTTCACCAACTAAGAAGCTCTTGCAGACACTATCTTCTAAGAATTTATTGGTCTCAATCACTGCGTTCACTCAAAAAAGCAACTCCAACAGTATACTGACAAGGAACCGCCAGAAATTAAAGCTGGATTCAGAAAAGGGCATGCAACCAGGGATATCATTGCTGCTGTCAGGTAGATCTTGGCTGAAGCAGAGAAAGATGTTTACCTGTGTTTCATTAGCTATCTAAAGGCATTCAACTGTGTGGATCACAACAAACTACTGTGTAACTAACACTGTGTAAACACAGTGTAAACACTCTGTAAACACAACTAACACTGTGTAAAATGGGAATTCCAGAAGGCTTAACTGTGCTCTTAAGGAATCTGTACATGGATCAAGAGGCAGTTGTGAAAACAGAACAAGGGGACACTGCACGGTTCAAAACCAGGATACATGTGCATCAGGGTATTGTTTCACCATACCATTTCAATCTGTATGCCAAGCAAATAATACAAGAAGCTGGAATATATGAAGGAGAATAAGGCATTAGGATTGAAGGACGACTCATTAACAACCTGTGGTAGGCAAATGACAGCACCTTACTTTCTGGAAGTGAAGATTTGAAACACTCACTGATGAAGAGCAAAGACCACAGCCTTCAGTGTGGATTACACCTCAACATCAAAAAAACAAAAATCCTCACAACTCAACCAGTAAGCAACATCGTCTAAATGGAGAAGGGATTGAGGTTGTCAAGGATTTCATTTTATTTGGTTCCACAATCAATGCCCAGGGAAGCAGCGGTCAAGAAATCAAAAGATGCATTGCATTGGGAAAAATCTGCTGCAAAGGACCTCTTTAAAATGTTGAAAAGTAAAGATGTCACCTTGAAGACTAGAATGCACCTGCCCTAACACTGTGTAACATGGGAATTCCACATGGCATTTTCAATTGCATAGCATGCATGCAAAAGCTGGACAATGAATAAAGACGACAGGAAAGAATTGATGCCTTTGAATTGTGCTGTGAGAGAAGATTGTTGAATGTACCATGGACTGCCAAAAGAACAGAGAGATCTGTTCTGGAAGAAGTACAACCAGAGTGCTCCCCAAAAGCAAAGATGGCGAAACTGCATCTTACATACTTTGGACATGTTGCTAGGAAGGATCAGTTCCTGGAGAAGGACATCATGCTTGGTAGAGTGGACAGTCAGCAAAAAAGAGGAAGACCCTCAAAATAATTGACTGACACAATGGTTGCAACGATGGGCTTAAGCACAACAACAACTGTAGACATGACCAGTGCAACACACAGTTCTGGTGTGCACTGTGTCACTGTAAGTCAGAACCAACTCGATGGCTCCTAACAACAACAACAACAACAATCACTGCATAATCATGATTGAGACCTCGACGCATATGCATGATGGGTTAAATCATGCTTCCCAAAGTGAGCCGGTGCCATATGGTCTCTCCAGTCTGGGCAACCCCACTGTTAAAACAAATATTCGATTTTTTTTTTTTTTTTAATTTAGCAGAGTTATCTCTGTTACTCAAGAAACTGGAAGAGTTTTACAGTTATTTATAGGATTCCCTGCATGGTACAAATAATGAAGCACTAGACTACTAGTGGGCGGGTGGTTGAAACCCAGCCAGGGGCACCAGGAAAGACAAACCCGGCAATCGGGTTCCCAAAACATCATAACCTTGAAAACCACATGTAACTGTGGTACTCTGCACAGACAGGGTTGCAAACAGTTGAAATTAATTGGAAAACAACAACAGTTATTACTTAGGAAACAAGGGCAAGACCACATTATTTTAAGCAAAGTCCAACTCTTTTCTTTACAGGTTAATATGAATACAGATTCCGGAACTAAATGTCAGTTCCAGCTGCATCACCTATCAGTTCGTGAATGAAGACAAATTTGTTGCTGTTGAGTGACCCTACATAAAACGAAGGAAACACTGCCCCATTCCATGTCATCCTTCCAGCAGTTGCTGTGTTTGAGCCTACTGTTGCAGCCCCTGTGTCAATCCATCTAAGAGTTCCTCCTTTCGTTGGCTGACTTTCTATTTTATTACGCATGAGGTCCTTGTCCAGGGAATCACTCCTCTCTACAACACGTGTGTCTGAAGTATGTGAGACGAAGTCTCACCATCGTCACTTCTAAGGAGATTTCTGGTTGTAATGCTTCTGAGACAGGTTTATTTGTTCTTCTGGTAGTCCAACACAATAACTGCCAACACAATAATTCGAAGGCATCAGTTCTTTGGTCTTTGTTGTTCACTATCCAGTTTATGCATGACTAAAAATGCCATGGCTTGGGTCAGTCACTCCTTAGTCTTCACAACAACATCTTTGCTCTTTAACTTTAAAGAGGCCTTTCACAGCAGATTTGCCCAAAGCAGTATGTCATCTGATTTCATGACAGCTGCTTCTGTGTCAACTGGTGCATCCAAGTAAAATTAAATTCTCGACCACTTTCTTCCTTTCTTCATTTATCCAGATGTTGGGAGGACTGAGACTTTCTTTGTGTTGAGGTGTAATCCATACTGAAGGCTGTGGTCTCTGGTCTTAACCACCAAGTGCTTCAAGACCTCTTCACTTTCAGCATGCAAGGCTATGTTATCATAGGTTGTAAATAAGCCTTCATTTAATCCTGACGCCTCATTCTTCTTCATGTAGAACCAGTCTCTCAGATTACTTGCTCAGTATACAGACTAAAAATATATGGTGAAGGAATACAATCCTGGCACACATCTTTCCAGATTCTAAACCACTCAATATCCGCTTAACTTACTTAGTCTCACTGTGTCCCATTTCCCTCTCTGCTAAATATGTTCAGTACAATACCAACTTGATGAAGATATAAGGAGCCCTCATACTGTGGTGATTAAGTGCTCTGCTGCTAACCAAAAAGTCAGCAGTTCAAACTCACTAGTAGCTCCTTGGAAGGAAAGACCTGGAGATCCACTCCCATAAAAATAGACTAGATGGCAATGGGCTTGCTTTTCTGGTAAAAGTAACATCACATCTGAGGCTGTTCCTACTCTGTCCTATTGGGACAGAGTTGGTCTAGACTTTAAGATACAAAACAGTAACAATTAGATAATGTTACACTTGCAGAACCCTCCAAATAACACTTGGCACATATCCATCATTAGGCATATGTTTGGCTTGGCTGGCTAGCTATCACATAAAGAAGATAATGCTTTTGTCTATAATAAAGTTTTCAGTAAAATTTTATTATTATTAATGTTACTGTTTTTACAACTAAAAGATAAAGGAGAATAGAGGGGACAGTGATGTATTTTATAAGTTGAACTATTAATACGGAAATGATGACAAATTACACAGCAGTTTATCTACTACAGTATCATAGAATATATTTCATGCCACCTAAATTATTATTCTTCATATGCTACACATTTGCAATTCAAATTGAACCATAAATTAAATAATTATCCACTTGAATATCATTACTTTAAAAACAGGTAATTTCTGCCTGTTTCTACTTATAGCAGAACAACCTGAGTTGTTAAAAATCTCACTTGTGCTAAGAATAAACTAAAAATGATACATTAATAAATTTTCATATATAATAACAAATATGACTGAATACGTGTGTATGTGTACATACATATATATACACACATAATTTTGTTTTCACTATGTAGAACTTTAATACTAAGATCTTGTCCTGTTTTTAGAGGCATCTCAAGGGCTATGCAAAACACAGCCTGAATAAATATTTCTTGACTGATTTTAGGTCACTCACTAATGAATGAAGAACTGGCACTCATTCATTAACAGCTCTTTATTCAACCCCTGATGGGTTTGATAATCTGTGTTACCATGAACTAATAATTTACTCATTACATTTTATATAGCAACATACTTAGAACTGCCTAGATTTATAATGCGCCTTTTTGAGTATATGACATATACTGCCTTAATACTTTTAGTATTTCCTTTAATCCCCACAACAATGGTATGAGATGCTTTATTATTTGTTTGCCTGACAAGAAAACCAAAGTACAGATAAGTTAATTTCATTGCTAAGATTATTAAATTAGTAAATGTTAAGGCTGAGAATCAAACTCATTCTTCGCTTAATCTTACATCTGCTCTGCACTGTTGCAAAGTGTTATAGATACCGGGAAAGGAGGTACTAACCCAGCCTGCAATAAAACATAAAAATTTCTATATATCCCTATAGAATATTTTTATTAAAGTCCCTGATTGTAAAGTTATGTTTCTGTAAAGTAAGATTACATATTCTAGTGAAAAAAGATTGCTTTAGATACAATTTTTATTAATTTCATTTTATTAATATTATATTTGAAAACCATCATGCAATATAATTACTAAAACAAGATTAATTATACTCATATTAATCATGCCATTATAGCATAAATTTACTGAGCTATAAATTAAAAATTGAATAAAAAAGACTAAAAAGTGAATGAAATTTTCAATGATTTCTTTTTCATTATTTATATACTTTTAAATTACTTTCAATAAAATTACATTTTTTAAATATAACTCTAATAATGTTTAAAATGACATTTAATGTTTCTGTTTTATTAATCGAGACAGTTTGGAGGATTAAATAGTAAAAAAGTATTAAAAGTCAAGATCTGGCCATTTGTCTGTTTTCACCATTGCTCTGTGATTCCATTGTGGTGGCTTCTGTCATAGTCAGACATGACATGGTTTTCATGATGCAATCCAAGCAGTTTCAGTACTACAGATATTTCTTGAGTGAATGAGTAGTGTTATTTTTCCTATAAATAATACGAAACAAAAAGCTACAAATTGACTACAATTATCGCAACTTGGAAAAATGAGATTCATGATGTGCACAAATTTGCTGAATTATATCCATTATAATCATTAACTGTCACTACCTAATTATATGTGAGAAGTTTAGTTATTATAGTAGTTACAAAAAAAAAAAGAAAACCAAGCCCATTGCCATACAGTCTATTCCAACTCACGGCAACCCTATAGGACAGAGTAAATCTGCCCCATGAGGTTTCCGAGGCTGCACATCTTTAGTGGAGCAGACTGCCACATCTTTCTCCCAGAAGCACCTGGTGGGTTCCAACAGCTAACTTTTTAGTTAGCTGCCAAGCACTTAACCATGGTGTCACTAGGCTCCTTTATGTTACTTTCTAGCACGCGTTTTATATAACTTCAAATTATTTTCAAAAATAAGTGTATTAAGTTCTGTATTATATGAAGTCTGGTTCAACAGCAATGTACTATTAGCAAAAATTACACTGAGATTATTAATTTAAATTTGAATTGGAAAATAAGTTCTCTTTTTGTTTTAGGTTAATAGGTGATTTATAGAGAAAGCTCGATTTATCCTTTGAGATTTATCTAAGAATAGCATCTTAATCTGATTTTCCAGTACATGTTGATCCCGAGTTAATTCTATGTTTCAATAATTATTTTAATCAGCATTCTTTTTTGTTTTTGATGGGTAACAATGTTGGTAGAGAACTTCTTTCCATATACAAATAAACTGTATTTGTTCATATTCAAAATACAAATTGTAGGCTACAAGGGAGGATTACTGCATCCAGGCTGCTACAAATGCCTTAGTTTGTTGGTTTTTGTTAGGCATTTCTTTAAAAACATTGCCTTTGAGTAGATTCTGACTCACAGGCATCCTACAGGACAGATTAGAACTACTCTATAGGGTTTCCAATGAGCAGCTGGTGAATTGCAGATTCAAACTGTCAACTTGTTGTTAGCAGTCCAGCTCTTAATCACTATAGCACCAGGATCCAATCATCTCTTTAGAACTTTCTATATCTAAAATAACCTAAGGTTATCTATCCAGGATTTAAGAAATTTTAGTTCTGTTAGAGTTTGTAAACCTTTTTCTATCTACTTTACACAGCATGGTACATGGTTTGGGGTTTTTCTGCCAAACAACATAAAGTCTACCCTTATTTCAAACTTAGTTTAATACACATGCATAAAAGTGAAACACCTGTTGTTTGTGAGTCTTCTATCTCACACTGCCAAAGTTACCAGTTGGGAAACTGTAAATATGTTGTTAGAATTTCACATTGGGTGACCCTGGCCAAGAAAGTTTTCTAACTGGTTCAGAGGTGATTAGAGAACTTTAAAAAAATTACTTAATTTTAAATAAATTATTTAGTCCATCAACTAAAAATAATTAAATTAATTTATAGGACTAGAACGATTATAATGTTTGAGTTCCATCAGGAAAGGATGTTTGCCTATGTCACAAATTCTATTCATCTTCGGAATCAATGGCTTAGTCAGGAAATCGTGAATAATTCCTGAAAGTATGCAACCCATTTTAATGCAATATGGCATTCATTCATGTTTTAATAATACAGGTTTTGGATAAATTCAAAAAGGCATAAACTTTCAATCATATAATTTCAAACTCATGTAGAAGAATAAAAACATTGCTTACAAGAAAATAAAATGTGTTTTCCTCTTCACTTAGAAGACTCAAAAATTACTTTTAATTATCAGAGAAATAAATGTAAATGAGAGAACATTTCAAATTGGCATAAATTTCTCTACATATATGGTGATGAAATATAATATTAATCACTCATTTTATCAAAATTATTAAGTAAATATTCCATTAATCTAAAATCAATCATAAATTCCAGGTTTTAAATACATGTTTCATAAATGAAATTTTGTAACCTAACATTCTCATCCTAACATTAAAAAACATTATTCACAAGAATCTAAATGTTAAATGGAGGCAAATTGATAAGTCATGCTAATTAAATTTTTAAAATAAGAAATAAAAAATATTATTTACCACTCACTGCCATCAAGTCAATTCGAACTCCTAACAACCCTACCTGACAGAGTAGAACTGCCCCATAGTGTTTTTCAAAGCTGTAATTCTTTGCAGAAGTGACTAGCTACACATTCTGTGGAGCACGACTAACATTAGAGGACTTAACCAGGGCTCCTAGTTGCTATGAGTGGGAACAGACTCGATGGCACTGGGTTTGGTTTCTAGGAATACTTAAGCAGCTCTGACAGCACAAGAGTTACACACTTGTCTCATAATTGAAATGCTGGTGATTCAAACCCACTCAATAGTTCCATGGGAGAACGATGCTCCTGTAGAGACTAAAGCCTAGAAAACCCAAGTGAGTAGTTCTACTCTGTCACATTGGGTCACTAAGAGTCGAAATCAACCCCACAGCAATGAACAATAGCAACTAATGTTCTTTGCAGTTTGTCATTGAAGATCATTAGTTCTCTCCCTTGGTATACTAGAATACCATTATTACAATGATATGACATATAACTATTTTATAGAAAATGTTATTCTGTTTACAAAACCAGTTATTTAATATGTTTACCTATCACTTGTTGGTATTAATCTAAAATAATGATCCTAATTTCATTCTTTTGTTTCTCTATTACTTTCCTAAAATACAAGTCTGAATACATCACTCTGAAGTTTGAAACAATCCACAGCTAACAAAATAAATCCCAAATTCTCGCAGTCTTATAATCCCTTTAAGAGCTTACTCTTCTTTAGTTCTTCAGACTCACCACCTGATAGGCCTCTTCCACATATGGTGCTCTATGACATGAGCAATCTTACCCCTCCCCAAATCGTACTACTGTTTCATGCCTCCATGAATCGCATCCTTATCTTAGAACTTCCCTCTTCTTCTAGGCTTCCTAACAAATTTTTATTACTTACAAGTAAGCTCAAGCATTTGTTTCCCTTGGAAAGTTGGCCTGACTCCCCCTAGATGAAAGGTGATCATTTAGTTCTTCAGTATTTTTCACATACATGTATTGTTGCTTGATCTTTGAGGTACAGTGTCTACTTTTGTTATCATTTAACTTGTTATCAAATAACTAGTACAATCCTGACGACACAGTAGGCAATCAAGAAATGGATGCTGACTTTCAAAACAAAATTAAAGAGACTCTTTTTTCTATACCATAGTCAGGGTCCATAGAAAACTATGGAAATGTGATAATGCTCCACTCCCCAACTCATTAGTAGTAAGAGAAGTTAGGGAATTATTTTCATCATGCATATCACTGGCAAAACATATTAAAAGAATTGAGAATTTGATGAGATGTTCAACAAATATAACTAAACTTTCCCAAACTATATTTTTATCTCAGATTTATACAGGGTCTACTTTCAAAAATAACTGAAGTATTTAATTAACCACTGTACCACCTGCACTCCTTCACACAAATAATAGCTAACAACAAATGCTTCTATTAGGCAGCACTCTTCTAAGTACTTCAGCTATATTAATTCATCTACTCTTTATGGCATAAGATCAGGCAAATAAGTGTCATCTCTGCCTGCATTACAAATAAAGAAACTTAAGTAAGGGAAGTTATTTTAAAAAAAATAGAAACAGCAACAAGAAGATACTTGCCAAAGATTACACAGCCAGTGAGTGCAAATTGTTGTTAGGTGCCACTGAGCTGGTTCCAACTCATAGTGAACCTATGCACAATAGAACAACACACTGCCATGCCCAGAATCATTTTTATGCTTAAGCCTATTGCTGCAGCCACTGTGTTAATCCACCTCATTGAGGGGCTTCCTCTTTTGCATTGACCTCCTACTCTAGCAAACATGATGTCTGTCTCTAGGGACTGATCCTTCCTGACAGTATGTCCAAAGTATGTAAGACACAGTCTTGCCATCTTTGCTTCTAAGAAGCACTCTGGTTGTACTTCTTCCAGATCTGTTTGTTCTTTTGGCAACCCAAGGCACATTCACTATTATTCTCCAACACCACAATTCAAAGATATCAGTTCTTCTTCTGTCTTCCTTACCCATTATCCAGCTTCTGCATGTATATGATGCAAATGAAAATGGCACGGCTTGGGTCAGGCGCACCTTAGCCCTCAAGGTGACATCTTAACTTTTCAATACTTTAAACAGGTTCTTTGCAGTAGATTTTTCAAATGTGATACATCTTTTTGATTTCTTGACTGCTGTCTCCACTCCACGGGTGTTTACCGTGGAATCTAGCAAAAGGAAATCCTTGACAATCTCAATCCTTTCTCCATTTATCACAATGTTACTTACTGGTCCAGTTGCAGGGTTTTTGTTTCTCTTGATGTTGAGGTGCCATCCATATGGAAGGCTGTGTTCTTTGGTCTTCATCAGTAAGTGTTTCAACTTGTGTCATCTGCATAACACAGGTTGTTAACGACTTTTCTTCAATCCTGATGCCTCATTCTTCTTCATATAATCTGGCTTTAAAATTTATGGTGAAAGGATTCAACTCTGACGCACACTTTTCCTGACTTCTCCAGGCAGTGTCCCCTTGTTCTGTTAGCATGACTGCCTCTTGATTCATGTACATATTTCTTAACAGCACAATTCAGTGTTCTGGAATTCCCATTCTCTGTAGTGTTGCCCCTAATTTCTTATGATACACACAATTGAAAGCCTTTGCATAGTCAATTAAATACAGGTAAACATCTTTCTGGTATTCTCTGCTTTCAGATAAAATCCATCTGTCTGTTTGTCACACTATGGAGCTTGCATGTTGCCGTGATGCAGAAAGTTATGCCATTGGTATTCAAATACCAGCAGAGTCACTTATGGTGGACGGGTTTCAGCTGGGCTCCCAGACTAAGACCGACTAGGAAGAAGTACCTGGCAGTCTACTTCTGAAAAGAATTAGCCAGTGAAAAACCTTACGAATAGCAGCAGAACACTGTGGGTACAAGAGAGAAAACCAAATCAAGTTAATCTGTCTCCAGAGCTCATGTTCTCAATCCCAAGACACCTCCTCTGCTTCAGGTGAAAAGATGGAACAGACATCAATAGACACTCACTATGAAAGCAATGACAGTGCTGAGCAACACATTTATCTCTGCATTGTCTTGGAGTATTATAAATACAAATATTAGTGATTATTGAGAACTTATTCTGGATTAAACACTATGCATATTATCCTATAAAATGATCTTCTGAAATATTATTTTGGTATATGGCTCATGTAGTAGTCTCAATAGTTACCTTTTGGTAATCACCTGGATGATGGTGATGGGAGCCGTGAATCATTTTAGCAGCATTTCATTTTTTGAGAAAACAGAAATTTAGGAAATTTTGCATTGTCAAACAGTAACTGGCTAAGCCAGAATGGAAATTTAGATGACTTTGATGGAAAATGCCTTATGAGCTGTCTGTTACATTAAAATGAGATTCAGTGAATATTTAGCTTTCTGAATTAAGCTCAAATTTCAAAGATGCTTTGAGTTCTAGTGTTCTAATCTAGTGTGAGAGATACGGTTTGAAAAACCTAGATGAATATTAAGCACAACTTTCAAATCCTCTATCAATTATAAATTTGCTCAATCAGCAAATGTTTACTGCACACTTAACATACTTCAGAAGTTTTTCTAAATGCCAGAGAAACAGTAGCAAACATGTCAAACCAAATTCTTTCTCTCATGAGCTTACAACCTACAGCAAATAGTAAGCAAATAAATCTGCAAAACACACAATATAGCAGGCACTAGTGAGCACCAGTTAGGTAGCCTCACTGGTAAGGTGACACTTGATCAGCAAACCAAAAAAAGATGAGGAAACAAGCCACACAGATATCTGAAGGAAGAAAGTCCCAACACTAAGGAGAGTGCCAAGGCCCTGAGAGGAGAGCATGGTTGGCTGCAATGGCATGAGTAATAGAGAAGAGATCAAGATCAGGATGTCCAGGGCTCTGGGATCAGGTAGGCTCTTGTTGCCCATGGTATAGTGTCTTTGGATTTTACACCTGATGGGAAGTCTTGAGGAGATTCTGTACAGAGGGTTGACATTGTCTGACCTGCTCATTCTTAAAGGCTTTTCCAACATTTTGGCTGCAGTGTTGAAACAGATTATTGAAGGGCCAAGGTAGGAGCAAAGAGAGCAATTAGGAGGCATGAACCAGAGGTCTTCAGCAAAGGTTCAAACCTGCTAAAAGCACTGCCAAAGACTATACAAAAATAGCAGTAAGTGATATTCTCTTACTCTATTTAAATCACAAGCACAGGTCTATTAGCACTCTTCTAAAATAAGACATAGCTTCAGGATTATTTGCCTTATGATGAATGGTAAAATGTGCCATCCCACTTATTTACTTTCATGAAGTCTTCAGTCAAGGGCAAAACAAAGCAAAATAAGAGTCAACAGGCATGTAGTAAAGGTTCTAAGTTTTGTAGTGAAACATGCAATGAAATCTAAGCTCCTCCACTTTTATTACGTATAAAACCAAACCAAACCTATTGCCATCAAGTTGATTCCAACTCACAGCAACTCTATAGGACAGAGTAGAATCGCCCCAAAGAGTTTCCAAGAAGAGCCTGGCAGATTTGAACTGCCAACCTTTTGGTTAACAGCCGTAGCACTTAACCTCTATGCCACTAGGATTTCCATTATTATTATATGAGCATCATTAATTTGCTCCTTTTTGCTCTGCTTTCTAAATCCATAAAATAAGAAATTTAACTCCAATGCTGTCAAGTTGATTCCAACTCTGAGTGACTCTTTAGGACAGAGCAGCACTGCTCTATAGAATTTCCAAGAAGCATCTAGTGGATTCGAACTGCCAGCCCTTTAGTCAGCAGCCATAACATTCATTTTATACATCACCAGGGTTTGCAAATATTCACATATAAATAAAATCGAAGGTTTACTATCTGCTAGGCTATGTGCTAGGTATGGAATACATAAGGGTCACCAAACCAATAAGATTCAGGCTATTAAGAAGGTTAATGGGTAAGACTGGTATTAGATAAATGTTCACGTCAAATAAATTAATGTAATAAATATAAGAAAAAGTACACAGTGTTTTATGACAGGTACAGAGCGAGATAACTTACAACAATATTAATCACGTCTACTGAATAATCTGTAGAGTACTTGGTCAAAAATTTAAGTTCTCACTGAAAGATTAGAGACTGGAGTCCACCCAGAGGCACTATGGCAAAAAGGCTTGGCCATCTAATTAAAAAAGTCAGTAACTGAAAACCCTTTGGAAACAGTTCTGCTCTGTCCTGCAGGGTCACCATGAGTCTGAATCAACTCAACTGCATTTAAAAAAAAAAAAAAATACATTTGTAAAATACTTAATGGGATTTTCTAAATATAACCCTGATACTGTTAAAATTGTTGTTAGGCAATGTCAAGTCTGTTCTGACTGGCAGCAACCTTACGTACAACAGAAGAAAACACTGCCTGGTCTTACACCCGACCCACAATCACTGTTGTGCTTCAGCCCATTGTGGCAGCCATTGTATGAGCCCTTTGACAATTTCCAGTTGTCCTAGATTCATACTTCACACATTACAAGCCAAGCCAAGTGCTGTCGAGTTGGATTCAACTCATTACACATTCCTATTATTAACGGATGTTTGCAATTGTCTCTTCTCATTTTGAGTCATTTCACATCAGCAAATGAAGGTCCCAAAAGCTTGACTCCAACCACATCATCAAGGTCAACTCTAATTTGAGAAGGCAGCTCCTCTCTAATCCTCTTTTCAGTGCTTTCCAACCTGGGGGGGGGGGCTTATCTTCTGGCACTGTATCAAACAACGTTCCACTGATATTCATACGGTTTTCACTGACTAATTCTTTTCAGAATTATTACAGCCAGGTCCTTCTTCCTAGTCTTAGAGTGGAAGCTCAGCTATAACCTGGCCACCATGAATACCCTGCTGGAATCTGAATACCAGTGTTTCAGCTTCCAACACCACAGCAACATGCAAGCCCTTAAAGTATGACAAACCAACAGATACGGGGGGTGGAATCTGTCATAACATCACTATGAGTTGGAACTGACACAATGGCACCAAAGAACAACTGGTAAAATTTCTGTGGACAACAAATACTCACTGAACAAATTAATGAGTGAAAAGATTAGTATTTAACATCATAGGGTAACGAATAATCACATATAACTGGTTGTTTTATAACTAGAATCTTATTTTTAAACACAATGCTTTTGTTGTTGGTTGCTGACCAAAAAAAAAAAAAAAAAAACCAAACCCACTGCTGTCGAGTCATGTCCAACCCACAGCAACCCTAGAGGTCAGAGCAGAACTTCCCCATAGAGTTTCCAAGGAGCACCTGGTGGATTTAAACTGCCAAACTTTGGGTTAGCAGACATAACACTTAATCCACCATGCCACCAGGGTTTCGCAGGTATTATCAAATCATATCTTAACTACTTCCTTAATGTGCCTTACTGTTTTTTGACCATTTGTTGAAGGGACAAATACATGTCCGTGGCAAATCACCTCACAAGAAGAAATGTTTATTTTTTCTGCTTAAGAGCATTAAGCTATTTTTTTGTCTTGATAAGTAAACACAGATCAGGAGAAGGCACAAAACAATTTCCATTTAGAATATATTTACATGAATTTTTGTGTTAATAAGTCCTTTTAGATGTCATTGTTGTGAGGTGGCATCAATTCAGTTCCATCTCATAATGACCTGACTTGCAACAGAACAAGAACACTGCCCAGTTCTGTGCTATCCTCACAATCACTGTTATGCTAGAGCCCACTGATGCAGCCACTGTGTCAATCCGTCTTTGTTAAGCTTCCTCTTTGTCACTGACACTCTACTCTTCCAAGCATGATTCCGTTCTCCAGGGATTGATCCCTCTTGATAACATGTATGTAAGACTAAGTCTTGCCATCCTTGTGTCTAGGGAATATTCTGGTTGTACTTCTTCCAAGACAGATTTGTTTATTCTTTTGGCAGTCCGTGGTATATTCAATGTAATTCACCAACACTATAACTGAAAGGTATCAATATTTCTTCCATCTTCCTTATTCATAATCCAGCTTTCACATGCAGGTAGCCAAGCCAAGCCAAGTGCCATGCAGATAATGCATCTAAAAACACCATGGCTTGAGTCAGGCACATCTTAATTTTCCAGGTGAAATCTTTGGATTTTAACACTTTAAAGACGTCTTTCACAGCAGACATGCCCAATGCAATGTGTCATTTAATTTTCTGACTGCTGCTTCCATGGAAGTTCATTGTGGATCCAAGTAAAATGGATGTGTTATTGTACAGTCGCAGCTAAACATTTTCACCTATATGAGGATAGCCAAGCCAAGTGTCGCCGATAAGTAAAAAAATATTGCTACTAGGGTTCCAGTTCATACATGCACAAGTTTATTCCAAACAAAACTTGTTTTAAAATTTCTCTGTAATCAGTGGATGGCTTCAAACAACTCCTTTCAGTACCAGACTCGTCTGAGTCTCATTATAACCCACTGCCATCAAGTCGGGTCCAATTTGCAGCAATCCTACAGGTCAGAGTAGAAGTGCCCCATAGAGTTTCCAAGGAGTGCCTGGTGGATTTGAACCTCTGATTTGGTTAGCAGACGTAGCACTTAAACACTGTGCCACCAGGGTTTCCTCAGTCCTATTAGGGTGCCTTAAGTACACACTGCCATACAAAAAAACAAATTTGGTGTCAGACCAGAAAAGAAAAAAAACATAAACTCATTGCCAACTCATAGCACAGAAATCCCCCACAGAGTTTCAGAAGAGTGCCTGGCAGATTCGAACTGCCAACCTTTTGGTTAGCAGACATAGCACCTAACCACCACACCACCACAGTTTCCTTTGTTATTAGGGCTAATATCAAATTTTAACAAACGACAACTTCTCAGATCATTAAAGCTTTGCAACAAGTTTATGGGAAAACTTTTGCATAAAACAACAGTTCTCAGATGGTATCAAGTGCTTTAAGGAAGGCCAGAAGAGCTCAAAAATGAGCCATTAGAGAGACCACTCAGAAGGTTATGGCAACTCTTCTTGGGAATCCAAAGGCATAATTGTGACAGATTTTCTTGAAGGATATGTGACAATTGGAGGGTTGTTTTGAAGCAGTTTTAAGAAAATTGAAAATTGCATTGCTGAGACAAAGGCCAGGAAGGTTGCACCAAATTTATTTTCCCTATTTTCCCCCATCACGACAATGCATTTACTAATTCTTCATGAATAGCAAGGACTGACTTATGAGAATTAGAAAACCTTACCCCAACCACCTGACAGCTCTCATCTTCCTCCTTTAGACTGTTTTTGTTCCCAAAATTCAAAAGGCATTTAAAAGAAACATTATTGAGTCCCTTAAGGATGTCAAAACTGTTAACAAGGAGTAAATCAAAGAACACAGAATTCTTTGAGGAAGCGTTACAGAGATGGAAACACCATTTTCAAAGTATATAGACCTATACAGAGAATATGTACGAAAACAAAACCTTCGTATTTTGGTACTCTTACAAATAAAGGTTTCTTTGATTTTGCAGTAATATTTTTTAACTTACCCTTGTATTTCATAAATATGGTCCCTATACACCACAGGTACATTACTATTTTGGCAAGCCAGCCAAGTGCCATCAAGTCAGATCCGACTCATGGCAACCAACCCGTATTTCCTACACATTTTAAATCATTTTTTTTTTAATTGAGACACTAAAACAGGAAGCTTCCAGCTCAGTTTTGTTATGTTTTGTTTTGTTTTGTTTTGTTTTGTTTTTTAATGATGAGTTATGACTCTTAAGATTAACATCCTAATCTAATAATTTTTGGAAATAAGAATATCTCTGTAGGATGCGACAGTCAGTCATGATACAAAAAACACACACACAAAAAAGAAAAAATGCATTGATGTTTTAAAAGTCAACTAGTATCCAGTTCATGTTTAAATTTTCTCAACTATCTTAACAGTTGTCCAGATTAAGATTCACAAAAGTTTACATGCTGTATTTTATTGGTAATTTCTATTATTTCTTTTAATTTATAAAAGTTACACATGCACACACCTTTTCTTGCCATCCAGTCACTAAAGAGATAAAAAACATTTTAGCTGTAGAATTTAACATCTGGCTTTGGCTGAGGGGCCCTGGTGAAGCAGTGGTTAAAGAGCCTGACTGCTAACCAAAAAAGGTTGGCAGTCTGAATCCATAAGCCACTCCCTGGAAACTCTATGGGGCAGTTCTTCTCCATCCTATCCTGTATGGTTGCTACGAGTTGGCATCTACTTGACATCAGCAGTTTTATTTATATTTCGTATTTGGCTTTGGCTAATGGCATCTTTGTTGTTTTGTATAATTTTTTTTTTCTTTTACTCAATATATTTCTTACAAATGTATAATTAGTTCAATAAGCTTAAATAGATTCAGGTTAAAATTGGGGGCAAGATTACAAGTGGGCCTGGATGCTTTTTGTTTTATGCCATTAGGGATCATGTGAGGATGACTTTGGAAAAGTAGCTGCTCTTTTGTTTACTTAGGGACAATGAAATGCAAATCCTTACCTTCAAATAATGAAGAATCAGATCTAAAGGAAATACACAAAAAGATTATCTAGTCTCTGTTTGCCATTGTGCCTAATGATACAACATACATGGCATACAATATTGTGTAAGAATCTCAGAGTCCTGTAGAACTTTCACACATTAAAGAGCTTTAAGAAAGAATGGCATACTTACCCGGGAAATTCTTTTCTTTTGTCCATTTATATCAAAATCTTACCAGTGCTTATAGGCGCCTTCTTTTGACATAATTAATTAAAGGCTCAGGCTCTAAAATATATTCAAAGCAGCATGGAAATCAAAAAGAATGTGATTTTCCCTGCCAGCAGTAATCTGCAACAGGGTCATATCTATACAGCCTAAACAGCTCACCCCTACTGGGAAACAGCAACCTCACCATTATGGAGATTGCACTATTTTTCAAGATGATCTGCTCCATGTACTGCTACCCAGCATGCCATCCGCTATCCGTAACTCTCCAGATGAATGAAAGGGACTGAGAGACTTAGGAACTTATGAATTCTTCTCTCATAGGAAACCTCAGCCGAATTCACCAGAGAATTTCTTATGCCTCCATGAGAATCCTTTGCCAAAACAGAAAATTTATAGGAAGAGTAATGGGACAATAAAATGGTGTCCAATTTACTATAAATTGTCATGTGAATGTGTATGAGAAAGAGTAGCCTAGAACCATGTCAGATCTTGCTAGCCAAAGCCAAGTGCCATCGAGTAGGATCTGACTCATGGCGACCCTAAGTCACACTACATAGGTTATACTATACCTGTAAAGGGGTATGTTACGTATTGCTGACAATGAACCAGTGCTGCACTGTTTGGTAAAGCAAAAACATTATTTTAAACAAAGGATTATGCATTGTGCAGATCATGTACTTCTAATGATGTATAAAAACAGATTAGTATAAAACTATATATTAATCTCCATATATTTATATCACAAATACCTATTCAAAAATATAAAATAAAGAATAAACAAAAATGTACATGTTTTGAAGAATTTCATTATATCTATACCATAAAACATTTTTCTTACAACATTTATTCAAAGAAAGTGCTCTTTGTATTAACAGATGCATTTCAGCCAAGCTTACTAAATATGACTGATGGAAGAAGGCACTTTTATTTAAAATAAATAAAGTACTTTATTTTTTATTGTGTAGATATCATAACTTTTGGGCAACAAATAATTCACTATGTAAGTGGAAAGACTATTTTATTATTTTATGTGAATCATCCTAGAGCATAGATTTGCAAATTTTATATTAGGAAAAAAAAAATGTACTATCTTATCTCTTACAGGTTTATCTAGAAAAGCCAGTGGATTTATTCAAGAACTCTATTTTAAATACTGTGGTCTTACATCAAGTTATTTTCAAAGCTCAGAAATATTAGCATACCAGTCTTATTATTATCCTTTGGGTTTGATAAACTCCAGTTTCATTTAACAGCTCTGGTATATGTCTGAAATATATTTGTTGATTTCTTGTTCCAAAACAAATTTGTTAATTTTAAAATTCCTACATAAAGTGCATTGTGTACTGTATAATTCATATATTTTTCTTTAGGAGTATTTGTATAAAGCGTACAGATTCTGGTGTGCACGTGCGTATATATGTGTATGCATGTAAGAAGAGAGAAAAGAAACAGAGAAGGAATAGTCTTACTGCGGTGTTTCTTTGGTTCAAATTTCATCAGGACGAGTCTCCATTCTGAAGTTTACAGATAGAGCTCCTTAAAAAGTATATAGTCTTATAGAAAGGGAAGGAGTACTCCCAAACTCATTCTATGAAGCCAGCATAACCCTGATACCTAAGCCCGGGAAAGATCCAACAAAGACAGAGAACTACAGACCGATATCACTCATGAACTTAGATGCAAAAATCTTCAACAAAATTCTTGCGAACAGAATACAACAACACATCAAGAAAATAATCCATCATGACCAAGTGGAATTCATACTAGGGAAGCAAGGCTGGTTCAACATCAGGAAAACAATTAATGTGATGAACCACATAAATAACACAAAAGACAAAGAGCACCTGATTTTGTCCATTGATGCTGAAAAGGCATTTGATAAAGTCCAATACCCATTCATGCTAAAAACTCTTAGCAAAATGGGCATAGATGGCAAATTCCTCAACACAATAAGGGCCATTTATACAAAGCCAATTGCCCACATCATCCTGAATGGAGAGAAAATGAAAGACTTTCCCCTGAGATCAGGAACTAGACAAGGATGCCCACTGTCACCTCTCCTATTCAACATTGTGCTAGAAGTTCTAGCTAGAGCAATTAGACAAGACGAAGAAATAAAGGGCATCTGCATCGGCAAAGAGGAAGTTAAAATCTCCCTGTTTGCAGATGATATGATTGTATATGCAGAGAACTCCAAGGAATCTATAAGTAAGCTACTCAAACTGATAGAAGAGTTCAGCAAAGTTTCAGGATACAAGATAAACATAAGTAAATCAGTAGGTTTCCTTTATACCATCAACGAGACTGTTAAGGAGGAAATTATTAAATCAATACCATTTACGATAGCCCCTAAGAAGATAAAGTACCTACGAATTAATCTAACCAGAGAAACAACAGACCTTTACAAAGAGAACTACAAGCCCTTACTACACGAAACTAAGAGAGACTTAGATAAATGGAAAAACCTACCCTGCTCATGGATAGGAAGATTTAACATTGTGAAAATGTCTATTTTCCCAAAGCAATTTATTTATATAATGCAATCCCAATACAAGTTCCAGCATCATTTTTTAATGAGATGGAGAAACAAATCACCAATTTTGTTTGGAAAGGGAAGAAGCCCCGGATAAGTAAAGTACTACTAAAGAAGAAGAACACACTGGGAGGCCTCTCATTACCCGACCTTAGAACATACTACACTGCCACAGTGGTCAAAACAGCCTGGTACTGGTACGAGAACAGACAGATCAATCAATGGAACAGAATTGAGACCCCAGAGATGACACCATCTGCCTATGAACAGTTGATATTCGACAAAGGCCCTAAGACATTAAAGTGGGGTAAAAACAGTATCTTCAACAAATAGTGCTGGCAAAATTGGTTATCCATCTGCAATAAACTGAATCAAGATCCATATCTTACACCTTATACAAAAACCAACTCCAACTGGATAAAAGACCTAAATATCAAACCTAAAACGATAAAGCTCATCCAAGAAAAGGTAGGAACAACAGTGGAAGTTTTAATACACAATGAGGACAGACTCCAAAATCTGTCAAAGAAACCTCAATCAACAGAAGAGAAAGTAGATAAATGGGAACTATTAAGAATCAAACACTTTTGCTCATCCAAAGACTTTATTAATAGAATTAAAAGAACACCCACAGAGTGGGAAAAAATATTTGGCAACTCTATGTCAGATCGACGCCTGATCTTCATAATCTATAAGACACTACAAAATATCAATAAGAAGAAGATAAATCATCCAATTAAGCGATGGGCAAAGGAGATGGACAGATACTTCACTAAAGAGGAGATCCAGACAGCCAAAAAACACATGCGGACATGTTCACGACCTTTAGTTATTAAAGAAATTCAAATCAAGACAACAATGAGATACCATCTCACCCCAACAAGATTGGCCATGATCCAGAAAACACAAAACAACAAATGCTGGAGAGGCTGTGGAGAAAGTGGAACCCTCCTACACTGTTGGTGGGGTTGCAAAACGGTCCAGCCTCCTTGGAAGGCAATCTAGCGCTTCCTTAAAACAATGGATATTGATATACCATTTGACCTAGTAATTCCACTACTTGGAATATATCCTACAGATTCAAGGCCTTTCACACCAACGGATACATGCACTAGAATGTTTATCGCAGCACAGTCCACAATAGCAAAAAGACGGAATCAAACCAGATGCCAGACAATAGAAGAATGAATAGGTAAACTGTGGTACATATACTCAGTGGAGCACTACGCAATGATAAAGAATAACGATGATTCCAGGAAACATCTCCTAACCTGGTTTCAACTGGAAGACATTATGTTGAGTGAGAGTAGTCAGCGACAAAAGGACAAATATTGTATGAGACCTCTACGATAAGATCTCAAAAACAGACTTGTGTATAGAAGAAAAGACTCTTTGACAGCTGCAAGGGAGGGGAGGGAGGGAGGGAGGGCGAGGGGGGAGGGCTTAGTTTAGGTAGTTACTAGAAATCTGGTTGGGAGAAAGCGGTGACAGCACACATTAGAACAAGAACAACATTAAGTGGACTTCAGCATAACTTGAGTACTCCTTCCATCTTAACTCAATACTGCAAGGATAGAGTAGCTGGGGCGGGGGGCGGGGGACTATGCTCTTAGGCGAATTCCAGGTCAATTGGTACAACTAGCATTTTGCTAAGAGAGCTCTCTGCACCCCACATTGGTGAGTGGCGTCTGGGGTCTTAAAAGCTGCCACGCTGCCAGCCGAGGACACAGCAAATGGTCCCAACTCAGCAGGAACGGATGCTCACCGAGGGCCAAAACGGCATGTGGTAAAGACAACTGAGAAGACAGAGAGACCCACAAGAGTCCCACATCAACTTGGGACCGGAAGAACCGGATGGTGCCCGGCCACCACCAGTGATAGCCACGACGGAGCTCACAGAGAGGAGCCTCACTGGCAACACAGAATAAAAAGAGGTGCATCATGAGATCTCCACTAAAAGACCTCAGTTGATGGTCCAGTGGTTTTGGGGTTCCTCTGAGAGCATGGCCCCCGGCCCTGATGCTGCCCTCTCCCACAAATTATAACAAAGGTCCACTCTTTGGACAGGAATGGATTGGACTTGGCATTGCAGAGTAACCATATATTGGAAGCACTTTATGGTTCTATACATCTATAGGATATCATCTTGCTGACCTCTGGCTGGAGGAAGGGGAGTGGATGGAGAGAAGGGGAAAGGAGACTGTTGCGAGGATGAGACATGTATGGAGCAGAGAGGAATAGTGTGCAGTCACCAGACAGGGAGAGCAGTGGAAGCTGCATATAGGGGGGCATGTAAATTTACATGTGAATGTACCTTTTCACTCAGTTATGTTAAATAAAAATTTTAAAAAAGTATATAGTCTTGTTTATTTATACTATATGAACATTATATATGATATATGACTTAGATGATAAATGAATCTTCCCGTTCAGAACTCCAACGATACCTGGTCATGTTTGTTGTTAGGTACCACCGAGTCAGTTGTGACTCATAGTGACCCTAGGCATAACAGAACACTGCCCAGCTTTACACCAGAGCCACAGTCGTGTTTATCCTTAAACCCGTCATTGTGGTCACTGTGTCAATCCATCTTGTCCACTCTACCAAGTACGATGTCTTTCTGGAAATGATCCCTCCTGAAAATACGTCCAAAGTATGTTTAGATGCAGTCTCACTATCTTTACTTCCAAGGAACACCTTTTGTAATCCATGATATATTCAGTATGTTTCTCCAACACCACAATTCAGGCATCAATTCTTCTTCCATCTTCCTTATTCATTTCCCAGCTTTCACATGCATATGAAGTGACTGAAAATACTATGGCTTGGGTCAGGCATGTCTTAGTTTTCAAGGTGACATCTTTGCTTTTCAATACTTTAAGAAAGTCCTTTGTAGTTGATTTTCCCAATACAATGTGTCTTTTAATTTCTGGACTGCTTCTTCCATGGGTATTGATTATGAAAACAAGTAAAATGAAATCCTTGACAACCTCAGTCCTTTCTCCATTTATCAAGACTGATTCAGTTGTGAGAATTTTTGTTTTCTTGATGTTGAGGTGCAGTCCATAACTGAGGGCTGTGTTCTTTGGTCTTCATCAGTAAGTGTTTCAAATCCTCTTGACTTCCAACAAGCAGAGTTGTGTCTTCTGCATAATGCAGGTTGTTAATGATTCTTCCTTCAAGCCTGATGCCTCATTCTTCTTCATATAGTCCAGTTTCTCAGGTTATTTGCTCAGCATACAGATTGACTTGAAACAATTCAGAGAGTTGTCCCCTTGTTCTGTTCACATGACAGCATCTTGATCCATGTATAGAATCCTTAAGAGCACAATGAAGTCTTCTGGAATTCCCATTCTCTGCAATGTTAGCCATAACTTGTTATGATCCACACTAGAATTTAGGAAATGTGGTATTTTCTAAGTGTAGACAACACAGTCATGTTTAGGGGATGTGATATTTTTTAAGTGTAGATAACCAATTTCCAAGGAAACAATGAGTTGACGTCTACCTAAGAGGGGCACACATTTTCAGATAGTTTGTTATTGTTGTTACTTGAACTTAAAAACCTCTTCATAACCTCAAGCAATATTTTTGTAAGTGTCAAAAGAAAGGTGGGTTCACGTAGTTGGGTATATTGGCTCTGTAGAACCCAAGAGGTGGACATTATTTGAACAGCATAGTAGTTAGTGTACCTTCACAGTCAATGCTGCCTGTGCTAGACAGTGTTCCTCATTCAGGATGCTGTGCTCTAAGGCTACACTGCCTCATCCATCATGCCTTTCTCACTGTCAACACAGAATCTCTAATAGTTCCAATTTCATTCTTTTCCTTTTGCAATTACTTGAAGAATCAAACGTTCACATTAGGATGCTTTGGGGACTCTCTAGGAAACTCTTCCATCTCATTAGGCCAGATGCCCAGAAGTTCATACAGGGAAGTCATACAATGAATTTCAGATCAAATCACAGAAACAGAATACCTTCATGCAGTGACAATGAGCCTGAAGAGAGATTAAATAATAAATCACCACTCATCTTCACTTCAGTGTATTATTCTTCCTGCCATATCTTGGGACACAGCCAAGTGCTTTTTTTTTTTTTCTTTCCATTCAATCATAGGAGAAAAGAGTATAAAGGAAGACACTGGAAAATAAGCTAGTAGTAAGCACAGCTTCATACAGAAACAGATAAATACTGCAGCTGCAACAGATGTCAATTGATTCATTTTAAAAAACAAAGTACAGAAAAAAATTCTATGATTTATGTCTTTATTGCAATCAATAGAAATACTATTTGGACTGCAGGAGACTGGAAGAGATTGGCAATAGAGTCAAATGGGTAGCAAGGCCATAAATGTGGATTTCAGGTAACTGCAGCCAAGATTGGATCATAGATGAGATTTTAGAAGACAAGGTAATCAGAAAAGAGACTAGCAGAAGCTCAAATGCAAGATTAATTCAACAAGAAAGACTTCAATCACAGAATACTTAAACAATGAAAAGCTCCATCATCTTACAGATGAAAAACCTGAAATCTGAAATGACCACAAATAACTTTCCCAAAGCAAAAGGAATGAACTTCCCAAGGCAGAGTTAGATGACATTCCTATACTGACCTTTCTCCTACTTAAATTCTATACATCTTCCAGTGTTCACTTCAAATCTCATCTAATGCTAGCACAAAATTTCTGTTTCTACACCAAATTTAGAATATAATGTGTATTCTACATTATACATTATAGACTGAATGGCAATAGGTTTGTTGTTGTCGTTGCTGTCTTTAATTTACCTTAAGGTTGGTAATTCAGACTTCACACAGCAGCACCACATAATAAAGGTTTGGCACTCTGCTTATAAAAGTATAACCAAGAAAATTCTATGGAATCAATCTGTTCTGTAACACATGCAGTTGATATGAGTTGGTATCCACTCAGTGGTTATGGGTTTGCTGTTGTTATGAACCCATTGCCAGTGAATTGATTCCAACTTATTGTGACCCTATATGACAAAACAGTATAGGATTTCCAAGGAGCTGTATAGGATTTCCAAGGAGCAGCTGGGGTATTCAAATTGAGGGTCCTTTGCTTAGCAGTCAAGCAGTCAAGCCCTGTGCTACCGGAGCTCCTGTTACTGTCATAGATGTAGTTACAATGAATATATTTTTTATTCTTCAATATGTTTAATGGGCATCTATGTGTTTTCTCAGTTATCCACATTTCCCGAGTATTCCAGCAACTCTTCATTACATTCATCTGTCAGTTTTACTTAATATGGTTCTTCATGATTTTTATAGCCCTAAATGACATTGAAACTTTATAAAAAATAAACTTGTAAGGCTATCTTTGACTACAAAAGACAGCTAAGTAAAACACTCCCCATGTGTATTAATCTAACATGAGCATCATTATCATCACATTATTTTCCATTACTTGGGGTAGTGATATACTTTGTCTCGTGTATGCTTCTGCAGATTTGCTCATTTAAGAATATGTAATATAATTTACCAAAAATACATGTCAATTTTAAAGGCTGACACTGAAATATAGAAAAAAATAATAATCATTTCCGAAAACTACAGAACTTAAAATCACACCAAAGATGAATCTAGAAGTTTGTAGGTTGTGTTTTATATGGTAATTGGACAATAACCTGAACTGCATCAAATATAGATAAGATTTACAAACAACTCAATAACAGTCATAGTAGAATTTGGAATCCAATCACTGAGAAACATATACTTTACAGAATATTGCACAACATCTGCTCTGGTGACACCTACACTATCACCAAAACATGAAGTCTCAGTAGCTTTCAGTTTAGGTTAACAATTGAGCATGCACTGCACATACTGAATAGATTTTCACCTTTTCAACTACAGCGTGTTCACCAGATGATAATTAGTATCTGCTAAGGGCTCTTCAGACTAACACGATATCATCAAGAAATATCACAAAAGTGTTGACACAATGCTCATCCAGCTGGAGATTCCAAACAAGTCTGTTTTCATTGCTACTTACTGCAAATTGTAATTCTGCACCAGCTGGCCAGCTCCTTTTCTTCTACCCACTCTCAACCTCAACAGAAGAGAACCAGAATATGCTTTTTTGTTTATCTGGTTTATCTCCTGTGTTTTTATGCAAATTATGCACACTTTCTACACTTGTGTGCCAACCTCAGCCTCCTCCAGCGAGGTATTTTCTTAACTGTAGCTATAACAGTTCCAGTTTTTTTGTTGTTGTTTTTTTTTTTTTAACACATTGCTAAATAAAATTGGCATGTAGGCACTTATGAAAATACCTTGGTATAGGAAGCACAATTGGCAAACAAATGTAGAGGGTGCGTGTTATTTTCATAAAAACACAGGAATTCATGATGTGGGAGAAATCACACACTTAAGATTAAAACTGAATTATGAATTATAATTACTCTAAACATGTAACTTCAATACTTTATCATATCTAATTTGTGTTCTATTGCAGTACAAGAGGAGGGGGAAATTGAGCAAAAATTGATGTAAAAACTAGAATATATATATTCCAAGCATAATAAAATTTTTAGTTTTCTTTGGTGTTCTTTTATTAAATTTTCTAAGTTTAGATAAATAACAGCTTAACTATAAAAACTTGAAGCTATATAAAATGTTAAATAAAACAAAAATGGAATGTGCATATAAAATTGATGTAATAGAGTGGCTAACAGATTAGTTTCTGGGGTAAGTCAGGCTGGTATTTGAACTCCGCTGACATCCGTGATTTAACTTCCTCATCTGGATCTGGGTTGGCCAAACAGTTAAAAATAGTACGTAAAAACCTATCACACTTTTTAAGGCTGAGCAAGGAGTAAATGCAAAAGTAAATACATGTTAAATTGATTTAGATTGTTTCTGGCATATAGGAAGCACATAACAAAGGGTAACTTATTAGCATCTTTATTTCCATAGAAATGTTGATGTGCACCTGATACATGATATTTACTTGCTTCCTCTGTCCCATGTGCCACTCTTCTATATATTTTGAGATAGATTTATATTTCCTTCCTTTTTGTTACATACCAATTTTCTATCAAGAATAAACTATGGAGTGACCAGGGGAAGCCAATATACTGTCCACCTTTTCTGAAGTGTCCACCTTTTCCCTTACCGGTTTGGGACTACACATTTGTTTTGTGTCCTACAGTATTTCCACAGATCCAAGACATGTTACTTGTAACAAAAAGCTTGGAGAGTTGCCAGATCATTCCTCTCTGGGAATCAAAATTTGTGAATACCAATTAAATTAATAATTAATAAAAATTCAAATGTTACATACTTAAGAATCATTTCCCCATATGAAGCACTGGATTCCTTTTGCAGACAAGCCACATTTGAAATTCTCTAATTTGAAAAATTGTTCTTTTTTATTATAGCTTTATGGTGACAACGAGGATAAATGCTTGAAGTATCCTGAGTTGAAGATGGCAATGAGACACAAAGAGATACTCCCTGCTATGCCCACCCTTCCCAAATCTCCACTCACGCAAGTTTTCTTAACTCCAGCTTCAAGAGCCATGGGCTGCTAGACTATGGATCAATAGTTCAATTGTTCTCAACAGGGGTGATTTTGCCACCAGGAGATATGTAACAGTATCTGGGGACATTTTTGGTCATCAACTTGGGGAGTGTTACTGGCATCTAGTGGATAGTGGCCAGCGATGCTGCTGAACTTTCTATAGTACACAGAGCAGTCCACACAACAAATAATTACACAGCCCAAAATGTTAACAGTATTGAGATTATGAAATTACAATAACTATATAACTGCAGTTTTTTAGGGGGGTGTGTGTGTGTTTGTGTCTGTGTGTCTGTGTTTAGCATTCTCCAATCCCCACTTTCAGGGCCCTCACTTTGATTAAGATTTTCAGTAGCAAACAGGGCCTCAAAATATTTAATTACCACTGACTGAGCGTGAACATGTCACTGGAAAGCAGGGCAAAGAGAAAAGAGCTTAATGTACCTAAGTAAGCTATAGGCATTTCTGAAATAAAATTAGCTATCACCCTGTGAGGGATACATGACCAAATTATTATTTGTAATATAAATCTATAATGAACATGGCACAAACATACCCCCCCCCAAACACAAAAAAAATAAATCTGGTGCAGTCAATTCTGACTCATAGTGATCTTACAGGACAGAGCAGAACTGCACCATACGGTTCTCCAAGAGCAATTAGTGGATTTGAACTGCTAGCCTTCTGGTTAGCAGCCCAACGCTTACCCACTGTGCCACCAGGCCCCCCGGTTTATCACAGTGTCACTAAAATGATGACAGTGCTTCTTTAATACTGGGGGCTATAACTCAAAACTAGAAGATTTTTATCTCATCCAGAAGAAACTATTTTTAGTACTTCAAGAACAAAGTGCAGTTTCCAAATGTATCCAACCTATTATGGAAAGGGAGATTCTATACAGAGAGCACATATCTCATTATATCATTCTAAAGGGTAAGTACCATGTATTTTTAATGGCCCTTTACAAGAGCAAGAACGTGTGGAAGCCTAATAAGTGTTATTCAACAATAATGAGGTACAAATAAAACTATTCTTATATGTAGCAGTCTTAGGCAAAACTGCACTACAGGCAAAATGTATCTTTTTTTTATCTCTCATCTCTCTTACTATTCTTAGCTTCCAATTCTCAGTACTAATTCTTCCCATTTTTACATACTATTTTCCTGTTTGTAAATTTCTTTTTCTCGATTTAAAATGTCTTTCTAAAATAATTCTTTATAATATAAAGTTAAAATAACAGTAATGGCAGCAACTTATCAGTCATTTAAGAGGGCACCAGGAGATGGAAGTTCCCTCATGGGAGAGATGGAGGGTCAATTCCTGACCAAGTCATCTCATGCAGAGCCACCATCTACCTGTCAAGACAGACCAGGAAGGCTTAGGGATCTACCTCTGAAAACCAGTCAAAATAACCTTCTGGATCACAGAGATAGATGCATCGGATCACTGCAAGATGGAGAACAACTCAAGAGCCACTAACATCAGTCCCTTACCATGTATCAATTACTGCACTAAATACTTCACATACACTTCCTCTTCTAATTTTCACAGCAATCCTATAAAGTGTGCACTCATCCCCATTTTATAGATAATGAAATGGTGGCTTTGACAGGTTTAGCAAAGTACTTGATGTTACAAATAGGATATGAGAGTCTAGACTAACGTGACTTTGAAACGTAAAGTCTTAAAAAACTATAGCTCTCCCAGTGGATGTACTGAGATATACCTCAGCAGCCCAGATTTAATACTCTTAATTTTAAATCCAATTGATATGAACAATATACTGGAACAGGAACCTATTAAATTACATGTGCTACTTTAGCAACCTGTGTGTAATAATTTACTTAACATTTACTGTGCATTTTCTACAGGATGGGCACCGTTTTAAGTGGTTCACAAGTCTTATATAAACCATAACAACAACCTATAAAATATGTTCTATTATTGTTCCCACTTTACAGATCAGTGACTAGGCATAGAGAGATTAAGCAGTTTAAAAGATAGCAAAACTGTGACTCAACACAAAACAGTCTTTAACTTTAGAGATGACATTAAACACAATGATACTCCAGTGTCCCTTTTTCACACCTTCATCCAACTGACTAATGTGTTCCCAATGTTCCCAACGGGAACAGCATTCCCAATGAAGTGTACTGGTTAAGTAGTTGACTGAATTATAGCATAATAAACAAATTCTAACTGGAATTCTACACAACACCATCTTGAAACTGCTTTTATCATACTGTAAGAAGTCACGTTCTTCAAATCTTACATTTACATACAGATTGGGTAATTATACTCCTCTCTCCATGGAGCTGATTTTGACTCATAGTAACCCTACAGACAGAGTGGAACTGCCCCACAGAGGTTCCAAGGAATGCCTGGAAGATATGAACTTCTAACCCCCTTGTTAGCTGACATAGCAATCAACCCACTACACCACCAGGGTTTCCAGAACTACAAAATTAATCTACAAACAACGCAATTGAAAAAAAAAATTGTGATTTTTAAGAAAGAAAATTTACACAGAAGCTTATAAAATGTTTGATCCTTGTCAAAACAAAAAGTTCCTACATACATCTAGCTATGAAATGATGGCTTTTGCTTGTTTCATACAGTGAGACTCCTTTAGAAGGGTATAAACATATCATGAAAATATTATTTGAAAGGTGATTAATATTGAGTAATTATATTTTCAATTATAACATTTTTATTTTTAATATTAATTAGCATACAATGTTTTACCTTGTATGCTAATTAAGTAAAATAATATATGGAGCACAAATAGCTTTATATGAACATTTAATTTTTTCCAAAAATTTCAGTATTTTACAATAAACTGCTCTATCACTTTTAATAATGTTTCATAATAGACTCTGTAATGAAGTTTCATCTAAAATATCAATATATTAACTCAGAAAACTCTCTTCTTGAACATAAACAGTTTTAAAACGTAACAAAGGATAACTTTCCTGTAGTTGGAAAATACAGTAAGAGCTAGTTTTATATAGTTGTCTAGATTACATAAGCTAATGTAATAAATACATTACTTATATAAACTTTTGTGCAGAGTAAATGTTAAATATTTATTCCATTATTATTTCTTCATAAAACACTTCAATGGCCACATACAATTTAACATTTTCTCTTAATAGAAAGTTGTATAACTACATCATTACTGCCAACTTATGTATATTTTACATGTCAGATTCTTTCCTCTAGGTTATACTTAATCTAAACTCTTGGATGATCTTTTTGTTTTAATTATGCATGACTGATGATAGCTGTTTGCCTCCTGACCACTAAGCTATTTGCTAATGCCAAAAGAGAAACATTTAAAATAGATAATAAATTGATTCTGCACTTAGTAGTTTTTATTTTAATCATTTTTGTGGTATTAAAGTCGATCACTTTCAAAATGTCTATTTAATCTTACAGTACATCAAGTTTCCTCTTTTATATTTTCTCTAAGAAAAATGACTGAGATGCAAACATCACAATTTAATTTGAAAATTTATTTTTGTCCCAATATGTGCCTTGGACTTACTAGGGAATGAAGATTAATGGTTAAGAGTAATTCAAACTTTCAAGAAAATGCAATACAAAATTAATAAAATATTTATTGAATGGTCCGAAGTGCCTGCACACATTAAAGATCAGAAGTCCTTTATCTCTAAAACAGAAGGTGTCTTTAAGTTCCTAACGTTCTTCTTTTTATTATTATAGTGTTGATGACTGAATGAAAATATACACATTCCCATAATAAATATGGAACGCTTCATGAATTTGCACGTCACCCTTGTGCAGGGGTCATGCTAATCTTCTCTGTATCGTTCCAATTTTAGTATATGTGATGCCGAAGAGAGCACTAAGTTCTTAACTTTCTAACACACGGAGTATTACGTATACCTACTATGAATTTCAACACAAGCAAAGTAGATGGAAAAACATCCAATCCCACCGCTGTCAAGTCGATTGCAACTCACAGAGACCCTAAAGGATAGCGTACAACTGCTCCTTTGAGTTTCGAAGGAGCGCCTGGCAGATCTGAACTGTCAGTCTTCTGGTCATCTATCAGATGTAGCACTTAACCACTATGCCACTAGGATTTCCAATTCTATCATCTTAAAAATAATTACCTTATTAGAATATAAAAATCAGTCATTATCATCACTGTCATATTACTCATCACAGTTCTCACATTCAGCCAACTTATTTGAACGGTCCTCTTAGACAGAAACTTAACCGGTTCCCTCCACCCCCCACTTTCGACAAACTATTTTCTAATTCTCTATTTAAAGACTGTTACTTTGTTAGGTGCTATCAAGTAGGATCCAGCTCATAGCAACCTTACGTCCCTCAGAATAAAACATCGCCTGATGCTGGCTCCAACAACAGTTGCTATGTTTGAGTGCATCATTGCAGCCACTATTTCAATCCATTTTGTTGAGAATCCTCCTCGTTTTCACCGACCCTCTACTTTATAAAGCACGGTGTGATTTTCCAGGGAGTTGTCTTTCCTGATAACATGTCCAGAGTACGTGAGATGAAATCTCTCCATCCTCACTTGTAAAGGGTATTCAAGGCTGTACTTGTATGACACATTTGTTCCTTCTCCTGGCAGTCCATTCAATATTCTTCACCAACATTACAATACAAATGCATCAATTCTCCTTTCGTCTTCCTTATTCATTGTCCAGCTTTCTCACTTCATGACTGAAAACATGGCTTGTGTCAGGAACATGTAAGTCCTCAAGGTGACATCTTTGCGTCTTAACACTGCAGCAGCTTTGCCCAGCACACCACTCCTCTGCCAGACTGCTGGGCTGTGGCGGCTTGCACTTGTGATGCTGGAAGTTATGTGGCCAGTATTTCACATGCCAGCAGCGCTGCTCGAAGGTGATGGATTTCAAAGGAACTCCTAGACTTAGAAGGACTAGGAAGAAGTACCTAGTGATCGACTTCTGCAAAAAAATGGCTAGTGAAAATCTTATAGCTAGCAGTACAATACAAATATTAGGGGTGTGGAATACTGTAACACCCTTCTCTCTAGAGTATAAGTGATTTTATTTAATGAAATATTAACAGGAAGTTATTTTAGGTAGTGTTATATATAAAAGCCAAGTGTCGTCGAGTCGCATCCGACTCATGGCGATCCTAGGGGTCAGGGTAGAACTGACTCCCAGAGTATTCAAGGAGCACGTTGAATATATAAAACGATAACACATTACTTATAGCAGTGCTATTTACCAGGAAAAGGTGTTTCCCAAACTCAGAAACCCTCTTATGTATAACTGATGTGACACTAAAATGGAAGCTAACAAATGGCGATGGGGGCACATGTTCACTGTATATTACATTTGTGTAAAAATATGTGAACTAATAATTAAACTGTAACAAGTAAGTTGAAAACATGTATCTCCGAAGTAGATAAATTCTCCAATTGAGCATACAAAGGACACAAGAAAGAGAAACTAGGTTTATTTACACATTAACTGATTCACTTGGCAAACATATTTCTGTGTCTCAAACCTGTCCTACTCTCTTAGTGGTACTAAGACAGTTAAAGGCAAAAATTCTGCCTTTACAAGGTCTATAGTAAAGACATTTTATGAAATATCCATATAACTAAAATACAAGAAAAGAACTTCTTATGTTGACCAAACCCATTTGGTTAAATCCAGCATTAAACATGAAGTAACTTTTTGAGCTTCAAGGATGTGAAATATGTAAATTCATGAACTTTACATCTCTATTTTATCTATCTACCTGTGGAAACCCTGGTGGCATACTATGGCTGCTAACCAAAGAGTCAGCAGTTTGAATGGACCAGGTGCTCCCTGGAAACAATGGGGAGTTCTACCCTGTTCTATAGGGCTGCAACGAGTCAGACTCAACTCAGCGGCAGTGGGTTTGGTTTTGGTTATCTAGCTATTTTTAGACACGTATATATATCCCAAACATGTATTTTGGGTATATATGTATATCCCAAAACCAAAATCAAACCCACTGCCACTGAGCAGATTCTGACTCATACTCTATAGAACAGAGCAGAATGTCCCATAGGATTTCTGAGGCTATAAATTCTTATAGAAGCAAACTTCCCCAGCTTTCTTCCATGGGGCAGATGGTAGGTTTGAACCACCAACATTCTGATTAGCAGTCAAGCACATTAGCCACTGCACCACAAGGGTTCTACATGTGTATGTATATGTATCTATGTAGATACATACGCACAGAATAGTTCTACATTTGAACACACGGATTCATCGTGTGTCTGTCAGAACTGACATGACAGCAATGGCCTACATTTGTGTGTACACATATAATTTCAATTTTTTAACTCTGGGTATTAAAACGTTTCCATAATAAAATAAGTTACTGTCAATAGCACATTTTGAAGAAAGAAAACTAATCTTATGTTCAAGTCGATTTACTAATGGAAGATATTTTTGATGATTCAAAGAAATAAACCACAATTTGCTTACAGGTCCAACCTAAAAACACATGTATAGACAGTTTGAAGCGAGGAAATGATGAGGATACTGAATGTTTTTAGGAGGACTTGAAGCAGCACAATATTATTGTACAGAAAAACACCTTTGAATGGGAATTTTAATGTCAATTAAGACAAGACCTGTGTAAAAATTTATATTTTAATGATTTCTCATATGAATATTGAAAACAGTGTGTGCTACCTGAATCCAGGCAACATACATAAGTCTAAATATTGTTATAAACCACCCAATTATGTGCACTAAACATGAACAGAATTTTTAGAATGCCCAAGGATAAGTCAGAAAATCATCTCACCATTATTGACATCTCCCTTTGCAGGATAGGGTAAAAACTCAGAATATAAAGTAGCAAAGGCCACTTTCAAAAGTAAAAGTGCTATTTCAGTGAAGAATTGTTTACAGAAAAATTTCATATATTGTTGGTAGTGTTGGTCAGACAAAGGATAAAGTAGCATTTATGAAATATTCTTTACAAATACTACCTTTCTCACCAAGAAAACTGAAAGCCCAAGCATACTGGGAAAAGCATGGGATTACAGAAGAGACACATGATAATGGCAAGAAAGTCTGACTCCTAACCAGAAGATATCAATAAATGTCAAAAATTTTAGGAGAAAATTTTTGTACATAAAAATGAAAGAGTGATGAGGGAAAAGCATCTCAAATGAAAATATGCGTCTAAAAAGTAGAAACAAGACTAAGAAAATGATCAACGCATGTTCAGATGACCTTTATTCTTCCCAGTATCAAAAATTTGACTTGAATTATAAATACTGAAACCTCAGAAATTATTTTTTTAAAAAGAGAATACACCAAGCACAGTGCGTCATGTAAAAATTCCTTTAGTTACATAGTCCTGGGGCATAAGTGATACCTTCTAAAAAGAGTTAGTACTTGTCTAATGCCAATTTTCCTTCTCTGCTCCCTTCCTCTTCCAGTCACTCTTAGAGCCAGCACGTTATCCCATTCACAATATGTACAGAGGGTAAATGGCGGCACATGGTTAAAGTGCTCAGCTGCTAACTCAGATATCAGCAGTTCAAGCCCACCAGTAGCTCTGCCAGGAGAAAGATGCAGCAGTCTGCTTCAGTCAAGGTTTGTGGCCCTGGAAACCTCACGGAACAGCTCTGCTCTGTCCTACAGGGCAGAATCAACTTGAAGGCAACGGTTGTGGGCTATGGGGTTATAGGAAATAATTATCAGTACTTCCATTTTACAGCCAAGATAACTAATTTCAAAAAAACTGAAAAAAAAAAGGAGGGGGAGGGCTTTCTAACAGTTGGTGAAATAAAGTTAAGATTCAAGCTGGAGTTCTTTATCCTGCACAACATTGTTTTGAATATAGGTTGAACTAGTATACAAAACCTGTAGTAGAGGGGACCTATCTTTTATCATACTTGCATTTAAAACTCATAGAATGTGTCCACCATAGGACACATAATCAGTAAGTATAATCTGAATTCAATGAGTGAATATCTGAAAGAACCTGTTCCCTATGGAAAAGTACAGAAGAGTAGAACTATGATGAATTCCTAAAGCAGGAAGGACAATAAATTCAAGTATCCTAAAATTCAGTAAATATATTGCCTACAAATAGCAATATATATAGTTCTACTAAGGATTTGAAATATGTCAGTGTCACTTACATTAAGACATTGTTGGCTGTATTTTGGGGCACAATCAAAATGACATAATATATTGTAACACAAAATTGGCAGACTAACCATTACAAAATGGAAATAAATAGGAGTTGAGAGAAGACTAAATTGGGCTAGAAAGGTTTATTAGTGATACGATGCAAAATATGTATAGAAAGATTTGGACATTCAAAGAGGCAGAAGCAAACGTGAGGGAGAACATTCATGAAACTCATCCTCCTCTTTGGTATACACATAAAGTTTGTACAAGATGGATATAGAAACACATTAGGGAAAATCCTTAAATGGCATACCATCAGATTAAAACAAGTTTTCACTAAATAAGTTATTTAGTGCCAGCTAAACAGAAAAAAGCAACATGTCTAATTACAATGTTTGATTTTATCTGTTGGCCATAATGAAACATAAGATTCTGTAATATGTTACTGGTATGTTTAATAAAATTGGAATGAAAGCATCTTTCATAGGTCCCTGATTTTTTTTTTTTTTTTAACTTTCCTTTCTACCTTGATAAACAGTAGTTTCAACACTTTTCTTTTGCCTAACTCTTTTGGAGGGTTCAGAGTTGTACCAGAACTGGCATTCAAGTGTTTCAACTGGGTATTTGGAATACTCTAGCAAGCATTACTACCTCTTTCTCTTGAAAACTACGGTGCATAACAACCAAAAAAAAAAAAAAAACTCTCACTGCCATTCTGTAGAATCCAACCGATAGCAACCCTACAGGACAGATTAGAACTGCCCCATACAGTTTCCAAGGATTGCTTGGTAGATTCAAATAACTGATGTTCTGGTTAGCAGCTGCAGCTCTTAACTGCTATGCCACCAGTGTATTTAATAAGCTCCTGAAAATACTGTGGTTTTGGACAAATAAGCATGACATGGAAGACACACCGTCCAGGGATCAAATCCTGTTTCTGTCATTTATCAACTGTATAAAAAGATCAAATTTCTTGGCTTCTATGAATTTCAGTTTTCCCAACTGGTGCAGTGGGAAAGTTGTAGGATGTTTTGAAGACACAGTGAGGTAACCAAAGTATACTGCCAACTGCCTAACTATAAAGTGTGTTCAGTAACTGTTTACATTTTTCTTGTTCGTAGCTTGTAATCACTAAGGAAGAAGTCATTTTGTTTAGGTTTTATTTTTCCCCCAGAATATCTATACTTTTAAGGATTTACTGTTTTCCAATCGAGAAACTGCCTATGACTGTATAACATACTATGCATACAATCTCACTTAAAATAGTTTTACATTTTTCTTCAAATACATAACAGATGATGATTATTTTATTATTGTAACTTTAACAGTAGCTAAAGTGTAGTTGGTAGTCAAAACATATTTAATAACTAAAAAAATAATGAATGTATCAATTGTTTTGATCTTAGTGAAAAACAAAAAGAACTGTGATAAACGGACCTAAATTTGAATACTGGCTCAGCCACTCCTACCTGTTCCCCTTGGAGCAGGTTACCTTACCTTTCCAAGCCTGAATTCACTTCACTGGAAAACAATACTTCATTGCTCATTTTTGTGAAAACACCTCATATACATTAAGGAATATAGCAGATACCAAGTGAATGCTAAACAACAACAACAAAAAAAAAAAAAACACTGGAGTGAATGTTAGTTGAACCTACAGCACGATGTTGATAGCTCCTTCTGCTATGGATTTGGAAAATATGCAAATATGCAGAACTAGCAAAGCTTTCATACTTCTATTCAGTATGTTGTCTATGGTTAAAATAGCAATGTACCAGGAAAGTTCTTGCCTACAGAGACTGTTTCTGAATTATACTGCCCTCAGCACAACACGATGATGCTCCAGTGAATCACTAAAATGTGTGAGGATTTCTCTTCCTGGATAATTATTTGCCATCCGGTTTAGAATTCACAGTTGGTTAATTCTTCTAGTCATCTTACCAATTATTCCAAAATTGTCACCAGTTATCACCTCTTCCATTCCAAACTGAGTCATCAGTGTTACTCATTACCCTCCAGCTCCTTCACTAACACTGTGTTACACTTTCTAACCCCGTTTACTTCTTCTCTTCTGTCTCCTTAAATTTTTCATCTATGTACTGGATGCTTCATATGACAAAGTACAGTGATCACTTACTTCTGGTAAGTGAATCAAATCACCCTCAAGTTCACATAGCATCAAACTTAGGGTTCCACTCCTGTTGAGTGATCTAGGTCTGTACCCTAACAGCTAAAACCTGTTTTGGTGTGTATTTTCTTTCACATTTGCAGTAATTTATTTGTCACAGCAGCATAAGGAAATATTTCTGTTGGGTTACAGTAACAGATTAAATGGAATCTTTAAAATATAAAACATATGTTCAATGTATATGACACAGAGAGCTCACAAATAATTGGTAGAGCAAATTAAATGAGGACCATACATCCACGCCAATAAATAAGCAGTGCCAGGAAATTTCAGACGTCACTAAAGAAGAAAACCAGCGTACCATTACTAGTGGATATAAACTTAGCTTTTACTGTGTACTAGGAGGGGCCGCGGTGGCTCAGCGGTTAAGAGCTTAGTTGCTGAAAGGTCAGCAGTTCAAATCCACCAGCTGCTCCCTGGAAACCCTATGGAGCAATTCTACTCTGTCCCCTAGGGTTGCTACGAGTCAGAATTGACTCCATGTCACCGGGTTTGGTTAGAGTAATATACTAGGTAGTGTGTTAGCATCTTATATACATTATCTCACATAATCCATGCATCTCTGCTAGGGAGGTACTGGTTTTCTAACTTTATAAATAAGAAAATTGAGACTAAATCAGGGTAAGGCATTTGTTTCACGGTCACAGATCCAGGGAGTCGAGAAATGGACTCAGACTCTGGTTACTCCCATCTGGTCATCTCAAAGCAAAGCAGGATCAAATTTAAAAAAACTATACATTAAAATAGCAGATAGTCTCATGCATAAGAAAAACTCACTCATCATATCTATCATTTTACATGAGCAAAGAGTTGATGTATATGTAGTTGATCAATGATACATGGTCAAGAAAAGATGTGAGAAATTACTGAAAGAGTTCCATATAATTTTCTTCAGTGAAGATAAAACAAAATCTCTGACTCTCACTGCAGGGCAGGCCAAGACAGAAAGCTACTACCTGTCTTCTAAAATAATTACAGCTGGAAAGAAGACATATACTACGTGAAGAGATTCTGAAAAATTAAAACAATTATAGCATTTATTGACCACTTACTGTGAGTCGGGTAGCTGGAGTAAAACACCTTACATGTGCTATCTCATTTATTCCTCACACAAATTTCAGAGCAAAGTTCTAGTTTCCCCATTTTACAGATGAAGAATCTAAAGTTTAGACAGCATGGTCTCTAGAGTCACTACTAGTCACCAGAGGCTTGACCCTGTGATTATGTAAAACTAAAATATTTGTCCTTACTTAGTTTTTGCACTGCTTTTGTAGTGAAATGAAGGGTATGATAGGATAACTAAGCTTCTTGGATAAGAACTGTATGCAGCCCTCTCCTGATAGCACTGAACCACACATCAATGCCTTGTTCTGGTAGTAAGGAGCACTGGATAAGTCAGATAAAGAAAAGAAATACAAATTTACTATGAAATAACTTTTAGAAAAGAACAGTGCATCCTCTGGTGTCAAGTTTGGTAAGAACAGTGCTATTAATGCAGCACCTGCAAAGATTAAAAAATAATGATTTTAGAAATGCAATTTGCACAATGTGTAAAATTTCATCATGGCAAGGATGTATGTTTAGGATTTCTTCCACTGTTTAATGAACCATATGAAATAAAGTGTGTTCCCTCTCACTGTAGGTCTACCATATACAGTGCAAATGACAGGCTTTGATTTATGTCATGCTAGTGATTTAAGTTTCAGGTAACTTGATTACTCATGTACCTAGTTTTCTCCCTTCCCTTCTTTCTGAGTTTCCCTCTCTTTTCCACTCCTTCACTCAACATTAAGGTTTTGAGCACTAATTATGTGCCGAGTTCTATGTTAAGCAGTAGAGATGACACTTTAGCCTCATTTTATATTCAGCTGATCAAATTACCCAACCTATTCATTTGAAAAAAGGTTAGTTATGAATCAAATACACCAAAATGTGCTCTTGTATAAGAAATATTCCATCAATAAGATTAAGAAAACTATGATCACTTTGATTTATTAATTTAATATCTGTACAATAGGATGTAGTGTTGCTGGAGACATGATACAAACAATACTCTCTTGCCTTCTAACTGATTATAGTTCCTATGTTCACAACATCTCTTAAGTCTGCTTAATATCTCTAAATTTAATTTACCTTCATGATAGGAAAGGGGTTTCTGAAGACAACAGAACACATTTTCCATTGTCCATTAAATCACTCAAACCTTTATGCTTTAAGGCAGCAGCTACAGTTTTAAAGAAAGCTTATCATGTTGTATAAGCATGGGCCCTGGACCAGTATCCAAATAACTTAGCATAAGTCAGTAAAAAAAAAAAAAAATTAGTTACAGACTGAAAAGGGTTATAAACATCTTCTTTAAATTGAGCAAATTACCAGCTATTTGAAAAGTACAATGTATTGGCCTCTGTTCAAAACAGCAACACTTAATGCTGACAACACTGCCAAATTCCTCCTTTCCTCTATTCCCGTTTTCTTAGAGAAAGTGATTAAGAGACCAATTCTCATGCCAGCTGGATGCTTAAATGCATCAAAGGTCCTCTGTCAGGATTCAGAACTTGATATGGCTTAGAAACCACTATGCTAATAGATAACCTCCTCAACATTATAAATCGAACCCATATGGCCACATTAAAATTCTATCAGCTAGTATCTATACCCTGTGGTTTATACAGTACTGTTGACCTACCTCTGGGAGATCATTGGAATGATACAAAAGTTCTACTCTAGTTTGAGGAGCTTAGCTACTTTTCACAATTGACAGTTGCTTATCCATAGCAAATAGCCAGTTCTCTCTACCTTTGTAATGTTATTGATTTTTATGTTAATTGAAAGCTTAGGAGGAAGGAAGAGGAGGTTCCATGACTTGAGAGGAAACAAAAAAAAAGAGGTAGGAGTCACAACAGACATTCTGGTATTTTGAACTGTTCCCCTTATCTACTGATTATATCTGCCAAGAGCAAACTCTTCTATAAATTAAAAATCTGGTGCCTTCTTTAAACTAACTTCACTTCAAATTCTCACATCAACTAGACCATAGCATCTCAAACATTTTCAGCTGCAAACTACAGTATGAGACACATTTGAAATCTTGGCACTGTTTACAAATACACCTGAAATACAACTTTAATAATACTTACCTTTATTACATGCATTACCTTCAGATTCATTTTACCTTTTATTTAAAAAAAAAAAAAAAAAAAAAAAAACCTCTAAACATTTTCTTCAAGATCAGGTAGTAGATTGTGTTCTGTATTTAAATACTCTGAACTATTCCAAAACGTGTCTTCACCCACTTCTAAGACTTCTGAAGGAATAACTTAAGGTAGAGAATTTTGACATACAGAGTCAATAACAAAGTAATTACTATCATCCTGCAGGTCCTACAGGAATACTGAAGATACTACAATTATTAAAATGTGAGGCAATTAACAAGATACACAAATGCACTTAATCTTTTATTTGTACTTCCACAGAGTCATTAACTGAAAAAAAATAATGGATATTGGTGCGAAAATGCCAAGTTCTACGCAAAAGCCTTACAGATACAGCGATGAACAGTCATGACTTAGGTTTTGCCAATTAAAACTAACACAGTAAAGAAGAGCAGAAAGTATGTTTTGACAAAACATCAAAAAGAAATCTATCATTTATTTCTACAAAATGTTATTATACCACATTCTTCCACCTAATAAGCAAACAGTAGAGTAATTAAAATCCAAATTGATAATTATGCCTATGTATTAAAACCATAGATTTCACTCTCTATTAGTACAATGAAGCACTGTGGAACAGTGGTTAAGAGCTCAGCTGCTGATCAAAAGGTCAGAAGTTTAAATACACCAGCTGCTCCTTGGAAACCCTATGGGGTTTCCCCTACTCTTTCCTATACTGTTGCTATTGGTTCTCAATAGCAACTCACTTGATTTTTTTTGTTGTTTTTTGCTTAGTATGGGAAGTTCTTGTTTCCACTGGTGAGTCTCAAACATAAAATATCTGGAAAAAAGCATGTGACCCGATTTTAAATGTTCTGTAGAAAAGCCAAAAGGCAGGTAATATGATGCACCCTAGGGAAAAATAAAGCAATCAATTATATTTTCTATTATCCATAAACAGTGTCAAAGACAATCTTTAATGCAACAGCTAAACTTTGAGAGGTTGAAAGTGTTCACCTGGCCTCTCAATTCAGAAATTCTCTCTTGAGCATCACTGAAAGCCATTTTATTAATGGTGCTCTTAAAATAACAGCTTTTATGCAAAACTGTGGAGAAATACAGCAAAAGAAAGAGTTGATGGTGATTTCTTGCTTATACTGATGCAAGCCTACAGAAACGTCTTTCAGAAAGTGTTTTATGGCAAGTAGAGGGAAGATCACATGATCGAACCATACTCACTGCCACTGAGTCGATTCCCTCTCATGGCAATCATGGCAGAGCAGTGGTTAGGGGTTACATCTGTTCACCAGAAAGTCAGCAGTTCGAATCTGCCAGGCACTCCTGGGACACTCTATGGGGCAGTTCTAGTAGTCTGTCCTAAAGCATCTATGACTTGGAACCACATTATCTACTACTCAGTTAAAAGGGAGACTAATGGGGGTAACCTTTTGAAGCTTCCCTTAGATCTTCTGTGTAAGTTCTATAACATGTATAGCCATTTGACTCAAGTCGTTTTGAAACAGGATATGGGAGAAACGAATAAAATTTGCAACCAAAAGATTCAGTTTGTCTCAGAGACTAATTCCTACACTGGTCAAAGACTTGAATCATGACTGTATGAAGTATACAGTCATATATTTCATAATAAACTAGAAATTTGGATTAGCTTCCCAGGAATTAAGCTACATAAAAAGAAGACCTTTAATTCATATTGATTTTGATAGGCAGCACTGTAAGGAATTATCTGAGTATTCTGATCACATATCCACAAGTAAGTTTTAGCCCTAGCTCTCTTTCCTGCAATCAAAAGACACTCTACTATTTAATTTTGCCTATATATATGCTTCAACTTATAAATTTTCCACCCACAGCATCATTATTTGTTTTCTCTACTGAAACCATGTATCCAACTGTATATTTAATTCGATATTTACACATTATACTCGTTATTCTTTTCATAACCTGCACGCAGAAAAAGCCCCAGAGTATTCTTTGTAGTATGTCACAAAGTTGTTACCCTTGTGTCTTTAATCAATTACCATACACAGTACTAGCAAGGAACAATTACAGTGCATGGGCAAAGCAGTCACACAACCAAATATAATAAAAGTCACATAAACTGTGTATTTTTACTACATATCAGTGTCCCACTAGCAAAACATACACCATGTTATGTATTTAAAACAGAGGGAATTCAGTGCAGAAAACTGATTATAAAGGGGATGAAGAGCTGTTAAACCCAACAGAAGACAACAGTGAGATAACACAAAGGTTAGCAACTTCAGGAAGACAATACTACTTCTAGTCTAGACGAGCAAAGAGATGAGTAGTCAAAGCAGCCCAGGAGCCACAGTTACCTGGTCAAAGAGGAAACAACAGTTTCCAATGGGAGACAGAGAAACTACGAGAAAGTTCACATTAATAAAACAGAGAGAGACATACTCTGGCCTCTCCCTCACGTCTTCCCTTCTACCAAAACTACTTTCCATTGGTAACGTGAGGCCTGAAGACAGCTGACAGGAAAGACTGAGACATCTAACCTGAGGGATTAGCCCCTCTCCTTCTTCCCAGCCTCACAGAGCACCCAAAGGATGAAGAATCAACCGGATCAACAGTGCCCACAATGGATACAACCATGATCTGAACCTTTCTCTAAATGCTTTGGAAGTCAGGTCTTGCTGAATTAATTTACTGTTAGAAGCCATCTCATTATAATGATAATCTGGTTAAAGTAATTCATTCAAATATTTGTGCTCAAAGACTGACACAACTACAACCAGCCATACAGCTTCTTCTGAATCACACAAACTCAACAAAAATAAATTTATCTAGCCAAGCCAAGTGCCGTCGAGTCAGATCCGACTCACGGCAAACAAGGGTCGCCATGAAATTTATCTAGAAAATTTAAAAATACTGTCTTGCTATTTAATATAAATATGCATGTGTTAATATATCAAGCATTAAACCAACCCACTGCCATCAAGTCAATGCCGACTCATAGCAAACCTATAGGACAGAGTAGAACTTCCCCATAGACAGTTTCAAAGGAGTGCCTGGGGGATTTGAGCCTTAAGCAGTCATAGCACTCAACCACCATGCCACCAAGGTACCCTATCAACTGTTACATTGGGTTAATAGTTTGTTAAGTCACTACAGTAATGATTCAGCACTTCATTCCATAGACAGGAACATGATTTTCCAAACCGACTCAGTATGACAAGCTACAGCCACACTGTTTTTTAAGAAGGAAAAAAAGAACCTTCAGAATACTAAAAATATTTATTTGATGACACCATCTAATGGCATACAATTTTTTTAATGTCTTAAAGTTATAATCTATACAGCTGAGATGTCTTTGCAACATGTGACGCAGCAATGTGCAGAAATGACTAAACAATGTTCAGATGCTCCCACAGTAACTTCAGTATACTGCATGATAGAGTTCTACTGCTACTGGTCATTCTATGTTACTTGGATATATTCAATAGTATACATTTCAAATGAAAACTAACTAATGTGGCCCAATCAAAAGACAAAATGTTCTAGACAAACAGGCTGAGAAGAAACAAACACTTGCCATATTCACTCACAGATCTACTTGCAAAACTTTTATCATTTCTGGTGGAAATTTCTTTTCTAGAAATCTGCCCTCTGCTCTAAGCAAAAGTCTTCCTCCTTATTATAATATCATAGTAGGATCTCACATAATTTCCATACAAATCTATTGTGTTAAAATGACAGTGCTTAGTGCAACTCTGCTAAGATAAAAGAAAAGATCACATTTAAGAAAAGAATCTCTCCCTCCTTTTGATTAAAGCATGACAAGCAGAGAATAGGGTATTTTGAATTCATATCAGGAAGGCGGCTAAAAATGTACAAATTCACACAGAAGAGCTGAATTGGAACAGATTGAGAGAATTAGTTTAACAGTGACAAGTTTTTAAAAAATACGCAACCACTGGGAGTATATAACTGAAGATGTTCCTAGAATTTTTTTCCTAAAGGATATTATATATTTTGGACATGTTCACATAACTATTAATAATGTAATAATTTTAAAAAATCACACTGAAGGAATTACAAAATCAGTTTTAAAAATCCTCTGAAAAGAGTTGTTTCTCTCAGTTCTCCAGGTCTAAAAACACTCTCAAGTGTAACCAGTGTGGTTCTAGCAGCTTTTGTTCTCTGTAACACATCAATTCAAATTCTCCATTTACTACCAACTGCAACTTAAAGACTGGAGAAAAAGTTAATTTCTCTGTACACAGATTAATAAGTTGTCTTTACGCATAACATACTAAAAGTATTAAACATAGTAGCAATCAAAGTCGCTATTTAATAATAGCAATAATTCATATTCATAGCAAATTACAAAGTAGTTATTCATATATTTATGTAAATCCCAATCTAAAATTTAAGAGAGGTATCAGATATTACTATACTGAATAGATGCATTATTAAATAATTTATAAAGATGTTCCAAGTAGCCTAAGTGAGTCATTAGGAGACGTAACAATGAATAACAATATTAAAAGTGCATCTGACATTTTATATACTGCTATGCTAGTCTTAAAGGCAAAGTTATAATAACTAAGATGTTGAAGCTACTAAACTGGATTTCACTGTAAGTCCTTCACTGAAGGAAAACGGAGATGATGATCCGCAAAATGATGAGTGTGGTTAAGAAATGACAGAAAGAACTTCCCTTGGGTATTACAGCTTCACTTAAGAGAAGTTTTGTTTTCCCTGGTTCTCATCTCAAAACAGACATTCTAGTACTTCTGGGATAGACAATGTATCATTTGACCTTTACACTTCTGTTTCATTAATGTAACCATAACTAACAGAGTCATTGAAAGTCATGTTTACACTTTTAACCCTGTACACTTAAAAGTTTCTTGGTAACAATTATTGCCACTATTTTATTAAAAACATTTTGGAGAATTTTTTTACATGAAAAATACACTATACTGTGTAGAGTTTAATAAATAATATCAAGTAATTGAGTAAATTGTTCTCTTGATCACTAGATTCATGTATTTTGATGGGAGGGGGTGTGTGCTTGAAGGACAGAATTTTCTTTGTTTTCTAATGAATTAGACAATAACATTAAATGTGATTCTGAGTACCTAGAATAAAATTGTGTGACACTTCTTTTGATGAAAAATATTCACTCACTGACTGACACACTCAGTCTTGAGGCTGTGCTTGTATTGGTCTGTAAACATAGTAAATACCAGCTATAAGAGTCAAGAAAAATAACTAACACTGTTTAACATCTTTATTAACTAAGAATTTGTGGCACACACACAGTAAATGTTAAATGAATTTAACACCTATAGGAAATCTGAAAAGATACTCCTCACAGAATTACAGCAAGCAACTTACTTTCAGTAAAAAGTAATACAGATCAAATCTGTTTCATATGACATGAAATGATTGTTTATTAAAAAATATGAAAACCTGTAATTGGACAGACATCTTATTGAGAAGGGACAAGACTTTCTATTCTCTTTTAAAAGTCTGAAAACCAAAAGTAACCCAAAAGAATGTATCACATAACTCAACCATATGCCTATCTATAAATGGATAAAGTGCAGTGCCCACAAAGTAAACAAGTACTGCACCAAATCAACAACACTGGAAAGATATTGTTCCTTCACGCTAGAGAAGCTTCACTGTTAGAAGCAACGAGTGAACTAAACATCTAGAAACAGAAGACGGATCCAGCTTCTTTAATGAAGCTTAGTATTTACTAGCTTGTTCATTATGAAACAAATGGTTAAAAGGTGCCATCAAGAAGCAGACACTCTATTAAACACTTCAGGATTAAAATGCTACCCTCATTACCAATAAGCTATTCGGTGCTACAAAACATATAGATGTTACTGAAGATAGTGTTTCATCCTTACCACTGCTGTTCAAACTTCTAAAACAAACTTAACACAAGAAATGTAAATATGGGTTTAATTTATATCCTCTGTGGCTGTGCTTTCCAAAGAGTTCATCACTGCTATCAGCAACAAAAAAGTATTTTACTTGGTTAAAACAAAGTATTTCTTCAGTATACATTCAGTGGCATCTTGGTATACAGCAACAATAACAACATATGTTATAAAAACATGTGCTATCAATTTATATTAGAAAATACGGCATTTCATACAAATTTGGACTTAATTTTGTTTCAGTAGATATGTCATATACTACACTCACATCATTAAAATTAAAATATGTTGCATGATTCAAGCAGAAACATATTCTACTCTCTTTTACTTTAGACATGCTGCGTATACCGATATTGTGCATTCCACACTTACAAGCCAACTACCACCCAGTGGAGAGAAAGAAGATCTTTCAGAAAGATTTTAGGTGTGTGTCAGGTGTGGTGTCGGGGGAAAAGGGAGGGTGATGAGAAATGAGGGGATAGGAGCAGTTAGTCTTGTTTAGATTTAAGCACTGCTGATCATCAATTTGTATTTTCACCGGAGAGGAAATGTTTCCAGCTCACTCTGCAGCGTTGCTTAGGGGTGAATTCAGGCTATGGCTGTTCATTAGTGACAACCATTTCAAAGCTCAAGCTTAGGGAAAAGAAAAAAAGAGGGGAGTGTGATAAAAAAAAAAAAAAGGAATAAAACTGAAAATGGAAGGCAGGAGGAAGGTGAGAATGTAGGGGAGGAAGAGAGAGAGCACATGCACACATGTATGAGAGTGACAGTGTGGAACAGTGAAAGAGTGCGTGCCTTTTAAACAGCGAAAGAGAATCTGAATGTGGAAGTGGTTGTTTGAGCATGTGTCAATGTGTGTGAGGATGTGAGACAGCATGTGAGGGAGTGTGTTTATTAAAAGGACTGTGACGATGAGAAAATGGTACTGGAGAGGGTTTAGAGGAACATGCGTTGTATGTATGTGGTGTGAGAGAGCGAGAGAGACACGGCTGGAAAAAAGAGGGTGGGAGTGGGGTGGGTGGAAAACGGAAAGGGAGTCAAAACAGGGAAGACGAGAGACAGAATAGGGACACGAATGAGGAAGAAAAATGGAGAATGGAGAAAACGATAAAGAGGGAAGAATGGAGGGAAAGGGTGTTAAAAGGGTCAGAAATTACAGTGGTGGGGATAAAAGCGAGGGGGAAAAGAGGAGGCAACGTATAAATATAACGAAGAAAGAAAAGAAAAAAGATGAAAACAGGCAATGGAGGGAAAAGAGAGTAACATGAAGAAGATGAAAACGAGAGAAGGAGGAGAGAGAAAAGGAAAAAGGGAAGTGAGAGGAGAGACAGAACGCTGAGGCGGGAGAATTGAGTCTAAGCGTTCGAGTGAGAGGGAAAATAAATGAAAGCCGGGAGCTAGCAGTTTGCAAAAGTCCTGTAGGCTAGAGTAAAACAGAAACAAACCTGATAAACTTGTCAGACTCTCCAAGAGTATCCCACGACAGTAAAACAGAGACCTGTGAATTGAGTTTCAAAGTGGCACCTGCCCCTCCTCCTAACCCTCGCACTTCCCCATCCCGGGGCTACCTGGCGTTCAGGAAAGTGCTTTAGCATCAGGAATCCAGCGTGCTACCTGCCCCAACGTAAAGGGAACAGGCTTCCGGGAAGAGTCAGCACCCAAATTTCTTGAGGTGATATTTTGATGGTGACACCTACCATCAGCACTGTAACTCAGTTTAAAAAGAAGGCAAGGAGCGTGAAAAGAGAGAAAGACAGACTGAGACAAGTACGAAAAGCACGCCGTCTTTCCTACCTAAGCACCGCCGTGTCCCCTTTTCTGACCATCATGTTGTCCACGGCCGCCCAGGGGAAGTCCACACTCTGTCCAGCCGGGAGGCAGGAGGGCAGCAGGCAGCACAGGCTGAGGAGCACCGCCGCCAGCCACTGGTTCGAGCAACAAGCGCCCTGCACCAACAGCATCATGTCCATCCCTGCTAGGGCTGCTCACTCTCCAGCAGCTTCAGCTCGCACTCCCCCACCCCCTGGTGCTGGCGAGTCTTCCCGGGAACCAGGCAGCGCGCCACAGGATTTTCTTTCTTTCTTTTTCTTTTTTTTTAGGGTGGGTGGGTGAATTTTCTTTTTTCTTTCCCCCTCTAGTTGTTGGGTGTTGTTTCTCTTTTTTGCCTCCCTTCCTCCTCTTCGCTTTCCCTCCCTCCCTCCCCTCCCACCCCCTGGCACCACACTACACCTCCTCTCGGTTGCTTTTGGCCGCGTCCAGAGTGTGTCTAATTCTCGGGCGGCTCGCACACCATCTAGCGAGGAGGCAAGCGCGCCGGCGAGGGAGGGAGGAGGCGCGGCGGCGGCGGCGGCGGAGGCAGGGCGAGTGGCGGCGGCGGCGGCTGCAATCGCAGCAGCAGCAGCAACAGAAGCAAAGCCGGGCGCCGCGGCCGCCGCCGGCCCCGGGCTCGCGCGCGTTGCCAAGCGGCCGTTTCCTTAGCAACCCCACCCGGGGACTGAGGATGGAGCAGGGAGGGAAGGTGGGGAAAAAACGATAACAGAGAAACTGAAAAAAAAAAAAAAAAAAAACAGAAGCAGATATATTATAATTAGGTATACTGAAGGGGAAAGAGAGATGCACCGTAAACTGAACGCTTTCGGGTCGTATGCCCTACTGTGATGATTTGCTAGAAAAGTCTCTGTGTCAGGGCTAGGATGAGGAGCACAGAGGGGCACTTTTTTCTCTTCGGTGCGTTTTACCTTCCAGACACTGTAAGTTTAAAGTCCTCCAAGTTGTGGTCGGCGCCATCATGACGCGAACGACTGTGAGTTTTTATCTCGTAGTGGCAGGCAAGCTTTAGTTGACAGGCGGCCTGCTAGTTCACTCTCTACCCCTCTTCGGAAACAAGCAGAGATGGGGGCTGACTTGGGGGGAACACCAGAGGATGCAAGGACTTGCTGTAGAGCAGCTTTTATGGCTGTCGCGTCAGTCATTATGGATAGGACGACGATCACCCTCCCGCGTGCATGCTGTTGGCACTAAGTTGTTTGTGTGTGGAGGGGGGAGCGGGGTATATGGTCTGTGTGGAGGGTGTGTGTCTGTGTAGTGTGCGCGTGTGAGTCTGTGTGTAGTTTATGTGCAGTGTACGCGCGCGCGCGCGGGTGCGTGCGCGGGTGCGTGCGCGCGGCTCTGCGCGTGCTGGGGGCGCGCACGAGGGTACGCGCAGGGTCTGTGGGAACGAGGGGGGGCTGTGCGCTCCGCACGCAGGCGCCCTGGGAGGGACCGGGCGGGTCGTGCCTCGATGCAGAGTCCGGAAGACACTGCAATCAAGTGTTTTAATTGTGTGGAGCCAGGCAGTCCTGTTATGTAAGAGTCAGTTTAACCCCTTTAAGCCTATCGTTTGGAATGATTAGCGCGTCCGAATCAAGGGTGGGCAGAGTTATCGAATTTAATGAGTTGCGGGGTTTTATTTTTCAAGAGCCTCCAAACCAGACTGGACAAGGTTCTTGCACCGCGGCGCAAAGCGGCAAGCCCAGCGTTTAACACCGCGGCTTCTTTGCGGCTTGCTGGGCGGCTGTAAACCACTGGCGTGGAATGGAGTGGGGTGCTGGCCCTGGGGTCGCCCCCTATTCTTTTTTCCTTCTTCCCTTCTTGAACTCATTGCCAGATTCAAGATCCCTTAGCTATTCTGGGCCATTTGCAGATCAATGCGAAAACCGGCCTGGAGTCGATAGCAATTATGCCAATCAATCTTATACAGTGAAGAGTTTGAGAAGCAGCGGGGAAGCGAGAGAGAAAAACAAGTAATTAAAAAATAAGCGGTCCCCCCCTCGAGTTTTCCATCCCTCTACCCTTATTCCCCTTTGGCAATCTTTGAAGCTTTGCTTCCCCTGACCCCAGACATTTTTCACTTGGAGGAAATAAATAAAGCAAAATCTCACACATCCCAAACTCGTTTTCCGTAGCGTTAGCGGGGTCCACTGGCAACGCGCGCCGAGGCAATGATCTCTGCAGGGGTCAGCATCCGGCTGCCTCCCTAGACTGAGCTCTTTACGAGGCAGGCAGGGAGTCGTTTTGCTTGGCGGTAGCGGTGCTCACAGTGATTTTTATCGCGGTGCGTGAGGGAGGGTATTTGTGGAAAGGGAAGGGTTCTTAGCACCTGTGACCACCCATACTGACTGATCGAAGACCCCCTAACCAGAACACCTCCCCGCTGAACTGACACGTTAAGGCTCAACAGTCAACCAAGGCGCTTGCAGCAGGAGTTACTGATACTATGAGTATTCAGGCTTAATTCTCAAAGCGGCTCAGAAATGAGAGTGCAGTAGTATTCAACTGCGTTTTGAAACATCAATAAAATGTTATTTGCGGATGAATGAAAACATTTTCTTTACCGTCTGGTATGTTAGGGAAGTAATTGTCAAATGACAGCCTGTCGCTAACATTGCTGTCAAACACCTAGATAACACTGTAGTCTTGTTAATTGCGTTTCTACTTCTCGAGTCGTTCATTGATGGCTAAAGCTTAAAAATTATCTAGGGCAAACGGGAGATTAGAAGAAGAATTGACGCGTCACACAGCAGGGAGAAGTACAACAGTGCAGTATCATTTAGTATTTTCACTAGAAATGATCTAGATTCCCTTGAAGAAAAGAGTAGAACACAGCTTCTGGCATTGTGACTTAGTTTCGCGCGTTTTTATGCAAAGGACCCGTACCAGCGTTTTCTAGTACAAGCTGGGGGGTAACAGTCTTAACTGCTGTCTCTCTGAGATCTGACATCTTCTAAATAGCCACAGTGGCCAGGAAAGGAGGGGAGGAGATTCCTGTGACGAGGGCTGGAGCTGTTCACCAGTTCTGATGTGTACAACAACTCTTCAGACTCGTGGATGGAAACTGGGAGAACTCTTTAAAGTCAAAGGGCTTATTTTCTTTATTTCTAGTTTTCATCTCACCTTCTGTTCTTTGATCCCAAAACGCCTCTCACAGAACCTATCCAAAGGAAGCAATAAGTAAACTTGGTTTAGATACACATGAACAGCGGGAGTGATTATTTACATGTGGATCACTAGTCGTTAAAGTGAAGGCAAGAATTCAATCAGGGCATACACTCTAACAAGATGTACTTCTGTTATCTTCTGACTAAACCAAAAGCCAAACCCAGTGCCATGGCATCGATTCCAACTATAACCACCCTACAGGACAGAGTAGAAGTGCCCCCTAGAGATTCCAAGGAGCACCTGGTGAATTTGAACTGCAGGCCTTTGGGTTAGCAGCTATAGCACTTAACCATTAGGCCACCAGGATTTCCTCCTTCTGAGTAGAGAATAAAAATGATTTTTAAAAGCTTTTGTGACTTGCTATACCCCCTCACCGTTTCTAAAGGCGTATAGCTGAGAAGATTCTACAAAACATCCTGTATTTGCTTTTGGGATCCTAGACTTCATCCAAGCAGAGGCTTAAATCTTGGCAGTCTTGTGTCCATCTGAAGGAAAGCAAGCCCAACCAACCACAAACTGTGGAAGAAATATAATCTTCCAACTCCCCAAATAGCTCATAGTTCCTTAGTAGGATTTTTCTTTTTTTTTAAGTATCAAGAATAGTTAATAATATTGCTTTGAAATTTATAGATGGTAGAGTTGGAATGGTTATAGTTGGATACTTCCTTGGTCAGAATTTTTATGAACAGTCATTGGAATATATTATTACTTCCAATGTAATCACTTGGAAATCCTGCTGATATAGTGGTAAAGTGCTACAGCTACTAACCAGAAGGTCAGCAGTTCAAATCCACTAGGCACTCCTTGGAAACGCTTTGGCCAAGCAATTCTGTTCTGTCTAAAGGGTCACTGTGAGATGGAACTGACTTGACGGCAGGGAGTTTGGCTTATGTAATCACCTGTTTTCTGATTTTAAAGCACAAGTTTTGAAAAAATATGCTTACAAGTATGGAGTTACTTTGGAAGGAGAAAGTTGGAGGCCAATTGCGATACCTGATTATACCATTATCTAGAGTGGTTTATACTGGTGTCTTTCATACTCTATGACCTATGTTTTGAATTATTCAGGAGTGTTGGAAAGGGTAGGGTTACAAGGAACCTTCTTAAACTTCCTTATTTTAATAAGCTTGGATTTTTTCAACAGTATAAGTAAGAATTTTATTGTGAAAAAATTAGACTATACGTTCACATTTTTTTTTGCTAGTGAGTAAAGCCAGCTTCATCTTTCATACTGTTACTGTCTGGCCATGAGAAATGTTAGGCAAGACAAGTCCCAGGATTTAATGGAAAGAAGGAATGTGAGTGCTGTGTAATTTCTGAAGGAGTCAGTCAGGGAGCCCTTATAAACAATACATATGAATAATAGCTCTGTAAATTGGGCCACATTTGATTCTCTGTCTGTATTAAGCTGGCTTAAGCTTGGAACACCTGGCCAACTTAACTGACCTGTAGTAATCATGTGCAGTTTTATGTGAGAACTACAAGGAGTGCTATTGGCACCATGGTGAAAGCACTCACTGCTAACCTGAAGGTCAGTGATTTGAACCCACCCACTGCTCCATGGAAGAAAGATGTGACAGTCTGTTTCCGTAAATATTTACAGCCTTGCAAAAACACAGTCCTGTAGGATTTCTTTGAGTTGACAAGAGTAAGTTTGTAGTCAAAACAAAAATGTTCCATATTTAAATTCTGAAGCAGAAAACTTAACTTCTCTGCTTCCTTAGCTCAATCTCCATGTTTTCCTGCTATATGTTGAGTATCCAGGACACCATGAACATGGACACTGAGCACACCACAGAATCCATCTGTGATTTCTCCACACACTATAGTAAGATCGTCCAAATAACATTATTATGATCCATGTCTTTCTATACCGTGGGGATTTAAATGCGTATTAGTTCATTTAAAAATGTTATTTTGACTTGGGGTGGGGCTAAGGACTCTTATTTAAGCCACAGTTGATATGGTAGATTCCAACTCATAGCGACTCTATAGAACAGAGTAAAAACTGCCCCGTGGAGTTTCTGAAGAGCACCTGGCAGATTTAAACTACTGACCTTTGGGTTAGCATCTATTGCTCTTGGTTAGCAGCCGCTGCACTTAACTGCAACGCCACCAGGATTTCCTTCATAACACAGGAGTGTGAAAATATGCCTTTTAAAATACAGTCATAAGTAAAAATAAAATAGCAATAGCCATATCATTGCATGACCACTGTCAGCAACTACTTTTTCTTGCTCTCGTAATTAAATATCATATTCATAGAGAAATAAATCATTAGTCTTTCTGAAGATTAGAAAAAAACAGCCAGGTTTGAAGTAGACTAACTTGAAAATTTCCAGGAGGTGGAGTCAAGATGGCGGACTAAGCCCATGTCTCCTTAGATCCCTCTGGAAACCAAGACCTGAATGGACAATCAAACAGAGCCTTCTGAGCACCTAATCAGCCTCAGGACACGGCACAGAGCTGTTAATTGGGACTTCAGACCACTCAGCGAAAAACCTCCTCTCTTTCGCTGACTCCCACTCCTGGCTAGCCCTGGCTCTCACGGATGGAAGGTAAATGCACCAGTTTGACTTTTTTTTTCCTCGGTCTCGGCTGGCGGGCGGAGCTGGGCCTTGCCTGGCGGCTGGACTCAGACACACTGCTGGGGGGATAGGCAGGCCAAATTCCCATATTCTGAGAGCCAGGCTCAGGACTCTGTTAATCTAGCCACTTTGAGCCTTTCGTTTTGTAGCTACCTCAGCGGGGTTTGTGCTGAGCGCTGTCAGTGTGCAGGACGCCATGTTGGTACCCAGATTTTAGCGGGACCTCATTCTTAGCCTGGGAGCCAGTGCCTGCAAACGGGACAGTGCTTCTTCAACAGAAAAGTAGTGATTTTGCACAGTGCTGCCTACGTTGGGGGCCCTGCAACAGAAGCAGAGGAATCACGACCTCTCAGCTCCTTTAGCCCCTCTGTCTGCTGCCTGTGTGGAGGTCGCCATCTTGGATACGGTGGCCGCAGCTGGACCTAATTCTTAGTTTGGGAGCCAGGGCCTGCTGACAGGACAGAGCTTTTCTATCACAAAACCAGTACTCGACGCAGTGTTGGCTAAGGCTAGGCCCTGTCAGCAGAGGCCAACAGGGCAGTAGCATTGCTGTATTCTGAACTAGTTTGTTATCATCTGGGGTTGGATATAGTGGCGCTTACTTTGTCAGATGAGAAGAGGGACCTCTACACCTGAAAACCTAACTGACTTGTGAACGGGTCAGATACCTTTTGCTTTACCTTTGAAGACAGCCTAGAGAAACATTTGCAATCCATCCTCACAGTACTTCTTCCAGCCTCTATATACTCACATGGGACCCAAAAAGGAACAGACAATTGTGGCATACAAGCAATCACTCATGGCTTCAGAAGGCTCCCAAACAAAGCAACCAAGGAGTTTTCCAGATGAAGGAACTTTTATGAAAGCATCAGGAAGTGAATACAAATTGATTATATACAGGGCCCTTCTAGACCTTATACAAAATGCAGCAGAACAAAATGAAAAATTAAGCAAGTTGTTCAATCTGATGGAACACTAGTACTCTGAAATCCAACAGATCAAGAAGAAAATCAAAGACATAGAAACTTCCATGCAAAGCCAAGAAAACAGAATGGAACAAATGAAAACAGAATTTCAGACTTGGAAGACAGCTACTGATGCCAGCGTCTATGAGCGGAAATCAGAAAAAAGAAACAAGAAAAATAAAGAAACGTTAAGAAGCATGTGGGACTCTATTAAGAGGAACAACCTTCGATTAATTGGAGTCTCTGAACAGGGTGAGACATTGAGAACACAGAGTATTGTTGCTGAGCTGCTGAAAGAAAACTTCCCAGAAATCATGAGGAAGAGAATATAGACATCTCAGATGCATATCGTACGCCACCCGATATAGATCTCAAAAGAAAGACTCCAAGACATACTATAATCAAGCTTAACAAAATGAAACATAAGCAGCAACTCTTAAAGGCAGCAAGACTCAAGGGAAAGCTAACATTCACAGGGAAACCCTGTAGGGTCTCGTCAGATTTCACAGCAGAAACCATGCTGGCACAGAGACATTGGCATGACACATTCAAAGTCTTGAAAGAGAAGAACTTCCAACCAAGAATTATATATCCTGCAAAACTGTCTTTCAAATACAAAAATGAAATTAAGACATTCCCACATAAACAGAAACTCAGAGACTTTGTAAAAACCAAACCAAAACTACAAGAAATACTGAAGTTCTTGGCTTTGGCTTAGAAGAATGAAACCGCTAACCTTATATTTTAGAATGACACACTACTCAATACTCTATTCATTTAGGGAAGGCTCCAAAGTAAATCACAGCTTTGATATGGAAAGAAGCAATCCAGTGATCATCATGAAAACTGTGGTGTCATCATAATAAAAACAGGGATGTACTACAGTCGTTATAGTCCTTCCAGGTGGAGAGGAAGATGACAAGACTGGTAGTAATTAAAATTGGGTTTCTAAATAGTTTATTAAGGGGGTCCATAGGGGCAGCTGTAAAGCACAACAAAGATGTCTCATACCATTTCAAGAAATCTAACACACAAGTCTCAACAACTATAAAACCACCTCTGAAAAAGGTGAAAAATCAACTCACAAAAAAGACTGTCCCAGAACAGACTAATAAGAACAACAGAGAAAACATCAACATAAAAATAAACATATCACAATGGCAGCAGTGAATACATACCTATCAATAATTACATTGAATGTGAATGGACTGAATGTTCCAGTAAAGAGACACCGAGTGTCATCTTGGATCAAAAGACATGACCCATCCGTATGTTGTCTACAAGAAACTCACTGGAGACCAAAAGACAGGAACAAACTGAAAATTAAAGGATGGAAGAACATATATCAAGCTAACAACGAACAAAGAAGAGCAGGGGTGGCAATTCTAATCTCAGACAAAATCAATTTTAATGTCAAATCCACCATTGTGGACAAAGATGGACACTATTTATTGCTGAAAGGTTCAGTACACAAGCAAGACTTAACTATATTAAATATTTATGCACTTAATGTCAGAGCACCTAAATACATTGAAGAAACACTGATTATGCTCAAAAGAGAGTTAGATGACTCCACAATAATAGTGGGAGACTTTAACACTCCACTCTCATTACTAGACACATCATCTAGAAAAAAGCTCAGTAAAGATACAGAAGACCTCATTCACACAATTAACCAACTAAACCTCATTGATATATACAGAACTTTCCACCCATCAGCAGACAACTACACCGTCTTCTCCAGTGCACATGGAACATTCTCCAGAATTGACCACGTGATAGGCCATAATGCAATGCTCAACAAAATCCATACCATTGAATTACTGCAAAGCATCTTCTCACATCATAAAGCCATAAAAGTTGAAATCAATAGCAGAAAAAACAGAGATAAAAAGTGCAACTCTTGGAAACTGAACAACATCTTGCTCAAAAAAACATGAGTTATAGAGGAAATCAAAGATGAATTAAAGAAATTCATGAATTCCAATGAGAACAAAAACACTTCCTACCAGAACCTATGGGATACAGCCAAAGCAGTGCTCAGAGGTCTGTTTATCTCCATAAATGCACACATCTGGAAGGAAGAAAGAAACCATATCAAGGAACTAACTCTACAGCTTGAACAAGTAGAAAGAGAACAACAGAGGAACCCCTCGGGCACCAGAAGAAATGAGATCATAAAGATTAGAGCAGAGCTAAATGAAGTAGAGAATAGAAAAACAATTGAAAAAATTGAAAAGACCAAAAGCTGGTTTTTTGAAAAGATCAACAAAATTGATAAACCACTGACTAAACTTACTAAAGTAAAGCAGGAAAGGAAACAAATAACCCAAAGTAGAAATGAGAGGGGAGTTGTCACCACAGATGCAACAGAAATAAAAAATATCATAACAGAATACTATGAAAGACTGTACTCTAACAAATTTGAAAACCTAGGGGAAATGGACCAATTCCTTGACTCATACCACCTACCCAAATTGTCACAACGTGAAGCAGAACAACTTAATAAACCCATTACAAAGGAAGAGATTGAAAAGGTCATCGAAACACTGCTAAACAAAAAAAGTCCGGGCCCAGATGGCTTCATGGCAGAATTCTACCAAGCATTTAGAGAAGAGTTATCCCCAATACTACTGAGACTATTTCACAGTATAGAAAGGGAAGGAGTACTCCCAAACTCATTCTATGAAGCCAGCATAACCCTGATACCTAAGCCAGGGAAAGATCCAACAAAGACAGAGAACTACAGACCAATATCACTCATGAACCTAGATGAAAAAATCTTCAACAAAATTCTTGCCAACAGAATACAACAACACATCAAGAAAATAATCCATCTTGACCAAGTGGGATTCATACCAGGGATGCAAGGCTGGTTCAACATCAGGAAAACAATTAATGTGATTAACCACATAAATAACACAAAAGACAAGGATCACCTGATTTTGTCCATTGATGCCGAAAAGGCATTTGATAAAGTCAAACACCCATTCATGCTAAAAACTCTTAGCAAAATGGGCATAGACGGCAAATTCCTCAACACAATAAGGGCCATTTATACAAGGCCAATTGCCCACATCATCCTGAATGGAGAGAGACTGAAAGACTTCCCTTGAGATCAGCAACTAGACAAGGATGCCCACTCTCACCTCTCTTATTCAACATTGTTCTAGAAGTTCTAGCCAGAGCAATTAGACAAGACGAAGAAATAAAGGGCATCGCATCGGCAAAGAGGAAGTTAAAATCTCCCTGTTCGCAGATGATATGATTGTATATGCAGAGAACCCCAAGGAATCTATAAGTAAGCTACTCAAACTGATAGAAGAGTTCAGCAAAGTCTCAGGATACAGATCAACATAAGTAAATCAGTAGAATTCCTTTATACCAACAGCGAGACAGTTAAGGAGGAAATTATCAAATCAATACCATTTACGATAGCCCGTAAGAAGATAAAGTACCTAGGAATTAATCTAACCAGAGAAACAACAGACCTTTACAAAGAGAACTACAAGCCCTTACTACAAGAAACTAAGAGAGACTTAGGTAAATGGAAAAACCTACCCTGCTCATGGATAGGAAGACTTAACATTGTGAAAATGTCTATTTTACCCAAAGCAATTTATTTATATAATGCAATCCCAATACAAATTCCAGCATCATTTTTTAATGAGATACAGAAACAAATCACCGATTTTGTTTGGAAAGGGAAGAAGCCCCGGATAAGTAAGGTACTACTAAAAAAGAAGAACACACTGGGAGGCCTCTCATTACCCGACCTCAGAACATACTACACTGCCACGGTGGTCAAAACAGCCTGGTACTGGTACAAGAACAGACAGATGGATCAATGGAACAGAAGTGAGACCCCAGAGATGACACCATCTGCCTATGAACAGTTGATATTCTACAAAGACTCTACGATATTAAACTGAGGTAAAAATAGTATCTTCAACAAATGGTGCTGGCAAAATTGGTTATCCATCTGCAATAAACTGAATCAAGATCCATATCTTACACCTTATACAAAAACCAACTCCAACTGGATAAAAGACCTAAATATCAAACCTAAAACAATAAAGCTCATCCAAGAAAAGGTAGGAACAACAATGGAAGTTTTAATACACAATGAGGACAGACTCCAAAATCTGTCAAAGAAACCTCAATCAACAGAAGAGAAAATAGATAAATGGGAACTATTAAGAATCAAACACTTTTGCTCATCCAAAGACTTTATTAATAGAATTAAAAGAACACCCACAGAATGGGAAAAAATATTTGGTAACTCTACGTCAGACCGACACCTGATCTCCATAATCTATAAGATACTACAAAATATCAAGAAGAAGAAGATAAACCATCCAATTAAGCGATGGGCAAAGGAAATGGACAGACACTTCACTAAAGAGGAGATCCAGACAGCCAAAAAACACATGCGGACATGTTCACAATCTTTAGTTATTAAAGAAATTCAAATCAAGACAACAATGAGATACCATCTCACCCCAACAAGATTGGCCATGATCCAGAAAACACAAAACAACAAATGCTGAAGAGGCTGTGGAGAAAGTGGAACCCTCCTACACTGTTGGTGGGGTTGCAAAATGGTCCAGCCTCTTTGGAAGGCAATCTGGCGTTTCCTTAAAAAAATGGATATTGATATACCATTTGACCCAGTAATTCCACTACTTGGAATATATCAAGGCCTTTCACACCAATGGACACATGCACCAGAATGTTTACCGCAGCACAGTCCACAATAGCAAAAGATGGAATCAACCCAGATGCCCAACAATACAAGAATGGATAGGTAAACAATGGTACATATACTCAATGGAGCACTACACAATAATAAAGAATAACGATGATTCCAGGAAACATCTCCTAACCTGGTTTCAACTGGAAGACATTATGTTGAGTGAAAGTAGTCAGCGACAAAGGGACAAATACTGTATGAGACCTCTATGATAAGATCTCAAAAACAGACTTGTGTATAGAAGAAAAGACTCTTTGACGGCTGCAAGGGAGGGGAGGGAGGGAGGGGGAGAGGGGAGGGATTAGTTTAGATAGTTACTAGAAATCTGGTTGGGAGAAAGCGGTGATAGCACACATTAGAAACAAGAACAACAGTAAGTGGACTTCAGCATAACTTGAGTACTCCTTCCATCTTCACTCAATACTGCAAGGATAGAGTAGCTGGACCGGGGGGCAGGGGACCATGCTCTTAGGCGAATTCCAGGCCAGTTGGCACAACTAGCGTTTTGCTAATAGACCTCTCTGCACCCCACATTGGTGAGTGGCATCTGGGGTCTTAAAAGCTGCCAAGCTGCCATCCGAGGACACAGCAAATGGTCCCAACTCAGCAGGAATGGATGCTCACCAAAGATCAAAATGACATGCGGTAAAGACAATCGAGAAGACAGAGAGACCCACAAGAGTGGATGCCTACATCGACTCGGGACTGGAAGAACCGGATGGTGCCTGGCCTCCACCAGTGATATCCATGATGGAGCTCACAGAGAGGAGTCTCACTGGCAACATAAGAATAAGAAGGTGTGCACCGTGAGATCTCCACTAAAAGACCTCAATTGATGGTCCAGCTGTTTTGGGATCCTCTGAGAGCATGGCCCCCGGCCCTGATGCTGCCCTTTCCCATAAATTATAACAAAGGTCCACTCTTTGGACAGGAATGGATTGGACTTGGCAATGCAGAGTGACCATATATTGAAACACTTTATGGTTCTGTACATCTACAGGATGTCATCTTGCTGACCTCTGGCTGGAGGAAGGGGAGTAGACAGAGAGGAGGGGAAAGGAGGCTGTTGGGAGGATGAGACATGTATGGAGCAGAGAAGAATAGTGTGCAGTCACTGGACAGGGAGAGCAGTGGAAGCTGCATATATGTGGGCATGTAAATTTATACAGGAATGTACAGTTTCACTTAGTTATGTTAAATAAAAAAAATAAAAAGAAAATTTCCGAACTTATTAATAACCAACCATGTTCAATATACTTTTTTGTTCTAAAATACAACACCCTTTTAACAACATTTTCAGAAAGATCTGTATAAATAAGAAAGACACAGCTTAGTGAATCATTATTTTAAAGTTAGCACCTGTTTGATCTGATCCAGATCAAGAAACAAAAGTACCAGCATCTCAAAAGCCTTCTACAAGCTCTTTCTTAATCAGAACTTCCAATATATCCCCTAAGGTAATCAGTATAATTATTTCATGGTCAACATTTCCTCAATTTTATTTTATTGTTTATTCATTTTGGTATGTTTGCCAGTTAGTTTTGCAGATCTCCAAAACAGTAGCTTGCACTTACATGTAGTTTTGCAAAGCCACACACATCATACAATGTGTAATTATACAGTATATACTGTTTTGTGTTTAACATCTTTTGCTGATCAATATGTTTTAGTACTCCTGTATGCTATTGTGCAGCTTCATTTTTTGCATCTGTGTGGTATTACATAATATGAATATACAATTGAATATACAACTATCATATTGCTGGAGACATTTAAGTTTTACACTCTTTCATATTGCAATAATGCTGTTAACATTCTTGGGCTTGTACAGTCAAATTTCTCCAGATTACACAAAGCTGGGGTACAAGTCTTTGGGAACATAGATTTACTTCTAGTTTTCCCATATGCTGATGGGTAGCCCGGCTTCATCTCAGTTTAAAGAGTAGTTATGAAGTTATGAAGATTATCAGTGCTAACTGTCGTCACACCTTAAGTTTTGTCACCACAACACTTTGAAACTGACAGAATTTCAGGTGAGTGTCAAACCACAAAATTTCTCTTGGTGGCTGAAAATCGAGTACAGGAGATGAAATTAAAAGAAATCTCCCTTAAATCATATTCGATGAAGGACACAGAAGAAAGGTCTTGTTTGTTTTGTTTGTTTTAATCAGAGACCTTTAAAATCTTTGCTGTTCAAAACAGCATGAGAAACATGATACTGGAAGACCAACTTTGACTTGGGACAGATGGGAATTCTTAAGCATCTCCAATTTGATCTGATAGCTGGTCAGAATCTCCCCTTATTTTGCTAGAGCCAATCACATCTTTTGAACTGAGTGTTCAGAAGAGCTATGTTTCAAGACACAGGACTTCCTCCCACAGCAAGTATACCAATTTAGCTTTCACTTGGCTTTATTACTTTATCAATGCGAGTCTCTTAACCACATTTTGAATTGCTCCTGTAGCAAAACCAGCGCGTACTGGCTCACCTCTGTGGGTTTCTACTCCCCCCTGAAACTTGATGCAGTAATTAAGAAAAGATCCTTAAGGCATTCCTGAGAAATGAGTTTTTAGAAAATATATAGAGCACCGACTGATCAGTTCCCCTCTTTTCCCTAAATGCTGCTCTTAGTTTGAAATAATTATAGATTCACAGGAAGCTGTAGAGTACAAGAGGTCCTTTGTGCTCTTCATCCACTTTCTTCCAATGTTTACATTTTGTGTAACTAAAGTATAATGTAAAAATCAGAAAATTATCTTTGGTACAATGTATGTATACAGATCTATGTCTTTTTATTACAGGTGCAGATCGGTATAACCACAACTGCATTCAGAATCACCACAAGGATCCGCTCATATGCTACCACTTTCTAGTCACAACCACCCTCTCTCCCTCTGATAACTAGTAATTTCTTCTCTATTTTTTTGACAGTGTTATGTAAATGGAATCATATACTATGTTCCCTTTGGGGATTGACCTTTTTAACTCAGCGTGATACATTTGAGCTCCATCTAAGGACTCTGGGATTAGTAGTCTTATTTAGTTGTTTACAGATTGGGGCTACTACCAAAAAACAAACAACAACAACAACAAAAAACAACTGTACTGTTTTGGAGTAGATGTAGTTTTCATGTGTTTGGAGGGAGTATCAAGGAGTTTGATTGTTGGGTTGCACGATAAATGTATATTTAGTTTTTCATTTTATTTTTAAGAAACTGCCAAACAGTTTTCAGAGTGGCTATTCCATTTTACATCCCAAGAGAAATAATGGAAAGACCAACAGCTCTACATGCTCACCAACATACAATATTGTTATTTTTTTCTTTCTCTCTCTCTTTTTTTTTATCTAAGTTCTCTTATAAGTTCGTCTACCACTTATTTGTCAGTTTGTTTCACTGGGTTGGCTTGGGCAAGCTATGATGGTAAAAGCTATGCCATCCATGTTTCAAATACCAGATGTATTATGGAAACCCTGGTGGTATAGTGGTTAAGTGCTATGTCTGCTAATCCCAAGGTTTGCAGTTTGAATTCACCAGGCACTCCATGGAAACTGTGAAGCAGTTCTACTCTGTCCTGTAGGGTTGCTATGAATCAGAATCAACTTGATGGCTCTGGATTTGGGTTGGTTTTTGGTTACCTGTGCCTTTAGGATTCACTGGAGCTTGCAGACTAACAGAGACTAGAACATAAGGTCTGGCAATCTACTTCTGAAACCTAGCCAGTGAAATTCTGTGATCACAACAGCACAATGTCCAACCCACTTGCTTCGGACACATTGTCACAAGAGATTACTGGAAGACAACATTGTGTTTGGTGAAGTAGAAGGCCAGTGAGGGCAAGGAAGATACTCAGTGAAATGCACTGGCACAATAACTGCAACAATGGACTTGAACATACATACTATCATGAGGAAAATGTATGACCTGGCCAAGGTTCCATTCTGTTGTGTATAGGTGGCCATGATTCAGAGTTGACTGGAAGGTTGTCTCTTTATGCATCTGTTTCTAGTGATATTTCACTGTGATTTTAATTTGCATTTATCTAATGTCTAATGATTCGACGGCGCTTGGCTTGGCAATGTCTAATGAAGAGCTCTGGTGTTAACAGTGGCTAAGAGATGAGATGCTAATGAAAATGTGAGCAGTTTGAATCCACCAGATGTTCCTTGGAAACTTTATCGGGCAGTTCTGCTCTATCCAGGAAAAGTTGCTCAATGGCAGTGAGTTTTGTTTTTGCTTAATGTCTGTTGATACTGTCTTTTTATATGTATATTTGCCTTCCATGTATTCTCTTCTGTAAAATGTCTCCTCATGTGTTTTGCCCATATTCTAACTAGATTGGTTATCTTACTGCTAAGTTTTGAAAATTCTTCGTATAGTCTAGATGTGAGTCCTTTCTCAGATATGTGATTTGTGAATGTTTTCTTCCCTGCTATACTTTTCATCCTCTTAACAAGGTCTTTGATAGGGCAAACATTTTTAATTTTAATGAAGTCTAATTTAGCAGCTTTTTTCCATTTATAAATTATGCTTTTGGTAGATCTAAGAGCTCTTCAGCAAACCCTAGGTCTCGAAGATTTTTTTCCTGTGTTTTCTTCCAAATGTTTTAGAGTTTTTCATGTAAATCTATGATCCGCTTGAGTTAGTGTTTTTTGTTTTTGTTTTGTTTTTCATATAAGGTGTGAGATATACCTAGAGGTTCATTTATTTTCAGTATTTTTTTAAACCTATGGCTGTGCGATTGGTTCACCCTCACCCACTGTTTGCTGAAAACACTTTGCCTTCTCAATTGGATTTACTTTTTGTCAAAAATCAGTTGTGTGGGGGCTATTTCTGGGTTCTCTCATTAATTGATCTGTATATATGTGGGAAATGGTCGCAGTAGAAGTATAGCATCAAAATCTGTCTAACCGCAGAGAGCGATAATGACCGTGATCAGCCCAAAGTTGATTCTCAGGAGGTGGAGGTGAAACATATCTATACTTCTAATCTTTTTACCAATTCTGATGCCAGCCATCCTGCACACAGCACTGTCTACTTCTCTTCTGGGTTTGACAATCTATTGTAATAGCCACGCAGAACACACAGACCGTACTTGCTCTGAACATTAAGGTAATATGTCAGTTGGCTGGGTCGTTATTTTCGGTGGTTTAGCAATGGCCATGTAGTTTATCAGTCATATGATAATGTGATCACCTCTACGAAGAGATGTGTTATGAGTAGGCAGTCAGATGAAAGGGGTTTCCTTGAGAATATGGCCTGCGTTCACTATTGATAGGCTTTCTGGCAAGGCTCATGGGCTTTTGCTCCCTTTGGATCCCGTAGGTGGCTCCTCTTAATCTGACTTTCAATTCCCGGGATTTGACCTAGCAGCATACCTGCTATCTTGCCTGCTGATCTTGGGATTCATAGATCTTCACAGTCTGTGAGCAAGAACCCTGCTCTCTGACCTGGTGATTAGGGGTTCACTAGCCTCTGTGGCTACATGAATCAGAAAAAGTCTCCAGCCTAACCCACATACTTGGGACATTCTAGTGTCAACAACTGCTTGAACAATTTCCTCAATAGAAATCTTTCTGCATACTCATATATTTATGTGATTTACTTGTTTTATTCCTCCAGAGAACTCACCCTAAGATGCTTGCATTTAAGTAGTTTACTAAGGAAGTAACAGGCTAAAACTTGGAATTGGTATCAGGAAGGATGTAGGCAAAGGGTCCCCTCTTCAGTATAGGACAGTATTCTCAGCTCCTCTCAATTATGCAGGCTTCCCCTTACAACTCTCAGGACAGGCTCCTCTCTGTCCCTTCTGATCAGGCTCCTCTCTGCCCCTTCAGAGCATGTCCTTCTTGGCCTTGCTCTGTTACCATCAACTCTGCTACAGGATCCCTTCCAGACTTGTTGCCCAATTTCTGAAGCTGGGCTCCTTCTAGGCTGTCACTGTCTTCAGTGTTAAAGTCCTTGACCCATGTCACTGACTTTTAGAAAGTTTCTTGACTTGTCTCTCTGCTCCTTCTTCTATGTCTGCTAATCAAAACCACCAAGAATAATCTTGCATGTATCTACAAAAAATCTTGCTGGGATTTTAATATTGATAATATTAAACCTGTGTATCAATTCTGGAAAAAGTAATTTCTTTAATAGATTGAGATTTCCAATCCATGAACATGGTATGTCTTTCCATTTACCTAGAACTTCTTTGATTTCTTTCATCAACATGGATCATTTGCAACATACAAATCCTGTATAAGTTGTAAGATTTGTACCTAAATATTTTATTTTTTGAGAAGTTATGAATGATATTGTACATTTAATTTCTGTCCCATATATTTCCTGTTACTATACAGAAAAAATTAATTTTTATATATTGGTGTCACATTCTTCAACTCACTTTTCTTAAGTTTTTTATATATTCCCTGGAATTGACCACATGGACCAGCATGTCTTCAGTTTTATATCTTCCTGTTCAGTCTGCATGCTTTTTGTTCCTTTCCTAACCAAAGCCCCTATTGTGATGACTAGAACTTCTAATACTATGCCAATAGCAGTAGTGAGTGTGGACATCTTTGTCTGCTTCCTGATCTTTGGTGGAAAATGTAAACTATGATGTCTTTCACAATTAAGTATGATGTTCACTGTACCTTTTTTTGTAGAAGCTCTTTACCATGGTGAGGAAGTTCCTTTACACTCCTAATTTTCTGAGAATGTTTAGCATAAAGAGGTGTTGAATTTTTGCAAATGCATTTTATGCATCAGTTAGCATTGTGTGTGTGTTTAGTCTGTTAATATGGTGGAGTGATTGATTTTCAAATCTTGACCCAGACTTGTATAACTGAGACAAAACCCACTTGGTTATTCTGTGTAACTTTGGTTTACAATGAACATTCTTAATTACAAGACTTTTGTGACCCAGCAGATATTTCAAAACACCTGGACTGAGTTTATGTAGTACTGCTAAAATGACTATTTTTGTGTTTCTATCACCGTTTTTGGTTTTTGATGTCAATTACTTAGAAAACCCTGATGGTGACGTGTGTAAATTGTGATGATGACCGTGCTTATTATAAAAAATTTCAGGCTTATAAATAAAGGATAAGTCAAATGTGTTATGAATTTAGCTGAATTTTAAAATGTATTTTTAGGGTAAATGGTAATGATAACTCGATTAAAAACTGAAATAGAGAACAGGATGCCTCAATTCTTGTCAAATTTTGGTCAGTAAGTGTTGAAAGATGAAATATCAATTCTTGGATTCCATTCCAGCTCTTGTAAGACAGAAGCATTGAAATAACATATAATTACTCAGATTCATTCCAGAATAATTGGATGAATTATGGCATGACATGTTTAGCAATTGAATAGTGGGAATATATGCTATCTGATCACAAGTCAGCTTGGTCTTTGCCAACAGAAGAGATTAACTATTAAACATGCAATGCTTACTATCATCTCTCATTTCTTCTGGATATGATCAGTGGGCATGAAGTGCTCTGATAATTTCTCTTTTATTAACATTATTTTTAACCTTATGGTTAAAAAATTCATTGGATGTATGTGGCATGTAATTTTTCATTATTATTATTATTGGAGATAAGAGAAGTTAGACCATGAGATGTAAATTTGTAAATACTGGTAGATCATGAATAATGGACAAAGGGTCAAGTCTGGATTTAGAGGAGTAAACAAATTAGACTTTCCCTGGACATGTGATATTGTTACAAAAATAAATGTTTTGCTTTTTTCCTGGTCCACATCCCTTTCTGATGTAGTACATGCATGCATGAGCACTCAAACACACAACATTCAGTACAAGATATTTAAGAGAATATCATTTGGTTTAAACAAAATTTGAATGAAACCAGTATAAATAGTTTTATAATTGAGGCAACTCCACAGTCTGAAAGACATTTACTCACTTGTAACAATTTCTATCTAAGGAATGTAGATGATCAAGACTTGGAATAAACAAAATTATACTTTATTTTCATAATTATAATCTTGGAGCTATACTTACATTTTCCTTTTAGTTTTAATTGGATTTTTAAGGTAAGATTTATCTGTGATCATTAGGAGATGATATAATTTTCCATTACCCAAAAAGCAAATCCAGATGCTATCAGGTTCTCTTAATGATATTTAGTTCTGACTTCTCTGAGAAAGGAGAAAAGGACCGTAGCTAGACAATAGCAAACTTTCTTACAGTCTTATTAGATCATTTTCTCCAAATGCTTTTTTCTCTTGGACATATCACTATTCAGAAAACAATTTGGCATTCCCAAATGACTCATTTATCTGGATTATGCATATGTAATAGCTGTTTTCCTTTTTCAGTATAGGATCACATGGCTTTTGAAGACTGAAACCAACTTTATTTAATTATGACTGATTTTCTAATATCCCACACATTTTTTTTCTGCAGAATGGAGGCAGGAGTATGGAAGTGATAATGGATTAATGTTTATGATAACTATTCCCTCAAATAATTTCTAATTTTACTTAACCTTGCAAATTCACTCATTTCAGATACATTTTGTTCTAGATGCTCAGTAATTTCTGTAAATTATCTTGTGACTTAGGATGCCATTATCATTGTCAAGTTCTGGAACAGGGAAAAAGAGAATAAATTCAGGTGCCAAGTCAAGAATATTTAAGGCTTAATAGATTAAAACTAGGAGAAATGATAAAAAAAAAAATCATGTAACAACACAAACATTCACTGACAACTTATTATGTACCAAATGTTCTTATTTTATGATATTATTTGATACATTTCTGTGTTACATATATTTCATTTTGGAAAACAAACTTCATAGGAAAAACAGGTGGAGCTTACATTTATTTTAAAATAACTGGTTACTTACAGCTTTAATGTAAAATATCAAGCTATAAAGCAAGTTGATAAAAAAATATAACTAGTGACAAAAACAATTGAAAATTCATCTCTGATTACTGTCCTATGGTAAGGTGATGATAAGGTCTTTTGCCAGCACAACTGAACTAATCTCTAGACATTTCTTCTTACAGAGATGTTTAGAGTTGTCAGAGTAATCTGTCCTACTCTAAGAAGATTACTTGTCATGGTAATCTTCCTAAAACTTCCTATTATACTGGGAAGCATAACACAAATTCTTACCATGATATGTAGACTCTGTAGGACCTGGTTTTCACCACTTAATAAACTTTTTCATCCATGGTACATTTCGTGTCTTTCTTCTTTACTGTTATATTCACAGGATCTATCACAATTCTTTATCCTTAGTAGAGGCTCAGGAAATGTTTGTTGCAAGAATAAAAGATTGAGTTCTTTTAAGTATTTAATGTGTAATATGCATAAGAACTCTCTAGACTCTAGAAATATAAAAAGATGAATAACATAAAGACCCTATTTTCATTAAGCTCAAGCACACACAAACAACCACCTAAATAATATGTAATACAGCTATAATTGTTGATTGTTTGGCTCAGGTTTTTCCTCCTTTCAGATAGGCATATATTTGCTTCTAGTGTATGAGCTCTGAGAATACAAAGAAGTGAATACTAACAATTGCATGTAAGAATGACTTGGGGCATACTAAGATTTCACTCCATCTCCTTTACTGTATGCCTTTGGTAGATTGTCCCAGTTTTGACCCAGGCTGAGTCTGTCTGCTTCATATTCTTATTTCTTTATGAGATTTTACTGCAGTAGTGGCAGAAATAAAGTACAATGGCTCACAGAGAAATTTGCAACTAACTGTCTTCACACTGGAGATAACATTTGAGCTCTGTCTTAAAAAAATAAGTAACCTATCTCATAGGAGAGTATAAGAAGGGCTTCTCAAAATAAGAAAGTGAGGAAAAGCAAGCCTAGAAAAAATGGTTCTGTTAGACGGACTATAAAATGAATGGTGAAGGGCAATTGGTACACAGCAATGAAGGAGAAAAGCTGTAGGAAGATTATAAAGAGATATAAACATATTCTGAAAGATATTGGGAAATAGCATATAGACACTAGGAAATTGTCAACATGCTTTAACTGGGGAAAAAGATTATTTGCATCGTAGGATTATAATTACAGTTACAATGCGAGTAGTAGATTAGAAATGATAATATGGGAATAGATGGAATAGTTCATATTATTAATGAAATAAATCTATATTTGATCATAACAGTTGAGTCCCATTGTGCATGGGGTCACCATCAATTGGAGGCCTACTGGATGGCAGCTAACAAAAACCACCATGTGCAAGAAACAGTACATATCTATAGATACTCTCATTTATATTATGCATTGGCTTATATATATGTGTGTGTGTGTGTGTAAACTGTCAATATACGTTAACACAATGTGTACTATCCCAGATGTCTGTTAAAACTATTCAGTAATTCTAGTGAAGTAGGTTATCAATAAGTATTACTCTAGAAATAATGCCTTACTTGAGAAAAAGGTGGGACCGAGAAGGCAGACTGGACACACCTCTCCTCAGTTCCCTCTGAGAACTGAGACCTAGAATGATAACTGACATCCAGGACATCCAAGAAGACCTAGGACCTGGCATAGTATTGGAGGATTTGACTAGGCACCAGTATCAGACTAAACTACCCCTCTCAACGACAAGCCAGTGGCTGCTGACCCCCCTTCCTGCTGATTCACCCTATCAGAGAACTGCAGGTACTGACATCTTTGTTACCTGGAAGGCAGGGACTAGGCTTGAGCTAACAAATTTTCTGAACTGCTGTACTTGGGTAAGCAGTGTATAGCACAGGAGAGAGACAGTCTGTGGGATAGCCACATATTGAAAGCCTGGCTGCTAACTGAGGCTACCAGTGCCCCTCCACCCTCTCTTTTCTGAGCTGCACAATAGATTGCTGTTTCACAGTGGGAAGGGCAGCACAGCTGGGATGCCATCTTGGTCAGCAGGGAGGTGGAGTCACCCAGCTGGGGGTCTTAGCTGCGGCTGATTCTCAAGTGGAGCAGCAGCCTGTCTGGCAAATGCTTCTTCAGCAGAAAAGTGGTGTTTGAGACAATTTCTGTCTAGATTCACAGGTGGGGCCTGGCAGAGGACAACTGTAAGTCCCTATCCGCTCCCGCTTTGCACTATGTCATAGCATCTGGGGACAGCCTATGAGGGACAGTCATTGTCAGCTGGAAGGTGGGCCTGACTGTTTTCATCAGCAGTTGGCCAGCTCCCCACTTATAAATAAGATCTGGAGATCTGACTGTTGAGAGGCCCAGCAGCTTCTCTATCTTTCACTGACCCACATCATAGGGTCATCTGACAGCACCCCCCCCAGTGACTCCATAAGTAGGGTGCCATCTTTGCCAGCCAAGAGGCACAGACTGCCATCCCAGAGAGTCCACCTGGGTCCAGTTACTAGAGTACATAGAGCCAGCTGGTGACCACCTCCTCTCTTAGAACTATGCCTCAGCCCTTGTTGAGATAAAACCAGAGAGGTCAAAAAGCTTCTACATGTTATGTAGACAACAGAGCTTAGCTAGCCATTTAAAGAAGCAGTCTACCATGGCTTCAGAAAAGTCCCAAAATAAAGAATCAAAATCTTCCTTGATGAAGAAGTCTTTCTGAAGCTATTGGAGGTTGAGTATGATAGAATGATATAAACAGCCCACCCAGAGATTTAAAAAAAAAAAAAAGAAGAAGAAGAATACAGTAGAACAAAATGAAAAACTAAGCTATTTGAAGTGATGGAATATTAACCATCTCAAATCCAGAAGATCAATCACAAAATGACAGAATTAGACATTCAATCCAAAGCCAAAAGAGCAGAATTGAGGAGATGAAGTCAGACTTAGACATCTTGAGGATAAAGCAACTGACAACAACATTTATGAGAGGAAATAAGAGGAAAAAAATAAGAAAAATGAAGAAGCATTAAGAAACATATGAGATTCCATTGATAGAAATAATGTACAAATGATTGCAATTCTTAAACAAAGAGGGATACATGAAAATACAGAGAGCATTGCTGTAACATTGCTTATAGAAAACTTTCCCGGAATTATGAAAGAATAGAACATGGATGTCCAAGACATATATCAAATGCCACAAAAACCAGATCCCTAAAGAAAGACGCCAAGACATTGTGTAATTAAGCTTAATAAAATTAAACATAAAGAGATGCTTTCAAAGGCAACAAGGCTAACATTCAGAGGGAAACCTTAAGATTTCATCTGACTTCTCTGCAGAAACAATGTTGGCAAGAAAACAGTGGGATGACACGTTCAAAGCCCTAAAGGAGAAAAATCTCCAACCAAGAATTATGTATCTTGCAAAATTGTCTCTCAAATATGATGATGAAAGTAAGACATTTGCAGATAAACAGAACCTTAGAGAATTTTGTAGAAACTGTTTTAGTCAGCTAGGGCTGCTCTAACAGAAATACCACAGAGTGGATGGCTTTAACAAAGAAAGATTTATTCTTACACAGTCCGGTAGGTTGCAAGTCCATATTCAGGGTGTCCGCTCCAGGGAAAGACTTTCTCCTTGACGGCTCTGGAGGAAAGTCCGGTATTGCATCAGTCATTGTCCAGGGAGTGTCCTAACGCAAGAACCTCTGGTATGAACGACGCGCTCTGCTCCCGGTGCTGCTTGCTTGATGGTAGCGAGGTTCTCAAATTGTCCTTGGTTCTTTTTCCTTTTATTCCTTGCAAGCTAAAAGTATTAAGGGTGGGGCAAGCCATACTCCAGGGAAACTTCCCCCATAGCAGGAATTCACAGCCCCACCCTAATTCTTTAACATACAGGTTAGCAAAACCACACAATGGAGGACAGTCCCAAGATACTGGAAACCATATCCCAGCCACGTGGCTGCACACATTTTTGGGGGGACACAATTCAAACCATGACAGAAACCAAACCAAAACTACTAGAAATACTGAAAGAAGCTCTTTGTGAGTCCAAGTCATGGAAGTAAATATGCTCAATCAAAACTATATTATTAAAAGAAAGGAACCAGTGATCATAACACAAAAACAAACATATCACCACATTAAAAAAGGGGAAAATATTATAGTAGGTATAACTCTTTCAGGTAGAGAAGAAATTAAAAAGATAGGTAGAAGTTAAAGTCTGGTTTAAACTTAAAATAGTAAGAGAGATCTTAGGAGTATCTGCAAAGCAAAATAACAATGCAACATATCAAGACAAGAAGCAGAACACAGGAATCTCAACAAACACAAACCAACACTGAAAAAGGTAAATCAACCCATAAAGAAGAATGACCCAGATTAGAATATTAAGGAAAACAGAAAACATTAGCAGTACAAAAATGCATTAAAATGACAGTACAAAGCACATACCTATCAATAATTACACTGAATGTAAACAGACTGAATGCTCTAGTAGAGAAAAAACAAGTGACATCATGGCCCATCTATATGTTGCTTACAAGAAACACACCTAAGACAAAGATATGAACTGAAAATTAAAAGGATGGAAAAATATACACCAAGCAACAACAAAGAAGAGTAAGAGTAGCAAGAGTAATCTCAGATAAAATAGAGTTTAATTGTAAGATCCACTATTGTGGACAAGGATGGTCACTATATATTGCAGAAACATTTAATATATAAGCGAGAGATAACAACATTAAATATTTATGCACCCAATACCAGAGCTATATCAGAGTTATTTAAATACATTCAACAAACATTGATAACTGAAAAATGAGATAGATCACTCCACAATAGTATTTAGAGATTTCAATACTCCATTTTCAGTAATGGACAGATCTTCCAGAAAAAGAAAAGCTCTGTAAAAATACAGAAAATCTTACTGCAACAAACAACCAACAAGTCCTACCAGAACCTATGGGATACGGCAAAAGCAGTGTGCAGAAGTCAATTTACCTCAATAAATGCACATATCTGGAATGAGCAAACAGCCCAAATTAAAGAATTAACCCTACATATTGAACAAGTAGAAAGAGAGCAACAGAGGAACCCTCAGGCACCAGAGGAAAACAGATCATAAAGATTAGAGCAGAACTAAATGAATTGGAAAATAGAAGAACAATAAAAACTAACAAAACCAAAAGCTGGTTCTTTGAAAAGAGCAACCAAACCGATAAACCATTGGCTACAAGAGAAAAATAGGAGAGGAAACAAACAACCTGAATAAGAAATGAGATGGGAGATGTGACATGTTTAATACAGCAAATGGACCTGAAAGATGGAGATATTATCTATTGTACCTACCCACCAAAGCCTCTAAATCCAGCAAAGGGTAGATTTTTTTTCCTATCTAGTATGCTAAATACTTCTAACATGTCTGTCTGTTTGTCATACTGTGGGAGCTGATGTGTTGCTGGAATACTGGAAGCTATGCCCCAAATCCACTGCCATTGAGTCGACTCCAAATTGTAATGATCCTTAAGTTAGAGGAGAACTTCCCCATGTAGTTTCCATGAAGCACTTGGCATCTTCAAACTGCCAACCTTTTGGTTAGCAGACGTAACACTTTTTAACCACTATGCCACCAGTATTCAAATACCCAGGTTTAGCTGAACTCCCAGACTAGTAAGGACATGGCAGACTAATTCTGAAATGAATTAGCTATTAAAAATCTTATGAATAGCAGCAGAACATTGTCTTATATAGTAATGTGTTGGAAGGTACTCAAAATATGACTGGAGAAGAGGAGCCTTCTCAGGATATAGTCCATATTAAAGATGTGGAAAGACTCAAGGTTTTGAGACCTTCAGTTGATGATGCAGCATGACTCAAAATGCTAAGAAACAGCTGTGAACTCTATTAACCATCAGACTGTGGGATGTATGAAGTATGAATCTAGGAAGATTAGAAATTGTCAAAAGTGAAATGGAACACATAAACATCAGTATCTAGGCGTTAGTGAGCTCAACTGGACTGATATTGGCCATTTTAAATTGGAAAATCATATGGTCTTCTATGCCAGGAATGAAGAAGAATACTATTGCATTTGACATCAATGCAAAGCAAAGACTGAATTCTGCAGTCTGAAAATGATGGAACATGCAGTCATAATGCATTGATAATTACTGGAGATTGGAATGCAAAAGTTGGAAATGAAGAAGGAATTGCATTAGGAAAACATGACAATAGAAATCACAAGAATCACATGATAACACTTTGGAAGCCCAACACCTTATTTCAACAATATAAATGGTGACTATACACACAGAGCTCACCAAATGGAATATGCAAGAATCAAATAGTGACTGCATATATAGACAAGATGAAAAAGCTCAATATCGTAAGTCAGAACAAGGCCAGGGGCTGACTGCAGAACAGACCTTCAGTTCCTCCTATGTAATCTTAAGCTGAAACAGAAGAAAATCAGAACAAGTCCAGGAGAGTTAAAGTACTGTCCACCTGAGTTTAGAAACCATCTCAGGAGGAACCCGTACATAGACAAAGAGGCTGTTGTTCAAACAGAACAGGATGATGCTGTGTTGCTTAAAGTCAAGGAAGGTTTGTGTCAGGGCTGTATTCTTTCACCATACTTATTCAGTCTGTATGCTGACCAAATAGTACAACCAACTGGATTCTTGGATTATTGGGATTGAAAGAAGTCTTTTTAAAAATCTGCAGTATGCAGATGATACAAACTTGCTTGCTGAAAGTGAAGAGTACTTGAAACACTTATTCATGAAGATCAGAGATCACAGACTTCAGTATGGATTTAATATCAACATCAAGAAAACTAACATCCTTACATCTGGACCAGTAAGCTACATCATGATAAATGAAGAAAACACTGAGTTTGTCAAAGATTTCATTTTAGTTGAATCCTCAGTCAATAACCAGGAAGCAGCAGTCAAGAAATTAAAAGATGCATTGCACTGGGTAAGTCTCCTGCTAAGGCTTCTTCAAAGTATTAAAAAACAAAAATATCACCTTGAAGACTAAGATCCAACTGACCCAAGCCATGATATTTTCAGTTGCTTCGTATGCATGGGGAAGCTTGACAGTTAATAAGGAGAACCAAAGAAGAATTGATGCCTTTAAATTCTGATGTTGGTGGAGAATATTGAATATGAAATGCACTGCTAAAAAACCTAACAAATCTAGAAGTATAGCTGGAGTACTCTTGAAAGCAAGAATGATGACAACTATGTCCCACATATTTTGGACATGTGGTTCAGGAGTGATCACTTCTTTCTGCAGAAAGGCGTTATGCTTGCTGCAGTGTAAAGTCAGTGATAAAGACGAAGACACTCAGCAAGATGGACTGGTGCAGTGCTTACAATAACGGGCTAAAGCCTAACAATGATTACAAGGGTGACACAGGACAGGGCACTGTTTCTTTCTGTTGGACATAGGATTGCTACGAGTCACAACTGATTCCAAGGCAACTAATAGCAACATGATAAATATAATCAGGACGGGCTTATTTGAGGCCCCCTCATAAAAAATTCACATTCCTTTAGCTCAGTGTTCCTGTCCTGCACCCCACTGAATATGCGGGTTTCATTTGGTCCTCTTCATGTTCTGAGGCAGGAATTAGGACCTGGGAAACTTATACCAATGCTAATTATCTGGTTACTGCACTTACTGTGAGTGATAAATATGTCTTTGTCTCTGATAACAAGATACTGCTTATTTGCCAGCATCCATGCAACTAATTACACTGAAAGTAGGATAAAATCTCAAATCATTCACCATTCTTGGCATTTGCCTTATTGTATGTCTTATACTATGTTTTCTAGAGAAGGAAAACCGGAGAAACTATTTCTATATGTAGACAGAGGATATACATCCATATATATATAGAGAGAAAGATTTGTCTTAAAGAAATGGCTCACACAATTGTAGAGGCTGGCAAATTCCAAGTCTGAGTCAAGGGTTAGGTTACAGGCTTCTCCTGACTCATGTAGCTGGAAGGACTGATGAAGCCAAGATTCTACAGGTCAGAGGGTACGTTGCTGACTCACAGGCTCAGAAGGCTGATGAATTGAAGACTGGCAGGTAAGCCAGCAGCCCCAGTCCAAGTCCCAAGAACTGGAGGTCAGATGCTGCCAAGCTGAATGCAAATCTAGAGCAGAGCAAAAGCTAGCGAGTTTTGCCAGACAGTACACATATATTGAATGCAGGCCACATTCCCAAGGACACTTACGTCCTTTCAACTGATTGGCTACTCACGGCAGATCTCGTCACAGAGGTGATTACATTGTATTAGTCTCATCGCGGAAGTGAAAACATCACTGTATGACTTCTAAAGTACATAGTAATTGCCCAGTCACTGAGAATTGCAGCCCAACCAAGTGGACACACAACCTTAATGACCACATTGCATGGACATAAAGAAATAAAAAAACATAAGCAAAAAACAAGACAGTAACTAGCACAAAAATTGAGTCAATGTATACTTCTGGAATGGAGAAGGATCTGCTGAGGGAAAGGAACTCAGCAGGGTTGCTGGGGGTACTGATAATATTCTCCTTCTTCACCTGAGGAGTAGCAAATAGTTAAATAGATGTTGAATTTACAATTTTTTTGAAACTGTGCATATATATGGTTTGTGCACTTTATGTTCTCATAATAAAAGTTGTTAAAAAATTGATTAGGTAGTCAGAGCAGGAAGTATATCCTTAAGTACTCAGACCCTTGCATAAAAAGTGTTAGATAAATTTTATATAGGAAGCACTACATACTTATTTTATATTTATTATAACATAACTGTATAATATGTAAAGCAATAAGCCTAGAAGAAGATAAAACTAAATGGTACTAATATTTACTTTTGAGAAATGTGAATACATGTTGTTTCTTTTGGTTCCTAAACCCATATGCAGTTTTTCTATCCTTAGCATCTGTTAAAACCAGGATGAAAACATTTTATTAAATTAAGAAAAACAAAACAAAAAGAATACAAAGCAATGTCTCCATCATATGCACTAGTAAACTATATTGACCACTATATTAATTTCCTAGGGCTGCTGTAACAAATTACGCTGAATTGCGTGGCTTAAAACAACAGAAATTTACTTCACAGTTCTGGAAGCTGGAAGTCTGAAATCAAGATTGCTGAAATCAGCACCTTGGTGCTCCTTGACTTGTAGAGTTATTATTGTAATCTCTGCTTCCGTAATCACATGGTATTTTCCTGGTGCCTCTGTTTCTGTTTCTCTTCTCCTCCTAGGGATATTAATACATTGGACTAAAATCCCACCCTGCTCCAGTATGGCTTTATCTTAACTAATGATTCTATATCAAGTTATCTCACATTTTGAGGTTCTGGAACAATACGGACTTTGAAAAAATGCTGTTCAACCCACTTCTTGAGATTAGCTGCTGTGGAGTAGACTTCTGAGTAATGGCAACTTCATGTACAAAATCAGACTATTGGGATCCGTAGGGTTTTCATTGCTGATTTTTCAGAAGAAGATCACGAGGCCTTTCTTCCTAGTTTGTGTTAACACAGAAGCTCCACTGGTATCTGTTCAGTGTTAGAGCAATTTACAACATCTGTTGACAGACGGGTGGTGGCTGTGCTTGAGATAAATTGTCTGAGAATTGAAACCATGTCTCCTGCATAGACGGCAATAAGTCTACTAGTGAAGGAGCACTGCCCCTGTTATCAAACCCTGTACAACCAATTATAAAAATCTAAGAAACGTTGAAACAATTATCAAATTATGAGAGATTAAAATCTAGGAAGTTTACACAATGTTCACACTAGAGCCATAAGGCAAGATTCAGAAATCACAGGAGAAAATTCAGTCTAAAAGTCTGAATCAGAAATTAACCCTTCAGAGAGGACAAGCCTGGGTACAGAGTTTTGCCAGTGATTGTAGTCAGAACGAGATATCCTAGCCCTGGAGTGCTCAAAGCACTGTCTTTACAATACTTTTTTACTTTTTTTGGTCGTAATGAGAAAATAAAACTATCATTTTAATATGTAGGAAGATACCAATTAATAACATTTATTAAAGAACCCTAACGGCTCAGTGGTTAATTTCTCAGCTAGAAACCAAACAACTCTGGGGACTTGATAACCTTAGTGGTCAGACAGGCCAGATATTGAACTGTAATTGTGTCTCAGAATCCTTGCTCAAGTTACAACATCACACTGAGACCCAATTTTTTCCTCTATAAAATTTGAATAATAAAATTATAAGGCTGTTATGAATATTAAAGTGATAATTTAACTGAAAAACTCCTTAGTTTCATAAGTAGTGATTTATCTTTCTTCAGTTTGTTAGAGAAAAGTGACAGGATAAAGAGAAGTGAAGGAAAAAAATCTTTACCTTGTGGGAGCTCTTCCGCGCCTCCAAGTATTTTCTATCCACAATATTCTCCAATGAATTTACTTCTCAGTCAAAAGCTCTCCCAAAACTTTGTTTTTGAGGCTGGATTTTTTGTTTTCATTTTTTTAAACTTTCAGCCTTTATTATTTTAACTACATATGAAGAAAAAAGATCTATTAGCTTTTTTAAATTTAAAAAATACATATGTAAGTTAAAAATGTTTTTGCTTATAATGACTTGGAATACATTTCTGGCAAAATAATATTGTTGATTTTTTTATGGTAAATATCTATATCTATATCATCTATATCTATATCTATATCTATATAAGCATTTACCATTTCAATACTTTTCACGATACAGTGACATAGCTACTACTGGTTTCCAAATTTTTCCATTACCTTTAGCAAACTCTGTTTCCTAAGCAATAACTCCTTCTTTCCCCTTCAACCAGTCCCTGCAACCACCCATAAACTTTGTTCTTTGTACGTTTGCTTATTCTATATGTTTTATATAAGTAATATCATACAGTATTTGTCCTTTGTTATAATTTATTCAGCATAATGTTTTTAAGTTTCATCCAACTTATAGCATTTGTCATGATTTCATTTCTCTTTGTGACGTGGTAACATGACAGTGCATGTACATACCTCATTTTATCTGTTTATTTATTGATGGACACTTAACGTTTCCACCTTTTGCTTATTGTGAATATGAGCCTTCCTGTATATGAGGTCTAACAATTAAGTTTACAAGCTTAATTGTTCTAAGTGCTACACACTTCATTGCTGAACATCACCACAGTCACCTTCGACATACACCCCTTGGGAAGCTATACACTGAAGCAAGCACCTAGTCCACTTTCAAAGCAGTTTTGGAACTCTTTCTGGAATAGCCATCACGCAAGTTGGCATGGTGGCAAGTTTCTGAACTTAATTGTACAGTTCTCTGTGAGAGAGTTTTTAGGCAGTAAACAAATAACTGTATTGAAACACCCTACCTACTCACCTGATCTAGCCCCCAATGACTTTTTTCTTTAGCCAAAGATAAAGGAAATATTAAAAGGAAGACATTTTTATGACATTCAGGACATCAAGGGTTTATACAATGACAGCTCTGATGGCCATTCCAAAAAAAAAGTTCCAAAATTGCTTTGAAGGGTAGACTAGGCTCTGGTGTACTTTGAAGGTGACCGTAGTGATGTTCAGCAATGAGGTATGCAGCAGTTTTTCTAAGATGAATTCACAAACTTAATTTTCAGATCTCATAGTTATCTGTTCGTTTTCTTGCTTTCAATTAGTGTGTGTATATGAGTGAAGTTGCTGAATCACATGGTAATTTTATTTTCAAATTTTTGAAAAAAAACTGTTTTCCACAGTGGCTGTTCCATTTTACAATCTCAACAGCAGTGTATGAGATTTTCAATTTCTCCATATTCTCACTGTAAAAATGGCATGGGGGTGGTGTCTAATCCCCTCTTACTCCACAAAGAGGAAGGAGAATGAAGATCAACAGCCCAAGGCTAATTCCTATGAGACAGAGATCAGACATGTCCCTTTCCTCTGCCGTCTTTAACAGTTCTGACACCTCCTCTCCCTTCCATGACATTCTCTGCTTCTCTGTTGGGTTCATAAATTCATTGCAGTGTCTACACAGAACTCACAGACAACATTCACCATTGCACAGTTACAGTTACAATTCAGGTTCAGAGAAGTTCAAGACATAGTTCTTCTGTCAAAGCAGCTTCTTCTCAGCTGTGCCCTCAAGAACACTTGTCCCTGGTCCCTTGGACAAGGGACCTAGTTAGAAAAGTATTACAAAACTCTCTGAGCTCTGCCAGTAGGTTCAGAGGCACCATGCTCCATCACTAAGCTCCAGCTTGAAGGTGCTCAAGCTGTAGCTGTGTGGGTCAGCCAACCTAGCTCTGTGTACCAAGTACCCCACTTCTCTTGTAAGTCTCCTGTTCTGAAGCACTGAGTTTACTTGTTCTGTGGCCCATGCCCTCTCCTTATCTTTTCCGCTGTTTCCACCTATCTGCCTCTCCTCTGTCTCTTGTTGTCTTTAGTGTTATAGCTCTCCCTGTGTCTTCTGGGTTTAGGAGAGCCTCCATTCAGGGATCCCAGGTTCCAGTTTCAAAGGTTGTGCTCTGCTCCTGACTCTTGTTCACTGGTGATGGTGGGATCCTCTCCTCTGTCTCTGGAGTGGTCATCTGAAGCCTAGGGAGATGCAAAATTGACCAACCCGCCTGAGGGTCCACGTTATCTTACTTACAAAGTCCTACCCAATTGCTTGGTTGGCAGTTACAAGCCCATGGCAAAAATGCCGCACAAAAGAGATACATCACAGTGCACAAGTCAATACCTCTTGTTTGTTTTCTGAGTTATTGTGATGGCAGTGTCTTAGTAGGGTTAAGTGATATTTTATTGTGGTTTTCCTTTGCTTTATTCTTTTACCTTAATGGCTAATGAGATATTCCTTGGGTGGAGCAAAAGCAAAAACCCTGGATTGCTAGCTGAAAGATTGTCAATTCCAGCTCACCCAAGAGCCCCTTGGAAGATAGCCCTGGCAATTTGCTTCTGAAAGGTCATAGTTTGAAAACTATGGAAAAGTTTTCTATTTTGCACATGGGGTCACTATGAGTCAAACTCAGTTTAACAGCCACTAACAAAAATAGCAATGACTAATCACATTGTGTATCTTTTCATTGTTTGCATGTCTTCTTTGGTATAATTCTGTTCAAGTCCTTTGTCTGTTTTGTAATTGGGTTGTTAGTTTGTTTTATCGTTAAGTTGTAGGAATTCTTTATATATTCTGATCATTAAATCCTTATAAGAGATCTAGCTCCCCTGAATTTTTGCCAGTATGTGGGTTGTCTGTTGATAAATGTGAAAATTAAAGTGAAAGTTATTTGTGTTAGTTATGTATAATCTCTGTTGCCTAATTCATCTATCTATATAAAATATACACATATATTACTAAATACTTATGTAAATTGCCTGACATTACTATATAGTAAAATGCAAACAATTTTAAAATGTGTACTGTATGTTTAAGTGACTGGAAAGGTGTCCAGAGAAAACAAATTATCTGTGTGATTAAACACAGCCCATCTCAAACAATTGACACAGTGAAAAAAGGGGGTAACAGTGGAGAGGTCTTCAGATATGGTGACAGGAGAACAGGCTTCCCTACATTGGTTTTAGAATTGCAAACCTTAGCTGAAGAATCTAGCCTCCTAGTTTTAACATTATATATCAAAATAAACCCAAATGGTAATTAAAGACATTGAGCAAGCAGAGTGCTTTTGTGATCAATCACCACCTCTGAATTCTTCAAAGAACTTACTTATTTGGCCAAGTAGTTATGGAGCCCTTTGAATTGCTTATGCTGGAATAATAATCTTCATGGTTCTATGTATCCTGTCCAAGAAACAGCATTAAATATCATATACTCTGTACTTTCTGAGCTACATTCCTATGTCAATTATTGTGGGTTGTTGTTGTGGTGTGTGTGTGTATGTGTGTGAGAGAGAGCTATTTCTCTTTGTGTAATATGTGACAATGGCTGTGTTGTGGCTGTTAGGTGCTGTTGAGTCAGTTCCAACCCATGGCGACCCTATGAACAACAGGACGAAACACTGCCTGGTCTTGAGCCATGTCCACAATCATTTTTATGCTTAAGCCCGTTGTTGCAGCCACTGTGTCAATCCATCTTGTAGAGGATCTTTCTCTTTTTCACTGAGCCTCCACTCTACCAAGCATGATGTCCTTGTCTAAGGACTGAGCCCTCCTGACAACACATCCAAAATATGTAAGACACAGTCTTGCCATCTTTGCTTCCAAGAAGCACTCTGGTTGTACTTCTTCCGGAACAGATCTGTTTGTTCTTTTGGCTGTCCATGCTACATTCAACATTCTTATCCAACACCACAGTCCAAAGGCATCAATTCTTCTGTCTTGTTTGTTCATGGTCCAGCTTTCACATGCATATGATGCAATTGAAAATGCAATGGATGTAGTAGTGTGGAAATAAAGTTGTGAAGAAGTCTTTTTGCTGATACTAAGATGTTGAGTTTATTTATTCATTTAACCCCAGTAAAATAATAAATATAGCAACAACAATAACAACAGCTGCTATAATTTTGGAAACCCTAGTGGCATAGTGGTTAAGTGCTGTGTCTGCTAACCAAAAAGCCAGCAGTTCAAACCCACCAGGTGCTCCTTAGAAACTCTATGGAGCAGTTCTACTCTGTTCTACAGGGTCAGTACGAGTCAGAATCAGCCCAATGGCAGTGATTTTGGTTTTGGAGTTTTAGGATTATAATTTTGTACTGTGGTTTTTGTTGTTAGTTCGTATCCACTTGACTGACAAATAGTGACACTGTATCTAATGGAACAAAATGCTGTCAGGTGCTGTGTCACAATTTTGTATTAATTGCATAATAATATCAATAAAAAACTCAAAATTAACTAGTGATTTGAAAACATTGGTTTTAGAAGCATCTTACAAACCTTAAACATGCTGAGTTTTATTTAGTAAACAGCCTAATAAGTGGATGCTGAAGCCACAGGATATGATAATCTGTTTCATGGCTTATTGCACTGGAAAAACCATAGGAGAAAGGCTTATACATGCTGAAGCAAAGCGTAACATAATGATAAGCAAATGACCAAATAAAATATGTTTCCACTCTTTTGCAGAATATTTTGTAAATTTTTATTTACCAGAAATCAAGACAAGACTAAAAATGAATGAAGAAAACAAAAGTTATACATTATAACACAACTTAAAACACATAAATATTGCTGACTCTGTTCATGTGCTGTCGTTCACGTGGTGAATAGAAACCTGCAGCCATGGCTGTATTTTGCTTTTTTGAATATTTGAAATATCTGGATGTAAAGTATTTTCAATAAAGACTCACATAACATGAACATGAAAAACTGTAAAATGGAAAATAAGGCTATGGAAATTATATTTCAGTGGGAAAAATCTAGCAAGGAAAGACCAAACTGTATCTCACAGAAGATTGTATATTCCTGATACATAAAAAACATTAAAACTTACAGAATTAGAAAATTGACTGTAAGTAGTATAACTAATTGTGTAGCTTGTAGGGCATGGAAAAACAACAAACACTAGCATGTAGCATGTCAGGAGTGTTTTTAATGCTGGGCTCCCTGACCTGGACCATATTTTACAGTGAATAGTAGAAGGACAGACAGAAACTGATAGGGTTTGTGACTAATGGAGACAATCACTCAGGTTGTCACTCTCTCGGAAACACTTTTTTAACCCAAAGTCAGAAAGGTCTATACCATCTTGGCCGGTGAGGTGGGAGTAATATTCATAATACTGCTGACTTTCCAGAATTGTGAAGTCTGTGACATTTCAACTTGGAGACTAACAAGGTAGAATGCCATTGGTTTACAAACATTAGGGGACATAAGGCTCCTCTACTGGAAACAAAAGAGAATTTATTACTCAAAGCATTGTGCAGAAGCCAGAGTATCAATATTTTCTTCCACCAGTTCTCTAAGCAACAATTCCTACAAGGAGATAAGAAGAGAGCTAGTTGATATGAGCGCGCATGGTGGATTGCTGCTGGTGAATGTCAAGCTTACGAGAATCCAGTCTTTAAAACGAATCTTCCAGCAAACCTTTGGTTTTCCTTATTCCTTGTCTCTTTTCCAGCTGTCACATGCATACAAAGTGATTCAAAATACCTTTAAAGCAAATATTGTGGTGATACCTTTGCGCTAGAGAGAGACACATTTTTTTTTTACTGGATAGTAAACAAATCTACCCTTTGCTCTGGAGAATGATTCTCTCTTGCCTTTCCAATGCTTAACACTTTACAAACAATCTTGTAAAGATATTGTTGTCATTAGGTGCCATCCAGTTGGTTTCAATTCATAGTGACCCTACATGTAACAGAATGAATCACTACCCAGTCTGTTGCCATCCTCCCAATTGTTGCTATCTTTGAGTCCATTGTTGTAACCACTGTGTCACTTCATCTCACTGAGGGTCTTCTTTTCATTGAGTCTCTACTTATGAAGTATCGCATTCTCTAGGAAAGAGTCCCTTCTAACAACATGTCCAAAATATGTAAGATGAAGTCTCACCATCCTTGCTTCCAAAGAACGCTCTGGCTGTATTTCTTCCAGATCCACTTGTTTGTTCTTCTAGCCGTCTTTACCTAGCATATTCTTCACCAGCACCATAATTCACAGTCATTAATTATTCCTTGTCTCTTGATGAGCTGTCACATGCCACATGCATATGAGGTGTTTGAAAATACCCTAGCTTAGGTCAGGTATCCCTTAGTCCTCTGCCTTTTAACACTATAAAAAGGCATTTTTGCAGCATATGTGCCTGATACAATACTTCATTATTTTTTTCTTGCCAGCTGCTTCTATGAATGTTGACTGTAGATCCTGGTGAAAGGAAATCCTTCGACAACTTCAGTCTTTTCTCCATCTGTTATCATGTTGCTTGTCAGTACAGTTGTGAGGATTTTTGTTTACTTCAGAAGCTCTATGGGGCAATTTTTCTGTGTCCTGTAGGGTCACTGTGAGTTGGAATTGACTGAATGGCAATGGGTTTCATTTCTTTTTGTGGTTTTATGTTGAGATGGAAGTCGTACTGCAGGCTGCAGTCTTTGATTTTATCAGTAAATGCTTCAATTCCTCTTCTCTTTCAGCAAAGGTGTGTCTTCTGCATATGACAGGTTGTTAGTGAGTATTTCTGCAATCCTGATGCTGTGTTCTTCTTCAAAAAGTCCAGCGTCTCCAACTATTTGCCCAGCATGCAGAATGAATATAGATGCTGAAATGATGCAAACATGACACATATCTTTTCCGATTCTGTATGATGCAGCATCCCTTTGTTTTGTTGACCTCGTGCCCCGCCCCCCACATCTGGCTGCCAAGCTGAGTGGGTCTGGCCCAGCTAAGGCTAACACTCTGGCTGAGCCCAGTCCTGGTGTCCTAACCACCCTTCCCTCCCATCAGGCCCCAAATCCCTGTTTTCTGAGCCCAGAGCCCCCAGGTGATTTATGGAGAGGGGCAGTGGCCCAACTAGCCTCTCCTGACTCCCACCCCACAGGGATCTCAGGAATTGTCTCAGGACATATTTTTTTCCTGTGATTATTTTGCTTTAGATGCTGATTATATATATATATATATATTTTAAATGTGAGTAGCAGCTAGTCACCCACCTTCCCATACCTACCCAACCCCCTGCCCTACTGTTCTCCCAGCTGCCACTGCCTGAGGTGTAGAGGGTAACAGCAAGTGCTGAGGAGTAGCTCAGCCCCAAGTCCTGAAGAGGTCGGCAGGCCCGGTGGGTCCTAGGAAAAGGGGTAAGTGTGGAGGCTGGCAGACTGTGGTGAGAGTTCATGGTTTTTCTTGAGTGCTGAGGGTGGATAGGTGATGGCACTTGAGCCCCCCAAGACTGTTACCTGGTGAAGGAAGCATTTACCCTCCGTGCCTCCGTGCTTCGTCTTCTGATGTGTCTTTTGCAACTTTCCCATTGAGATGTTCAGTCCCTTCCCATCTGGAAGCCACCTTTTTTTACACTAGTGTCTCCTGATACCCAGAAAACTTCCCAATGGTGTCCCCCCAATTCTTCACCCTGTGGCTAGCCCAGCTGGTTTCGCAAGATACTGAGTTGGTGCATGGTGAGTTTATTTCCTTATAATTTAAACAAGCCCAGCATTGGTTCTATTTAATGGATGTGAAATAATTGTAGAGGTTTTGAAGTGACTAAATATGCAACTATGCAAGCCAAGGTTTAATATTCAGAAATCAATTAATATAATCCACAATATTAGGAAGCTAAAGATGAAATCAATTGATTCTATAGTCCACGGGGGAGGGAAAAAGTATTTCATAAAATTCAACACATATTTATGATTGAAACACCTCAGAAACAATAAAAGTAGAGGTGAATCTCTTAAATTTGATAAAGAGAATCTACAAATAACTACAGCTAATATTATACTTAATGGCAAAACACAATGATTTTTCCCTAAGATTAGAATAAGTCTAGGATATCCATTCTTGTCACTCTTATCCAATGTAATTTTAAAATGCTAAACAATGAAATAAAGCAAGAAAATGAAATAAAAGTCTTACAAGTTGAAAATGAAGAAACAAAATGTCCCTATTTTCAGATGGCATAACTGAAGACATAAGGAAATGCCAAAAAAGAAACCCAAAACTAAAATCAAAACACAAACAAACAAAAAACCCTCCTGGAAATAATAAGTGAGTTCTGCAAGATTGCAGGATACAAGACAAACACATGAAAAAAAAATTATTTTTTATCTTAGTGCTTTGCACTGACAGGTTTTTTGTTAACAGTGATCCTTATGCAAATATCACATCCACTGAATCAGAGAATAGAACTATAGTATACGAGACACTCCCAAAGCTTTAGGATGTGGCAAGGAGAGAGCAAACAACAAATTGCAATCAGTGATCACTTTTAAGTAAGTTTCACTGTGGAAGGTGATTGTTTACTGTTACATCAGTGGGCAGGCATGACTTCTTAGACGTCAGTAGGTGCACAGCAGTTTAAGTGCTGGGTTCACACTGCCAGCTCAGGTCATATGTCGATCAGGAGCAGGTCAGGTGCAGTGTGACTACACTTGATCTCTCTGTTTATGCATACATCCTCTTGATTGACTGTATTCTGTCACTGACTGGCCTATATACAGGCTTCATACGAGTGGAATTAAGTGTCCTAGAATTCTTATTGTTTAAAATGCTAGTCATAATTTTTTATGATCCACACTGTTGAAAGCCTTTGCGTGGTCAGTAAAACAGGTAAATATGTTTCTTGTATTTGCTGATTTCAGCCAATTCATCTGACATCAGTAATGAGTAATGATATCCCTCATTCCATGTATGCTTCTAAATCCACCTTGAATTTCTAGAAGTTTCTTGTTGATGTACTCCTGTAATTGTTTTTGGACTTTCTTCAGCCAATTTTTACTTGTGTATGATAATAATGATGTTGTTTGATAACCTGTGCTTTCTGTTGAATGACCTTTCTTTGGAATGGGCAAAACTATGAATCTCTTACCATTGGTTGGACAGGTAGCTGTCTTCCAAATTCTCTGGCATAGACAATTGAGGGATTCCAGAATTGCATCAGTTTGTTGAACCATCTCAACTGGTATTCAGACAGTTTCTGAAGGCTTGTTTTTCACTAATGCATTCAGTGTAGCTTGCTCTTCTTCCTTTTAAACTGTCGGTTCTTATGGCACCTCCTAAAATTGTAGTACATCAACCAATTCTTTTTGGTACAGTGACACTGTGTATTCATTCCATCTTCTTTTGATGCTTCCTGTGTCAGTCAACATTTTGCCCCCAAAAAATCCTTCAACATTACAACCTGAAGCTTAAGGTTTTTTCTTCATTTTTTTTTCAGTTTGAGAAATGCTGAATATGTTCTTCCTTTTTGATTTTTGAATTCCAGTACTTTACACATTTAATTATGATACTTCACTTTCTCTTCTCAAGTCCCTTTCAAAATCTGCTCTTCAGCTGTGTGGTGTTTCCAAGGAGCTGCAGGGGGTGCAGACTGAACATGCTGACACTGTTTGTAGCCAAAGCCAAACTGTTAGTAGGGTGACACTAAAATGATCCTAGTCTTCACAGAATCAATGCTGGTGACGGGGCCTATGCCATCACTGGGTAGGAACTGCCAAGGCAGTAGTGTCACTAGGGTTGGTGTCACCAGCCATACATTGTGGTGACTTGTCACTCCCCCTCTATCACCTGCCAGTTAGGCTGTGGGCATTCAGGTAGAGAGAAAGCTCTCTCTCTCTTGGCCAGGAGGAGAGGGGAAGAGCTGTGGGGAGCCCTGGGGGGAAAGGATAGATAAGCAAGTGTGGGGACAGGGTACAGCTTGGTCTCTCCACTCACTAGGAGGTTTGCCAGCCAGCCCTGCCTACTCCAGGCAGAGTGGGGTGACACCAAGAGTTGCCTCACTGAGTGACAATAGTTTTAGTGATGTCACTAGTTTAGATCTTTTATTTCATAATTTATCCTGGTCACTTTAGCTACTCTGTGTTTAAGAGTATGTTTCTGAGCCTCCTCTAACATCAATTTTGGTCTTTTCTTCCTTTACCGTCTTTTTAATGACCTCTTGCATTCTTCATGCGAGGTGTCCTTGATGTTATCCCACAGTGCATCCCATCTTTGTTCATCAGTGTTCAGTCCATCAAGTCTGTTCTCAAACCAGCTTCTAAATACAGGTGGGACACACGCCGGCTTGTACTTTGGCTTTCTTGGGCTTGTTTTAGTTTTCTCTGTCTTAATCATGAACCTGTGTACAAGCAACTGATGGTCTGTTCCAAGTTGATTTTGTTCTGACAGATGATATTGAACTTCTCTACCGTATCTTTCCATAGGTGTAGTTGATTTCAGTCCTTTGTATTCCAAGTTGGTAAAAAATCTTCACTTTCTTCATCTTTGTCATTAATAGTTGGTACTTAAAGTTGAATAATAGTTACATTAACTAGTTTTCCTTGTAGGCATGTTGCTATTATTATATCACTGCCAGCATTATACTTTAAGACAGCTTTTGGAATGTGCTTTGTGACAATAAATGTGACACCATTCTTCTTTGAGAACAAGCTGCCAATCCCTCTGTTTACAGGACAAACAGAAACATAAGATATCTATGAAGAACTGTCTCCAAATGCTACCATTTCACTACATTCCTTGTACTGTTATTAAATTTTTACATTAATTATCTGATTTTAGCCTCAGAATAATTCTGTGAGATGTGTGTTCTCAATATCCTCATTTTAGCTAAGAGAAGGAGACATACAAAGATGAAGTAATTATTAGCTGAAACATATCACTCTGGCTTCTGAGCCAAATTCTTAACCTGTACAGTATCTTACAGTAGAAATGTTGACAGAAGAAGCTTTGGGTATGTTTTTCTCAAGAAAAATTTTTTTTGAGAAGGTGTTTGGAGAATACACATACATCATGGAGATAATATCTTCCTTGTTTCTTGGACTGCGTGATGAATTGAATTATGTGGAAGTTTTACACCTTGTACCTCTTAATGTGACCTTGTTTAGAAATAGAGTTTTTCTTTTACTATGAGGTCATACCAGAATAGAGTAGCTCCTAAACATAATCAGTTTTGAATTTTGTCTTATGAAAAAGAAAAACTGACTTAGAGAGAAGCACATACAAGGAAAGGACCCGTGTCATAATCGAGCCAAAATAAGCCAAGAAATGTCTGAGTTTACAGAAGATGAATGAAACCTGGAAGGACATTCCCTTAGAGCTTACATAGCCCTTCTTGACCTGAAGCTAGACTTCTAGCCTTGAACACTGTGAAACAATAAGTTCTATTTCTCAAAGCCACCTACCATCTGGTATTTCAATTATGGCTGTCTAGCCAAATAAGACAGAATGCCAAATGCTTGCAAAAAGAATAAAAAGATAAGAGACATCATATAAATTAGGAAATTCATGCACCCTAAAAATATCAACAACTTCCAAAATTAAAATTGAAAATAACCAGAAAATAATAGATTTTTAGACTATTACATAGGGAAAAGAGACAGTTCTACAAATGATGTAAAACCAGGAAGAACAGAAGATAGAGTGAGATTAAGTTCCTACTATGTCTGCTAGTTCTACTAATGAAACAGTAGGAGATATTAATAGAAATACAATGTAGCATGGCAGAATATTTGTTGTGGTTTGGTCTTTAATTATATTTAAATTACAATTAATAACTGTGACTCACTTTTTTATAAGATTACTTCAATATGCCCAATCAGCTGTTTTGCCATATTTTACTTATTTAAAACATTTTTACTTAGTCATTAAATCAAATTTTGTGTTATGGAGCTCTGGTGTCATGGTGGTTCAGAACTTGACTTCTAACCCAAATCTTGGCAGTTAAAATCCAACAGCCACTTTTGAGAACCCTATGGGTATGTTCTACTCTGTCCTAAAGGGTTGCTATGAATCAGAATCGATTCTATGGAATCTGTAAAAAAAAAAAAATTTGTATTGAGACATTGACTAGTGTTAGCCAATGATCTGCTTTCTACAGTTTACAGTGGCAAATAAGACAAAGTTTCTACAGTTATTCAGCTTGTATTCTAATGGGAAGTGCTACAACAAACAGATGACAAGATATGAGATGTATTTTTGAATCATTAAAAGCACTCTGGAGCAAATATAGCAGGGTAATGGAAAAGACATTGAATAACTGATATTTTAAGTAAAGCATTCACACATGGAACAGTCTCTAGAATAGACCACGTGTTAGACCATATTGCAAGCTTTAAGAAAATTCAAAGCATTGAAATATTACAAACTATCTTTTCAGACTATAAATCCATAAAAGCAGAAATCAATAACTAACCCTACAGCTCAAGTAAGTACAAAGAGGTCAATAAAAGAAGCCTTCAGGCACCAGAAGAGAGTAGAATATAAAAATTAGAGCAAAAGTAAATAAACTAGAGAATAGAAAAACAGTAGACAGATTTGAGAGCAAAAGCTGGTTCTCTGAAAGGATCAACAAAATCAACAAACCATTGGCCAAACTGACAAAAGAAAAACAGTAAACAAACAAGAAATGAAATGAGTGACATCACAACAGACCCAATTGAAATTCAAAACAAAAACAATCAAAACAGAATACTATAAAAATTGTACTTTAGCAAATTTGAAAATATAGAGGAAACGGCCAAATTTCTAGAAGGACATTATCTACCTAAACAAGCACCAGCAGAAGGAGAACAACTAAATAAACCCATAACAAAGAAGAGATTGTAAACGTAATTTTAAAATTCCCAACAACTATAACAAAACACCATGACCTTGGTGGATTCACTGGACAAGTCTACCAAACATTTAGAGAAGAGTTAACATCACTATTACCAAACGCATTTCAGAGCATAGAAAAGGATAGAATACTGCCAAATATATTCTATACTGTCAACATAAACCTGACACCAAAAGCAGGTAAAGACAGCACAAGGAAAATAACAGAGCAGTATCTCTCATAAACTTAAATGCAAAAATCTCAACAAAATTGTAACCAACAGAAGCCAACAGTATACCAAGTAAATAAACAAATAGATAACTCACCATGACCAAGTGGGAGTCCCACCAGGGATGCAAGGATGGTCCAGCATTAGAAAAACAATGTAATCAAGCATGTAAGTTAGAAGGAAAACAAGAACCACTTGATTTTATCATCTCATAAAGTCTAGTAACCATTCATGTTAAAAGCTCTCAGCAAAACAGGGGTAGAAGAGAAATTCCTCATCACAATAAAGGACATTTATATAAAACCAACAACCAACATCATCCTAAGTGGAGAGTCTGAAAGCATTCTTCTTGAGAACTAGAACCAAATAATGACCTTTGTCACCACTTTTATTCAGCATTGTGCTGAAGTTCTAGCCAGAGCAGTCAGGCTAGAAAAACAGATAAAGGACATCCAAACCGTCAAGGAAGTAGTAAAAGTATTGCATTTGAAGATGATATCATCCACAACTAAAACTACTGGAAGTAATAGAAGAGGTAAATAAACTGTCAGGATACAATATAAACATGCCAAAAGTGAGTTGGATTCCTTTAAACCAGCAAAGAGAACATCAGAGAGAAAATCACTAAATCGATACCCTTTCAATAACCCCCAGGAAGATAAAATACTTAGGAATAAAGCTAACCAGAAAAGTAAAAAATCTATAAAAAGAAAGCTAAAAGACACTGCAGCAAGAAAACAAAGGAGCCCCACATAAGCAGAGGAAACTGTCTTGCTCGCAGCTGGGAAGACTCATCATCATGAAAATGTCTGCTCTACCCAAAGCAATCTATAGATACAATGCAATCCTGATCCAAATTCTGCTAGCGAATTTTCTTTTTTTAAAGAGATGGAGAAACCAATCACCAGCTTCACATGGAAAGGGAAGAAGTCTTGGATAAGTAGAACATTACTGAAAAAGAAGAACAAAGGACAAAGTTACACTGCCTGACTTCAGAAACTTGTACACTGTCATGGTAGTCAGAACAGGCTGGTACTGGTACAAAAACAGGAACAGAATTGAAAGCAGGTGATATTTGATGAAAATCCAAAGCCCATAAACTGTCTGTTTCATAAATGGTGCTGACATATCTGGATGTTCATCTGCAAAAAAAAAAAAAAGAAGAGAAGAGAAACAAGGCCCATATCTTATGCTATATACACAAACTAAATCAAAGTGGATTAAACACCTAAATATCAAATTTAAAATGATAAAGATCATGTAACAAGAAAACATAGACAATACAAGACATAAACAGAATACAAATTTGTGTAATACAAAACATTTATACAATCTACAAACACTAAAAGAGAAAAAAAACCATACGGAACTCTAAAAATCAAACACTTATGGTCATCCAAAGACTTCACCAAAAGTGTCAAAGGAGCCTATAGACTGGGAAAAAAAATTGGATGTGACAAATCTAATCAGCTAGTAATCTCTAAAATCTATGCAATACTGCCAAAACTCAACAACAAGACAAATAACACAATTTAAAAAATGGACAAAAGATATTAACTGGCATTTCAACAAAGAAAACATTCAGGAGGCTAACAGATACATGAGGAGATGCTCATCCTTATTAACCATTAGAGAAATTCAAATCAAAACTAAAATTAGATGCTGCGCCACCTCAACAATGCCAGAAGTAATCCAAAAAAACACAAAATTATAAATATTGCAAGGCTGTGGAGAGACCAGAATACTTACATTGTGTTGGTGGGACAATAACATGTACAAACACTTCCAAAATTGACTTCGTATTTTCTTAATAAGCTAAAAATAGAAATACCAGACAATCCTGCAATCCCATTTCTTAGAAAATATCCTGGAGAGACAATAGCTGTCACATGAATAGATACATGCACAAATTTATTGCAGCACTGCCCATGATAGCAAAAAGATGGAATCAAACTAAGTGCCTGTCAACAAATGAATGGATAAACAAACTATATTGTGTTCACACAATGGAATACTAGGCAATGATAAAGAACAATGATGAATTTGGGAAATGTTTCATAACATGAAGGAATCTGGAAAGCATGAAGATGAGTGAAATTAGTCAATCACAAAAAAGGCCAAATATTGTGTGAAACCACTATTATAAGGACACAAGAAACAGTTTTAACAAGAAAACAGCCTTTGATAGTTAGTTACAAGCATAGGAAGGGCAGGAGAAGGGAGTTGATTAATCAGATAACAAATAATAATTAAATTAGGTGAAGAGAGAGATAACACACAACAGATGAGAAGTCAGTGCAAAGGAATAAACCAAAGGCTCTGAAGTTTTCTAAACATAACCAACCTCTTCAAATAACATAGTAGCAGATCATCGTTTCAGGGGACACCTGGGTCAATTGGCATAGCAAAGTTTTTATTTTAATTTTTTATTGTGATTAAGTGAAAGTGTACGATCCAAGTCAATTTTGCATACTCACCTTTCCGCAATTCTCTCTGCTGTCCTCACCCTGTGACAGCAGATTCTCTCACTCTTTACTTCCACTATCCACTCATCTCCTCTCCCCTCTAGAAAAAAACCAGTAGGACAGCCTCATATCTACCTATCCATCCATCCATCCATCTATCCATCCATCTGTCTGTCTGTCTGTCTATCTATATATCCTCTATCTGTCTATCATCTATCTATCTATATCTGTCTGTCTGTCTGTCTATCTATCTCTCTCTGTCTATCTTTCTATCTATATCATCTATCATCTTTCTATCACCTATCATCAGTCTATCTCTCTGTCTCTGTCTCTGTCTATCTAACCATAAAGTACCTGCACCAAGTGCTTACTCTATGTCCCCGAGTCCAGTCCACTCTTTGAAGTATTGGCTTCGGTACTGGTTTTAGGTCTGGGATGGCAGCAAGTGTAGGGGCTACATTCCCAATGGACCCTCCAGGCTGTCAGACCATCAGTTCTGGTCTTGTAATATTATTATTGAACTACACGCCTCTTTTTGTCATACTATATAGAGACTCTACATTGTGTTGCCTGTCAAGACTGCTTTTGTTGGTGGCCGGGCACCAACCATCTGGTTCTTCTGGTCTGGTGCTAATGTAGTTTTTCATTCATGTGGGTCTTTCTGTCTCCTGGTCTCATTTTTTCCTCATATCCTTGATGTTCTTGGTTGTCATCTGTTGCAGGTGGGTTGGGACCAACTGATGTTCCTCGGATGACAGCCTGTTGGCTTTTAAGACCCCAGATGCCACTCATCAATATATGGTGAAACATGGGGTAAGACTCTCTTAGCAAAACACTAGTTATGCCAATTGATCTCAATATCCCCTGAGAACATGGTCCCCAGATCTCTGTCCCTGGTACTCTGTCTTTTGAAATGTTGTGCTGAATTTAGAAAACCTTTTAGCTTATGGTGTAGTCGAGTTATGCTGACTTGCCTTCTACTGCTTGCTGTCACTCCCTTTACCTATCCAAATTTCTATAGACTGTCTAATCTGTGAATAACCCTTCCTGTCCTTAGCAGAATGAACAAACTGAAAATGAACAAACTTAAAGAAATGAAATAAACAAACTGAAAATCAAAGGATGGAAGAATACATACCAAGCTAATAACATACAAAGAAGAGCAGGAGTGGCAATAGTGATCTCAGATAAAGCAGATTTTAATGTAAAATCCATCATCGTGGACAAGGATAGTTACTATATATTACTGAAAATTTCAATATATAATCAGGATGTACAATATTAAATATTTATGCACCCAATACTAGAGCATCTAAATATATCAAAAACTGACAACACTGAAAAATGAGACAGATCACTCTACAATAATAGTAGGAGACTTCAACACTCCACTTTCAGTAATAGACTGATCATCCAGGAAAAAGCTCAGTAAAGATACAGATGATATTGTTGCCACAATCAACCAACTAAACCTTATTAACATATACAGAACTTTTTACCCAACAACAGATAAGTATACCTTCTTTTCCAATGCACTTGGAACATTTTCCAGAATACATCACATATAAGAACACAAGGCAAGCTCAACAAAATCCGATTCACTAAATTATTGCAAAGAATCCTCTCAGATCATAAAGCCCTAAAAGTCAGTACTAATAGCAGAAAAAACATAGATAGAAATCTGAACTCAGGGAAACTGAATAATACTTTGCTCAAAAATCCATGGGTTACAGAAGTAATCAAAGATGCAATAAATAACTTACGGAATCAAATGAGAATGAAAACACATCCTACCAGAACTTACAGAATACAGCAAAAACAGTGCTCAGAGGTCAATTTATCTCTCTAAATGCACATATTCAGAATGAAGAAAGGTCCTATACCAAAGAATTAACCCTACAACTTGAACAAGCAGAAAGAGAGCAATAGACGAACCACTCAGGCACCACAAGAAAACAGATAATAAAGATTAGAGAAGAACTAAACAAATTAGAGAATAGAAAAACAATTGAAAAGTTAATAAAATCGAAAGCTAGTTCTTTGACAAGATCAACAAATTGATAAACCATTGGCTAAACTTACAAAAGAGAAACAGGAGATGAAACAAGTAGACCAAGTGAGAAATGAGATATGAGAAGTCACAACAGACCCAACCAAAATAAAAAGTATCATAATAGAATACTATGAAAGACTGTACTCTTAACATATTTGAAAACCTAGAGGAAATGGACAAATTTCTACATTCACATCATCCACCAAAATTATCACAAGGAAAAGTAGAATAACTTAATAAACCCATCACAAAAGATAGATTGAAAAAGTCATCTAAAAACTACCAACCAAAAACAGCCCTGGCCCAGATGGCTTTACCAAACATTTGGAGAAGAATTAATTCCAATATTACTGAGACTATTACACAGCATAGAAAGGGATGAAATACTCCCAAATTCATTCTATGAAGCCAGCATAATCCTGGTACCAAAGCCAAGGAAAAGTCTCACACACAAAAAAAGAAAATTTAGAGACAAATATCCCTCATGAACCTAGATGCAAAAATCTTCAACAAAATCCTAGTTGATAGAATTCAACAACATATCAAAAAAATAATTCATCCTGACCAAGGTGGATTCACTCCAGGGATGCAACACATGTTCAACATCAGAAAAACAATTAATGCGATCAACCATCTAAATAACTCAAAGGATATGAATTACCTGATTTTCTCAATTGATACAGAAAGGGCATCTGACAAAGTCGAACACCCATTCAGTTAAAAAGTGTCAGCAAAATAGGTATAGAGAGAATATTTCTCAATGCAGTAAGGTGTACCTATGCAAACTCAACTGCCTATATCATCCTGAATGGAGACAGACTGAAAGAATTCTTCCTGAGAAAGAGAATCAGACAAGGATGCTATTTGTTATCACTTTTATTCAGCAGTGTGCTGGACAGTCTAGCCAGAATAATTAGGCTAGAAAAAAGATTTTAAGGGCATGCAAATTGGTGAGTATTTTAGTCATCTAGTGCTATTGTAACAGAAATATCATAAATGTATGGTTTTATGAAAAAGAAATTTATTTTCTCATAAACATAGGATAAAAGTCCATATAGAGGGCATCAGCTCTGGGGGAATCCTTAAACACTGTTAAGCTCTAGGGCAAAGTCCTTGCCATCAGTCTTACCCTGGAATGGGAGCTTCTAAGGGGCGGGGACTTCCGTCTTTTCTAAAGGAGTCTTTCTGTTCCAGGAACTGCATCTTGGTTGCATAAAGTCCATAACTCTCTGCTTCTCTTTCTTTTATGTTCCAAGAGATTGCCTCAAGGCACAATGAAATCTTACAGATTGAGTGCTGCCTCACTAACACAATGCTCACCAGTCATGCCTCATTAACCCCATAGATGCAGGATTTACAACCTGTATAAACATCACATAATACCAGGAATCATGGACTAGCCAAACTGCTACACAAATTTTTGGGGAGACATGATTCAATCCACGACACCCAATTAAAAAATGGACAAAGGGCATGAAAGTCACTTCACCAAAGAAGGCATTCCAGCGGCTAATACGTATGAGAAGCAACGGTCATGAGCATTAAAGAAATGGAAATGAAAACTACAAGGACATACCTTCTCACCCCAACAACGCTGGCATTAATCCAAAAAATATAAAATAGTAAATATTGGAGAGGCTCTGGAGAGACTGGAACACTTATTCACAGCTGGTGGGGATATAAAATCATACAAGCACTTTGGAAATTAGTTTGGTGCTTTCTTAAAACATCTAGATATAGAAACATTGTATGATCCAGATCCAACTCTATGGCACTTGGCTGGCGTATGATCCAGCAATCTCACTTCCTAGGATATATCTCAGAGAAATAAGAGCTGTCAGACGAACATATACATGCACACCAATGTTCACTGCAGCGTTGTCCACAGTAGCCAAAAATAGAATCAAATTACGTGTGTATCAATGGGTGAATGAGAAAACAAACTACGGTATATTCACAAAATGACATACTATTCAGTGATAAAGAATGATTAATTTGGGAAACATCTCATAACATGGAAGAATCTGGAAGGCATTATGCTTAGTGGAATTAGCCATTTTCAAGAGAACAAATATTGTATGAGACCACTATTACAAGGACTCAAAAAACATGTTTAAATTCAGAAGAAAACAATCTTGAACAGTTATGAGGCTGAGGAGGGAGGGAGAGGGTTAGTCACTAATTAGACAGTAGATAGGCATTATTTTAGTCAAAGGGAGGGACAACACCCTGTAGAGAAGAAGTCAATGCACCTGAACTAAACCAAAAGCTAAAAAATTCTCTAAATACAGCCAAACACTTTGGGGGACACAGCAGCAGGAGCAGGTGTCCGGGAAGCATGGCTTCCGATAATATCAGGGTCATTTTGTATAACAAAGTTGATTAAGAAAGTGTTCTGCATCTCGTTTTGGTGAATGGTGTCTGTAGTCTTAAAAGCTAGCAAGCAGCCATCTAAGAAGTATCAACCGGTTTCAACTCTCCTGGAGCAAAGGGAAATAAAGAACATCAAAGACGTAAAGAAAATATGAGACAGAAAGAGCCACGTAAACCACAGACCACAGACCACATCAGCATGAGATGAGGAGAACTAGATGGTGCTTGGCTAACAGCAGTGACTGTCCTTATAGGGAACTCAACAAAGAGGACCTGATGGAGCTGGAGAAATGTGGAGTACCATCACAGACTGAATCTGCATAGCAATTTGACTGGCCATCATTCCCGATATTTTGTGATTTTACTATGCTATAAATCTAATCTCTGCCTACAGCTAACAGAGAGGATGATAAAGTTAAAAGAGAATTAAGGTGGAACTGCAACACTCATGCTAAAGGAGTTTCCTTGGTGTGTGGCTTGCACCACCTTTTATTCTTTCATCTTGCAGGAGATAAAATGAGAGGAAAACAAGCAAAGAATTGAGAACCTCATACCATCAAGAAAGCAGCACCAGGAGTAGACTGTATCCTTCAGACCTGAGGTTCCTGCGCCAAGATGCTCCCTGACCAAGGACTGGTATAATGTGAGGGCCTTCCTCTAGAGCTGATAAAAAGGGCAAGCTTTCTGCTGGAGCAGACACTCTGAATTCAGACTTGTAGCCTACTGGACTGGGTAAGAATAAACTTTTCTTTGTTGAAGCCATCCATCCCTAGCATTTCTGTTACAGCAGTACCAGATGACTAAAATACTACGAAACTTGAACTCTAGTAACTAAATACCATGCTTGATGATATGACTGGAGGATCTGAAGACATGATCCCCAGATTCTCTATTAGCCCAGAACTGAAATTATTCCCAAAGCCAACTCCTCAGACAAAGACTGAACTGGTTTATAAGACATATAATAATGGTGAAGTGTACTTCTTGTCTTAAATAAATGTAAGAGACTACCTGGACAACTTCTGTTCAGAGGCGGGATGAGCATGCAGAGAGGGACAGGAGCTGGTTGAATGGACCAGGAAATACAGCAGAGATAGCAGGAGTGTGCTGTCACAGTGTGGTGACAACAAAGTACATGCAAATTTTTGTATGAAAAATTGACTTGTACTGTATATGCATTTTTTGTTAGGTGTCTATGTTTTACCTCACGCTTTGCAAAGTTTCTGGAAATAAAAATGAATAATTGATGCTACCATTAATTCACATTGTCAGGATTTTCAATGTCCAGGGTCTGCTGGGATATATTAGATCCCAGATAATTGGTATCAAATCTATAACTTGTAACAGAAATTCTAAATTGGTTCTTTAATCAGCATGCCTTCCATTAATGAAAACATATAGGATCATCAAAGAATTCAAAGAAGAAAATTATTGAGTATTGAAACAGATATCCTCATGTGCACATAGCCCAGGAGATTTTGGGAAGGGGACTTGAAGGCAGTTTCCTTTGGGTTTCCCAAGATAGTGGAGATTGCAGAGAAATACCTCAGGGTTCTTTACAGAATACTGTAGTGATCGTGGCTGAGTAGGTTAGGGCAATGAATAGGTCTTAGGCATAAAAGGATTACACAGGAAGCTGGACTGACTATCCCTCAGATTCATGCTGCTTTAGAGAAGCAGCATACTTTCAAGTTTTCAATAAAATGGACCATTCTCTTACAACCAAGCCAAGTGCCATCCGAGTCGGATCTGACAAGAGGAGAGATTTATTTGTTTATTTATTTGTTTATTTTCTGAGCCCCTTAGGACTGGAACTTTATTTGTTTTACTCACTACTACATTCCCAGTGTCAGAAAATAGCTGGCTTAAAGTAGGCAGCCAGTAAATACGTGCTGAATAAATAATTTCATTCTCAAAACTTGCACTATTCAAATACTGAAACTAAGTTTTAAAAACAGTATTCTAATTCAGTCTTCAACTTTGCTGTGATGAAAATGAAAATTGCAAAGCAGTAAAAGGGAGCCCAATTTTTTTTTTTTAGATCAAATATCCTGGAATTGCAAAATAATAATAATGAGAAGGAAGAAAACAAAACACAACACAAAAGAAAACAAAAATATCTCACTAACAAAGGTACGAACGAGAAAAGAAAACACAAGCAAACTTAAATTCAAATGACTGCTGTTTCAATTTTGAAACTGGAAAATATATCACAAAAGAACATTATAAAGTAATAGTTCAGACAAAAGAGTAGGAATATAAACTTCTAGGTTTTTGTTTTCAAGTACTAGTCTATAGAGTCAATTTTATCTATTACATCTCTGAGTGCCTGTCAAATACTGAAAAATAAGGGATGTCATTACTTAACTAGGCTAGGTATTACAGGAGCTAGTTAAATTACTGGCTTTCGATCCAGACAAAGTTAATTTTAAATCATAACTCTAATGCTTTATGGGTAGTGACCTTGGACAAGCCAGCCAAGCCAAGTGCCGTCGAGTCAGGGTCGCCATGAGTCGGATCCTTGGACAAGAAACATACTTAATCTCTCTAAGCCTCTCATATTTCTTTGTATTAAAATCAGGATAAAAACAAAAACCCATTGCTTTCAAGTAGATTCTGACTCATAGTAAGCCTATAAGATAGAGTAGAGCTGCCCCATATGGTTTTCAATGAATGACTGGTGGATTCGAACTGCCAGTTTTTTGGTTTACACTGTCAGGACTGCCAAGGACCGGCTCATGGATTTGAACTGCAAACCTTTGGGTTAGCAGCCAAATGTGTAATCACTGGTCAGCCAGGGCCACAAAATAAGGCTAAGTAACAACAACAAACCTCATTGCTGTGGAGTCAATTCCTATTCTCACAGCTAATTAAGTGTATTGGTGTGAATATTAAATGTATCAAATCATATAATCCCTAGCTGATTACTACCCAGTTAGTGATCAATAGATGCCATTTAGTATTGTTACTGAAAACAATCTAGACAGATATATAATGGAAATTTATTCTAGAATGAACAAAATGGTTCATAGTTATTGGTGTTAATAGCACCGACTGACTTCTGGGATCTAAGAGAACAGTAGATGAGAGAACATTGACGTGTGGGGGCTTCTGTCACAATTGCTCAACTTTATTAACTTGATTGTATATTAGCCTGAAACCCTGAGTAAGGGCTCAAATGTGAGTGCATAAGAAAGCCATTGTTGTACTCAACACCTACTGTGGATTAGATACTATTCAAACTGTATGACAAGTGCTATCTAATTTAATGTACTTCTCACACTGACCAATGTGCATGCCCTCTCCCCCTTTTTAATCTTTTTCAGAGGAGAAAACTGGAACTTAGTGTAATAAAGTACCCTATTCAAGTTCACACAGATAGTTGTAAGAGGATTTGGAATTTGAAGCTGGAACCATGTAACTCAAAAGGGCATCGCCTGTTTACTCTGCCATCCAACTTTTCTACCTTGGAGTCACTGCATTTTCTTCTAATTTTGAAACATCTGTTTTGGAGTTGAGAAACCAAGTGGAATGAATTGTCTGAAGACAAGCAAACAGCAGAAACGTAGTGAAATGTGGTTGTGGTCCAGTCTCCAACGTACTTTCTCTTTATCCAAGAAAATTTATTTATTTCTAATATATTATTTTAAGGTCCTATATGTATTTCCAGTCAAGCCCTTGGTGGTGCAAGTGTTTTCTGCTTGACTATTAACCAAAAGGTTGGTAGTTTGAACCTACCCAGTGGTGCCATAAACGAAAAGCCTAGCAGTTCTGCTTCTGTAAACTTTGTAGCCGAGAACACCCTGTGGAACAGTTCTATTCAGCAACACGTGGTACCCCCATGAGTCAGAAATGAGCTGACAATCATGTTGAGGAAACCCTGGTGGTGTAGTGGTTAAGTACTACATCTACTGACCTGCTGGAATCTGGCAGGTACACCTTGGAGACTCTCTGGAGAGGTTTCACTCTGTCCTATAGGGTTGCTATGATTTAGAATCAATTTGACAGTGGTGGGTTTGGATTTTCTTTTTCTTTTTTCTTTTTGGTAGAACGTCCATAGTCCAAACCCGCCATCTTTCTGCTGAAGAAAGAAGGGGTATTTGGCTTATAGATTATAGCCTTATAAACCCTGTGGAGTAGTTTTACTCTGTCCTGTAGAGTTGCTGTGAGTCAGAATCAACTCAGCAGCAACAGGTGCTGGTGATGTGAAGGAGGCTATGACTTCCAGGAATTGCCTACTGACCAGGGAGTAATGCAACACTCTAAACAGAGAAATATCCTTGGAGGGATTCTAAAATGGGTTACAGATCCCCTGTAAAAATCTCACATGTATCATTTTAAAAGGCTACTCATTTTAGGACCTTTGTGTATAACTTAACCTGAGGTAACTCAAAGAGAATGATTCCGTTTTAAATTATGTAGTGGGGTATCTCAGGAAATTTTAGCATAGGAATACAGTTCTGCTGAAGTAGAGGGACTCAAGCAGCGTGTGGGGTGTGCTCTCTTTGATGTCTGTTTCTGTGATGCTGTGTGATAGCCTTCTTTGCTGCTCTGCCCACTTTGAAACATGGTTGTACAAGAGTACTTAAGTATGTATTTGTATTTTGAAATATTTAAACACCTAGACACTCACTGTCTCTGAATACTAATTCCAAATTACTTGAAAATAGCATCTAAATAGTTTATAGCATGTATTCAGAGATAATACAATCAGCTGTAACCATGGGATGAGGGTAATACTGTACAAATACAGCTCATTCCCCGGGGGCTCATTCTGCGGGTGAGGGAGTGTTCTCAGAAACAAAGAGATAATACCTCAAACAGAAAGAAGCTATCTACAAAAATGCACACATATTCAAATATTTTACATGTAAGTTCAGATAACTCACTACCCATTCATAAACCCAGACTGGACAAACAAATAAAATAAAATAAAATAAATCAATAAATAGAGACCATTCTAGGTACAAACGTCTGTTCCTTGTCCTACTCTTTCTCTGTGTGTGCATATATGCTAACGGTATGAAAATCATTTTGTCTTCTCATTTTGCAAAGGTGGGATGTGTTGTTTTAAACAGCAGCTGGATCATTTTCTGTATGTAAACATAAAGTCAATTTGCTGAAGAAAAGAGAATTTAGACTAGACAAGGGAGAAGAGAGGCAAAGAGTAAGTCCAGGAAAATATATTGTGTGTAATCACTTGAGCTTTTGCAGCAGATGGGAGCTCAGTAAATAATAACACTTAGATAATATTGGCACCTTGTGCAATTCCAAGCTAGTTCCATTCTACCTGGGTCAGCACATAGCTGCCTTTGCAGTGTCAAGTCAGAGGTGCCAGCTGAAATGCAATGAAGACTGGAGTACAGCTGTCTCTCTATTAAGAACCAAGCAATGACATCTAAACTTTTTGTGTGTATACTTGCTGACAGGCGTTTATGATAATGATTTACAAGGTTTGCTGATCCTGGTTTGACTTGTTTTGTTCATTTCTGCTTCTTCCATTTCTGTTGGAATATTTGCTTATGAATGCAAATACTACTGTTAGGGAGGAAATAATTCTAAAATGTGTTTCTTTTTAAAATAAAGGCCCTGGGAAATACTAGGTTTGGTTTTAGTTAACAAGCTTTTATTTTCCCATGTTATGATTCTGTGAGCCTTAAAATCTAGATGCTAAATAACAAACCCTGGTGGTGTAGGCTAAGTGTTGCATCTGTCAAGTACAAGGACAGCAGTTTGAATGTACCAGACACTCCTTATAAACTCTATGGGGCAGTTCTACTCTATCCTATAGGGTTGTCATGAGCTGGAGTTGACTTGATGGCAATGAGTTCAGTTTGGTTTGCCTTAAGTTACAAAAAGGTGAACATTTTAAATATTAAAAACAAACAAGCCATGCTTTTTAATAGCATGTCCAGCATTATGGAGGATGCTCTTAATTTGTCCAGCCAATTAATGTTATCCACTCATAGATATGTATTCATAAAGGCAATATATCTATATATGTACATAGTTTAGCTTATAACTTTTCTAAACTAAAATTAGATTACTTGTTTTTTAATTCAAAAGAAATGTATGTATATTAATATGTTCAGTAAAACATCATAATGAGGGTTTATATATAGTTTTTTAAAAAAAGAAATTCATTGCCTTCAAGTTGAGGATGGGAAAAACTGGTTAATTCTGACTGCCAACTTTGTGGTTACCAGCTGTAGCTCTTAACCACTTTACCACCACGGTTAGGATTTAGAAAAATATAATGGCTAGGAACTTAGGCTCTGAAATAAGATGAACAGAGGTTTATTCTTAGCTCTAGAAGTCATTTATATTGCCCTTTCAGGGGTTCAGGTGTCCTTACCATTAAAAGGACATCCTCTTGAAATCCCCAACCTGTGGCATTGCAAAGATGACCAACATAAAGGCCAGTGTTGTGCCTGGTGCTTTGTCTTAACTGAGAGGGATATTAAATACTTTCTGGCAGCTTTACTCATCATTCAAGATTCCTCTGTGTTGTCCTGGATTTGGATATCCGAGGTTCAGCTTAGCTATGTCTGACATCATCATGTCTCTCCCATGGTGAGATCAGTTTTCTCTATAAAATACAAGTAGAGTTTTGGAAGAATGAAATCTTCAGTGTTTAGGATACAGCTGGCAGAAAGTAAGGACCTATATGTTTTCTATGTGTTCATTAATCATACTAATAATGATTGCAGTTATAAAATTATAGTATTAATTAATAATTAGTAATAAAATGGTGATACTATTAATAACATGTTAAATAAGAACATGCAATGTATTTTAGGCACAGAAAGGTTTTATTTCAATTAATACATTTATTTTTAATAGATCTCATTACCCACCTCAGTCCAAAATTAAACTAATTATTTTACTGAAAAAATGAATATTAGAATCTGAAATAGGAACACTTATCTCCTGTAAATAGCTCTGCTTATACATTGAATAAAACAGCAACACAAAATCACCTTCAGAACACAGTCATTTATCCCTGGGACTTAAAGAAATTAAATCAGAAGAAGTAAGAATGCTTAATATCATCAGTGAGAGCAAGACCAGGTGCTAACTTCAGAACAGAACATCAATTACTGATACGCAAGTTCAAACTGAAACTGAAGAAAATTCAAACAAATTCACAGGAGTGAAAGTATGATCTTGAGTACATCCTACCTCAATTTAGAGACCATCTTAGAATAGACATGATTCACTGAAGACTAACGACCTAAGACCAGATGACTTGTGGAATGACATCACAGACAGCATACATGATGAAAGCAAAAGATCCTAAAAAGACAGGAAATAAATAAAAGACCCAAATGGCTGTCAGAAGAGCCTCCGAAACTTGCTCTTAAACAATGAGTAGGTGAACCAAAAGGAAGAAATGATTAAGTAGAAGAACTAAAGACTTCAAAGCGCAGCTTGAGAAGACAAAGTGTCATAGTGACGTATGCAAAGAGTTGGAGATACAAAACCAAAAGGGAGGAACACGAGCAAGCGTTTCTTAAGCTGAAAGCACTGCAGAAAAAATTCAAGCCTCAGGTTTCAATTCTAGAAGATTCTACAGGGAAAATATTAGATGACTCAGGAAGCATCAAAGAAAATGGAAGAAATACACAGAGTCATTATACCGAAAAGAACTAACTGGGATCAATGCTCACGTATTTCAAGAAGTAGCATAGACCAGGAACAGAGGATACTGAAAGAAGAAGCCGAAGCTGCATTGAAGACATTGGTTAAAAAAAAATGCTTCAGGAACTGATGGAATATCAATTAAGATGCTTTAACAAACAGATGCAGCGCTACAGTGCTTACTTACCTATGCCAAGAAATCTGTAAAAGACCGTATTTACACCTATTCCCAAGAAGGGTTACCTAATCTAATGTAGAAATTTTTTTTAACAATATCATTAATATCACACACAAGTAGGATTTTGCTAAAGATCATTCAAAGTGGCTGCAGCAGTATATTGACAAGAAACTGCTGGAAATTTCTACCAGATTCAGAAGAGGACATGCTACCAGGGATATCACTGCTGACGTCAGGTGGATCTTGACTGAAAGCAAAGAATACCAGAAAGAAGTTTACTTATGTTTTGTTCACTAAGCAAAATCATTCAGTCGTGTAGATCATAACAAATTATGGATAACATGGCAGAGAATGTGAATAATTGCGCTCATGTGGAATCTGTACATGATTAAGAGGCAGTTGAACAGAACAAGGAGACACTGCGTGATTTATTGTCAGGAAAGGTCTGTGCCAGGATTGTAATCTTTCACCATGCCTATTGAAAGGTATGCCAAACAAATAATCCAAGAAATGTGACTATATGAAGAATGAGGCATCATGATTAGAGGAAGACTTGTTAACAACCTGCATTATGTAGATGGCACAACTTTGCTTACTGATAGTGAAGAGGATTTGAAGAAAACTTACTGATGAAGACCAAAGATCACAGCCTTCAGTGTGGATTGCACCTCAACATCAAGATAACAAAAATTCTCATAACTGGACTAGGAAGCAATATCATGATTAACGGAGAAAGGATTGAGGTTGTTGAGGATTTAATTTTACTTGGTTCCACAACCAATGCCCATGAAAGCAGCAGTCAGGAAATCAAAAGATACATTGCACTGCTAAAATCTGCTGCAAAAGACCTCCTTAAAGTGTTGAAAAGGAAAAGATGTCACCTTCAAGACTAAGATGTGCTTTATCCAAGCCACGGTATTTTCAATTCCTTTATATACACGTGAAAACTGGACAACAAATAAGGAAGGCAGGAGAAGAATTTGTGCCTTTGAATTATTCGTGTTGGAAAAGAACACTGACTATACTATGGATTGCAAAGATAACAGATCTATCCTGGAAGAAGTACAGCCAGAGTTCTCCTTGAAAGCAAGGATGGAGAGACCACATCTTACGTATTTTGGACTTGTTTTCAGGGATGATTAATCCCTAGAGAAGGACATCATGCTTGGTAAAGTAGAGGGTCAGTGAAGAAGAGGAAGTCTCTCAACAAGATGGACTGACTCAATGAATGCAACAATGAGTTTAAGCGTAAAAATGACTGTAGGCATGATGTGCAATTGGGCAGTGTTTTGTTCTGTTGTGAACAGGATCACTGTAAGTCAGAACGGACTTGATGGTACCTGACAACAATGAAGAAAAACAAATCAGACTTGATATTTTAAATTGCACATCACAAAATGTCATTTTAAAATTGACCATTACATGTGGAAGTCACTTAAGAGTCTCCTAACAAATTCCTGTTTCATATAAACAGTTGAAAGAAGAAAATGGAAAGAGTAAGTAAAGTTGTGTGCTCTACCCATTGCTTTCAAGTTCATTCTAGTTCACAGAACTCTGGAATAGACAGAAGTAAATATTATCTGGGCGTAACTACAGTAATGACATGATATTTAGTAATGAAAAACTGCGCTAAAAGAAATGGTTAATTAATATAAAAATTCAGGATTAACTTACACTTCTGGGCCTGAGAGCTTCTTTTGCTGCTGTTTTCCTATTTGTTTGAGTTGTAGGGTTGGTGCTTTGTTTTGGCACTTTCTTCTTTTCGGATGTGTAGAATTATTGTTATAAATTGACCTCTGAGCAATGCTTCTGCTATGCCCCAAAGTTTGTTTGGCTGTTGTTTTAGTCAGCTAGTGCTGCTCTAACAGAAATACCACAGAGTGGATGGCTTTAACAATGGAAGGTTTATTCTTACATAGTCCAGTAGGCTACAAGTCCAAATTCAGGATGTCCACTCCAGGGGAAGGCTTTCCCCTTTGTGGGCTCTAGAGGAAAGTCTGGTCTTGCATCAGTCTTTGTTCAGGGAGCATCTTGGCACAGGAACCTCAGGTCTGAAAAACACACTCTACTCCCGGTGCTGCTTTCTTGATGGTGTGGGGTTCCCAGTTCTCTGCTTGCTTCTTTTTCCTTTTATCTCTTGAAGGATGAAAAGATTAAGGGTGGGGCAGGCCGTACTCCAGGTAAACTCCCTTTCCAGTGGAGCAGGGAGGTAATCGAACGAATATACGGTTCCACCCTAATGCTTTGACATACAGCATGGGAAAATCACAAAATGGAGGACAATTACAAAATATTGGGAATGATGGCACAGCCACATTGCTACACATATTTTTTAGGGGAACACAATTCAATCCATGATAGCTGTGTTCAATCTCATTTGATTCTGTGAATTTCCTTATTCTGTCCTTAATTTCATTAATAACCCAGTAGTTTCTGAGCCAAGCATGGTTCAGTTTCTATGTATTTGATTTTTTTTCCTTGATTTTTCTCTTAGTGCTTTCTCCCTTTATGGCTTTATGATCTGAAAAAGTATTTTTTCAGTATTCTGATGCTTTGGATTCTGTTCTAATATGTACTCTCCTCTGGAGAACATGCCATGTGTATTGAAAAGAAAGCATATTGTAGAACTATGTCTCTTTTCAATGTTATTAGAGTTTGTTGCAAATCTTTTGGAGCCTAGTCATTGGATGTGTAAATATTTAATATCCTTATGTCCTCCTGATGTATAGACCCTTTGATCATTATATAATATCTTCCTTATTGTTTGTGGTAGATTTTAAAGTCATTTTATCAGAAATTAATATTGCCAGTACTGCTCTTTTTTTGAATATTGTTTGCTTGACATGTTTTTTCCATCCTTTGAGCTTTTGTTTGCATGTGTGTTTAAGTCTAAGATATGTCTCTTGTAGGCAGCATACAGATATTGTTTTTACCCATGCATTCTCTCTCGGCCTCTGTATTGGTGCATTCAGTCCATTTACACTCAATGCAATTATTGTAAGTATGAATTTATTGCTATCATTTTGAAAGGTCTTATTTTCTGTGTTGTTGACAATTCCTTTGTTCTACTTAATTTTCCATATTGTGTCATTATTCTTTACATATTTTCTTTTCAATTTTTTGCAAAATTTGTTTGTTGAGCCTACTTTTTCCTGTTTTTTATTTTGATATGCAGAATTGTTAGTTTCTTTTGTGATTACTTTAACATATACCCTTACTTTTCTATGTTTAAACTAACTTTTTTTATATTGCATTCACTTCCTCTGCATATAAAAGTTTTATAACTACATTTTACAGTCCTTTCATTTTAGTTTTAGTGCTGTCATCTTTTACATAATGACATATCTTTTACCTTATTTTCAATGTTCAGCATTGATTTCTCTTACTATTTGTCTATCTGAGTTGATATCTGGTTTCTCCGTCTTGTGTTGTTGGGTTCTTATCTGATGTTACTGATTTTCTAACCAGAATACTCTCATTAGTATTTCTTACAATTTTGGTTCGGTTTTTGCAAATTGTCTAAGTTTCCGTTAATCTAAAAATGACCTAATTTTGCTACAGTTTTTGAGAGACTGTTTTGCTGGATATGCAATTCTTGGTTGGCAATTTTTTTTCTTTCAGGACTTTATATGTGTCATCTTATTGCCTTCTTGCCTGCACAATTTCTCCTATGTAGTATAAGCTTAGTCTTCTTGTCTCCCTTACAGATAACTTTTCGTTTACCCCTAGATGCTTTTGAAACTATCTTGTCTTTGGTTTGGGCAAGTTTGATCATAGATGCTTTGGTGTATTTCTTTTGGGATCAACCTTGTGCAGAGCTGGATGAGCATGTTAGGTAGATATCTTCTCATCTTTCACGACATCAGGGAAGTTCTGTCAACAAATATTCAACAATTGTCTTTGTGCTATCTATTACCCCCCCTATTCTGTTACTCCAGTCATTCATAGATTATTCTTCTTGACAGATTCCTCCATAATTCTTTATCGTTCTTCATTTAAAAAAATTGCTTTATCTGATTTTTCCTCAATTTGTTGGTGTCAAGTGCTTTAACATCAGTCTCCCTAATTCAGACTTGCATTGCCTCAGTTCCACTTCTGTGACTGTCTATTGAATTATTTAATTCTTAAATTTTATAAGTTAATCTTCTGAATTTCTGTTTGCTAACTCTCTGTGGATCCTTCCCACCTGCTATACTCATCATTATGTTCTTAAACATTTTAAGTTCCTCATTTGCTTTGTCTGTATACTGTTTGTCTTGTTCTGTGTTTTGCTGGATCTCCTTCCAGATCTCTTGAAGAGTTCTGCATATTAAACTTTTGTGTTCTGCCTCTGGTAATTCCGGGAAGTTCTCTTCATTGAGAAGGTTTCTTGATTCTTTGTTTTGGTAGCTTGCTGAAGCCATCATTCTCTACCTTTTTATGTGATTTGATTCTGTCTATTAAATTCAAGCCATCAACACACTATTGTATTTACTTTATGTTTGCTTAATGTGTTCTAGCTTCTTGTTTTGATTTCATATGACCAAATAGGCTGGTCATGTAAGCTAGTTTGATCATTGGTGGCTTTGAAGCTCTAATGTCCTGTTGCCAGGTGTTTAGAGTTGTTACAAGGCATGTGATACCATGAATCTCTTTACTTTTGATGAATGAATTCATCCCAGCTGTCCCGGTAGTTGGTTACCAAGGGTGTGGTTCAGGCTCTCACAGTTCTAGATGGCCAAGGGTGATTGGTGCAAGCACGAGGTTTCTGGCTATACTAAGGGGTCTCATGCTGAGCAATGTAGGGGGGCTGATAGTTACTGCTGAGTGATTGTGAGAAAAGTGTGTCCTGGTTCCTTGAAGCACGTGAGTTGGTGGGTTTTTCAGCCAGTGTATGCATGCCTGATGCTGTTGGCTGTAAGAACTGGGAAGTAGCACTTACTCTTGGACCCCTGCCATGGGTGGCTAGGTGGCATTTGTGGAGCCACCAGTTCTTAGTGCCATGATATGTGGAGGTGAGGACCTTGCTTGATAGGCAGAAATGTGTTGAATGTAATGAACTTATTCCTGATATAGCTGAGGTTAGACATCAAGTACACCGTACTAATGAAGGCCTACATTGTTGAATTGGGCCCACTCATAGGTCCATGCAGGAAGGAAAGGCATTCAATATCTGCAGACCTCTTACCTGTTCATCTAGGCAAAGGAGCTGTTTCTGCTCCAAGTTTCTGGCTTAGGGGAGCTGGTAGATTATTTTTTTCTTGTTTACTAATTTGTTCTAAGGACAGGAGAATGGCTCAGGATACATGAGGAGTCCTACTTCTAGCCCAGTGAACATGTCAATCACTAAACTTATCTCAGACCCAGCGTAGAGTGGGAAAGGGGCAGATACATGAGAGAGAAGTTTTTCCCAAAGTAGTGTTTTTTGGTCTGCATAGTAGGTTAGACAAAAATAGTTATTTTTTGCCAATTGCATACTGCTTTTCACTGATTTTGGTTTTCACTGATTCTGGATGCATGACCAGACTTTCTGCTGCATAGTATCTCCTGTTGTGAAAAACATATCCCAAAGGCTACTGCTTGGCACATCTCATCCAACCTGTGCAGTACTGGTTCCTGGACGATCAGGCCTGGCATTTCCAGTTACTACTAAACCATCTCTCCCTTCTCCACAACTTTGATTCCTGAACATTGCCTTTAGTGTTCAGGGCTCCTAGTTTGTCATATATAAACAATTAGTTAGTTTTTACCAGTCTTTCTTGTAAGAGTAACCGCAGGAAGCATCAGACTACTCTGCCATTTAGGCCCCACCTTGGGTTAACCCACTCTGACTATCAAGTTAATAAATATTATACATTTTGACAGAATCATGTAAATCAAATTCCAAAATTATCTTATTGTTAACAGTATGGTAGACTAGATACTGTGGGAACATCTCCACAGCATATAATTACTATGTTCAGAGTTAAATATACATTATAACGTGTTTTGAAGCTTGCAGAAAATGAGGGGAAAAATTAAAGTCAACCTCCTACAGACGTAACAAATAATAGGAAATAATCAAGATGGTAGACCTAGATCAGATAGAGGTATTTCAAGCAAAGAGCATGTTTTAAGATACTTAGAAATGATTAGATTTAGCACAAAGAGAGGCAAATGTTCTCTGGACAAAATCTTTCCCAAATTAGGCCTGAAGAAACTTCATAGGGTACAATAAAGCAAAATTAACTTCACCACTAAAGTTCACTAGGAACAAAAATAAGCAAGCTACTGTGTGTGAAAGTCAGCCAAAACAATAAAAGAATTCAGATGGTCCAAGACCTTACCTTTTATAATTTTATAACTGGCTGATACAATTGCTAGGAAGGAAAAATGAGAATTGGGAAAGATGAACTCATTTAGAACAAAGAGTACACATACATATTACCACATAAAAATGACAAATTAATTGGCATTATTCAATGTCTGTGAGCCAATGAAATGGAAACATGTATGTAAATCTAAACAGTCGTGTATACAAAAATTATATTCAATTCATGTAATTTGTATGTTGGGAAACAATAGCATATAAATTGGCAGGAGCACGACACTGAGAAAATGCCTTGTATTAAATTGTTTTCCTTAAGTTAACATGCTTGGAAGCAGAGTCTTTGAAGATGCTATCAGTTAACGTGAGGTGAGATCACACCAGAGTAGACAGAAAGATAGGTAGATACATGCATACATAGACACATAGATAGCTGCCATTGAATTGTCTCTGACTCTCATCAACCTTACAAGGCCTGACAATTAATTCCACAAACTTAATTGTTCTAAATGCTACATATTTCATTGCAGAATATCACTAAAGTCACCTTCCACATGCTTCCTTTGAAAAGCTATACACTGACACCAGTGCCTAGTCCACCTTTCCAAGCAATTTTGGAACTCTTTCTGGAGTGGCCATTGCACGTGTTGGCACTGTGGCGAGTTTGCCAACTTAATTGTAGAGTTGTCTGTGAAGGAGTTTTTAGCCAGTAAACAAATAACTGCTTTGGAATGCCCTCCCTGCTCACCTGATTTGGCCCCCAATGACTTTTTTCTTTACCCCAAAATAAAGGAAATGTTGAAAGGAAGACATTTTGATGACATTCAGGACATCAAGGGTAATATGACAACAGCTGTGATGGCCACTGCAGAAGAAGAGGTCAAAAGATAAACATAGACTGGTGGTAGATGCAAGAGTAATGTGACTGCTAATCTGAGGAAAGTGATGTCTATAAAAAACACGAAGACACACAGAAAAACAGACAGAGAAGAACAGCCATTTGCCTTGGGAATTATACTGCAGGTGCAAGCCAAGAAATACCTGGGTCTAGAGAACCTGGGAGAAACAAGCAAGGATCTCCCTGTAGAGTCTTTAAAGGAAATATTACCATGTCAACAGCCTGAATATGAAATAGTATCTACCAGAACTGTGAGATAATACATTTCTGTACTTAAAGGTGCCAGATTTGTGTTTTGTTGTTAGCAGTCCTAGAAAACTAATACATAAATGCAAATTGTTCTACTATTTCAGAAAAGAGACTAAGAATACACTTAACCTCAGATCTTTATTAAGGCAAATATACATCACTTAATTTCCAGCATAACTAATATCTAGGATAGAAATAAAATGTATAATTTCAAAACCAATGTAACAGATAAAATGAAACCAGAAAAAAATAAAAGTATCAATTAAAAATGTGTAATAAGAGAAATCACAACAAGTAGAACAAGCATAAATTTAAAAGGTGAGATATTAATCAGTTTCAGTACAAGTTTCGGTTGCCATGGCAGCCCCGGGTGTGTCAGAGTAGAGCAGTGCTCCAAATGGTTTTCAGTGGCTGATTTTTTGGAAGTAAATGATCAGGCCTTTCTTCCAAGGCCCTTCAAGAGCACTGTAACTGCCAACCTCCTAGTTAGCAGCCAAGCACGCAAACTATATACACCAACCAGGATGGTTTAAACAAATAAAAATTCATCAACAATCTTATAAATGGGTTGATCTACTTGGTTACAAGAAGATTGTGAAAATGTGTAAAATATATCACTATATCTTGTTAGAAGAAACAGCTAGATTAAAAGTCTTAAGGTCTAAGAGATTAAAAAGCAATACTGGACAGATATTAATCACAAATGATCAGGAATAGCTATAATAATATCAGGCAGAACTATACTATAAAACTATAAAACAGAAATCTTTATTAGAAGTCAAAGGGATGTACGTAGTGACACAATCTTCAGTTTAGTAAGAATGTAGAAGTATATCACTTGTATTTACCTTATAAAATCAAAACACATAAATTTAGTAATTAGATTATGTGAAATAGTCATTAAATCATTTACAGAGTGGGAGCGATTAATATTCCTCTCAATTACTGATATTATTAGAGAATGAATAGAAAAAATTGACAACACAATGTGTTAGCATTAAAACCTGTACACCAAAGTTAACAGATTCAGTCTTTCTTAAGCATGTGGAACATTGACAAAAACACTTTATGTTTTTTGCCCTTTTAGACCATTAAGCAAATTTAAAGGTATTTTGAGAAATAAATGAATGTGGCAAGTTTTACCTATTTATGTATGTTTTCTTTAATTTCTTTTAAGAATGCTTTACAGTTTTCAAGGTAGAAGTCTTCCACTTCTTTGGATAAATGTTTTCCTAATGGTGCCTTCTTTTTGATGCTACTGTAAATGAAACTATTTTCTTGGTACCATTTTCTGATTGTTCATTGCTAATATATAAAAATGCACCTTATTTTCATATGCTGACTAAAACACTGCAAACTTCCTTATCTTTTTTTTTATGCTCTAACTGTTTTTGTGGAACTTTTCTTTGACTTTTCATGATGCAAAATCATAACATTTTCAAGCAGAGACAGTTTTACTTCATCCATTCGTATTTGGATTCTTCTTTTGTTTTGTTTGACTTGCTCGTTTGCCCTGTCTAGAATCTCTAGTGTAGGGTTGTTGAAAACAGATGGCAAAGTGAACATTCTTTTCTTGTTCTTTATCTTAGATGGGCATCTTTTAGTCTTTGATTAATTAAGATACCAATCATAGGGGTTTTTTTTATAGATGTTCTTTATCAAGTTGAAAAGTTTGATTTTTATTCCCTTGATCATTGATTGATTTTCATCACGAAAGAATGCTGAATTTTGTCAGGCATTTCTACATCAATTGAAATGATTGTATGTTTCCCCTCATCTATTTGATTAATGCTATGTATCACACTGATTTATTTCTGTATACCAAATCAACTTTGCATTCCTGAAATAAATCTCACTTGGTAATTGTAAATGCTCTGGGTTTTGTGAGGAATGGTTATGAATTTGGTTAGCTATCCTTTATGTTTGTTTCTGAGGATTTTTACATCTATATTCTAAAGGAACATTAATCTGTAGTCTCGTTTCTTGTGATGCCTTTGTTTACTTTTGGTATAAGCATAACATTTGCTTCATACAAAGAGTAACGAAGTATTCCCATCTACTGTGCCTTTTTTTAAGATTTGGAGAATTTCTGTTAATTTTCTTTCAACACTTGATAGGATTCATCAGCGAAGCCATCTGTCCTAGGTTTTTCTTTTTTGCAAGTTTTCTGATTAGTAACTCAAATTTTTGTTATAGACCTTTCAGGTTTTCAATTTCTTCTTGTGTCAGTTTTGGTATTTTGTGTCTTTATAGATATTTATCCAGTTCATCTAAGTTGTATCTGAATGGCTTCAATACAAAAATGGTGAATTCATATACTGAAGATAGAGATTAAGTAGCTAAAATGGCTCGCTCACTCCCCTTCCTACCTTCATTCTCGTTCATTTTTGAAGCAGAATTTCTCTTTTTTTCAGTGTCTTCATCCCATTGTCTAAACATTTTCCAGGGAGTTAATATGTTCTAGTCTAGTTTTGTTCCTTCCAAGAACATAAATTGCCTTTCCTCCCTGTTCCAAGCAGCCGTCAAGCTTAAATCAGCAGATTTGGTTTAAATGTTGAATTTCTGTCAAAGCTTTTGTTTGTGGTATTATTATTCACACAGTTCCTTAAATAGTGATACCTCAAAGCAAAACAACTATGATGTCTCAGGACAACCATTCAAATCGTATGTATCTGACCAGCCCAATGTATTGAGACTCCTAGTACAACAGGATGGAAACCCTGGTGGTGCAGTGGTTAAGTGCCATTGCTGCTAGCCAAAAGATCAGCACTTTGAACTCACTAGGTGCTGCTTGGAAACTCTACTGGGCAGTTCTACTCTGTAGCGTGGGTTCACTATGACTCAAAATCGACTTGATGCCAGTGGATTTAGGTTTGCTTTTTGTTGTTGTTTAATGTAATAGGGTCTCTTGCCTTTAAGGAATTTATTTACCAAGGAAATTGACTCTCTGGGATCAGGCTTTAAGGGGTTTACTCATGGCTGAAGTTAGCTGTGACTTTTCCTACTGTAATTGCCTTTCTGTAAAGACAAACTTATTTCTCAGCTTACCTATCATCTAGTTCTGTTCCCTATTGTTAAACTTTGGTCACACTAACATTCTTCAGCCTTACAAATTTGAGGAGGAGCTAGGCCTACTAAGAATGCTAAAATAAGAATCAGAATCTTCCCTTTCATTATCTTGAGGCAAGACCAGTGCCAGAATATTATAAATTATCAAATACACCATTTTGCAGTAAAGCAAAACAGGTCACAAAAAATTGTATCCCTAAGTAACATGATTAATTTTTCTTACGTGGGCAACTAAAAACCCTCTTTCATTGTGATCCAACTCGACGGCACTTGGCTTGGCTGGCTTCATTGTATTCATGTTTCCTATAAGGTAAATAAACCTTTTAAAAATATATCAGTTACTCATTTTGAATAAAGGAGATAAAAGCTGTGTGGATAAACTGCCTTTTAAAAGTAAAACTGTCTTTAAATTTTTGAAGAAAAATATTAGTATTTCACAATTTTACACTAAAAAGTTTACATTTAAAATGTATACATAGAGAAATCCCTTTTTCCCTCATATTTAAGTCATAAATCACAAACAGTGAAGTCTATGAGTGTTGTTGTTAGGTGCCCTTGAGTATGTTCTAATTTGTAGCAACCCTGTATACAACAAAACAAAGCACTGCCCAGTCCTGCAAAATGCCCACAGTTGGTATCTTTGAGCACATTGTTGAACCCACTATGTCAGTCCACCTTGTTAGGGTCTTCCTGTTTTTTGATGACGTTCTACTTTACCAAGCGTGATATCCTTAATATGGATCTCTTCCAGTCGGTTGACCAGGTAGCTGACTTCCAAAGCTCTTGGCATAGATGTGTGCGCATTTCCAGCACTGCATCTATTTGTTGAAACATCTCGATTGATATTCAATCAATTCCTGGAGCCTTGTTTTTGGCTTCCACTTCTTTCACCATTACCATCGGTTCCTGATCGTAGACTACCTCTTGAAATGTATGAAAGGTGATCCTGCCGTCATTTAGCGTTTTCTCTGTAGAATCCTTCACTATCGCAAATGAAGGCTTGTTTTCTTTACTTCCTTTAGTTTGATAAATGCTGTTTCTGTTCTTCCCTTTTGATTTTCTATCTCCAGCTCTTTTCATATCTCATTATTATACTCTGTCTTCTTGAGAGTCTTCAGTTCAGTTCTTAATCTTGAACGGGGGTGGTTCAAGACCAAGTTTCAGAGTCTCTTCTAACATCCAGTTTGGTCTTTTCTTTGTTCCCTGTCTTTTTAACAATCTTTGCTTTCTTTGGAAACCTTGGTGGCATAGTGCTTAAGTGCTATGGTTGCTAACCAGAAGGTCAGCTATTCAAATCCACCAGAAGCTCATTGGAAACTCCATGGGGCAGTTCCACTGTGTCCCATAGGGTTGATATGAGTTTATGAGTTGGAATCCACTTGATGGCAATGAGTTTGGGTATTTTTTGCTCTCTATATGTATGATTTCTTTGATGTCATTCCACAGATATAGTTGATTTGATTCCTGCGTATTCCAAGTGGCAATGTCCATGAGTATAGTCACCATTTACACTGGTGAAAAAAGGTATTTGTAATAAGTAAAATATGTAATTTAATTCACCTAGTATTGTGTCTCTCATAGAAATGTAAATAAAATTGAGAACATTAGTGAAATATATTGAGCACCAAAAAGATTTTGTTTGTAAATCTCATCTATTTAGCTATAGTGGAGTCTACAAGCTACATATTACAAAAACAGAGGAATTACATCTCTCATTTTAAAGCTATTATAAGTTATAGGTTGTAAAACTATTTTTCTCAGTCATGCTGTTGAGTTTCATAATAGTGACTGGTATATGTCTCCACTGTTTACACTGTGCTCCTGGGCTTTCTTCAAGAATAAGTGGTGATATACTGTATTTGCAAGATTTAAAAAATATTAATATGTGTTGAAAAATCTAAATCTGAAAGGGTTATTTGATCTGTTTTAAATTTTACAAAATTTAAGGGACACTTCCACATTTGATTGGCTTCATAAAAGGTTTATTCTATTTCTACAATCTCTTACTAATATGTGTCCCTACCCTAAGAAGTATTCTGAAGGTGGAGTTGATAGCTTCTATGACTTGAATCTTTGTTCACGTAACTAAGCCAGTGGTTTACATTACTTTGATGCTTGAGAGACTCCTACTGGACTAAGCAAGTCCTTTCTTTAGAATGTTAAAGTTGACTTTTAGTTTGGTCCATGAAAACGCTAAGGTATGTAATGCTAAAATTTGAAAGCATCAGTGTTAGGAGGATTTTTTTATTTGAAACTTAAAAGAAGCTTCTGTAAAATACAAAATATGCTACAAAAAATCAGATAACTTATTAAGTATCAAGATAGGAATACAGGTTGCACTCAGAAACAAAATGGAAAGAATAAATAGAATGTTAATTTGTGTTCTCTGAGAAGTAGATCTTGAAACTAGCAATTAAGTGTTTATTCCACATATGCATAGAGAAGTGGGGAAAAAAGAAGGAGAGGACCATAGCCAATAAGGACGTCATTCTTGGAAGGTGATATTGTGGGTAATTGAAGTTTAATCTCGTTGTGGAACTCTTAAGAGCCATAATCAAACCATTCCCTGGGTGAGTGCAACTGATCTAGGCTATTTGTATAACACCCCCATTAGTCACCTGCTAAGACTATTTCCCAGGGCGCCTCTGTTCCTTTCCCGTTTTCACACAGGCAATAAAGTGGGCTCCAGTGACTAGCAAAAGCCTTTGGTTTCTGAGGTTGGAATGCAGGAGGAAAGAAATGGTGGGTTCTGGCAGTTGGAAAGCAGGCCTCTGTGCACTGAGCCACACGCCTGAGGGATATGGGTAGGTTATTAAACTCATTTGCTTCAAATGCAGTGAGACTTTCTCTCCATTTTTTGTCTTTACTTTTCTCTGCTTCATTCTACTCTCTGAAGACCAATTACCTCTGCAGAAAGTATGGCTCATATTTCAATTTACAGGCTTAATCACCCAGAGAAAGGTTGATCTCTCTTGTTTTCACTTTGGTGATTCCTGAGGAACTTGTTGACTTAATTGTTGCCATATATACTACTGGGTCAACAAACTATGGCTCAAAATAAGCTAATATTGTTTCTCCCAGTCACATGGATAAAGGAGGAGGAGGACAAACTTAGAAGGAGGAATCTGACAAGTTCCTCTGTAGGGGCTTACTGTATCAGCTCATAAGAAACTAAAAATGTATCTGATCATGTTCATTTAAACCCACTCACGAGTATCATAAGAATTTATTGATTCAAAAATTCAAGTAATTGTAAAAGTCTACAAATTCAATGTGAGTTAACAGTATTACTCTTCATTCAATTGGAAAAGCTAGAAACCCAGCGCATTCTTGGCTCTTTGATGTGCCCCCTATGTAATCAATTAAAAACTTGCTTATTATGTAATCAATTAAAAACTTGCTTATTTTGTATCTTAAATATTTCTTTCTTTTTTACATTCACCACACTGTATCAACATTCTCTTTGTGTTCTTTCAGTTCCATTTCCACTCTAGTTTCCCTGCCTCTTTATTTTCTCATTTTTACTTTTGAGTAATTGTTGTACTTTTGGTCTTATATTAATGACTTTAAGGCTGAGAATAGATCTTCTAGGTAATGTCCTTTATTTTGTATGCCACTAAAAGGTAGGCTCAGATGCTAGGCTAAGTTCTAGGTTCAAAGAGTGTCTCAGGAAGTCTTCTCTACTGTTTCGGTTCATCCTCTTTTTAAAAAATAATAATTTGAGTTCTGCTTCACCTTTTTCTCTCATTCTATCTAGGACCATCTATTGTGATCCCAGTTAGAATGATCAGTGATGACGCATAGGCACAGTATAGGTCTTCTGGTCTCAGGGTAGATGAGATTGTGGCTCATGTAGACTTGTTTCTTCACTGAGTTTTTTATTACCTTCTTTTTTTTCCTAGTGAGTAGAGGCCTGGTGTATATTATGGGCCCAATTGCAAGTTTTCAAGACCCCAGATACTACTAACTTTATTAACATGCAGATTGTACTTTTTGTAAACAATGTTATGAGAGTTGACTGAGTTGTCCCATGAGACTATGGTCCTAAGCTTTCAGACACAGAAAAGTAGTTTTGTAAGGTATTTGGTTAGCTCTATGTAATATTCATATTTGTGTCTTCAGTGAATATATGGGCTACACCCGTGTATGTGTATTTACATGTAGCCCTGGTGGCAAAATGGTTAAGAACTTCACTGCTAACCCAAAGACAAGCAGTTTGAATCTACCAGTCATTCCTTGGAAACCCTGTGGGGTACTTCCCTGTCCCATAGAGTCACTGTGAGTGAGAATAGACTCTGCAGTAGTTGGCTATGATCCTTTTATCTCTCCTCATCTATTTATACACCTGTATCTACCCTTAGGGAGCACTAGTGGCTCAGTCTTAAGAGCTCAGCTGCTAGACAAAGCTGAAAACCCTTTGGGCAGTTCTGTTCTATCCTGTAGAGCTGCTCTGTCAGAACTGACTTGATGGCAATGAATTTGGTTAGGTTTTGGTATCTATTCATCTGCCAACAGGCCTATTATCCACCCATATGTACTCAAATATTTGTTTGTACTTTGGTTGTGCTGTACCACTGCTTCCACATGTGGTGACACTTTTCCTATCACCAGAAAAAGAAAGAACAAGTCTCGACAATCTAAGGCTTACCTTACCCTCCCCACCACCAATGAGTATTTATAAAAGAGGATTCCTACAGTAGTTGCCCTTACATTTCGCTTAGAATTATGCCCTCCACATCCATCCATGTTATAATTGTGTTTCACAGACTTGTCACTGCTCTTTACATTGCATAATATTCCACCATATGTACGTACCACAATTTGTCTATTTAGTCATACACTGACGGGCACTTTGGTTGTTTCTGTGTCCTATTTCTGTATATTCGCTGTTGTGAATAAAACAGCAATGGCTATACATACACAAGTTTATCCTCATGTCAGTATTTTTAGATTTCTAGGGTATATTTCTAGGAGTTGGAATGCTAGATTATAGAGTAGATTTATTTCTAGATCTGTTGATAAAGTGCCGTAACTTTTCCCATAGTGGTTGTAATATTTTACAGTCCTACTATCAATGGATAAGGGTTCCAATCTTCACACATCTTCCCCAACATTTTTTGTTATTTGATTTTACTTTCATTTAGCCAGGGTAGCTCGGTATCTCACTGATATTTTGATTTACTTCCAAGGGTTAGTGATCATCAACATCTTTTCATATATTTGTTGTCTGAGTGAATGATCCCTGTTGAAGGGTCTGTTCATGTCTTTTGCCCTTTGTGTGATTGTGTTGTATTTTTGTTGTTTAGTTGTTACAGTTTTCCATACATTTTAGACAGTAGATCCTTATTTGACAAATCATTTAGGGAGATATTTTTCCCAGTCTACGGATTGACTACTATTTTAATAAAGTCTTTTGAGAAGCATAATTCTTAAATTTTGTGAGTCACATTTGTTATGTTGTCTTCTATTCATGTGTTTGATGAATATCTTATCCCATTTTAAAGAAGATTAGGGCCTGTATTGTTTATTGTTTTCTCTGTAAGTTTTCTTTCAAGAATTTTGTGGTTTTAGGTTTACCATCCAGGTCTTTGATCCATTGTGAGTTAGTTTTTGTATGTGGTATGAGGTCTGCGTCCTGTTTACTTTTTCTGCAGGTGGATATACAGTTTTGCTAGTTTCTACCCTAATGAGTGGATTTGAATCCCTTGTTGAAAATTAGTTGTTCATAGATGGCTGAGTTTAATTCTGAGTTCTTAATTCTATTTCTGTAGTCCTTGTGTGTATCATTGAACCAGTATCAGCCTGTTTTGATTAAGTTACTTCACCAGCCTAAATAAGTAAACTGTTACTATTTTGTGTGTGTGAAATGATGCATACCTTCTACATTTGGAAGGTGACTGTAAAGTATGTCTTGATATTGAGGAATGTGAGGCCTCTAGCTTTGTTCTTTTTTCAACAGTCCTTTGACTATTTGGGGTTTCTTTTCTTTCCACATGAAATTGGTCATTAGTTTTTCTAGTTTAGTGAAGAATGCCATTGGGATTTGTATTGGGACTGCATCATTGATCAATTTTGGAAGAATTGGCATTTAAATATTTCTTGAATCTATTAGTTTATCCTCATTTGTTCCACTACGGCCCTACTTCAAACAACCACAGACTCTCTTCTGGACCACAACAATAAAAGCTAAATTGGGCTACCACATCTATTTTTTATTTTCTTCAAACTTTTTTTTTATACCCAAAGTGAGCTTTCTAATGTAAGTAAATCTGTTCTTATAAATTCCTTTCTTAAAATCTTTCAGTCTCTTCAGATTTTTCTCAGAAAAAGAAGTTGTTACTATTGTCTACAAGGCTAAGTAAGACTACTATGAAACAAAAATCCAATCTCCCCTTCTTTATAGTGGTATATGCGTACAGCTAGAGACTACATTTCCAGATTCTCCTGTAGCTGTGGACAGTCTAAATTTGATTAAATTTGACTAAGTTTAGGCCAGTGATATACCTAGAAATTACATGTGCGTCTTCCAAGCCATTCAGTAAGGAGAACTTACTTTCTCTACACTACATCTGTTTCTGAAATCCCTGGCTGGTAGCAAAAGGTTAAACATTTTACTACTATCCTAAAAGTTGGTGATTCAAAGCCATCCAGGAAGCATATTGGGAAAACAGGTTTGAATACTCTCTGGAACTTTTCTACTCTGCACACATCGGGTGACCATGAGTCAGAATCAACCCAGTAGCAACTAATGAGGACAATAAGGCTCTTTCTACTTTTTACCACAGATAAGAACAAGAATAGACGAACTACGGCCAGAAGGCCGAAGCTGACCTGATGCCTGATTTTGTATATGAAGTTTGACTGGAGCAATCATACCCTTCTACTAATGTGTTGTTTATAACTGTAATCAAGCTATAATAATGGACTTGAACCATTGTCACAGAGCTAGAGTGGCTCGCAGGACATTCATAGAAAATACTTGATGACCTCCAGGTTGGAATATGAATGTAGTAGTGATCTAGCTTTGGCCCTGTAGAAAAGAACTCTAAAGGATGTCACAACAAGATAAACTGGATCCTAAGTGACCTCCTAAATGATGCCAAGTTACTTCACCAGCCAAAAGTAAAATGTGAAATGATGCATACCTTCTACATTTGGAAGCATTTTCATAAGCACGTTATGCTAATTATTTTCTCAGATATATATTTTTTTCTTTTAAAGTCACTGGTGATTATGAAGACATCTCATGGGGGAAGGCGGAACTGGCAAACAAACGTATAAAAGAGACATTATTTGCAAAAACAGTGGGACACATGAGTAAGAAATAAGCTGCTGTAACAGACTAACTTCAAACTTAACATTAATAAGGCAAAAGCTTTGCAGCAGCAGCACCAGTGGGATCCCTGGGGAAATTTTGTTTCACACTTTTAACTAGGATTTTTTCTCTCTCTTTTTTCTTTTGCTTTCTTTTTTTGTCCATTTCTCCATTTTCAATCCCTCCACTCCAATGACAAATTCCCTTAGTACTCATTTTTGTTGCTGTTGTTGTTTGTTTTGGGGCTGCTGTGTCTCTTTTCTCCTTTTCCTCTTTCCCGTACTTGTCTAAACTCCACACATCACAAACTTCCTGCTGCGTCCAATCTACCCTCACTTTGTACATAGTGTCATGTCCCCGAGCAGCACAAGCACAGCCTTCTGGAACCTGCCTAGTACTGATTCCTGGCTTTGCTGTTGGCCTTAATGTACCCCACAAACAGCCTATGCCAACCCCTCCCCTTCAGCTGGACCTGCTCTGCTGCAGCTTAGTGCCTGGCCCTGCCTATTGGATACAGAGGTGAAACACAGTGGGACCATAGAATAGCAAACAACAAAGGGATGTAAGGATGTACAGCTTACCTGCTTTGACATAATCAAAACAAAAAAGTAGGGCAAAGCAAACACCTACAATCAATAAACAAAATAACTACAGAATGTCCTGAAGACAGCAGATAATATCAAAACATATTAAAAAAAAAAAAAAAAGGATGTCCAGTAGGTGTCCAAAGTAAAATACCAGATGACTTTCCAGAAGAAGGAAAGGCATTAGAATTACCTGACAGAGAACGCAAGTCTCTAATATACGCAGCTACCCAGGAGTTGAAGCAGAAAGCAGACAAAAAGGAGAAAAAAATAGATTCATGAAAAAGGCAGACAAATTTATAGAAGAATTTGTGAAAATAATACTAGAACAAAATGCTAAAATAAATTCACAAATAGAATTTATATGAAGCAACGATTATAAATTAGCATGATGAATAATAAAAATTCAGAAACAGATGGTGTCACAGAAGGGCTGGGGAGTAGGTTTGAAACATGGAGGACTATTAAAAAACAAACAAACACTGTCATAGAGTATTCTGATTCACAGTGACCTTATAAGGCAGAGTAGAACTGCTCCATAGAATTTCCAAGGAGCACCTGGTGAATTCAAATTGCCAACCCCATGGATAGCAGATGTAGCACTCAACCACTACACCACCAGGCTTTCCACATGGAGCACAGGATCAGCAAAATTGAAGACAAACACTTAGATACTATTCTGCTAGAGAAAAACTCAGAAAACAGAATGAAAAAAAAATGAAGAAACCCTGAGGATTATGCAGAATGCAATCAAAAGCAAAAATTTTCAAGTGTTCCCCGTTCCATAACATGGGGAAAAATGGAAAATAGAGAGGATCATTGAAAAATTTGTGATAGAGAACTTCCCTAGTGTCACAAAAGATGAAAAGCTGAGCATTCAATAAGTTCAACAAATCCCATATAGAATAGACTCTAAAAGAAAATTACCAAGTCATATCATAATCGTGTTGGCTAGAACCAAAGACAAAAAAATTATGAGAGTAGCTTGAATAAAACAAAAAGTCACACACAGAGGATGAACAATAAGACTATGATCTGGTTATTTGGCAGAAATCATGCAGACAAGAACGCAATGGGATGATGTATGAAAAACCTTGAAAGAACATTTGCCTGTCAATAATAATTCATCCTGCAAAACTCTCATTCGGATATGATGCTGTCATTAGGATATTTCCAGATAAATAGAAATCAGGAGAATATGTAGAAACCAGGAACTGTTAAAAGAAGACCTTTGGTCTGAGAACAAATGATATCATACCACAGCCTGAATCTAAGACCTAACACCGTACCAGCCAGATAGCTTAGGATATCAACTCTCAAGGACTATACAAAAAACAAAAGAATTACAACAGGGAAGCAGAGAGTTTAATCTATACATGACAACATCAGAATAATAAAAGAGGGACTCAACAATGTAGATGCAAAGCTTTCTAATGGAGTGAAAGGCAAGCAGATACCAAGTAATAACAGACTGGTTCACATCTTGGAAAATCAGGGTAAATTTTCAGGTAATCATAAAATTAACAAACTTTTTCATCCAAAAAAACAAAGAAGAAGAAGAAGAAGTAAAACATAAAATCAAAGCTTACAAAAACAAAAGAATAAAAAAGAAACCCACAAACCAAAGGAATTCAGCATAGGAGAATAAAAGGAACAAAGAAAATACCAGCACGACAAAAAAAAGCCCTACAAAATGACAGCAACAAACTCACACCTATCAATAATTACACCAAACATAAATAGCTTAAATGTACCTATAAAGAGATGGAGAGTGACAGATGCGTTAAAAAAGAAAAAGAAAAAGAAACAGGATTCATCACTGTGTTGTTTATAAGAGACACACCTTAAAAACAAATATATAAATTTATTAAAAATCAAGGGATGGAAAAAAATATACCAAGCAAATAGCTACCAGGAAAGGAGTGGAAGTAATAACATCAGATAAAATAGACTTCAGAACAAAAATCCACCAGTAAGCATATTAGGGGGACTTCACCATAATAAACATGAAGGCACCTAGTGATAGTGCCCCGAAGTACACGTAGTGAACTCTAACAACATTGAAAGAGAAATAAAGTGATAATAATAATGGAAAAATCATGTCTTCTCAATATCATTTGGCTCACATTCCCCCAACTGATTTTTGCAAATCACTGGCCCGTTTTTAGTTCCCCATTCTTGCCCACCTCTCACCTGCCACACAGTTTTGCACCTGTTCTGTGGTCTACAGGGAATCAATCCCCTTCCTTACCCTCTTCTCTGCGTTAATTTATCGGTTTACTCTCCTTTTCTTGAATAGTCGTCCTGGACTATTCTGGTTAGGTTGTATTTTCCTATTAAAAGACTGCATGGCAGTCTCTGTGAGTCAACCAACTTGGGGCAGTGTTTTTTTTTTTTTTTTTCTTTAATTCCTTTTATTTCTTTAACCTTCAGTAGAGTTCTAGTTTAAATTTTATTGTCATGGTAATTTGATCAGTGGTTCTTACCTCTTCAGTTAATTTGTGACCTGAAGGCAGAAAGTATGCCTACTGTCGGCCTTGAGCTCCTTTTCTGTTGGAAATTCTCTGTTTCTATCACACTTGAGATTAGCGGAACTTCAATCAAGGAAATGGCCTATCCTGTCATAGAAATAGTAATGAAATACCTTATAAACTAGCAAATTGCTCTATTGTTTTGGTCACAGTAAACAATCCATTGCAGGCATGTGATTCAAACTGAGCCCACTAATGTCTTTTTATCAAGAAATGATTTCGGCACAGAAAGGGAAAGCGACCTTGTAACTGTAATATTTAAAAAATTGTATAAATCTTGAGCTTTTATAGATAGTTTTGTCCATAAACCCATTGCCATCAATCAGATTTCTAGCAATGAGACACATTATAGGACAGAGTAGAACTGTTCCACAGAGCTTCCAAGGGGCACCTGACAGGTGTGAACTGCTGACCTTTTGGTCAGTAGACGTAGCACTTAACCACTCTGCCACGAGGGTTTCCATACCACCATCGTGGAAGGTAATTTCTGTGAAGATACTGACCACCGAGAAAACAGAGCAGCGTTATACACAGACAGAATCTTGTAAATATTGTTTGAATGTTCTTGTGGGCAACGCTACCCTTTGAATGTCTGAGCTAAGGAGCAAATAAATCTCCTCTTTTCAGCATAATTGGTTTTTTGTTACTTGCAGCTTACAAAGATAATGATACATTTATTTATTTAGCTATCTTTCACGTTAAATTTTGAAAGACCCCCTCTATATTATCTTCTCCATCTGGTTTGCTCTTCTGCCATGTAGGGCACTAACAACTGTTTCATCTGGATTTATTTTATTCTTTTTTGAAAATGGATACGTTTTATTTGCTATAGAAGATACAGCCACAACTTAAGGAAACAATGAAGAAGAATCAGTGTAAATCTTCATATAGTCATGGTAACAGCTGGAACAGTTTTATTGATTAAATGTATGCAACTCACAGGACATGCTTTTTAGCACTTTGTGTTCACTGCTACCTCAGTTAAGCATCGTGCTACACTCTAACATTTTTATTAATGGAATAGTTACCAACATTTTACAGAACAAGAAGTTGAAATTCACAGAAATTAAATAATGTTGGCAAGTTGCTCAGCAAGTAAGTCACAAAGTCAAGATTCAAACCAGATCATTTTTACTATTGAAGGTCATGCTATTCCCATCAGCCTCAGCTGCTTATGGGAAAAGTCATAATAGTCTGGAAATGGTGACATTTTATGTAGAATATTTAACACTATACAATTATTAAAAGTATGGTTCTTTATAACACTATATGTCTTCACAGGAAATATTGAGAGATTTTGCTAAGATAAAGCAAAGGGCAGTTTTTCCTGTTGCTTACGTTGAGTATTAAATAGAGACATGACTGTGAATACATTGTAAAAGATTTCTCCTTAAAGCAGTGTTTGTCATTATCTACATCTACTTAGCAATTTTAGGTGAGCTATGCACCATATGGGGAACAACCTCACGAAGCAGAACAGGATAATTTAAGACTTGTTAAACAGAATTGTACTTGTGCTACAATTTTTCCAGTGGAAATTTCTGAATTCAACCAAACTGAAACATCTCCATTCTGTATTTGTGTTGTATTGAGAATGATGTGTACAAACAAGAACAAAGGTATGTGTTTCCATTCCAGCAGTGACTCCTCCCAGAAAAGCATGTCATCATTAGTAAACTGTCAGTTACTAACTTAACAAGAGCTATTCTACTATAAAGCAAAATGTAAATATCAAAGTAGCTAAGTTTCGGAAATCGAAACACAGTACAGATGCCCTGTTGTCATTTGGAAGTTAGGGTTACTATTCTCTTTATATTTACTGTCTATGTGTACCAAGCAGATATTTTATTAGCTACACGGGGCAACATGTCTCAAGCAAATCATTTTACACTCATCTTGGGCTGGAATTGTGTACTTACCTGAAAAGTTTTATGTCTCCCCTCCCTATCCCCCCTGTACAAATACAAAATTGATCCTTAAAGAGGATTTATAGTTAATCTCAACCGTGTCCTTGAGCTGTCTTCTAGTACACAGCAATGACACAAGCAAATGTAAGGCTCATGTACATGTATAAAGTTTGACATGGTACTTGTTGGACTATACAGATTTATAGGATGACTTTTATTCAGTTTAGAGCTTTGAGATAAAGCAGGTACCACACAGGGTTAGTAGTAAACTTACAAACTTCTATGTCTGTTGCCCTCACCAACAACAGTAACCATAAGAAACTTCACTAAAGATTTCCTCAAGAACACTTGATACAAAGTTGGAGATTACTAAAAATGACTCCAACATAACGCTGAGTTTTAGAATTGGTTGCCATCAGAGGTAAGTGATGACATACAGGTTAAGTGCTATGGTTGTTAACCAAAAGATTAGCAGTTTGAACCCAACAGGCACTCTTTAGAAACTCCATGGGGTGGTTCTACTCTGTCCTCTGAGGTCTCTAAGAGTCAGAATTGACTCTTTGGTAACAAGCAGAGAAAGTTAGGCATGACAAATGTTCACTGTGTCAATGAAGAAAATAATACAGTTTGCATATGTATTGAAATCTATTATCTAAAAAAAAGAGACAAGATACTAGATACATGGACACCATAAAGAACTTTGTAATTATTTCTCTAAAAAAAAAGATTCTGTGCTTGTGGGTATATTAATAATGGCAATGTAAGCTATTAAACTTTGACAGCTCAGAAAAAGCAGGAAGATTTAAAGGCAGATGGAAGGCAAGTTACAGAAACCTTTTATTGTCAAGCTGTGATGGCTACAGACCTGTGTTCTGAAGGGCCTCTGAATGGGTCTGAATTGCCAGCCTTTTAGCTAGCCATCAAATGATTAAATGATGAGTCACCCACTGACTCCATACGGAAGGCTGAAGATGGCCATTTCATGAGGGCAAAGTAGCCAAAACCCTGAATGGCCTTGATGGAGAGGGAGAAATTTAAGTAGGGCTGAAAAAAAAAAAAAAAAAAAAAATGGGGAACTTTGTGACAAACATAGAGAATTATGATGCCCTATTTCACTGTGACTAAGAACTGAATCAATGGCAGTGGATTTTCTTTTTTATAACTTTTTTCCCCTCTAAAATTAGGAAATGACATGGAGATATTATAATAAGGATAGTTTAACAGGAATTAGTCCAGTTTGAAGCTTGTACTATATATCTCAGTTTTGAAATAAAGAGGAAAGTTCAGGCTGAGCATGTTCAGGTGCTATACAAAATCTTCTTCAAGGTCAATGATAGCAAGAAGAGTTAAATTCTGAGCTTACCCTCTGTGCTGTGAAAATTTACTCACATTGCGGGCTTACAAGGAATGAGAAAAGCTATAAGTCCAATGTTTTCCAGTGGGTTTCACTTTGCGAGTTTATTGATAAGCTTTAACTGCCAATAGAAAGACTTTTCTAGTCTTCACAAGTTTTATTTCAGCTGGCTAATAACAAAGACGACGAGAACAGAAAAATGTAACGTACACACACACACAAAAACCTATACTCTTTCTCCTCCAATACCTGTAGCATTGATTTATAGATGTGTTAGGGAGGAAAGTATCCCATAGTTACTGTATGACACTTTCTAGGACAACATTTTTATATCAAAAATTCTTCTGGTAGACATATAAAAATAATGACGAGAGAAATCTGTGCATGGCATAAAGATGTGTCTTCATAAATCTATGCAAAATCTAAGTATCTTTGAATAGTAATCAAGAAAGCAATGTACTGTACTTTCAAAATGAGCAGAGAAACAAGATCTTGTATCTCATGTTTCTTATTCTGAGTTTGATGATTCTCAGTATAAAGCTGCCTGAGCTGTTGAATTTTCTATAGTTATACTTTTGTGAGTATAAATACTCATTTTTATTTTTTATGTAGGATACATTTGTTGAACACCAACTATGTGTAAGGAACCATGGAGATCAAAAGAATTATTTTTCTTCTTCCTTGCTGTCAAAAACATTTTAGTAGTATTGAAGGAGAAATGAGATGCCTACTCAAGTAATTCTAGAACAAGGCATTACATTTTAAATGCTGTATAATATTAAAGTTCTATGAGTCTAAGTCTGTAGTTCTTAAACAGCAGTGCATGTTGGAATGAAGGAATTCATGGATAATATCAAGGTCTGGGGATTTTAGAAAAGAAAGATTTCCTTTGTCTGGGCTTAAAATGTAGACATTCTTACAAATTCTTAACTGAGACTCCTTTTGTACTCATTGTACAAATAGTTTTTTTTTTTCTTTGAATAAAAGCTCTTTTTCCTAAGTAGTATTTTTCTTTTTCTATTTGTAAATAAGGTCATGTAGATGTGTGAAGAAACCAGACAAAAAACTATATGGCGTGATAGGCTTGTGGCAAACTAATGCCATTTAAATTTAGTTTCAAGATGATCCTATTCAGGATTATCAAAAACATTACTTGTCTGAAACAAGTCTGCTCACCAAATTTGATTTAAAAACTAACACACTGCCAACGATTTGGGTCTGACTCATCGCAACCCCAGAGATCAGAGCAGAACTGCCCCATAGAGTTTCCAAAGGAAAGTCTGGCGTATTTGAACTGCTGACCTCTGGTTAGCAGATGTAGCACTTAACCCACTATGCTACCAGGGTTTAGAGTTCAACAAGTAGTGACTGTTCTGTGCACATCATATTTCTTCTCCATTGTTTTGATTGACAGCTGTATTTTCTAACTTTAATGTATTGTGTATTATTCAACAAGCAGTTATTGGGACCTGCTATGTATTAGGTTCTACAAAATACATTGACCACAAAAAAGGTCTGAACTATTGTCATCATTGCAGTCATGGTGCCTGAGAACTACTAGTGACAGACAGTAAGTATACTAGCCAATAAACAAGTAATTATAAACTAAGGTATATGCAAAAAGGGAATGAAGATGGTCATATGATGGAACATAATTGAAGAGTACCTATTTAGGAATTATGATCCAGAAAATCTTTCAGTCTGAGATAAACAACATGAGAAGTTGTTTCCATGTAAATGCTTAGGGGTCAAGACTGAGGTTAACATTGTAGTCAATGGCAACCTCATGAGTGGAAGTTCCTTGGAGAAATTAGTCTTAAATTATATTAACAAACTGTAGTGAGTTAAGTGGAATGAGAATCAGTTGGAGGTGGACGGGGCACTATTTTTCAACATGCAAGAGAAAACCATTACGTGTTTAACTACTACTGTATGTCCTGTGGGAACCCTCTTTCTTCTTGGTTGTCTGTTGCTGATACCTTGGTTCTTGTGAGTTAAAACAAAACAAACACCTCAGAGTTATTTTCAGATACTAAAAACAAAGGGCAGTACAAACTTGATTGTTACACTTAACTGATTCTCTTCTCACTGTATACTCTGGAGGGGTTTGGCTGTTTCAGTTTATCTGAGGTCCTTCAGAGAAAAGGGAGTGTAGTGGAAAGATTCCAAGATGGCCCCTCAAGACTCTCAGCTCCTAATTTTTTAATAAATCGCTAATCAAACTATTGCAAGGCAGGAATGTTGCAGACGTAATTAAAGTCCTGGAATCCCTGATGGTATAGGGAGTTAAGTGCAAAGTCTGCTAACCAAACGGTCAACAGTTCAAACCTGAGAGGCACTCTTTGGAAACTCTATAGGGCAGTTCTACTCTGCCCTCTAGGGCCGCTATGATTTGGACCCAACTGGACGGCAGTGAGTTGTTTGTTAATTAAAGTCCTAAACCTTTTAAATAAGGAGATTATCCCGGTAGTTTTAACATGAACATGTGAGTCTTTTAAAACACAGAATATTTTTGGACTGGTTGCCGAGAAGGAAATCAGAAATTTTAAGGGGAAATTAATGTGCCACTGATAGCTTAAAGATGGAAAGATTATACGAAAATGACGAGAATGGCCACTAGAATCTGGGAGCAACCACTTGTCAACAGCTACCAGGAAAACAGAGATCTTAGTATTGAATTCTGCCAGCAACAAGAAAGGGGTGTAAAAGTGCTCCCTCACCCCAACCCTGAACCTCCATGCGAACTCAGCCCTCTGGATACAGATTTCAGGGCTGTGATACTCTGCCCAGAGAACTCAGACAGGCCATGCCAGACTCTGACCCATGGAACTCTGACCTAGTAAGTTTGTATTGCTTAATTTTGTGGTGCTTTGTTACGCAGCAATAGAAAACAGATTATGTTCTGCTCTTGCTCCGTGTTGGTCTTTCTATCCTCCTCCTCGTCTGAGTAAACTGTATGCCCATCCACTGGGTGTCAGAGTTAAGGGAAAGGTGCACAGCGGGGTTGAGAGGAAGATGAGTTGCTTATGAAATGACCCATCTGCCTTTCAAGATTTATAGGAAAGCAAATCATTCTTTTCCTACAAAATGCTGGTATTACAGGTTGCAAGATAAAATTAGGAGTGCTATCAACTGCAGAGGATATATGACATCTTTTCCAGGGATTTTCTCACTGCTTTGTCCTCTCAAAGCCCTAATGGAAATGAGTCTGAGTTTTTGAAGCTAAAAGTCCTCTGGCACAAGTGTGGAGGCAGTCTTCACACCCACTTCCTAGCTCACAGGTCTATGTGTCAGATGCACTTCCAAATTTTGTGGGTAAATTTTGCGGCCCTTTCATGAGTCGGATCTGACTCGACAGCACTTGACTCTTGGCTTCGTATGACCTGAGAATAGATCCTTCTCTTGCCTCTCGGTGCAGAAGGGATAAAAGTCAAGACTTTCACACAGTCCTATGAATTCCTATTAATCTCTACTTTTCTCTTACGTAGATTAAAGTTAGTGGATGGGTGAGAATATGTAACGTGGTCACCTCTCAATATCTTGCGTGGGTCCTTGGGTAGTAAAAGTGGTAATATGCTCAGCTGCTAACTGCCAGATTGGAGGCTGGAGTCCACCCAGAGTTGCCTGGGAAAAAGGCACAAACTCAGCCTTTGGGAGTACAGTTCCACTCAACACACCTGGACTCACCACGAGTCAGAGCTGACTGGGCTGCAACTGGCTTAACATCTTGTAGGGATATTGCTACACGTCTCTAGGAAGCACCAGTTGCTCTTAGATTTGCCACCTGTTGCTCTCCTATTTAGAGATTCAACTATGAATTAAGAGTAAAATTCTCGGTTAGTGTTACTGCTATAAATTCTTTTTACTGGGAGAGTAAGTTTTGTCTTTTCAAAAAACCACTTCCGCTTCTCTGTGGAGAGTAGAATGAAGAAGGATCCTTCTGAAACTCTAGTCGTGTGGCCTTAGTCTAGGTCTTGTGATCCATGAATCAGCAGGATCAGCATCACCTGGGAGTGTCGAGGTCACCAAACTGATTAGATCCCGAGTAACCTGATTCCAGAAGTGGAGCTAGCAAGTTCGGTCTCCAAAGCAGTGGCAAACTGGGCTCTCCCCGCCCCAAAGCACACAAGGATGCCTCCTTTTTGGTAGCAAATGACCCAAAAGTTTATGAAGGGAAAGTACAATCCAGAGAGGGGACGGGTCAGTCACCGTGAGTGGAAAAACGACCACGGATACATTTTCGGGGTGCTTTTTATTGGCAAGGGGTGATGTCCTAGAGAGGAGGTGGTGACTTGGTTTCTGATTGGATTTGAGGCTACTGTAGCCACTTCACAATTGCTAGGAGGAATTGTTACGTTTGCATCACAGCTGCCAAGAAGAACTTACATTTGCATCACAAACTGCCAAGGGAGAACAGTTGATACGTGGCAGATCAGGTTCCCTTGGTAACCTTATCACTACTGTGTGTGTTCTGTAATGCAAAGCACTACTTTTGTTATCCCTGGAAAATGTTAGATGCTAGAATAAAATACGTTAGTATGCGGCAACAGCGATCAGGTTCCCTAGCTAACCTTGACAGGAGCTTATAAGAAATTATGCATCTTAAACTCTGCATCCTGACCTATTAAACCTGAATATACATTTTAACAAGATCCTCAGGAAATTTGTATGTTCATCAAAATTTAAGAAGCGCTAGCTTGGGTGAGCTGTATAGTTGCTTGAGTTAGGGTGATAAGGATGGAAAAGGAAGAAAGCAGATATGAGCAATATTCTGTAAAGAGCTGGTGAAGTTTTCTGATGACTTAAATGTGAGGAGTGAGGAAAGGAAAGAAGACTCAGAATGACGACTGAAGTTTTCCTGCTTGAGCTACATGACAGCGGTTCATGAAATTTGGGAGAAGAATACACTTGAAGGAAAGGAATGTTGAGAGTTTCTGTCTAGCCACTTCAGCTTAAAATCGTTGTGAGAATTCTTAAAAAGATATATCCCAACTCATTTCACTCCCTGTATCTTTTCTCTTTCTGGCTCCTTTCTAACTAGCTAATTGATACCTGCACGAGGAGGTGAGGAGGGAGGAAGAATGTTTACTGCAAACAATAAAGCAAGGAGGAGGATACCTCAAATCAAGTTCTTGAACAAAGGGGGGTAGAACTGGTCATAGCATCTCTGACACGGAAGTATATAAAAACATTGCGGACTATACAGGTTACCGTGGCTCCCAGACGCAATAAGACAAACAGATAAAAGTTAAGACTTTTGCCGTACAGGCTGCTAGTGGACGTTTGTCTAGTTAAGCCCCACCTACCCAGCACTTTGAGGACAGTGAACCAGAGGGACCGGTTTCTCTTGATTTTAGCAGCTGCCAATTGAGCCACACTCAGTGCTATCACTTAAGTCTGTTTGATAAATGTTAAGTAGCTCCTGACTTTGTTGACTGGCATAATTGAGAAACTGATTAGTTTATCCAGGAGCAGTGCCGAATAAACCATTCCTTTGTTTATGTATTTCTCATTTATCAAAGACAAATGCTGTAAAATTATTTACTGCCTAATTTTGCTTTTTTTCTTTATTTGTCCATTGTGTCCTGTTGGTCATAATTTAATTAATGGTAATTGTTTCCTCCACAGCTTTCCTTGCCTGCTGTGAGATAAAATCATTGTCAGAGAAGGACAAGACCCTTTCAGATCCATCTTTTAAAGATTCTTCAACTTTTAAAAAGAAAAATAACCAGAGAGTCATTAAGAAAAAGAAAAGAAAAACAAATACAAAAAAAATCTTAATTCTGTGTCTAACATATTGTTCATCTTTTGTACAGCTTTCCAAATCAATGGCTACAATACAGTACACTTCCATTGCTGAAAGGGTTAGTAGGTAATTTGTGAATACCCATTGATGTATGTCGGTAATCATCTCTAATTAGACTATATTAGACTGTACACCTTTTTAATTGCTATGTGTTTTCTGGTTTCCTGGTCAACAAAAAGACACTGATCTAACACCTAAAGAAAACAATACATCATCATTGCCAGGACAAACGTCATTGGGGACAAATCCCGAGGCAGAGCATAATAAGAATTTTGTGATTTCCATAGTGGCTAAAGGGAAATTAAAAAGTGCTTTTGTCAGGTGGTCTACAAGGAGGCAATGAAACACTATCAAATACCCGTTTCGCTGTGCAGTATTTTATGATAATACTGTGCATTTACTGTGTTTTTCTCTGTGGGGCATTCTTTCTTATTTTGAACAACATGAGGAATAACACAGAGGGAAAAGCCGTTTCAAATAACACGGTTCAAGTAACAGTATATATAGATTTAATTCTAAAACAATCAAAATAAAAAATATTTTAGGTCTGGTGTTAAATATTGCTATATCTAACATTTATAGAGCTACTAGTCATATTTCAATTCAAAGATAAGAACACTAAGGCACAGAGGTGCTAAACAACTTGATCAATATTCTTCTTGTAAGTAGCAGAGCTGGAATTTAAACACCACTGCTAACTACAAGGTCGGCAGTTCAAATCCACCAGGTGCTGCTTGAATACTCTGGGGGTCAGTTCTACCCTGACCCATAGGGTCTCCGTGAGTTGGACCCGACTCAGTGGCACTTGGCTGGGAGTATGATTGCTGAGCTATATTCTTAACCTTATGCGGGAAAACACATAGACACTGTACACAAAGCAGGGTAAAATTATTTCAGTAATGTCGTCACAAAACCCTGTTTTCTCTGAAATGCTCAGAGTGATTTGCATGTCACATAAGATAAATTTCCATGATTGTATGTCTCTCTATCAGTCTCTTCCCTAAGCAAGAACATATAAACACATAGAGTTTGCATTTCTTAAAATTATATAAATGAGCATCTTTGATCATGATTTATTGATTGTAAATAATACAGCCATTTCCTTGGAATTTTAGTTCTTGATTAAGATGCACTAAAAGTCTTTGCAAATGTTTTTGCTGAGTAATGTCCATGATGATAATTTGTTGAGGTTGGGATACCAGTGAGAGGATGTAGTCATTTCAAATTGAGTTTACTCAAATTTCTCTTTTTTTCCCATTTACATTATGTTTACCAAAACTCTCAAAGTGCAGGCTAGTTCAAAGCCTTGTATACTGTGGCTTTTAAATAACTTCTCAAAATGTCTATTAAACTTGAAGTGGTGTTTCTGTCTACTAATTCCTGATAACAGGGCCTCTATTAGCATTTTCGATGGGACAAATCTTCTTCTGTATGGCTGTCACACATACTGTAGGACAATCAGCTTCTATGATTTCTACTCACTGAAAAGCAGCGTTATCTCAAACTTCCCCCATACACAGAAGATCCTGACTAAAAACGACTGAACAAATCAGCTGAAATAGTAGATAAATATTCCTACCACTTATCTAACCTCTCTCAGTTCCCCATACACCTCAGACCAAAGCGAGCCCTCAAAAAAAAAAAAAAAAAAAAAAATCCATTGCTGTTGAGCTGATTCTAAGTCAGAGAGTTCCTACCATCAGAGTAGAACTGCCCCATGGAGTGTTTCTGAGGGAACTCGGGCAGATTCACAGTTCCAACCTTTCAGTTAGCAACCTGAGCTCTTAACCAACCACCTGGCTCCAAAAGGGCTCTGAGCACTCAGTAAAACTTTTGAATTGATTCTGACTCCTACCAACTTTATAGGACACAGTGGAGTTGTCCAAGACAGATTCCAAGGAGCCACTGTTGGATTCAAACCGTGACCTCTTGTTTAGCATCTGAACTCTGAACCATTATGTCACCATGGCATGGGATCACTCACTCTCACTGTTTTCTAGCAACTCTATAGAACAGAGTAGAACTGCTCTATAGAGTTTCCAAGGAGTGCCTGGTGGATTTGAACTGCCAAACTTTTGATTAGCAGACATAGCTAATTTTCTGTTGATGATTATTTTACATTAAACCAAAGAAAGAAAAAGGAGCTCAGACTTTTAGGTAAAATGGGGTAGGACTGGGGGGATGTGGGGAAGAAGAGGTTGAAAAGAAGCAAGTGACACTCCTTCCTCTGGAGAAAGGTGCTTATGATTTGGACTTGCACCCTCAGAACTGGCATAGCTGGAAGGTCACTTTTGGTCCACGACATGATGACCGTAGGACTCTTGTTTCCAGTAATTTGTTCCTGTAAGTGACTATCACAGAAGAGGTGTGCCTTCTTGGAGCATCACCCAAATAAGCAAGGTTTGCACAATGCCATCCCTCCCTCCCTCTTGCGAAGGCGTTATTAAAGGTTTATCTTAGCCCTCTTTGCATGTCCATTTGCCATACATTGCTTTTGTCTATCACAGCTGGAGTTGGTGGTCCTGAGTCACTCTCCATCAGAACTCATTATAATTGGACAGAGGATAGTAACATTTGGAAGTGCAAATATTCTTAAATTATCACTAATTCAGTGTGTTTAAAACCCAATCATGTTCTGTAGCCCTAGTGGTTTGGTGGTTAAGAGCTTGGCTGCTAACCCAAAGATTGGCAGTTTGAATCCATCAGATACTACTTGGAAAGCCAGTTGGACAGTTCTACTCCGTCCTCGAAGGTCTCTATGAGTCCGAGTTGACTCAGTGACAGCAGTGTTTTGCACTTTAACCTAACCTAAATTTAAACACATTCTGTAAGTTTCTCAGTTTAAGTTTCCATAACATAACTTAGAAACCCTGGTGGTATAGTGTTTACCTGCTATGACTGCTAACCAGAAGGTCAGCGCTTCAAATCCATCACATGCTCCTTAGAAACTACGAGGCAGTTCTGCTTTGTCTGTAGGGTCGCTATAAGTTGGAACTGACTTGACGGGACTAGGTTCGGTTTCCTTTTTCTTTTTTTGGTTTAATGTAAAATAATCATGAACAGAAAATTAATTACATTATCATCTATCTGGCTTACATTCATTAATAGCAAGTATGTCATTTTAAAAATTTTTGAATGATTATTGAAAAGTAGCTAAGTTACACTGCAAGCTCTTAAAAATCAAGAACCACATTTTGTTCTTCCTTTTACTACCCACGGACTCTGGCACAAGGCCAGGAAGAGAGTGGATAACGAACACACAAAGAGAGTATCTGTATTTCTTTTCAGCTTTCCGACCTGGTGTGCAAGAACTACTGTGAAATTTCCTCACTTTGGCAGTCACCTAAAGCCAGTTATGATGGCACCCAAGTTCTCTGTCAATAAGATGCACAGCATTTTGATCCACCAACAGACTACGTTATCAGCTCAGGCATTGTCATATATTTTTTTTAACAAACTGCAAACAGAAAGTACTAAGAGTATTAGGATATATATTGCCTGTAAGAGCTGTAGTTTTTGAGGGCTAAAGGGAAGGAAGTTTATACTTTCTGAGAAATATTAATAATTAAAGATTCCCATAAATTAGAGTCACATTGCTGAAGACATATCTTTTTTTTAAAAAAAAAATATGCCTTTGGCATGGCTTCTGTTTGAAACCTAGTTATGCAATTTAATCATAGAGGTGATGACAATTCAAGGTGTTTAAAATGTATTTATTATGAGAGGTTGGTGTGTGGTTATTTTTCAATTGCATTAATTCAGTTAAAACTACTGATCATGTCAACAAAACTTCTGTTTTTCAGTATAAATCCAAGGTAAATCCAGTATACTTTAGAAAATGCTGAGTTAAAGACAAATAGTACTGATAGGCATGAGGTGGTGGTTTTGACTAACACTACCTCTTTATTAAAAATTTTAAAGACTGAAAGCCATGTCCTGAATATTGGAGGAAAAAGGAGGGTGTTTTAGTCAGTTAGGGCTGCTCTAACAGAAATACCACAGAGTAGATGGCTTTAACAAAGGAAGGTTTGTTTTTACGCAGTTTGGTAGGCTACAAGTCCAAATTCAGGATGTTCCCGGAGGAAGGCTTTCTCCCTAGTCAGTTCTGGAGGAAAGTCCAGTATCACATCAGTTTTTGGCCAGGGAGCATCTTGGTGCAGGAACCTCAGGTCTGAAGGACGCACTCTTCTCCCAGTGCAGCTTTCTTGGTGGTGTGAGGTTCCCAATCCTCTGCTGGTTTCCCTTTGCTTTTATCTCTTGAAGGATGAAAGGGTTAAGAGTGGGGCAAGCCACACTTCAGGGAAACTCCCTTTACAGTGAAGCAGGGAGGTGATCCTATAAAAGATTTAAAGCCCCACCCCAATCCTTTGATATTCAACATAGGAAAACCACAAAACAGAGGACAGTCACAAGATACCAGGAATCACAGCCCAGCCACATGGTTACACCTGTTTTGGGGAGGGCACAGTTCAATCCTTGATGGGAGGCACATCTTAGTCATTTAGTACTAGTATAAATTGGAAACCCTGGTGATGTAGTAAGTGCTATGTCTGCTATCCAGAGGGTTAGCAGTTCAAATCTGCCAGGTGCTACGTGGAAACTCTGTGGAACAGTTCTACTCTGACCTACAGTGTGGAATCAATTTTACAGTAGTTTTGTCTTTTTCTTTTCTTTTTTTTTTTTTTTACAACTTTAATTGTTTTCTTATTTTGGAGTCCAGTTGGTGGCATTATGTGTGGAAGGGAACTTCCAGCTAATGGCTGCTGCAGCACCTTCCAAACGGGGCCAAAATAATCAGTTCTCATAGCCCAGTATTTTTTGCCATTGACAGTTACAGCCTCTCCTTGTTCATCTTGGAAAAAATAAGGGCCGATAATTCTGCCAGACCAAAATTCACATCAAATGGTAACTTTTGGGGGATGAAGTAGATGTTGAATCTCCATCGGACTCTCATCGCTCTAAACATAGCAGTTTTAACAAAACCATTCATCCAAAAACGAGCCTCGTCACTGAAGATGACTTTTTTGCCCAAAGCTGGATCAACTTCCAATTGCTCCAGAACCCAGTCAGCAGATGTACAGTGCAATCTATGATCACTGGACTTTAGTTCTTCAGTTTAGACAATTTTGTAAGTGTAAAGTTTCAAGTCCAGATGCAAAACCCTCCAAAGTGTCGACAAACAACCCAGTTCTCATGCTCAGACAGAAATTGAGTGGGATGGATCCTATCGTACACTCAGACAAACAGTGGGGATGTCTTCACAGGAACGTGCAGTTCGCTGATGCACAGAAGTCGTCTGACTGGCAACAGACCTGGCTGTCTCAATGTTTTTGATTAAACATCAAATTGTTCTCTCAGAGGGATGATTATGTGCATCACAAATTTCATGTAAGAAGCAGAATATTTGGTGAAGGGAACACCCATTTTGATAATAAACTTTAATAGTTTCTACACCCTGTGGAATCATGTAACATTTCATGGCTATTTATCAAGACTAATCAAAAACAAAACATAGTAAATATAGTCACTATAGCTTCACAAATATTTTTTTTCTTTTTAAGTAACAAAAATACCACAAGTAGAGGGCTTTAACAGGGAGGCATTTGTTCTCTCACAGTCCAGTAGTCTAGAAGTCCCAATTCAGGGTGCCAGCCCCAGGGGAACACATTTTATCTCTGTTGGATCTGGAGGAAGGTCCTTTTGTTGCACCAGTCTTTCTTTGGTCTGGGAACATCTCAGCACAGTAACCTCCGGTCTGAAGAAGGAGTTCTGTTCCCAGGCCTTCTTCTCGATGATAGAGGTCCCCAACTCTCTGCTTGCTTCCCTTGTCTTTACGTCCCCAGAGATCACATAGTGGCTCCTACAGGTTGATCCCTGCCTCACTAATACAGTCATTACCCGTCCTCCCTTATTAACATTATAGAGGCAGCAGTTACAACATATAGGAACGTCACACAAGGGTACCAACTCTCTCACACTTTAAGTGGGAGAATTGGTATTATTGTGGACTGAATTGTTACCTCTTCAAAAATATGCATAGCTATTTGACTGGACCATGATTCCCAGTACGGTGTGATTGTCCTCCATTTTGTGATTTTCCTATGCCATGAGTCCTAATCCTCTGCCTGGGGTTAATAGATAGGATTATGCCAGGAATGGAACAGGGTGGAGACTGGAACACCGTTGCTAAGGAAATTACACTGCAGTGTGGTTTGCACCACCTTTTATCCTACAAGAGCTAAAAGGAAAGGGAAGCAAGCAGAGAGTTGGGAACCTCACGCTATCAAGAAAGCAGCACCGGGAGCAGAGCATGTCTTTCAGACCTGAGGTTCCTGCCACTAGATGCTCCCTGACCAAAGACCGATGCAACACAATGACTTTCCTCCAGAGCCAACAAAGAGAGAAAGCCTTTCCCTGGAGTGCCAGCCAAGCCAAGTGCCGACGAGTCAGATCTGACTCATGGTGATCCTAGGGGCCAGGGTAGAACTGACCCTCGGTCTCTGGAGTAGACACCCCGAATTCAGACTTATAACCAACTGGACTGTGTAAAATAAGTTGTTGCTTGTTAAAACCTTCTACTTGTGGTCTTAACATTAGAACAGTACAAGGTGACTAAAATAGGTCTGTTATGTAGAATACCCAGATGTTTGTAGTGTGACTGAACACTATGCCATTTCAAAATCAAACCAAACCCTCTGCTGTTGAGTTAACTGCTAAATTTTTTAGAAAAGGAAGACTGTCCATACAACATATTGGTATGAAATGTAGAGGAACTAGAACTCTCATGTGCTGACTTTGAGGATGTGGAATAGTGGTTAAGAGCTCAGTTGCTAACTAGAATGTCAGCAGTTTGAACCTACCAGCTACTCCACGAGAAAAAGATGTGGCAATCTGCTTCTGTGGAAACACACAGCCTTTGAAACCCTGTGGGGCAGTTCTACTTTGTTTTGCCTGTTTACTGTGGGTTAGAATCAACTCAATGGCACACAACAACAATGTATGGAGTATCCGCAAATTTAAATTTGTAGTGATGACAACATTGCTGGAAGACATGGTGATAATTCGAATATTCAGTAAGAATAACTTGGAATAATGTGTTTTAACCTTTTTTGAGAAATAACTGCAGTATAATAATCTGTGTATGTTTGAAGTATACATTTGATAAGTTTTGACATTACGTGTATACTCAAGAAACCATAACTGCAAGTATGATAGTAAACATGCATGCCACTCTCAAAATCTTCTTTCTGTGTCTATGTCATCTCTTTTTCTGGCTTCTTTCTGCAAACTCCTAGTTTGTCCTCAGGCAAACACTGATTTACTTTCTGACACTATGGACTGTTTATGTCTTCTGAAATTTTAAATAGAGTCACACTCTTTTTTGTCTGGCTTCTTTTATGCAACAAATTGTTTTAAAAGAAATTCATGTTGTAGCATGTATCAATAGTTTATTCCTTTCTTTGCTGAGTAATAATCCACTGTATAGATAGATATGCCAAAGTTTATTTAGCTATCCAATTTTTAAAGAGTATTTGAATTTTGTTACAACTTTTGGGCTATTATAAGTAAGCTGCATGTACAATGCTTTTACATGCAAGTATGTTTTTATTTCTCTTGGGTGAAATCTAAGACAGGAATGATTGTTTCATATCATAGCTAAATGTCTTTTAGGCATTTTTAATAAACCACTGAACTTTTCTCCCATGTGGTTGTATCATTTCACATCCCCAATTTTAGCACATGAGAGCTTCAGTTCCTCTAAATTCTTACCAGCATGTGGTACGGTCAGTCTTTAAATCTATTTTTTTCTATGTAGCAATTTTAATAGAGGTAGTTATGGTGTCTCACTGTGTCTATAATTTTCATTAACTGTTTATGGCTAACGAAGTAGAGAAACTTTTCCTGAGCTCCTGTGCTATTTGCCTTCTTCGGTGACATGTCCAATAAAATATTCTCCATTTTTTTAAAAATTGGGATTTTTTTTTTATTATTATTGTGCCTTAAGGATTTTTTAAAATATGTATCTATATATGTGTCTTTTGGTAGCATATTCTTTGCAAATATTTTCTTCTCATTCTCCTAACAGTGCCTTTTGAATAGGCAATGTTTTTAATGTGATGAAGTCCAACTTAAAACAAAAAACAGACCCAATGTCGTTGAGTCAATTCCAACTCATAGTGACACTATGGAACAGAGCAGAACTGCTCCATAGAGTTTCCAAGAAGTGCCTGGCAAATTAGAACTGCCAACCTTTTGGTTAGCAGATGTAGCATGTAGCAGATATAGCACTTAACCACTATGCCACCAGAGTTAAAGCTTTTTATTTTACAGATTGAGCTTTTAATGTTATATCTAAGAAATCTTTGCATAATTCAAGACAACCTATTTTGTCCTGTATTTATAATTTTCATTGGTTTTGATTTTATACTAAGGTTTATGATGATGATTTTTTTTTTTTTGGCTCAAGCTCATTCAAAAGTGACTACAACAGTATATTGAAAAGGAACTGCCAGAAATTCAAGCTGGATTCAGAAGAGGATGTAGAACCAGGGATACCATTGCCAATGTCAAATGAATCTTGGCTGAAAGCCAAGAATACCAGAAAGATGTTTGCTTGTGTTTCATTGACTACATAAAAACATTCGACTGTGTGGATCGTACTAAACTATGGCTAACGTTGCAAAGAATGGGAATTCCAGAATACCTAATTGTGCTCTTAGGAAATCTGTATATGGATCAAGAAGCAGTTGTGTGAACAGAACAATGCGACATTGCATGGTTTAAAGTCAGGAAAGGTGTGCATTGGAGTAATATCCTTTCACCATAACTTTTTAATCTGTACGCTGAGCAAATAATCCAAGAAGCTGGATTATGCAAAGAAGAATGAGGCATCAGGATTGGAGGATGACAACCTGAGTTACGCAGAAGACACCACCTTACTTGCTGAAATGAAGATTTGAGACGTTTACTGATAAAGATCAAGGACCACAGCCTTCACTAGGGATTGCACCTCAACAGCAGGAAAACAGAACTCCTCACAACTGGACCAGTAAGCAACATCATCATAAAAGGGGGAAGGACTGAGGTTGTCAAGGATTTCATTTTACTTGGTTCCACAAGTCAATGCCCATGGAAGCAGCAGTCAAGAAATCAAAAGACACATTCCCCTAGGAAAATCTGCTGCAAAGGACTTCTTTAAAGTATTCAAAAGTAAGGATGTCTCCTTGAAGACTGAAATGCACCTGCTCCAAGCTAAGGTATTTTCAATTGCATCATATACGTGCAAAAGCTAGACTATGAACAAAGAAGACTTGATGCCTTTGAATTGTGGTGTTGGAAAAGAACGTTGAATGTACCACGAACTGCCAAAAGAACAAATAGATCTGTTCCAGAAGAAGTACAACCAGAATGCTCCTTGAAACCAAAGATGGCAAGACTGTGTCTTACATACTTTGGACATGTTGTCAGGAAGGATCAGTCCCTGGAAAAGGACATCATGCTAGAGTGTAGGGTCAGTGAAAAGGAAGAAGACACTTTTCATGGATTGAATTGTGTCTCTGCAAAATATGAGTAGCCACGTGGCTGGGCCGTGATTCCCTGTAATCTATGACTGTCCTCCATTTTGTGATTGTCCTGTGCTGTGTGTTAAAGGATTAGGTGGAAATATAAATCCCTTTACAAGATCACCGCCCTGCTCCACTGCAAAGGGAGTTTCCCTGGAGTGTGACTTGCCTCATCCTTAATCCTTTCATTCCACAAGCAATAAAAAGAAAGGGAAACCAGCAGAGAACTGGCAACCTCACACCATCAAGAAAGCAGTAACAGGAGAAGAGCACGTCCTTCAGACCGGAGGTTCCCACACCAAGACACTCCCTGGACAAAGGCTGATGCAACACAAGGGCTTTCCTCCAGATCCGACAAGGGGGAAAGATTTCCCCTGGAAGAGACATCCTGAATTTGGACTTGTAGCCTACTGGACTGTGTAAGAATAAACTTCGCTTTGTTAAAGACATCCAGTCTGTGGTCTTTCTGTTAGAGTAGCTGACTAAAACAATCCTCTATGAAATGGACTGACACAGTGGCCTCAACAACGGACTTAAGCATAAAAACAATTGTGGCCATGGCACAAGACCAGACAGTGTATTGTTCTGTTGTTCATAGGGTCACTATGAGTCGGAACTGACCCAACGGCACCTAAAACAACATGATCAATTATACCTATATTTATGAATAGTGACTAATGTGATGTGCCCAACTTTAGTTTTTGTTTTTTGTTACTTAAGGATATTCAATTGTCCCAGGTCCAGTTGTTGAAAATGTTATCTTTTCTGCACTGCCTTTACATCTCTGTGGAAAATCAGTTATGTCTACAGGCAGACATACCTCATTTTATTGCACTTGTACTTACTGCATTGTGCAGATACTGCATCTGTTAGAAATCGAAGTTTCCTGACAACCCTACGTCAAGCAAGTCTATCAGTGGCATTTTTCCAACAGCATGCGTTTACTTCCTGTCCATCACATTTTGATAAATCTTGCAATTTTTAAAACTTTTGCAGTACTATTATATCTGTTATGGTGATCTGTGACCAGTGATGTTTGTTATTACTATTTGTGTTTGTTTGAGGGCACCACAAACCGTGTCTGTATGTGATAGCAAACCTAACTCATAAATGTACGCATTCTGACTGCTTCAACCTCCTGCTGTCCCCATGTTTCTTTCCCTCTTCTCAGGCCACCTAGTCCCTGAGACAGGACACTATTGAAATAACGTCAGTTAATGCTATTGAAATAACGTCAGTTTCAGGTGCAAGGATGAGTCATGCTTCTTTCACTTTGAATCAAAAGCTAAAAATAATTAAGCTTAATAAGGAAGGCATGTAGAAAGCTGAGACAGGCCAAAAGCTCGGCCTGCTATACCAAAGAGTTAGCCAAGAATGAGAAGGAAAAAGTTCTTGAAGGAAATTAAAAGTGCTGCTGCAATGAATACACGAATACGAAGAGAGTAAAACAAGTTTATTGCTGATATGAAGAAAGTTTTAGTGGACTGAATGGAAGATCAAACCAGCCACAAAGTTCCCTTAAGCTACAGCCTAATCCAAAGTAAGATACTGTTTTTAATTTATAGAGGCTGAAAGACAAAAGGAAGCTATAGAAGTTGCAAGTTCGCACAGGTTGCTTTGTTTATGAGCCTTAAGAAAGCAGCCACTTCCATAACATAGGTATAAGGTGGAGCAACAAGTGCGGATGTAGAAGCTGCACTGTCCAGAAGATCTAGCTAACTGATGAAGGTACCTACAGTCAATAACAGATTTTCAGTGTAGAGGAAATAGCCTTATATTGGAAGAACATGCCATCTAGGGCTTTGATAGCTAGGGAGGAGAAATCAGTGACAGGCTTCAAAGCTTCAAAGGACAGACTGACTCTTGTTAGGGCCTAATGCAGCTGGTAACTTCAAGTTGAAGCCAAGGCTCACTTACCATTCAACAAATCCTAGGGCCGTTAAAAATTATGCTGAATCTACTCTGCCTGTGCTTTATAAGGTGACCCTGGTGGCATAGCCAAAATATTTTTTGCAGTCTGTAGGTTGTCTTTTGTGCATTGTTAGTAATGTTTTATGTTTTATGTCATGTACTGGCACTCCTAGCATTGTTTCTGTTTTTAATTCCATCCATGATCATTATTATTTTAGATTCTATATTTAGGTGTTTGATTCATTCTGAGTTAGTTTTGTGCATTGTGTGAGATTTGGGTCTTGTTTCGTTGTTTTGCAGATGGATATTTAGTTATGCCAACATTATTTGTTATAGAGACTGTTTTCCCTAGTTTATGGACTTTGGGCCTTTTTCAAGTATCAGCACTCATAGGTGGATGATGTTATATATGGATTGTAAATTTTTCCATTGGTCGATGCATACCAGGCTGTTTTGACTACTGTGGCAGTGTAATGGTTTCTAATGAGAGGTAGTGTGAAGTCTCACACTTTGTCCTTCACGGCTTCTTCCTTTTCCACATGAATTTGGTAATTTGTTTCTTCACCTCATGAAAAACTGTCATTGTAATTTGTATTGGGATTGCATTGTACATATAGATTGCTTTGAGTAGAAGCACTTGGCTTGGCTTGGCTTGAGTAGAAGAGATGTTTTCTTGCTGTTGATACATGAGCAAGGTAGGTTTCTCCACTTATGTAGATCTCTTTGGGTTTCTTGTAGGAGAGTCGTACAATTTTGTTTGTATAGGTCTTTTGCATCTCTAGTTAGATTTATTCCTAAATATTTTATCTTCCTGGGAGCTATTGTAAATGTTATTGATATGGTGAGTTCATCTTCATTTTCTGTTTGCTGGTGTTAAGGAATCCAGATGAATTCTGAATGTTTAGTTTATATCCTGAACACTTCTTTTAGTTCCAGCAGTTTTTTGCGGATTCTTTTGGGTTTTCTGTGTATAAGATCACACCACTTGCAAGCAGAAATACTTTTTCTTCTTTCTTAGCAATTTGGGAAAACCTTGGTGCTGTATTGGTTAAGCACTATGTCTGCTAACCACAAAGGTCAGCAGTTTGAATCTGCCAGGTGCTCCTTGAAAAGTCTATCTGGCAGTTCTACTCTGTTCTATGGGGTGGCTATGAGTCAGAATTTTCTTGATAGCAGTGGGTCTGCTGTAGTCTGGCATGAACTTGAATGCCCTGTGTTTGTTTATCTTGCCTGATTCCTCTGGCTAGAACCTCCAGCACAATATTGAATGAAAGTGGTGAAAATAGGCATACTTGTCTGGTTCTGATTCTCAAGGCCTGTGCTTTCAGACTCTCTCTATTTACGATGATGTTGGCTTTCAACAAATGCCCTTTATTACAGTGAGCAATTTCCCTTCTATTCCTATTTTGCTGAGAGTTTTCAACATGAACAGGTGTTGGACTTCGTCAAATGCCTTTTCAGCATCAATTGATAAATCAAGTAGTTCTTGCCTTTAGTTTTATTTTTGTGGTTGATTAGATTGATTGTTTTTCTAATGGTGAGACATCATCCCTGTATCTCTGGTATGCATCCCATTTGGTCATGGTGAATTATGTTTTTTATGTGTTGTTGCATTTTGTTAGGGATTTTTGCATCCAAGTCCAAGACAGACATTAGTCTGTAATTTTGCTTTTTTTGCGCTGGTCTTTACCTGGCTTTGGTGTCAGCGTTATTCCATCCTTTTCTGTGCTTGGAAACATTTTTATAATAGTGGCATTATTGCCTTTCTAAAACTTTGATAGAATTCTCCATGAAAGCCATCAAGTTTAGAATTTTTTGTCTTTGGGAATTGTTTCAATGACTTTTCAATCTCTTGTTTTGTGATGAGTTTATTTAGTTACTTTACTTCTGTTTATGCGAGTTTGGTTAGAAAGTGTGTTTCTGGAAATTTGTTCCATTTTCCCTTTGTTTTTAAGTTTATCAGGGTACAATTTTTTATGCTATTGTTACAATTTTGTTTTTAAATTTCAGTTGAGTCTGTTGTGGTATCACCCTTCTCATTTCTTATTCCAGTTATTTGCTTCCTCTTCTGTTTTTCTTTCATCAGTTCTGCCAGTGTTTATTGATATTTTGTTGTTCTTGCTGTAGACCTAGTTTTTGGTGTTGTTAATTCTTTCACTTGATTTTCTATTCTCTAATTCATTTAGTTCTGTTTTGATTTTTATTATTTGCTTTCTTCTGGTGTCTGTGGGGTTCTTTTGCTGTTCTTTTTCTACTTGTTTGAGTTGTATGGTTAATTCTTTAATTTAGGCACTTTTTTCTTTGTTTGCTTTGACTTCTGAGCACTGCTTTTGCTGAGTTCCAAAATTTCTGACAGTATGTGTTTTCATTCTTTTTAGGTTTTATGAATGACTTTGTTCTTTCCTTGATTTCTTCTATAACTGTCATGGATTGAATTCTGCCCCTGCAAAAATAGGTGTAGCCATGTGGCTGGGCCATGATTCCCAGTATCTTGTGACTGTCCTCCATTTTGTGGTTTTCCTATGCTGTATGTTAAAGGATTAGGGTTGGGCTGTGAATCCCTTCATGGGATCACCTCCCTGCTCCACTGTAGAGAGAGTTTCCCTGGAGTATGGCTTGCCCCATCTTTAATCCTTTCATCCCACGAGAGATAAAAGGACAGAGAAGCAGTCAGAGAATCAGGAACCTCACACCATCAAGAAATCTGCACCAGGAAAAAAGCATGTCCTTCAGACCTGAGATTCCTGCGCCAAGATTCTCCCTGGGCAAAGACTGATGCAATACAGGACTTTCCTCCTGAGCCAACAAGGTGTAAGCCTTCCCCTGGAGCAGACACCCTGAATACGGACTTGCAGCATGCTGGACTATGTAAGAATAAACCTTCCTTTGTTAAAGCCATCCACTCTGTGGTAATTCTGTTACAGCAGCCCTAGTTGACTAAAATAATAACCCAGTTATTTTTGTGGAAAGCGTTGTTCAGTTTCCACACTTTTTATATTTTTCTTCCTTTTTAGTTGATATCTATTTTTATGATCTAAAAGGTTGCTTTGTAATAGTTCAGTACTTGAATTTTGTTAAGGATTGCTTTATAGCTTAATATTTAGTCAGTTCTGGAGAATGTTCTATGTGCATTGTTAAAGAAAGTATACTTGTCTTCTGCTGTCTGGAGTGTTCTGTACATGTCAATGAGGCCAAGTTGGTTGGCTGTGCTATTGAGATCTGTTTTTATTGAGCATTTTTCTGTATGTTCTGTCCTTCACTGAAAGTGGTATGTTGAAGTTTCCTACTATTATTGTGGAGCTGTTTATTTCTGTTTTCAATGCAGTTAGAGTTTGTTTTTTGTAATTTGGAGTTGCATGTGTAAATATTTAATATGGCTATGTCCTCTTGGAATACTGAATCTTTAATCATAATATAGTGTCCCTTCTTATTCAATGTTGTAGATTTTACTTTAAACTCTATTTTTTTAATCAGAGATTAATATTGCCACTCTTGCTGTTTTTCAAATGTCGTTAGCTTGATACATATTTTTCCATCCTTTCAGTTTTAGTTGTTTCATATCTTTCAGTTGAAGGTGTGTCTCCTGTAAGGAACATATAGATGGGTCTTGTTTTTTAATTCAGTCTGCCACTCTTCATGTCTTTATTGGTACTTTTAATCCATTTACATTGTATGTGATTATTGATAGATATGACTTTAGTGCTGTCATTTTGATGTATTTTTGTATGTGATGTAGACAACTCCTTTGTTTCATTTAATTTTCTGTTTTTAGTCTTTTTCCCCCCATCTTTTTCATTGTTAGTAGTTTTGTAAATTTATTGGCCAAAACTTCGTGTTTTTCTTGTTTCTTTATTTTGATGCATAGGATTGATAATTTCCTTTATGGTTACCTTAATATTTACCCCTACTTTATAAATTTAAACCAGACTTTTAGTTCTTTGTACTGTCTTAACTTCCTCTCCATATGAAAGATCTATGGCTATGTTTTCTTTTGGGTCTCTCTTTTTTGTTATAATGTTTACATGATGACATCATTTGCCTATTTTTATTGTTTTGCCCTTGATTTATTTTTGTGACTTCTCTGTTTGAGTTGATATCTACTTGTTTTCTTCTGTATTCTAGTCTTAGGTTGTTACCTGATGCTACTTTCTAATCAAAGGACTCTTTTTTAGTATTTCTTGTAACTTTGGTGTGGTGTTTGCAAATTCCCTAAATTTCCGTTTATCTGGAAATGTCTGACTTTCTCCTTCATATTTGAAAGACAGTTTTGCTGGATACATAATTCTTTTCTGGCAATTATTTTCCTTCAAGGCTTTGTATATGTCATCCTATTGCCTTCTTGCCTGCATGGTTTCTGCTGAGTAGTCGAAGCTTAGTTTCATTGATTCGCCTTTGTGAGTTATTTATTTTTTTTTGGAGAATGTTCCATGTACACTGGAGAAGAAGATGTAGTTGTCCACTGATGGGTAGAAAGTTCTGTATACATCAATGAGGTCTAGTTGGTTAACTGCAACAATAAGGTCTTATGTGTCTTTATTGAGTTTTTTTCTAGATGATCTCTCCAATATTTACAGTGGACTGTTGAAGTCTCCCACTATTATTGTGGAGTAATCTATCACATTTTTTGAGTGTAGTTAGGGTTTCTTCAATATATTTAGGTGCTCTAATATTAGGTGCATAAATATTTAATATTTGTAAGTCCTGTTTGAACATTTGAACAATAAATAGTGTCCATCCTTGCCCACAATAGTGGATTTTACATTAAAATCTGTTTTATCTGAGATTAGAATTGCCATACCTGCTCTTCTTTGTTCATTGTTAGCTTGATGTATATTCTTCCATCCTTTAGTTTTCAGTTTGTTCATGTCTTTAAGTCTAAGGTGAGTTTCTTGTAGGCAACATATGGATGGGTCATGTTTTTTGATCCAAGATATCATGCAATGTCTCCTTACTGGAGCATTCAGTCCATTCACATCCAGTGCAGTAATTGATGGGTATGTGTTCAGTGCTGCCATTGTGATAAGTGTATTTTTGTGTTGATATTTTCTCTGTTGCTCTTATTAATCTGTTCTGGGAGATTCTTCTTTGTGAGTTGATTTTTTACCTTTTTTCAGGGTTGGTTTTGTGGTCATTGAGACTCCTGTGTTGCTGCGGTCTGGTAAGAATGTGCCGTCCTACCTATTGTCTTACTGATATAAGTTTAGGCTTTCCACGTGTACAGCAGAGCCTCTGGGAAAGCCTGAACTTTTTCTCTTTATCCTTCCTCTTATCTCCCACCTTTCTGATACTTCTGCACATGTGTTAAGGCCTTTCTTGGGTATGGCAGAGCCTCTGGGAAAGCCTGACCTTTACCTCTTTCTCCTACCTTGTGTGTTAATGATACTTCCAGGTATGGGTCAGCCAATCACGAGATGCCCCGATACCATTGTAACTATTTTTGGCAAACTAGACTGCTCTGCCAACCTGCTCCTGATTGTAACCCTACAAATAAAGTTTCTTATTGAGGAATGGCGGCATTTACCCTCCATCAGAGACCTTGGTCCCACCTGGCCTCAACTTACCTTGTGTGATATGAGTTTTTTCTCATCCCCTTTCCTGTCTCCCTCGGATATGGGTTTTTCTCAGTGTTGGTCACTGGGGAGCCAGATGCGACATTTGATGTCCCTATGTGGGGCCATGAGGAAGAGCCCATTGCTGACTGAAGCTGCCGGGAGAGGGGACACCTCTGATAAAAATCTTGCTCATGTGAAAATGAATAGTGTGGGAGGTACAATAGGATACACCAGATGTAAAACATGAGGCAATCAGGCTCGCATGAGTGAGTATTTCACATCCAGATGTTTTATGCCTTATTGAAGGCAAAAGGAAAAAAAGCAAAAAAGATTGTAAAAAAGTAAAAAAGCTTGAGCCAGTTTTTAAGTTTTGTATGAGACATGTGTCCTTGGTTTCCAGAGCAAGGGACAGTTTGAATTGGTCACTGTTCCCCCAGGTTTGCTGCAGAAACCTGCAGATAAATGATTCCTTGAACCCTACATTGTCTCTATACTTTTCAGTTACAGTGACAGACAGATGAACTTGGATTTGATTTGGCAACATTTGTCAAGCCAGCCAGGAGCAAGGTGACTCTTGCGGTAAGTCCTTTCCTAGGGAAGAGCCAACTTTTTTTCTTCTCTAGTTTGCTTACTAACATCTGCTAAAGCCCTCTGTGAACAGGTTGGAGGGTGGCTGTGGAAATTGACGAGTTTGGGCCAAGGCACTTCTTGGTGGGTTCTGAAGGCCTGGGTAATTCCACCTCAGTAACTCTGGCCCAGAAGGGTGAGGGTATCTGTTCCATTCAAAGGCTGAGGACTGGGTCCATAAGATAATTTTCGGGCATGGGTCAGACATTTAAAAGCCAAAGGGTGTCTGCTGCTTTAAGACTCCTTTCACTAGATGAGGGGGTTTGCAGTGCAGACAAGGAAAGTGTCTGCCCCCTGCAAGATAAACTCCTCATAACATGAGGCACACTGTTCAAAGTATAACACAGTCCATTTCCCCAGACCTCTGTTAGCCCATCAGGTTAAAAGCAGATTCCTTGGCCTCTTCTCGTTTCCTCTTCCCTTTTGCCTCAACCTGGAACAAAGGATGCTTGGGGAGCTTCCCTTTCTTCACCAGAGGTACGGCTGCCAGTTTTGAAAGCTGTCCACTGGCACCTGTAGTCAATTCACTAAATTAAAGAGGATTCAAGTGCTTTATCTTGTGCAAGCACAGAACTAGGTTGAAGCTTCTGTCTGTCTCAGTAGCACGTCTGTTTAAGTGTTCTGTTTGTGTGCAGAGAACTAAGGTTCTCACCAAGTTTGGAGCTTCTGTCTGTTTTGGTACCATCTTCCTGGTAAGAATGGAATGTCTACCCTAATTAAGAAAGCTCTTCCTTTATGTGTATACTCTGTAATGTTGGAAATAATTCCTCTGTTCCTTAAGAGAGCCCACTGGAGTGAATTCTGTCTACTTTGTCTCTTTATGGGTACCCAGTTGTAATAATATGGCCTGGCTGGGTATTAAACTCTGGAGAGTTAACAGTCAAATGGATTCATAAGGTTATTTTTTCATCCTACAATTAAAATGCTCATGAGCTCATTTTTAAGTAAAGGAACCGTCTGCGTACATACTAGTGAAGCCAAATATGTGTGTGATAAAGCGTGAGGGCTCCTGCGTGTGTGTTTGATAAATATGTTTGTGGTGTGCTTTTTAATTTGTCTTTCGGATCCAACTCGACGGCACTTGGCTGGCTTGACTTTTTGTAAGCCAAGCCAAGACTTTTTGTAAAGTTTTGAAAATACTCTTGTCATGTTTGTGGTGTGCTTTAGATTTGTCTTTGTAGGATTTTGAAAGTATTTCTGTCATTATACAAGTTGTTTATATTTTTGGTAAAAAAGTATCCTTTGTCTTTGCCAATGTACCTGACTTTAAGAGTCTTACTTTGGACTAAATTAAAGTTGATAAACAGCTAAATTTCAAATAGATCCAGGCATGTTGGCTGGGCTAGAGAAAATCTAACCTCACAGCCCTCAGGTGAAGAGATGGTTTTGTCTTAAAGAGACAGTAATAAATTCCAAAAGAGAAGAAGAGAAGCTGGCTGCTGATCTTTTGTCCTTCAGAAAAAGCAGAGAGCAGGGAAAAGCATACCTTCAAGTAATAGCTGCAAGAAAACTTTTGTGAAGCCAAAAAAACAGGTAACAATTAGTGCTCTGCTTTGATTGTCATAAATTGGATCTTCTGAAGTTTACCTGGGAGGTATAGAAAAAGGATTTCCAAGCCGGTTAAACAATAGCTTGTGAAAGTCAGCTAATAAAACCTTAGAAGTTAGTTGAGGGCCTAAAATGTTTAAATAAGCTTTATTTCAACACTGGACTTTAAGGGTAATTAAACTAAACAAGTATCTGATATACTGTAAATTATATACCATTTGTTTTTCAGACAATAGAAATTTGTTGATAAGAGATTTCTAGGGAAACAGTAGTACATCCCTCTTTATAATACGATGATAGCATAGTTTTCATGATATGATCACGAGATCATTCCTTTCACTGTTATAGCTTTGACTGAGTTTGGAGCCTTCCCTCACTGAGTAGGATTCTGGGTGATGTGTCCTGTATTTGCTTCTAAAATAGCAAGTTAGTGGTTTTGTTCTCCTAAGCCAAGAGATTCTTTCAGTATTTCTTGTAGCTTTGGTTTGATTTTTACAAAGTCTCTGGGTTTCTGTTTATCTGTGAATGTCTTCATTTCATTTTCAAATTTGAAAGATAGTTTTGGAGGATATATAATTCTTGGTTGGAAGTTCTTCTCCTTCAAGGCTTTGAATGTGTCATGCCATTGTCTCCATGCCAGCATTGTTTCTGCTGAGAAATCTGACAAAAGCCTACAGGGTTTTTTCTCTTAATGTTAGTTTTGCTTGGAGTCTTGCTGCCTTTAAGAGTTTCCGCTTATGTTTCATTTTGTTAAGGACGATTAGAATATGTCTTGAAGTCTTTCTTTTGAGATCTATATTTAGTGGCATTCAATATACATCTTGGATATTTATATTCTCTTCTTTCATAATTTCTGGAACGTTTTTTGTCAGCAGCTCAACAACAATACTCTCTGTGTTCTCAGGTGTCTTGCCCTGCTCAGGAATTTCAGTAAATTGTAGATTGTTACTCTTAAGAGACTCCACATGCTTCTTAATGCTTCTTCATTTTTCTTGTTTCTTTTTTGTGATTTCTCCTCATAGATACTGGAGTCAGTAGCTCTGCCTTCCAAGTCAGAAAGTCTATTTTCCATTTGTTCCATTCTGTTTTCTTGGCTCTGAATTGAAGTTTCTCTCTCTTTGATTTTGTTCTTGATCTGTTGGGTTTCAGAGTACTGGTGTTCCATCAGATCAAACTGCTTGCTTAGTTTTTTGTTTTGCTTTGCTGCATTTTGTATAAGGTCTATATGGTATCTCTATGTAATCCTTTCGTATTCACCTTCCAAAATTCAGAAAGTTTTCTTTGGGAAGTTCTGTGGTGCTTTCTTCTGGAGGCCTTCTGAAGCCATGGGTGATATCTTGGTTGTGACTTTATCCAGAGTTTTTGCTTTTGGGGCATCATGTGAGTCAATAGAGGCTGGTTAAGATGCTATGAGGATGGACCATAGTTGTTTCTATAGTCTGTCTCAAAATGGAAAGTAAAAGGTATCTGACAACTTCCAAAGTCAGTCAGGTTTTCAGGGGTACAGGTCCCTCTTCCCAGCTGGCAAAGTAAGCACCTCTATATCCAACCCTAGATGTTATAAACTAGTTCAAAATGCAGAAAGCCTGCTACCCTGCTGGCCTCTCCTGTTGGGCCACAGCTGTAGGCGACACTGTGTAAAATACTGCTTCTCTGCCAGAAAATCGCTCTCTTCTGGGCAGGTGCTGCCTCCAAGCCTAGGAATTAGGTCCTTCTGAGGCCTCTGCGTGGGTATTTCCACCTTGCAGTGGAACAACATGTCATCCCACACTAGCTCCTTGCCTGTCCTGGCACAGGTCAGTCAACAGTGGAGGCAGAAGAGAGGATAAAGTTGCTGAGATGTACAAAGTCCAAAGCCAGATCTCAAAACATGGCAATGTCACCCACTGATCCCACAAGCACTGAGTCTGAGACCAGCCACCAGTCAAGTCCCAGCTCCACGTGTTGGCCAAGACAAAAAAAAAAACATTAAAATGGAGAGTTATCTTCAGTCCCTGAAAGCCAGTGCTCACCAAGAGTGGGGGTCAGCGAAAGAAAGGAAACTCTTCATTCAGTGGTATGAAGTCCAAATTAACAGCCCTATGCCATGTCCTAGGGCTCACTAGGTGTCCATAAAGCTCCGTTTAATTATCAGTTCATTTCTCAGTTTCCAGAGGGATTTAGGGAGACGTGTGTTTAGTCTGCCATCTTGACTCTGCCCCCTTTGTAGGTTATTTTTTTTTTTTTTCTAGCCACTTTTAAAACTGTCTTCTCACCTTTAGTTTTGGAAAGTTTGATTATGACATGCCTGAGTGTTTTTCCTTGGGGATTTACATTGTATGGAGTTTGATGAATATCTTGAATAGATGTCTTCTTGTCTTTCATGGTATTAGGAAAGTATTCTGTTAACAAATCTTTGCAAATTCTCTCTCTAGTTTCTTTAAGTCTTCCTTGTTCTCATAATCCAATCATTCATAAATTATTCCTCTTGCCCCAAAGCCAAGTGCCGTTAAGTTTGATCCGACTCATGGCAACCCTTGTAGAGTACCACATAATTCTTAGTGTTTCTTGATTTTGTAAATAATTTTTTATCTGATTTTTCTTCAAATATGTTTGTATCACATGTTTTACTATCAATTTCGTAATTCAGCTTTCCATTGCCTCACTTGTTCTCATTTGACTTTTTTTGAGTTGTCTAATTCTGTAGTTGTATTATCAGTTTTCTGAATTTGTTATTCTTGCTCCTGCATGCTTTCTCATATCCTCTTGTGGTGGTCATTTTGCTCAGCTGCAGGGATTCTCATCTGCTTCCTAATGTCTCAGGTAGTTCAAAATATTAATCTCTTATCCTCAACCTCTGATAATTCCAGGAAGTTCTCTTCATCTTGAAAATTTCTGGATTCTTTGTTTTGGGAGCTTTCTGAAGCCATCATAGTTTTCCTCTTTAAGTGATTTGATTTGTACTGTTGTCTCCAAGCTGTTGAATTCATTTATTTGCTTACTGTGTAGTACCTTCTTGTTTCGTCTTGAAAGGTCCTAGTAGACTTGTCATGTGTTTGAGTTTGGTTATTAATGCCTTTGAATTTCTTATGTCTAATCCACAGTTGGTCTGAGCTGTTACTAGATATGCAAACCCAGAAGTCTGTTTACTTTTCTTGTTTGAATGCAGTTCAGAAGATCATGTACTCAGTCACCAAGTGTGTGCTGCAGGCTTTTCTCTACTACCTTTGATGGGTAGAGGTAATTTGTGTAGCACAGGTATCTGGCTGTAGACACAGAGGAAAGCAGATAACTAATAGCTGTCCCTGAGTGTCTGTGAATATTGCATGTCCCTTTATGTGTGATTATAGATGGAGGTTATGTTTCTTTCCTGATTTTACAGCTGAGTGGGCAGATTTTTTTCCTGATTTCCCCTAGTTTCTTAAACTGTTGCCTCCAAAAATTTAGAATAATGACTCAGAGAAGGCTCAAGGAGTTCTACTTCTGGCTCAGTAATGACATCAGACTCTGCAGTTGGAGGCAGTGCAGAGAGGGGAGCAAGGTTATCTCAGAAAAAGGAGAGAAGCCTATCCCAAAGGAAAGCTTTAGATTTGTGTACCATAGTTAGATGCTAGTCACCTAGCTTTTGATGGTCAAGTGCTCTTTTTCACTGGTTCTAGAGGCTTGAGCATACTTTCCCTTGCTCTTTGCCACTTTGGAAGATGCCCTCCAAATGTCACTTCTCTGATCATCTCACTGTCCATGACCCATTCCCAGTGGGTCATCTCAGGATAGTTTCAGGTACTTCTGTAAATAATTTACATTCCTAGATACTCAGTCCATCTTCTCAACTTTCTCTTTGATGGTCAGGCTCCTAGGATATCAAAAGTAGTGTATTTATTTATGCCTTAGGTTTTTTTTTTTAAAGGGATCACAGGAAGTGTATGACTACTCTGCCATCTTGGCCCCTCCTCCTTCAAATGTATTTTTAACTTACAAATTTCATTCCCCTGTCACTATTCTAAATATAATTTAATCTTACTGACTCTCAGAAGTTTACCAACTTACACATACAAAAGTTTCAAATGAACTAACTTACATATATATTTAAAATGTTATTAATTTTTAAGTTAGAAGTTATATGTGTTATTGGATAGTTATAAGTTTTTCTTTCTTTTTTTTAGATAGAGTCTAGAGGGTTGGTTCATGATTAAAGAAACATAAAAAGTAAGTTTCTGGTATCATGAGTCGTTTTCTAGTACCACCAATATACTCCATAACTGTTGTTGTTGTGTGCCATAGAGTCTGCTTTGACTACTAATAGAAATCTTTATTAACTATAAATATTTTTATGTACTAAAATAGTCACTGAATGAAAAAATAAAGCAGATAGAAATTCACATTTAATAGCTTTGACTACTCATTTGCATTTAGCCTAAGTCTTTGTAAAGCTGGCTTTTGTAATAGTAAGGACGTTTTTTGTTTTTTTTTCTTTTCTCCTTTGAATTATATTTTTTAAAACTCATGTAGGCAAATGCTGCTGGTAAGGGCTTCCCTTTCAACTTCTTTGCTGAAGGTATAGTATGAATACTTTATTAGTTGTAGACAGATTGGCTTGTAGACATGTGCCTGTGTTTCCTGTTTAAAACATTATGTCTCCCAGAAATATATTTGCTAGCTAGAGGCAGTTTGACATGTGCACATCCCTTGCTGCCTACTGTAATAAGCAGCAGCAAATGTAGACGGGTAAAATGTGGCATCACAAAAGCAGAATATGAGAGTGTGCATTCTAAGCAAACATCACATTCGTATCTCTCACTTCCATTAACGAATAATGTCAACAAAAAGCTCAATTATTTTGCTCAAATTGAAAACTATAATGTGAATAAATACTTTTAAAATGGTCTTATCTGGGGAAGCAATATTGTCTATCACTGAAAAACTGAAGGTAAGTGTCAGATTTTGACAGCATATTTTCTAATATATCTCTTCAAACGTGAAATCTAATCATGTTCACTCTTTCCCATGCCATTTAATCCTCCTCCTTTATACATTCCACTTCCCGATGTGCTATAATGAAAACCAGAGTACATGGCAAAACTCAAATCTTTCGAAGCTCCCCTACCTCTCATTAGTTGGTCCCAGCTTTGTCAAATTTTATTCTTTCACTTCTCCCTGTGGCTCAAGTGAAATTCAGACATCTTATTGATATAAAAAACGTAAAGGAAATAGTGGAGTAGTTTCTTCCCAAAGGAAATATAGTGCAGTTTAATAATATATTGGGAACATGTGGCCAGGTCAGCCTGTTATTTATCCTTTGGGCTAGGCTATTTTATATAGAAGTCAGCAGAAATAAAACAATACCATTCTATATAAAATCAGTCATTTACCCTTTGCAAGTTTCAATTTGTGTGGAGGGGTGTGGGTATGAATCTAAAGGAAATTCTTTTCACTTTTATTTTTTTATGTTTGATTTGCATTTGCTTGGAATTCACCTGATAGAGATTGGGAATATAATGGAAAATATTTTGAAAAGTACTGAAGTGAGTTTCCATATGAAATAATAGAATGTAATTTCTAAAATGTAAAATTGCTCCAGAAATAGAATGTGCACTTCTCCTTGTGAGTCGGTGAAATAGCTGCCACAATTTTTTGAAAGTACCTGTCACGTACATTGTGGAAGGAAAGCCTCTGTCTTTAGAAATCTCCACACTTTTGTAGAATTTCTTCTGATATCTACCATCATATCTTTTTTAATATTGTGTAAGTACATTTTAAAATTTTTCTATCAAGATTTAATTCACTAGAGAGTTGAGTGCATACCTTATTGGTGTTTTTTTTTTTTCTCTTCATCATATTACTTTGCTCATACCACATTGCCAATAATTGTATTTCATTTAGCGATAGTAATTAGGATATACTGTGTATAAGACAGAATGCTAGAAAATGTTATCTCATTGAATACTTATAAAAGCCATACAAGAAATGTAGTATTTTTTCTTACTTTCAGAAATAAAAAAAATAAATTTTACGTCAAAATGTATACATATAAATGCATATGTTAATTAGTAATAATATGTAAATAGATGAATGCATAAATGAGAAGTTTGACTAGATAATATATAAAATCTATATTAAGTCTGTGAATATAAACTCTATAAGTTAAAAGTTTAGTGGAATTAATACACATATTATCATTCCATTCTTTTATTTTTATCTCTTTTGGGCATCCTTTGCTTGAGTTTTCATATGCCTCATATGTCAAAATTTTAATTTTGGTATAGAAAAAAGGTAAGTGGAGAAAAGAGGAGTCAATTATGTAGAGATTCATAAGATACATACGTATTTAAATTTGTCAACAGTCTTTTGGCTTTACTCTCAATCACATTCCTTTCATTAAACATGTATTGGGTTATTTGCAAGATACTGAATAATACAATGAAACATTCTTACTACTTAGAGATGTAGTTTACAGACCCATTGAACTGATCTCTGTTGGGATTAGATATGACAGCAAATAGCCCTGTTAATTTGTTTTTTCATTTGATTAGTAGTTGCTTGCTATTGCTGAACAGCTCTAGAAAATGATTCTGTACTAAAAACCACTGTGCTATTCTTCGGCCTAGTGGGGAGAAAAATACACTGTTAGGGTAATGTTGATCTAGTTCTTAGGGGGCTATAAATATTTATATTTTTTCTTGTATTAAAAAGTGATATCATAGTTTAATGATTTGGGGCTAAATTACACATGATTCTGTAAGTTATATTTTTGACCTCTAAGTTTTCTGATTTTTTTTTTCCTGTCCCATAAGAAATTATTTCAAGGAAAACAAAATATTCAGAAACATGAGATTTGGTGCAATGTAAACATGAGAAGCTTGGAGACTGGAATGTATCAGAAAACAATTTCACTAACTGAATATTTTGATGCAGTAAGATCAATAAGTGTTCATTCTGATTATCTGTGAAAAGTATTATGGTTAAAGTAAGGCCACAAATTATTTGAGTATTTTTTTTTGTCTTACAGCAAATGTTTATTTCAATGCTCATTGATATAGTAAAAAGATCACGAACTTTATACCCTAAATTCAGCTTTATCCATTATTTGCTCTACGACTATGCTCTCGATTCTAAATTCTCGAAGCTTTTCTGAACTCAGAGAAATTGCAAATACTTTACAGTTTTTTAGGGTCAGGTATAAGAGTTAAGAAACAATGACTATAAAATACATAGTTCAATGACTGACACGTAGCTGACATTCACTTCTCTTTTATATTTTTCTTCATCCAAGTCTTCAAGTTTCAAAATCTAACTTTCTATGAAACTTTTCTTTAAAAGACTAATCTATGGTAATGCCAGTGTCTTCCAGTTGCTGTTGTAATTTAAAGTCTGTCTTACATTTTTAATTATTGTATTCAGTTTCCTTAAGAACTATTTATAACTCTCACGTGCAGAGACTTTCAATATTAAAAACAGTGTATAATCCTTGGTGCCAGACATAATTCGTTAAAGTTTATTAGATATGGGACTTCAGACAAATTATTTAACCTCAGTTTACTCATTAGTGAAACGAGGGTTATAATACTGTTCTGTAGGGGTTTGGTGATAACATTAAATGTGTTAACATTAGTGAACACTTTGAGCAAAATGTGTTAACATTAGTGAACACCTCAAGCAAAGTACATGACAGAGTAACTACTTGATTTTTGTTTCTTTCCTACTTTCTCTTTTATGATGAAGTATTTGCTTCTAGACAACAATGACCAGATCTCATTTCTGTGGTATTGTTTAACAAACAAACTTTCTCTTTGTGCAGTTCACAGAACTAATTTCTGTATCTAAACCACTTTTTCTCAAATTTGATTGTGCATACCAATCAACTGGCGGAACTTGATAAAATGCATAGCAGATTCATCAAAGATTGAAGAGATGTCTAACATTCTGCATTTCTGAAATTCTGAGGTGATGGCAGTGCTGCTGCTCACAGACACATATGGAATAGCTGGAATAGCAAGCATCTAAAGTAGTACGAATTTACCCGGAAATATACTGTGGTTCTAAGAGCCCTACTAATGGTATGATAAATAGGAACAAATTAAGTTGGAACAGTACCAGCAAGCAGAAAATGAATTTTGCAGGTACCATTCTGATGTGATTTCAAAAGTTTAAAAAATTTTTTTTGATCCAAAAATCTTTAATGTTTCTAAGCTTAAATAATCATGTCTTCATTTCTGTATGATAGTCTTTTACTTGTTTGACTATGACTTTTCAGTAATGGTCAATATCTTTTAGTTTTGTGACTGTGTTCCACGTTCATTTATGGAATCTGGTTATTCGAGAACCTATCCTATCCAGGAGTACACAGAAAGCTGAGCTAGGTGACAGTTTATATGCAAATATCTTGTTGTTGTTAGGTGCTGTCGAATTGTTTCCAACTCTTGGTGATCCTATGGACAATAGAAACACTGCGTAGTCTTGCAACAGGTCCACAATCATTTTTCTGTTTAACTCCATTTTTGCAGCCACTGTGTCCAATCCATCTTGTTAAAGGTCTTCTCTTTTTCAATGATCCTCCACTCTGCCAAGCATGATGTCCTTTCCCAGGGACTGATCCTGACTGGTCCTGACAACATGTCCAGTACGTAAGACACATTCTGGCCATCGTTGCTCCCTAGGAACACTCTGGTTATACTTCTTCCAGAACAGATCTCTTTGTTATTTTGTCTGTCCATGGTACTTTCAACATTCTTCTCCAACACCACAATTCAAAGGCATCATTTCTTCTTTTGTCTTCTTTGTTCATTGTCTACCTTTCACACTCATGTAATACATGTTGAAAATACCATGACTTGGGTCGGATCCACCATACTCTCCAAAGTGACATCTTTACTTTTCACACCCAGAAGAGGTCCTTGGCATCAGATTTTCTCAATGCAATGCATCTTTTAATTTCTTGACTGCTGCTCCTGTGGGTGTTGATTGTGGACCCAAGTAAAGTGAAATCCTTGACAGCTTTAATCCTTTCTCCATTTATGATGATGTTGCTTACTGGTCCAGTTGTGAGGAGTTTTGTTTTCCTGCTGTTGAGGTACAATCCCTACTGAAGGCTGTGGTCCTTGATCTTCATCAGTAAGTGTTTCAAATTTTCATTTCCAGTGAGTAAGGTGGTGTCATCCGAGTAACACAGGTTATTAATAAGTCATTCTCCAATCCTGATGCCTCGTTCTTCTTCAAAGAATCCTGCTTCTCAGCTTATTTGCTTGGCATACAGATTGAAAAGTTATAGTGAAAGGAAGAAACCCTGACACACACCTTTCCTGACTTTAAACCATGCAGTGTCCCCTTGTTCCATTCACATAATTGCTTCTTCATCCATATACAGATTCCTTAAGAGCACCATTATGTGTTCTGGAATTCCCATTGTTCACAAGGTTACCCATAATTTATTATGATCCACATAGTTGAACACCTTTGCAAATAAAAATAAGGGAAAAATGAAACAGACATGAAAAGAGAGAATACATACAAGGGAGTAGTCACAGTCCTGTCAAAAACTTTCCTGCTAATGAAGATCAAGGACCACAGCCTTCAGTGTGGATTTCATCTCAGTATCAAGAGAACAAAAATCCTCACAACTGGACCGGTAAACAACATCATCATAAATGGAGGAAGGATTGAGGTTGTCAAGGATTTCGTTTTACTTGGTTCCACAATCAAGGCCCATGGAAGCAGTAGTCAAAAAATCAGAAGATGCATTGCACTGGGAAAATCTGCTACAAAGAGTCTCTTTAACGTATTGAAAAGTAAAGATATTACCTTGAAGACTAAAGCATGCCTGACCCAAACCATGGTGTTTTCAATTGTATAATGTGAATGCAAAAGCTGGACAACGACCAAAGAAGACAGAAGAATTGATATCTTCGAATTGTGGTATTGGAGAAGAATGTTGAATGTACCATGGACCTCCAAAAGAACAAATAGGTCTGTTCTGGAAGAAGTACAACCAGAGTGTTCCTTGGAAGCAAAGATAGCAAGACCACATCCTACATACTTTACACATGTTGTCAAGAAGGATCATTTCCTGGAGAAGGACATCATGCTTGGTAGAGTGGAGGGTCAGCAAAAAAGAGGAAGAACCTCAAAAAGATGGACTGATACAGTGGCTGTAATGATGCTCTTAAGGATAAAAACGATTGTTAACATGGTACAAGACCAGACAGTGTTTTCTTCTGTTGTTCATAGGGTTGCTATGAGTCAGAGCCAACTCAATGGCACCTAACAAGAACATAACAACACTGAATCATTTCAGGAGTTAACATATAGTCAGATCCAATGGTGTGGGAGGAAGAAATCCATGCTTCACTGAAGGCATGAGTGAAAAATAAGGCTCCAGGAGTTGATGGAATACCAAATAAGATTCTTCAACAAGCAGATGTAGCACTGGACGTGTTCATCGTCTTCTGTGCCAAGAAATTTGGAAGACAGTTACTTAGCCAGTCAGTTGGAAGAGATATGTATTTGTGCCCATTCCTGAGAAAGGTAATTGAACAGAATGAGGAAAATATTGAAAAAATTTCATTACCGTCATATACAAACAAAATTTTGGCAAAGATCTTTCAAAAGCAGTTGGCAGCAGTTCATTGACATGGAACAGCTAGAAGTTCAAGCCAGATTCAGAAGAAAATGTGAAACTAGGGTTATCATCACTAATGTCAGACAACTCTTGACTGAAATCAGAGAATTCCAGAAAAATATTGAATTGTGTTTGATTATTCAAATGCCTTTGACAATGTGAATCATAATGAGTTTTGGATAATATTACAAAGAATGGGAATTCGGGAGCCCTTATTTGTGTCCATATGAAACCTGTACACAGAATAAATGGCCGTCACTCAAACAGAACAAGGGGATAGTGCATGGTTTAAAATTATGAAAGGTATGTGTCAGGGTTGTATCTTTTCATCATATCTGTTCAGTCAGAATGCTGAGTAATCTGAGAAGCTGGACTACGTGAACAAGAACAGGGCATCAAGATTGAAGGAAGACTTATTAACAACATTCATTATGTGGATAACAGTCTTGTTTGTTGAAAGTGAAGAGCTCTTGCAGCACTTATTGATTAAAAGGAAGGACTACAACATTCACTTTGGATTACATCTCAATATAAAGGCAGCAAAAGTCCTCATATCAAGATGCATAACCAACATAATGAAAAATGGGGAAAATATTGAGTTGTCAAGGACCTTACCTCACTTGCATCTGCTATCAATACTCATGGCAGCAACAGTCAGGAAATCAAAAGATGCATTGTGCAAATCTGCTGCAAAAGATCCCTTTAAAGTATTAAAAAACAAAGATGTCTCTTTGAGGACTAAGGTGTACCTGACCGAAGCCATAATATTGTCAATTGCCTCACAAGCATGCATAATCTGGAGAATTAAAAAGGAAGATGAAAAAATATTTGATACATTTGAATTGTGGTGTTGGCAAAGAATACTGAATACACCACACACTTCCAGAAAAGCAAATAAATCTATTTTAGAAGTACAGCCAGGAGTGTTCCTTGGAATTGAGAATGGCTACACATTATATCGTATAGTTTGAACAGGTTATCAAGAAGTACAAGTCCCTGGAGAAGGCCATCATGCTTGATAAGACAGAGGATCAGCAAAAAACATAGGCCCTGGACAAGATGAATTGATAGCGCCTGCACCAATGGGATCAAATACAGCAAGGATATAAGGATGGTGCAGGATTGAGTAGTGTTTCTTTCTGTGTATGTAAGGTTGCCATGAATAAGAATGTACTCGACTGTATGTGTCAACAGCAACAGATAGATGGTATTATTAAGGAGGAATATTGCAAAATATCCATCTAATTTATATAGCAATAAACTGAGTATTTAGAAAATTTTGCTTTACAGAAAAATATATTCAATGGAGGGCAAGTCATGCAATGAAAAATTTATCATTGAAATAATCAAATGGGAATTTTAATTTAGAACATGGTAAGTCTTTTTCATAGTATATAAGCAGGCTAACTATGTTTGCAACTGAGAAAAATTTTGAAAATTGGAATTAAAAAGTACAACGTAATATTTGATTTATGAGCTATGTCAACTAATATTTATTGCTATTTAGTGAACAGCTGTATAGAACTTATTACAATTTAGAACTCAAGACTACTCTCGCTATGCATGATACCATGGACAGAAACAATACGTGATAATCCAAAGGAGCCAGTTAATGTGAAGCAGCAAAAACCCACATATAAGTGTCTTAATTAAGTGCTACTAGTTATTATAAGCAGATTCTAAACAGTTTCATGAGAATAAATCATTGTGTATTTTGTTATTTTTGGTCAGTAGATGAAACAAACAAGTTTACAGTATAAGTAAATGAAGTTTTGCTTAAAAATTTTAGTATGATCAAAATATGAAAATTATCAACTGACAGAGTTTTCTTTTTCATTTATTTTCAGATTCTTTGCCTGCATGCACAAGGATGATATCAAGTACATGTATGTTTGAGTACATTGTACTACATATTTTATTTATTATTTTATGGGTTAGGTGATAGTGTTATTTTGCAATACTTTATTTCCTTTTAAACTTTATCTTTTATGTAAAACTCAAAAGTGTTTTATGATTTAGATTAAAAAAGTGAACTTACAAATGTTTTACAAATAAATTTATGAAAATATTGCAAATATATCAGACATTTAAATATCAGTGGGATTAAAGTTCAGAAAACTTTGTTCTCAGCAAATTTGAATTTTGTAAATACATGCAACAAATTCAACAACCTGAATTTGCTCATGTATTGGAAATTCACAGGGTAGACTGTTGAAACTGCAGCAAATATGAATCCCTGAGCATGTACTATAAGTGGGTTAATGTCAAAGTAAGAGATAGTATAGCTCCAAAAATAAATTTAGAAAAAGAGGGAAAGAATAACATTAAAATGTATAATATAATCCCAGCTTGCACAAATTATGAGAAATAGAAAGTATCTTCCTGTAAAAATATGTTGCCTTGAACAGTTTCAGATATATTGCTGTATGTAACAAAGAAATGATTAGAAACAAACATCAAAACCCTAAGCATTTGCCTAATTCAAGTAAAGAAAGTGTCTTGGTCATCTACTGATGCTATAACAGAAACAAACACAAGTAGACGGCTTTAACAATGAGTAGTTTATTCTCTCACAGTCTAGGAGGAAAGAAGTCCAAATTCAGAGTGTCATCTCCAGAGGAAGTCTTTCTCTCTCTGCTGTTTCTGGAGGAATGTCCTTGTCATCAATCTTTCCCTGATCTAGTAGCTTCTTAGCACAGGGACCCGAGGTCCAAAAGATGTGCTCCATTTCTAGCACTTCTTGCTTGGTGGTATGGGATCTGCCATAGACGGAATTGTGTTCCTCCAAAATTGTGTGTAGAAGTTTGGCTGGGCCATGATTCTATGTATTGTGTATGCCTTAAACACTGACTCTGTAATTTTAATGAGGAAGGATGAACAGCAGTTAAGTTGGTGGGTCAGGACTTAATGTGAGGGATTTTATTGTCCCTGGAAGAAGCCTCTTGGGATATAAAAGAAAGGTAGGCAAGCTGAGACTTGAGGATCTCATTACGTGAAGAAAGAAAGAAGCGCCAGGAGCTGAGTGCATACTTTGAAACAAACCAGGTTCCTTGTGCCTCAGAAGCTTCTAATCTAGGGGAAGATTGACAAGAATCACCTTCTTCCTGAGCCAGCAGAGAAAGCCTTCCCCTGGAGCCAACATCCTACATTTGGACTTTTAGCTTACTAGACTGTGACAAATAAAATTTATCTTTGTTAAAGCCATTGACTTGTATAATTTCTGTTAAAAGTAGCACAAGATACTAAGAGAGGGTTCTTCTCTTCTTTGCTCAATTTCCTCTTATATCTAAAAAAGAGATTTACTCAAAGGTGGTGGAGTCAACATGGAGGACTAAACATACATCTCCCTAAATTCATCTGGAAACCAAGACCTGAATTGATAATTAAAAGGAGCTTTCTGGACACCTAGTGAGCCGTAGTACACGGCACAGGGCTGCTAATTTGGACTTCATACCACTGAATGGCAAACCTCTCTCTTTCACTGACCCCTGCTCTTGGTGAGTGCTGGCTTTAATGGACTGAAGGTATTTCACCATTTTACCTTTTTTTCTCTGTCTTGGCTAGTGGGTGGAGCTGGGACTTGACTAGCAGCTAATCTCAGATGCACAGCTGGTGGGATCAGCATGCAGAATTACCATGTTTTGAGAGCCAGACTTTGGACTCTGTGTATCTCAGCAACTTTGGCCTCTCTTTCTGCCTCTACCACAGAGCACCCAGTACCGAGGCAGGTGGTGAGCTTTTGCGAGACACTATTTTGTTTCGCTGAAAGGTAGATATACCCACATAGAGGCCTCAGAAGGACCTAATTCCTAGGCGGAGAGGCAGCACCTGCCTGGAGGAGAGCACTTTTCTGGTAGAAAAGCAGTATTCTACACAGTGTTACCTATGGCTGGGGCCTGACTGCAGAGGTCAACAGGGCAGTATCCTTTCTGTATTTTGAACTAGTTTACAACATCTGGGGTTTGGTATAGAGTTGCTTACTTTGCCAGTTGGGAAGAGGGACCTGTACCCCTGAAAACCTGACTGACTTTGGAAGTTGTCAGATATCTTTTACTTTTCATTTTAAGATGGAGTAGAGAAACAACTGCAGTCCATCCTCATAGCATCTCAACCAGCCCCTATTGACTCACATGATGTCCCAAAAGCAAAAACTCTGGATTAAAGAATAAACAAGAAATCACCTATGGTTTCAGAAGGTTCCCAAAAGAAAGCACCACAGAACTTCCCAAAGAATCTTTTCTGAAACTATTGGAAAGTGAATACAAAATGATTATATTGAGAGCCCTCCTAGACCTTATATAAAACACAGCAGAGCAAATGAAAAGTTAAGCAAGCTTGTTGATCTGATGGAACACCAGTACTCTGAAATCCAACAGATCAAGAACAAAATCAAAGAGAGAGAAACTTCAATTCAGAGCCAAGAAAACAGAATAGAACAAATGGGAAATAGACTTTCTGACTTGGAAGGCAGAGCTACTGACTCTAGTATCTATGAGGAGAAATCACAAAAACGAAACAAGAAAAATGAAGAAGCATTAAGAAGCAAATCGGACTGTCTTAAGAGGAACAATCTACAATTAGTTGGAGTTCTTGAACAGGGCGAGACACCTGAAAATACAGAGAGTACTGTTATTGAGCTGCTCACAGAAAAATTCCTAGAAATTATGAAAGAAAAGAATATAGATATTCAAGATGCATATTGAACGCCACTCAATATAGATCTCAAATGAAAGACTCCAAGACATATTCTGGTCATGTTTAACAAAAGGAAACATAAGCCGAAACTCTTAAAGGCAGCAGAACAGAAAGCAAAGCTAACATTCAGAGGGAAACTCTGTAGGCTTTTGTCAGATTTCTCAGCAGAAACAATGCTGGCATAGAGACAGTGTCAGGACACATTCAAAGCCTTGAAGGATAAGAACTTCCAACCAAGAATTACACATCCTCCAAAACTATCTTTCAATATGAAAATGAAATTAAAACATTCACAGATAAACAGAAACCCAGAGATTTTGTAAAAATCAAGCCAAAGCTACAAGAAATACTGAAAGAATCTCTTGGCTTAGAAGAACATAAGCACTAACTTTGTATTTTAGAAGCAAATACAGGACACATCACCCAGAATCCTACTCAGTTAGATAAAGCTCCAAACTCAGTCAAAGCTATAACAGTGAAAGGAACGATCCAGTGATCATATCATGAAACCTATGCTGTCATCATATTAAAAAGAGGGATGTACTACAGTAGTTATAGTCCTTCCAGATGGAGAGGAAGTTGATAAGACTGGTAGTAATTAAAATTGGGTTTATACATAGTTTATTAAGGGGGGGGGTCACAGCTGTAAAGCACAATAAAGATGCAACATATCAAATCAAGACATGTAATACAGGAGTGTCAAGAACCAGAAAACCAACCCAAAAAAGGTGAAAAATTAACTCACAAAGAAAAATGTCCCAGAGCAGATTAATAAGAACAACAGTGAAAACATCAACACAAAAATAAACAGATCACAATGGCAGCACTGAACACATACCTATCAATTATTACACTGAATGTCAATGGACTGAGCGCTCCAGTAAAGAGACATCGAGTGACATCTTGGATCAAAAGACATGACCCATGCATATGTTGTCTACAAGAAACTCACCTTAGAATAAAAGATATGAACAAACTGAAAACTAAAGGACAGAAGAATCTATACCAAGCTAACAGTGAACAAAGAAGAGCAGGTGTGGCAATTCTAATCTCAGATAAAATTGATTTTAATGTAAGATCCACCATCATGGACAATGATGGACACTACTTATTGCTGAAAAGTTCAATGCACAAGCAGAACTTAGCAATATTAAATATTTATGCACCTAATATTAGAGCACCTAAGTACATCGAAGAAACCCTGACTATACTAAAAAATGAGATAGATTACTCCACAATATTAGTGGGAGACTTCAACATTCCACTCTCAATACTGGAAAGATCATCTAGAAAAAAACTCAAAAAAGACACAGAAGACTTTACTGCCACAATTAACCAATTGGACCTGATCGACATATATAGAACTTTCTATCCATCAGAAGACAACTATATTTTCTTCTCCAGTGCACATGCAACATTCTCCAGAATAGACCATGTGTTAAGACATAAAGCAATTCTCAACAAAATCCATACCATTGAATTAATACAACACATCTTCTCAGATGACAAAGCCATGAAAGTCAAAATCAACAGCAGAAAAAACATAGAAAGTGGAGCTCATGGAATCTGAACAACATCTTGCTCAACAACTCATGGGTTATAGAAGAAATCAAGGATGAAATAAATAGATTTATGGATTCCAGAGAGAATGAAAATACTTCCTACCAGAACCTATGGGATACAGCCAAAGAAGTGCTAACAGGTCAGTTTATCTCCATAAATGCACACATCTGGAAGGAAGAAAGGAACCAAATTAAAGAACTGACCTTACAGCTAGAACAAGTAGAGAGAGAACAACAGATGAACCCCTCAGACACCAGAAGAAAACAGATCATGAAGATTACAGCAGAAATAAACAAATTAGAGAATAGAAGAACAACTGAAAAAATTGAAAAGACCAAAAGCTGTTTTTTTGAAAAGATCAACAAAATTGACAAACTATTGGCTAAACTTACTAAAGAAAAGCAGGGCAGGAAATAAATAACCCAAATAAGAAATGAGAGGGGAGTTGTCACAACACATCCAACAGAAATAAAAAATATTATAACAGAATACTATGAAAGACTGTACTCTAACAAATTTGAAAACCTAGAGGAAACGGACAAATTCTTGATTTGTATGACCTACCAAAATTATCACAAGGTGAAGCACAACAAATTAATAAACCCATCACAAAGAAAGAGATTGAAAAAGTCATCCAAAAACTACCAACAAAAAAAAGCTCGGGCCCAGATGGCGTCACTGCAGAATTCTACCAAGCTTTTAGAGAAGAGTTATCTCCATTACTACTGAGACTATTTCACAGTATAGAAAGAGATGGAATACTCTCAAATTCATTCCATGAAGCTAGCATAACCCTGGTACAAAGTCAGGGAAAGACTCAATTAAAGAGAACTACAGACCGATATCACTCATGAATCTAGGTACAAAAATCTTCAACAAAATTCTTGCCAATAGAATACACCAACATATCCAAAATAATAATCCATCATCACCAAGTTGGATTCCTACCAGGGATGCAAGGCTCGTTCAACATCAGAAAAACAATTAATGGATCAACCACATAATTAACACAAAAGACAAGAATCACCCTATTTTGTCCACTGATGCAGAAAAGGCATTTGATAAAGTCCAACACACATTCATGCTAAAAATTCTCAGCAAAATAGGCATAGAAGGCAAATTCCTCAATGCAATAAGGGCCATTTATACAAAGCCAACTGCTTACATCATCCTGAATGGAGAGAGACTGAAACAGTTTGCCTTGAGAAGAGGAACTAGAGAAGATGCCCACCCTCACATCTCCTATTCAGCACTGTACTAGAAGTTCTAGCCTGAGCAATTAGACACGACCAAAAAATAAAGGGCATCTGCATCAGCAAAGAAAGAGCAAAAATCTCCGTACTTGCGGATGATACGATTGTACACACAGAGAGTCCTAAAGAATCCGTAAGTAAACTTCTCAAATGGATACAAGAGTTCAGTGAAGTCTCAGGATGGATACAAGGTAAACATAAATAAATCAGTAGGATTCTTTTATACCAACAGTGAGATTATTAAGGAAGAAATCACCAAATCACCGCCATTTACTATAGCTCCTAAGAAGACCAAGTACCTAGGAATAAATCTAACCAGAGAAATAACAGATTTTTACAAAGTCCTTACTACAAGAAACTAACGGAGACTTGGATAAATGGAGAAACCTACTATGCTCATGGATAGGAAGACTTAACACTGTGAAAATGTCTATTTTACCTAAAGCAATCTACTTATATAATGCAAACCCAATACAAATTCAAGGGACATTTTTTTAAGGAGATGGAGAAACAAACCACCGACTTTGTCTGGAAAGGGAAGAAGCCCCAAATAAATAAAGCACTATGGAAGAAGAACACACTGGGAGGCCTCTTAATACTCAACTTTAGAACCTATCACACTGCCACAGTAATCAAAACAACCTGGTACTGGTACAAAGAGAGACAGATAGATCAATAGAAGAGACTTGAGACCTCAGAGATGACACCATCTACCTATGAATAACTGATATTCGACAAAGGCCCTAAGACATTAAACTGGGGTAAAAACAATCTTTTCAACAACTGGTGCTGGCAAAATTGGATATCCACCTGCAATAAGTTGAAACAAGATCCATATCTTACACATTATACAAAAACCAACTCCAGCTGGATAAAAGACCTAAATATCAAACCTAAAATGACAAAGCTCATGCAGGAAAAATTAGGAACAATGGAAGCTTTAATATATGATGTAGACAGACTTCAAAATCTGTCAAACAAATGAAAAACAATGGAAGAGAAAATAGATATAAGAATCAAACACTTTTGCTCATCCAAAGACTTTAGTAATAGAATTAAAAGGCCACCTACAGAATGGGAAAAAATATTTGGCAACTATACGTCAGACTAACACCTGGTCTCCATAATCTATAAGGTACTCCAAAATATCAATAAGAAAAAGAGACATCATCCAATTAAGCAATGGGCAAAGAAGATGGACAGACACTTCTCTGAAGAGGAGATCAAGGCAGCCAAAAAACACATACAGACATGCTCACAATCATTAGTTATTAAAGACATTGAAATCAAAACTACAATGAGACACCATCTCACCCCATCAAGGTTGGCCATGATCCAAAAAACACAAAACAACAAATGCTGGAGAGGCTGTGGAGAAATTGGAACTCTCCTACACTGTTGGTGGGATTGCAAAATGGTGCAACCTCTTTGGAAAGCAATCTAGTGCATCCTTAAAAAGCTGGATGTAGATACACCGTTTGATCCAATAATTCCACCACTTGGAATATATCCTACCGAATCCGGGCCATTCACAACAACTGATACATGAGCACGAATGTTTATCGCAGCACAGTCCATAATAACAAAAAGATGGAATCAACTCAGATGCCTAGCAACAGAGGAATAGATAGGTAAACTATGATATATATACTCAATGGAACACTGTGCAATGATCAAGAACAATGATGATTTTAGAAAACATCTCATAACCTGGTTTTAATTGGAGGACATACTGAGTGAAAGTAGTTAGTGACAAAGGGACAAAGTTTGTATGAGACCTGTACAATAAAAACTTAAAAACAGACTCATGCGTAGAAGAAAAGACTCTTTGAAGGCTGCAAGTGTTGGGAAGGGGGGAAGGTGAGGGGGGGTTTAGATTAGATACCTGATACAAATTTGGTTGGCTGAAATCTGTGACAGCATACGTTAGAAAGAGGATCAGTGTTAACTGGACTTCAACATAACCTGATTACTCCTCTCATCTTAACCCAATATTGTAAGGGCAGTGTAGCTGGCCTGGGGGGCTAGGGACCACACTCTCAGGGGAAATAGAGATGAACTGGCACAACTAATATTTTGCTAAGAGGGCTCTCTGCACCCCACATTGGTGAGTGGTGTCTGGGGTCTTAAAAGCTGCCATCTGAGGGTACAGCAATGGTCCCAACTCAGGAAGAAGAGGTGATCACCTAGGACCAAAATGACATGGGAGAAAGAGATCCCAGAAGACAGGGAGACTCACATGAGTGGGTGACTCCGTTGACTTATGACGGGAAGAACCGAATTGTGCCTGGTCACCACCAGTGATAGCTGTGATGGAGGTCACAAAGTTAAGTCTCCCTGGCAACACAAGAATAAATAGCAGTGCATCCTGAGATCTCTGCTAAAAGACAACAACTGATGGTCCATGGGCCTTGGAGTTCCCCTGGGAGCATAGCCCCTGGACCTGATGCTGCCCTTGTGCATAAATCATAACGAGGTTCCACTCTCCGACATGAATGGATTGGACTTGGTGATGCAGAGTGACCATATATTGGATGCACTTTATGGTTCTATGCATCTATAGGGTATCATCCTGCTGACCTCTTACTGGAGAAAGGGGAGTGGGTGGAGAGGATGGGATAGGAGATTGTCGGGAGAATAAGACATGTATGGAGCAGAAAGGAAGAGTGTACTGTCACCGGGCAAGGAGAGCAGTGGGAGCTGCATATAGGTTGGCATGCAAATTTATATGTGAATGTACATTTTCACTCAAGCATAATTAAAAAAAATTAAAAACAGAGATTTACTCGATACAATCTAACCCTGTAGATTGAGCTCCGCTACATTAACATAACTACCTCTATTCCTGCCTCTTTAATATCACAGAGGTTCTATCACAAAGTGCTGGACAATCATACAAGACAGTGAATCATGGCTGAGCCAAGTTGATACACATTTTGGGGGGACACAATTTAATCCATAACAGAAGGAAACACTAGGGTTTTGTATGACTTTTAAAATTTATATTTTCCATCTACCTTTAGCATCTCCTACTATATGCTCCTTCTGCATACTTGTTTCTGTGGCCATTATTTATCCAAGTGGCTCTGTGGAGAGGACAGCTTCAATACAGTGGTCAGACTGTATTGAAGATGCAGACTTGAACTTTAAGTGGAATCTCAAGGAAAGTATTGGGATGTCAGTAGGTCAGAGAATTCTCAAATTTATGATCAATAGTAATGCTTTTTTAACTTACTTATATCTTTATTTATATTAAGTGGAGTTTGAAGACTGCACATGACCAGGCATTGTTTTATCCTATTGCGTATAAGGTGGCTAGGAGTCAGAACTGACTCCACTATTCCTGAAAACAGCAGTAGGAGATACATTAGTACCGCCTTGGGTTCAGTTTCAGAAAATCTAGAACTTTTGATCAGTTCAAATGTCACCTTTTGCAGAGACCTGGGGCTATGAATGTAATCTGAAAAAATATATTTCTATTTTAGTCATCTAGTGCTGCGGTAACAAAAATACCACCACTTGATGGCTTTAACAAAGAGAAGTTTGTTGTTACACAGTCCAGTAGGGTAGAAGATTAAATTCAGGATGTCCACTCCAGGTGAATTCACATTGTCTGTCGTTTCTGGAGGAAGGTCCTTCTGTTGCATCAGTCTTTGTTGAGTCTGAGAGTATCTCAGCAGAGGAACCTCGGTTCTGAAGGATACACTCTGCTCTCAGTGCTGCTTTCTTGGCTTTCCTTTCCTTTTATCTCTTGTAGGGAACCACACTCTAGGGAAACTCCCTTAGCAAGGCTGTTAAAGTCCCATCCTAATCCTCTTTTAGCATAATCCTATCTATTAGCCACAGATGGAGATCAAGATTTACAGCAGAGGAAAAATCACAAAACAGAGGAAAATCACACATATTGGGAATCACGGCCCAGCCAAATTGCTACACACGTTTTTAGGGGACACAATTCCATCCATGACCCCATCCATAAATGGAGATGGTAACATTTACTTTCTGATTATTTTAAGATACTGTAGCAATGTGTTAGTTCAGATTAGAGAAACAAAAAATTTTTAAGGTTGCCTAGTTTTAAAATTTTCTCTTTGCAGAGACTTTTCTATTCACAGAAAGATGTGAAGATAGCATAATATGAAGGGTTGCAAAGAATGGAGAAGCTGGACCTGGAAATTCTGTTGCTTAATGTAGAATTCCTCATTCAGCAACTATTCCACCTGCAGTAATTCATGAAAATCCTTAACACTCCAAGGAGAAATACAGTTAAACAGAATAAGAGCAGAAAGGAATCCAATAAAAAATCATTCTATTTTCACAAAATAAATATAATTTTATCAAAAACATGTATATAATCCTAAAACAACAATTCAGCAATCCCAGTGCTTGGAATACATCCTACAGAAATAAGGGGTGTCACACTGATATCTGCACACCAATATTCATTGCAGCCCTGTCCACAATAGAAAAAAGATGGAATCAACCTAGTTGCCCATCAACAGACAAATGGACAAACAAATTTTGGTATATTCACCCAATGGAATACTACGTGATGGTAAATGACAAAGATGAACTTGTGAAAAATATCATAACACACAGAAATCTTAAAGATATTAATGCGGAGTGAAATTAGTTATTTGTCAAAGGACAAATATTACATGAGACCATTATTATAGGGACTCAGGCAAAGGGTTAGAAATGGAAGAAAATGGTCTTGACTGTCACAAGGGTGGGAAGAGAGGGAGAGGCGTACTCATTAATTGGGTAGTAGGTAAGAATTAAGTTAGGTGAAGGGAGGGACAACACATGGTATAAAAGTCAGCAAAACTGTACTAAGTAAAAAGTTATGAAGTTTCCTAAATATAACCCAACACATTGAAGGACTTAGCAGGAACAGGGGCTTGGGGACCATGGTTGCAGGAGACATCTAGGTCAGTTGGCATGACAAAGTTTTAAAGGTTTACACATAGAAGGAAACAGTCTTTGATGGTTACAAAGATAGGCAGGGAGAGAGAGGGGTGTTATTAATTTGATATTAAACAAAACAAAACCCACTGCCATCGAGTCAATTTCAACTCATACCAAAACTATAGGACATAGTAGAACTGCTCCACAGAGTTTCCAAGGAGCACCAGGTGGATTCCATCTGCCGTTCTTAGTTAGCAGACATCATTCTTAACCACTATGCCACTAGAGTTTTCAATTTGTTACTGGATAAGAATTATTTTAGATGAAGGGAGGGACAACACACCAGAGAGAAGTCGGCACAACTGGACTAAACCAAAGGATAAGAAGTTTTCTAAATATTGCCCGTCACTTTGAGGGACAGAGAAGCAGTGACAGGGGCCTGGAGACCGTTGGTTTCAGGGGACATCTAGATCAATTGGTGTAAAAAAGTTTACGAAAATATTCTGCATACCGTTTGGGTAAGTGGCACATGTGGTGTTAAAAGCTAACAAGCAGCCGTTTAAGAAGCATGTGTCTGCCTACCTCAAGCAAAAGAGAATGAAGAGCATTAAAGATATCAGGAAAATAGGAACCCAGGAGACCAAAAGGGCCACGTAAACCACAGACTGCATCAATATAAGATGGGAAGAACTAGATTCCACCGTACTGTTAGTGACTCCTTTTGCAGAAAACTCAACAAAGAGTTCCTGACGGAGTGAGAGAAACGCTCTGTGCAGAACTCAAACTCTAATAGAAAGACAAGACTTGGTAGTCTTGGTTCCCAGAAGACATGGCCCTGGACTCTCTATTGTTACCTAATAACTGAAACTGTTCTCAAAGCCATCTCCTCAGACAGAGCTCCTTGGAGACTCCATGGCTCTACTGCAACCTATGGGCTTGCAATGAGTCAGCATCAATTGAAGGAAACAGGTTTGATTTTTTTCTGGATTTCGTGTTGCACGTACTTCCGGGCTCACAGCCCACTTCCTACATTTTCAGAACCAGTATTTCTCTGATGGTGCCTCTGTCATAGAGTTCTTACTCCCTTTTCTGACTCTGTTTCTTTTAATGGCCTCTGCCTGTGATAACACTAGTCTACCTTAGATAGTCCAGGATACTTTTTAAGGTCAGTTTAATTCCCTGTGGCTCTATAGGGTAGCATACTCACAGGTACTGGACATCTTTCTTCCTACCATTACGAATACTGTATTCCCACTGTTTTCCACAGAAAACTCTCTTCTGCATTCGTCTATAGGTAACATAGAGTTAGGATAAGGCATTTTGTGAAAACAAGGCATGATTTTTAAAATAACACAAATTATTAACATACATTAAAAACTGATACAATTTTTTGTTTATAAAATAAGTCATTTGTAAGATATAAATCCTCTACTGATACAGTGTATGCTTTGGAAAGCTTCTAAATCACCAGTAAAAATAATAGCACACTGTATCTGACAGAAGCCAATTACTGAATTTGAAATCACACCCTTTGCCGAGTTAATACATTTTATTTTGATACTAGATTTTTTTTGTTGTTGTTTGGCAGAGACATATATTCTAGCACTTAGGTCATAGTAAGGACAGTCTGGGTGGCACAAGTGGTTTGTGATCAACAGCTAACCTAAAGGCTGATGTTTCAAACTCACCCAGCTGCTCCACGGAAAAAAGACCTGGCAATCTGTTCCCCTAAGGATGATAGCAAAGAAAACCCCATGAAGCAGTTCTAGTCTGTTGCACATTGGTAGCCACCAACTTTTGACTGACTTGACAGCAACTAAGAAGTTATTGTAGGTTCTTAAATGTATCTATTTACTAAATAGATGACTTCTTTTTTAATAGAATTTTACATTTCCACAAAATTATTGTAATAATTGATATCACAGTATTGGCTCTCCCCAGTTTCTATTACAGTGTTTTAGGGAAAAGGACTAAGTTTTATTTCCTTTTGTATTCTCAATGCTCAGTTAGGTATTTTGTAGGCTCTCAATAAATTCAGGTTGTATAGATTAACATCAAGAGATAGTAAAGTTTTTATATCACAATTTGTACTATCCTCTCGAAGGGAAGTTTTTTTGTTGTCACATTTACAAAGAGTATGTCAGAACAGTTTAAATTAAAGATTAATTGAGAGATATGAAACATATTAAGAGTACTTTTTCAGATACTGGATAGAGGCCATTCTGAATCTGGGCTATCTTAGCATCAGGAAAGTAAAAAGTGTGTATCTTACTCCTCACAATAACTTTAGAAAAGCAGTTCTCAAATACGGGAGATAACTAAATTGTAATAAACCTTGTCTATCAGCCAAAGACTTCTATATACATAAACTCATCAGATTATCTTGACAACCTCATTGTGTTTAAATGTATCTTCTTAAAAGCTGAAATTGGTTTAAAATATAGGTTAATATGAATTCTATTTTTGTACAGGTTGCCTATACATTATAATGAACTCTTTTTAAAAATTATACAACTTATCTCAGGAAACTAGAATGAAAAATATGAGATAAGTGGAGAGAGTTCTGAGTGTAATGAAAGTGAAATTACTTTCTAAATTCTACTTGGTAGGCTAAGCTTTATTAATAGGAAGCTATTAATTGTTTTTATGCAAAGAACTAAGTATCCATCTCTTTTTGACTTTATTATCATTACAAGCAGATATGAGCTATATTTGCTACGAAACATAGCAATACCTCAAGTCTTTGCCATTGTCTTTGTAAAGCAAATTTAGCCTTTTTTAAAACAAAAAAAACAAAAACAGTTTTCCTAAGATCAGCTTTTCCTAAAATGGGTACATAACTTCAAAGTATCTGTGACCCCTTTCCATGATCATTTGTTAAAAATTTCTAGAATTCCAGAAAACAGAATGTTGTCTTTTTCAAAATGAAAAGTAGTTTCTTCTTTTCTGTTACAAAAGTAAAAATGTCACTGAAAATAATTCAAATTCTAAAAGGAAGACAAGTAAAAAAGTGTCACTAAAATTTTATCACACAATACAATTTTTGGTAACCTTCTGTGATGGATTCAATTGTGTGTCCCCAAAATGGATGTCAACTTGGATAGGGCATAATTCCCAGTATTGTGTGGTAGTCCTCCAGTTTATGATTTAAATTTTCTGTTAAACAAGGTTACGGATGGAATCTTAAAAGGTCACATTCCCTGATCCAATGTAAAGGGAGTTTTCCTGGATTGTGACATGTACCACCTTTTATTTTACAAGAGATAAGGGAAAAGGACCCAAGCAGAGAGCAGGACTTCATACTACCAAGAAAGCAGTGCCAGGAACAGTGCGTCCTTTGGATTTGAGGTTCCCATGCTGAGATACTTCTGGACCAAGGGAAGGCTGATGTATTACAAGAATCTTCCTCCTGAACCAACAGAGAGAGAAAGCTTTCACCTAGAGCCAGAGCCCTGAATCTAGACTTTTAGATTATGGGAGTGTGAGAGAACAAACTTCTCTTTGTTAAAACCATTCATTTATGGTATTTCTGTTACAGCAGCACTAGCTGACCGAGAGACCCTCCTTTCAAGATACTGTCCTTATGTGCATAGGAATTATTAAATAACCATATTTTACATGGTATTTGGTAATTATAATTTTCATGAAAAAAATTGTAGCTAACTTTCCATGACAATGCTGTAAATAGGTATTATTATTATTATATTGTTTTATGTAAAGTATTATATGGCTAAGTATCATTGTATTGGCTAGCATCCAACTAACGCACAGTTTGGTTGTTTCCGTATTTTTTAATTACTAAGGAACTGGGGAGATGTGCACGTCTTATACCACTGTCCACTTATCCAGTAAGCATCAGTGCCTAGAAATAAATTGACCAAAATGTGTGCCCATTTAAAATTTAAAAGTTTATTGGGCTATGACAGTTCACTTGATTGTTGTTGTTACTCTTAGGTGTCTTTCAGTGAGTTCTAACTCACAGCTACAGTATATACAACAGAGCAATACACTGCCCAGTTCTGCACTGTCTTTGTGATTATTGTTATGCTTCAGACCATCGTGGCAGTCATTGTGTCAATCCATCTCACTGAAGGTCTTCTTGAGATGTCCTTCTCCAGGGACTGATCCTCAATAACTTGCCCAAAGTCACTGAGATGAAGTTTTACCATCCTTGCTTCTAAGAAGCATTCTAGTTGTACTTCTTACAGGAAAGATTTGTTTTGTAGTCCACCTTCTTGGATTATTTGCTCACTGTAGAGACTGAATCAGTCTGGTGAAAGGATACAACCCTGTTACATATTTTTCTTGATTTTAAACTACACAGCATCTCTTGTTCTGTTTTAATGACTGCCTCTTTATCCCTGCACAGGTTCCTCATGAGCACAATTGAGTGTATGGAATTCCTATTCTTGGCAATGTTATCCATAAGTTGTTATGATTGGAGGAAGACTTATTAACACCCTGCCATATGCAAATGACACAACCTTATCTGCTGAAAGTGAAGATTTGGAGCACCTACTGATGAAAATCAGTGACTACAGTCCTCAGTCTGGATTACGCCTCAACACTGAGAAAACAAAAATCCTCACAAACAAGCCAGTTAGCAACATTACGATAGCTGGAGAAGATACTGACGTTATCAAGGGCTTCATTTTACTTGAATCCACAATCAGCATCTTTGGAGACAGCAGTGAAAAAATCAAATGATGTATTTCTTTGGGCAAGTCTTCTGCAAAAGACCTTGCTGCAGTGTGAAAAAACAAAAATGTCACTTTGAGAACTGAAGTGCACCTGGCCCAAGCCATGGTGTTTTCACTTGTTTCATATGCATGCGAAAGCTGGGACATGAATAAGGACACCAAGGAAGAATTGATGCCTTTGAAGGATGTGGTTGGTGAAGAATATTGAGTATACCATATCCTGCCAAAAGAAGGAACGATTCTATCTGGGAAGAAGTACAACCAGAACAGCCCTTGGACAAGAGACTGGTGAGAGTTTGTCTCACAGACTTTGACTATGTTACCAGGAGGGACTGGCACCTGGAAAAAACATCATACTTGGTAAAGTAGAGGGTCGAGTAACAGGGAGACTGTCAGTGAGATGGACTAACACACTAGCTGCAACCATGGGGTCAGACATAGCAGCTGTTTTGAAGATGGTGTAGGACAGAACAGTGTTTTGTTCTATTGTAAATAGAGTTGCTGTGAGTCAGAACAAACTGGACATTGCCTAACAACAACACTGATTATTTTCTTCATCCTTTTTTCTTTTTAGGTCACACCCTTTTTCAAAATTAGTAGTTAATGTAGTATAGGATTTAAGAGTGGGAAATCAGGACCCAAAACACTTAGGTTTGTATCTTGCTCTTGCCACTCACTAACACTATAAGGCTGGATGAGTTACTCCAGGTTTCTGTGCCTCATTTTCAAACCCGTATACTGGGAATGGATTTGTTGTAACATTTTATAACAGTATGGGATAAATAGCAAATGTGAGGTAAATGTTAATAAGGGTGACATTTTTATTTTGAGTCTTGCTCAAAATCTCACAAATTTTGCTTCCTAGTGTACTGTTTTCTATCATTTTCTAGTTAATTTATAATTTTATCTTGCTTTCCTCATTTATGTAAATATTTATTAGATTGCTTCCTAACTATAAGAAGTTGAACATATTGGGTAACATTCTAATATTTATTTTAATTTCTTACATCTTTTATCAAAATGTAACCTCTAAATTTTCTATTCAGAATAAAATTACTAAGGCTTTTTGTGGTCAGACAGATTATTTTTTTGCAATTGCTTAATGGATACAGCAAATTATTCTATGAGTATAAGGAATTCTGTCATTTTTGAAAATGTTCAAGCTTGTTGATATTAATTAGTACATTCAAATCCACTATAACTATTACTATTTTGATAAATAAGTTTCTCAAAACTCACAAAGATTTACATAGGTCTCTTTTAATTGTACTTATTTTTCAGATATAAATTCTCTTGAAAATCTGATGAAGAAAATATAAGACTCCACTTTATTTCTCAGAGTGAAAAGTATTTTTCCTATTATAAAACTAGTATTATCACTCAAAAGTAGTTTTGAAAAGTAACTCAAGATTAGTTGGTTGCTATGTTTTCAATATATGAAAATTTGTGTTATATTTTATTGAAAATTTGTTTTCTTAAGTCTATATTGTGATTTTTTTCCCCCACATTTAATGTGTTTGTTCATAGGTTTCACTGTGTTGTAAATATTGCTAGGACGGTTTTTTTTTGTTGTTGTTGTTTTGTTTTCTACAGTTGTCTAGAAATTTATTGCCCATTCTGTATGTCCAATTTCTCTTTAATCTTTTTAGTTTATGTGTATGTGTATGTGTGTGTGCATGTGTATTTTATAAACACCATATGTGTCGATTATTTTTTAATCCATTTGAACAATTATCTGCCCCTAATTGAGAAATTCAGCCTGTTCACATTTAGTATAATAAATATCATTGTTTTCATTACTTGTACTTTTATATTACGTTGCCAATTTATTTTACTTTGCTGATGTTTTCTTTTTCTTTTTTATTATTTTGCTGGTTTTCTTATACTTCTATTATTTTCCTTTTTTCCCTGATAATTATGTTCTACTGTGATTTTCAATATGGTTGTGTTTATGTTTCCATTCCTAAGAATCATACTTTAGTATCTTTATTTCCTATTAATAATCAAAGCCAATGACATGCCGCTGACCCACAATCTAATAACATATAAAAGCTTAAGCAAGCCTTAATGTCTGCAGTCTTTGCCTCTTGTGTTATCCAGGATAAGGGAGGATTTGCCATGGCTAAAAAACAAAACAAAAACAAAAAAACTTCAAATCTCAGTTGCTTAGCACATTAAAGTTTATTTCTTACTTAGGTAAAATCTGTAGGAGTTTTAGCAACTCTGAAGGAAGTTCTGAGTGACAATTCAAGGATGCAGACTGCACCTTTTTTTCTTTTTTTCTTTGTGTTTCTTTCATAGCTATAGCAAAGGAAAAAAAAAGAGAAAACTTCAAAGGAAAGATGTGTTGATGTACCTCTCTTTCACTTATATTTTATTTTCCAGAATTAGTCAGTTCCAACTTACCTGCAAGGAAGTTTGAAAAATATTGTCTTCCTTTGTGCTTAGAAATGGAAATCTATGTGAAGATATAACATTGTTTTTGCATATTTCCCCTACCTTTCTAACACTTCAATTTCTTGAAATAATGTAAACTTTTTGATTTCAGGCTAATATCATTTTCTGTACATTTCCTTTGTTTCCAAATATTTGCATAACATTATTTTGAAAGTAAATAGGAACCAGAAGAAAAAGTGATTTAAGCAGGAAAAAAATCATTAAGTATCTTTATTAGCCATGTACAACGTAAGTAAGTATGTTTAAGAGAGACATTAACCACTGCCATCGAGTCTGCCAGACTCAAGCGAACCTGGAGGTCGGAATACAACTGCTCCGTAGAATTTGTGAGGAAGGCCTGGGGAATTTGAACTGCTGAGCTTTTTAATTAGCAAACGTACCACTTAACCCACTATGCCATACAGTTTCCAAGGGAGACATTAGGGGACAAAAAGCCACAACAGACTAGGAAAAATAATGGCCATCAGGTTGATTCCAAGCCTGTAGAACAGGGCTGAATTGTCCAAAGGGTTTCCAAAGAACCGCTGGTGGATTTGAACTGCTGACTTTTTGGTTTGCAGCCAAGGTCTTAAACATAGCAACACCAGGACTCCTGAACAGACTAAACCCATTGCTGGGAAGTTGATTCTGACTCACAGGGACCCTATGTGCCTCATAGAGGTTCCAAGGAGACATGGTGGATTTGAACTGCTGCTCACTGAATTAGCAGCTGAGGACTTAACCATTATACATCCATGTTTTGTGTGCGGTAAACTGGTGTTCTAACTAGCCCCACCTAGGATAATAGGTAGACGTGGAGTGCGGGAAGGCTTGTTCAACAATCAAAGAAATGAAATAAGACAGAGCGTTGCAGTTGTAGTTAAGGGATTTTTTTTTTTTTTTTATTTTAAATCAAGGAGCGTGAGTGTTTCTTGGTTCTCGCAGAACTATTGTTTCTCACATAGTATGATTCTACTCAGCGTACGTAAACGTTGGATGGCAGACTTTGCGGAACAGGAGGAAACATTGGGGATAGGAGATTCTGTGATTTGTCATACTTCATCTGCCGCTCTGACTTCTCGCTGTCTTGACTTCTTTCTCCGCGCCCTATCGTGACCCAAATGACCTGAGAAAACCCCAACTTGATAAGACGGTTAAAAAGCCAAACATTATTTTTTAAGTAATTGTCCTAGTCATTTACTCTCTCTGCCACATACACACACACACACACAGTCTCCTGCAAAAACTTAAATGTGTTTTTCATCTTCTACATTTTTGTGATCTATGTTTTCACTCAGCTTTTGCTTTGTTAAAAAGTTCCTCATTATACTCTGACAGTCTTTGTATCTTTGCAGATAGATACATTTCCTTCTTTTTTGACGGCGATTTGATATCTGATATGTCTGTATCCATAAAATTCATTGCTCTTGAGTTGATTCCAATTCATTGGACAGAGTAGAACTGTTCCACAGAGTTTCCAAGCAGCACCTAGCGGAATGAAACTGTAGTCAAACCGCCAGCCTTTTGGTTAACAGCCGTAGTGCTTAAGCATTACATCACCGGAGAGCTGTGTGTCCAATTCTTGGAAGACAAATTCTTTTCTCTCGGAAGATTGTAGATGCTGTTCGACCATCTTGTTTCCTTTATTAGATAGGAAAAATCTGATCATCATTTCCTGATAACTTGGTTCTTACTATTTGAAGGATTCTCTGCTTGTATTTGGAATTTAAGAATTTCACTAGGATTTGTTGGTATCTTTTTTCCTCCATTAATCTTGCTCCCACTCAATGAGTCCTTTCTATCTGCAGAATCCAGTCTCCCGATTACAGCAACACCTTTGCTGAATAGGAGGAAACACTGGGAATAGGAGACTTTGCAGGAGACTCTGTGTGTTTGTGAGAGACAGTAAATGAATAGGACAAGTACTTAAAAAATAATGTTTGACTCTCTAACTGTCTTATGTTGGGATGCTCTCAAATCATTGGGGTCATGGTAGGGAGTAGAGAAAGAAATCAAGAGAGGGAGAAGGCACAGTGGCAGATAAAACATGACAAATCACGTATCTTTTATAATGGTTTCATTGTTAATTTTTCTTTCATTCTTTTTGTTCATTCTGCAACATACATATTTTGATTTTATGTTTGCTGAAGCTAATCTTCAAGATTCACTCTTTTCCTTTCATAGTTTCATTTTCTGAAAATGAAATTTTACTGCTTTGGGCTTTCACTTGACTACCTAAGCCATTAATTTTCAGTATTATTATTCTTTCTCTTCAGTTTGTTTATTGATGACTAAATTATGAAATTATTCTAAAATGCAATTTTATGAACATATTTTTTTCTGTATTAATCCTTGATATGCCTTAATGCTTTTTAGTTGAAAATCTTCCCTGAGTTTTTCATCATTTTTATTTGTCACTTCCAGGTAAAAGTTTAGTTTGTCTTTCCTTTGTCTGATCCTTGAGTATCTTAAGTTGCTGTTTCTCTCTCTCTCTCATTTTTTTTTTTTTTTTTTTTAATGATTTTGTGTTACCTCACCTGGAAAGATAGGTCTTTAGTGACTGGGATCAAGCACAATAGTTTCTGTTCTTGTGGACTGGTGCTGAAGTGCGGGCTTGAGAGCCGTTCAGACCAACAGTGATTCTTCTCCAGGTGCTCACAGGTCATCAGGGAAAGGCCTTTCCAGAAATATATGTGAGTATGGCAGAAATCACTCACAGCAGTGATTAACTTTCTGTTCTTCTTCACTGCTTTCCCTGAATATATTTCTGGGCACCATATATGGCTGTACACGCGTTATATTGCACAAGAATGGCCACAGAAGGGGCAAGTAGGGCTGGAAACCCTTTGGCTTCTCTGACTCCTCTGGCTAAAATGTACACCTTAGGGTTGCATCCAGAAGAAGGCAAGAAGGTAGCCTTTTTCTAATTTTCAAGAAAGGTCCTAATGGGATAACGGTGGCCCTGTTCCAAGTTTTATCCGTGTTCTTGATATCCTGGAGGTTCTCCTGAGAACATGGCCCTTGGACTTACTACTAGCCCAGAGCTAAAACCAGGTCTGAAGCCAACTCTTCAGACAAAGATTGGGCTGGACTATGGGACATAGAATGATGCAGGTGGTGTGTGTCCTTCTTGGCTTAATGTACGTATGAGGCTGTCTGTCTGGTTCCTCTCTAGAAGTGAAAGGGGAAAGGACAAGTGTTGGTTGAGTGGATCCTGGAAGTACAGGGTGGAACAGAAGAGTGTGCTGTCACAGGATGAGGAGAGCAGATACAGTTGCATAGAGGCATGTGTTTGGGGTTTTATGTGGCAAATTGAATTGGATCGTAAATTTTTGCTTAATCACAATAAAAATAAATTTTTTTAAAAAAAAGTTTTATTGATGGTCTCAAAGCCTTCCTCTCTGATTAAGGACCCACAGTTGCCACCAGCATTTAATGAGACAAATGTATCTGTCACTGTTTTTGTCTTCCAGAGGTTGTGGTGGACCTAGAGTTTAGTTGTTATCTCAGGTTTTCACCCACGTGCCTATCCAGGTGTCATAGATTTAATTACATTACCCCAGAAATGCCAAAGCCAAGGCCAAGTGCCGTCGAGTCGGATCCGATGTGTACCAATTTGGCTGAGTCATGATCTCCAGTATTGTGTGATCATGCACCATTCTGTCATTTGATGAGATTTTGCTGTGTTTTGTAAATCCTATCACTATAATTTAGCGAAATGGATTAGTGGCAGTTATATTGATGAGGTATACAAGATTATATAGTATCTTTAGCCAATCTCTTCTGAGATAAAAAATAAAGTGAGCAGAGAGATCTCATACCATCGAGAAAGGAGCCAGAAGTAAAGCATGTCCTTTGGACCTGAAGTTCCTGCGCTCAGATGCTCCCAGATCATGGAAAGACTGATGACAAGGACTTTTCTCCAGAGTCTCCACACAGAGGAAGTCCTTCCCTGAAGCTGGCACCCTAAATTCCAAATTTTAGCTTACTGGACTATGAGAGGATAAGCTTCTTTTCTGTTAAAGCTGTCTACTTGCTGTATTTCCATTATAGCAGCACAAGATAACTAAGACACCAGGTAATGGTCTCAGTCCAGAAGGGTAGAGAAAAGGTGGTTTGGAAAAAGAGGATTTCTATACCTCTAACTATGCTTTCATCTCGCTAGGATCTGCATATTTTATTTTAAAGAATATTAGTCATAGAAATGTTTTGTAATAAATACTGCAGATACTTATTGGAAATTAGTTATTAAAAATTTAGTCATCTTTCATTGTGTGATGTCTGTGTGTACTGGTATCACCTATGGAAGTGTTAAGTTTTAAAATAACAAAAGGCACTAGTAACATTTTTTATGATTTCTGAATTTGGCAATCAAAAAGATAATATTGTGCCAAATGGTTCTTACAAGTCTTCACATTTGTTAGATCTATTTGATTCTTTTTAATGGTTTTATAATATTTCAGTATATTTTAAATCACCCAGTTCATTTCCTGTTGCCCTCCATTTTTGTTTCCAATAGTTTATTATTTTTAGTAATGTTGTAATAAACCTCCTTGTAAATACATAATTTTTATTCACAGCCCCGCAACAAGTATTTATTGAATACCTACAGGGAGCGACGGCACTTGGCTCGCTTTACAGGGAGCTGGGTAGTATTCAAGGTTTCAGAGACTAATAATACACGAGGTGAGATGAATGGTTATTTTGATATTTGGTTATATAAATTCCCTAAATTGAATGCTCTATATTAAACTGTATATTATTTGAATTTTTCAAAGATTTTATCAAAATTTTCCACAAGTTAATTGTCTGTTTACATAGCCTTATACCTACAGTGTAAAATATTGCTTGTTTTCCACCCTTTTGCACACAGTGGATGTTATCTTTCTTTTTCATGCTACCAATTTAAAAGGTGAAAAATGATAATGCATTGTCGGTTTAATTATTTTTTTATTTGGAGTGTTATTGAGCATGTTCTTATACATTTGATCATTATGAATGTACGTTCTTAAGTAAATTGCCTCTTTTCAACTGGGGTATTTGCCTTTTACTTATTGATTTATAAGATTTCTTTATAAATTAAAAATTGTAAGTCTTTTATATGAATTAATCATTATTTTTCCGACTCACCGGCACTCGGCTGTCTGGTTTTCCTGGTATATAACTCAGAGCTCAGTAGCGGAAGGGAGAATGGACACTGATAAAATTAATAAGAAAATCTATTCTGTAGGGTTTTATGTGTCTTACAGATACTTTGGTAAAGCTAAGAGTGTTTTGCAGCTTGAGCTGTGCAAAAGAGTGTCACAGCTATTTTTGCAAGACCTGACAGCCACTTGCTGGATTAGTGAGTGTCATTCCTTGGCTCTCTGATACCACAAGCTCTGCCATGGTCTTTAACTGAGGACAGAATATAACTCTTATCCAAGTTCAGTTCAATAGTCACACCCATAGGACAGTTCCAAGGATGTATAAAAAAACATGAGAAGCTGCTTCTAATGAACAACTATCATTCGATTAATTTTATTTCAACGTTGTTAGTTATGTAGGAATTGTGAATATTTAATTTCTTTTTCCTAATAAAATATTGTTAATTTTAGAAAGTAAATATTCCAATACACATATAGAAATATTTACCTTAAGTATTAGTTACAATATTTATTTTCAAATCTCTGAAATATTTTTGAATTATGCAAGGTTTGCAAAAATGGTAGCAAGAATATAGTGAGGAGAGGAAGGCCAAGCTGGGGGAGTAGTCAGATGCTTCCTGTGATCCCTGTAACATCAAAGACCGAAAAGAACAAAACAGGTGATTACATGTGATATCGTAGGAGCCCCGAACATCAAAGGGAAAGCTGAGAAATTAGCTGAGCAAGAGTAGGTCCGAAAGCACCCAGGACTGGCAGATGTCACCTGCTAGCAATCAGCCTTGGCTAGTGTGGGGAGCAAAACAGTGATGTTTGGAGGGTGTCCTTCTCAGAGGCAAAGAACAGTGGAGAAGAAACTCAGACTTTCCGAACCAGTGAAAAGCAGCATTTGACCACCCAAAGCTAAGTGATCCACCTCTGCCTATCACCTGTAGATCTAATCTTTGCTTCAGGATAAACCTCTCATCCTTTTACCTACACTTCACTCTCCCCTGTCTGCACTTCACCCAGCTCTGGAGTCTGATACCATTAGCTGAGGCAGAAGTAGGATTCTTAGCCCCACCTGGAACCACTCTCCTACTTCAGAAAAGAAACAATTTAACAAATGCGGGTGGAGAGAAAACTCTGCTGACTCCCCTGAGGCAGAAATTCAGGGCATAAAAAGTTCTTTCACCTGAAATCAGACAAAGGGGGACACAGTATCCTCAAAGACACTCAGGGATGGCTGCTAGCCCCATGCCTTTCTCAGAGCCTGCAGCCAATACCAATGCTACACCAATCACCCCTGCCCAGTAGGGTAGAGCTTGCTCCACACACTTGGTGACTAACTACCTGGCTCCCTGAACTAAATCCATGTAAGAAAAATAAACGGACTCTTGGGCTTTTATGTCTGGTAACAGCTATAACCACCTGGTGACAGGACAGAGTTTCAGAGGCACCAATAACCATACTGGAATTCATGACCAACCTATTTGGACATTTCAAAAGAAAGCAGAAACAAGAGGCAAAAATAAGGTACCACGAAACATCAACAAGAAAAGGTAAATAACCCAGTTAAGTGATGGACAAAGGAGATGGACAGGCACTTTACCAAAGAGGACATCCAGGCAGCCAAAAGACATATGAGGAAATGCTCACGACCATCAGCTATTAGAGAAATCCAAATCAAAAGTACAATGGGATACTATCTCACTCCAACAAGGTTGGTCATAACCCCAAAAAATACAAAACAACAAATCCCGGAGAGGCTGTGGAGAGATTGGAACTCTCCTACGCTGCTGGTGGGAATGTAAAATGGTACAATGTCTTTGCAAAGCAATGTGGTGCCTCCTTTAAAGGCTAGAAATAGATAAACCATTTGATCCAGTAATTCCACTGCTCAGAATATATCCTACAGAAACAAGGGCAGTCACACAAACAGATGCACATGAATGTTTATTGCAGCACAGTCTACAATAGTTAAAAGATGGAATCAACCCAGATGCCTGTAAACAGATGATGGATAAATAAACTGTGGTACATAAACTCAATAGAATACCATGTAATGACAAAGAACTATGATGATTTTAGGAAGCATCTCATAATCTGGTTTTAATTGGAAGACATTATGCTGAGTGAAATCAGTGAGTGGCAAAAGTACATATGTTTTATGAGACCCTTACTATAAAGACTTAAAAACAGACATATGTACAGAAGAAAAGATTCTTTGATGGCTACTAGGGTGGGGAGGGAGGGAGGGAGGGTTGGTGATAGATTAGATGGTCGATAGAAATTTGGTTAGATGACAGCAGTGACAGCACACAGTAGAAAGTAGATCAACTTAACTAGCCTTCACCATCAACTGAAATCTCTTCTAATCTTAACCCAGTATTGTAAGGATAGAGTAGCAAGGGTGGGTATGGGGACCATGCTGTCAGAGGACATCGAGGTGAATTGGTGTAACTAGCCTATTGCTAAGAGACTCTTTTGTACCCCATATTGGTGAGTGGCATCTGGGGTCTTAAAAGCTAGCAAGCTGCCATCTGAGGTACACCAAATGGTCCCAATTCATCAGACACAAGGCAACGAGAGCTCAGGAGACAGAAGGACCCATGCTAATAAGAGACTGTATCTACATGTGACAAGATGAACCAGATGGTGTCTAGCAACCACCTAAGACAGTTGTGATGTGGCACACAAGGTCAAGTCCCTGTGGCAACAGAAAAAATAGAGGGGTGCAGCTCAAGAACTGTGCTGAAAGACCACAACTGATTGTCCGACAGCCTGGGGGATCCCCTGGGAGCATTTTCCCTAGACCTACTCCTGCTCCTGTCTAGAAAACACTACCAAGGTCAACTCTTCGGACAAAAATGGACTGGACTCAGGGACAGAATCTACCTATATGGGTTGTGTACTTTATGGTTCTATACATTTACAGGATGCTGACTTGCTAGTTTGTCTCTGGATGGGAGAGAGAAGGGTGGAGAGGATGGGACAGGAGACTGTTAAAAGGATACAACCATAGAGTGAAAGGGAGGATACAACCACCATAGAGAGAAAGGGAGGAGTGTGCTGTCACCGGGCAAGGAGGGCAGAAGGAGCTTCAGATAGGTCGGCAGGTAAATTTAATTTGGGTTGTATACTTTCACTCAATCACATTCAAAAAAAAAGAAAGAAAAGAAAATAGCTTTATATGCTTACCAGCCACTTGTGTACTGTTTTGGTGAGTGGTGTGTTCAGTCCTTCGCCCATTATAAAATTAAGCATTTATCCCCTTACTACTGACTTGTAAGATGTGTATATTCCGGAAATAAGATTTGCAAATATTTTCTCCCAGTGTGATGCCTTTTATTTTGCTTTCTTAGTGGTCTCTTATGAAGGAAAAACATTTTCAAATTTGGCGATTGATTTAAATGAATAATTCTGCTATGAGTATTCATGTATATGTCTGTACAGTTAATTATTTTATTTTATTTTATTGCTTGTGCTTTTGCAGGCATGTTTAGGAGACAGTCAAGCAACCTAATGTTTCAAAGGTTTACTTCTATGTTTTCTTCAATGACTTCACATATTTGGCTCTTGTACGAGACCTATGACCCACTGTGAGTTATTTTTGGGTGGGGCGATTAGTGTGAAGTAAGAAACCCTGGTGGCATAGTAGGTTAAGTGCTACGTCTGCTAACCAAAAGGTCAGCAGTTCATACCCTCCAGGCACTCCTTGGAAACTCTGTGGAGCTGTTCCACACTGACCTGTAAGGTCACTGTGACTCAGACAGACCCAATTCAATGGCAATGGGTTTTGGTGTGAAGAAAATTTCCAAATTCATCTTCTTAGAATGAAATATCCATTGTCCAGAAGTGCTTGTTGAAAATATTTGCCTTTCTTTAGTAATTGCTTTGACATTTTTGTTGAAAATGATTATAAATGCAAGAATTTATTTCTGACCTCTCACTTCTGTGCTTTAGAATTCTATGCCAATCTTTCTTGTCAGTATTTCACTGTCTTCAGTATTTCAGCTTTCTAGGAAGTCTGAAAATTAGACAGTGCATGTCCTCCAGCTTATTCTTCTTTAAGAACATTTGGGGATTTAGGGATAAATTTTCATATAAATTTTCAAGTCAGGTTGTCAGTGTCTTCAAGGAAGCCAGGTAGGATTTTGAAAGGGATTGTATTGAATACATAGATAAATCTCGGGAGAATTGGAACCCTAACTAAAGCCTGGTTGTGTGTAGTGGTTAACTGCTACAGCTGTTAATCAAAAGATCAGCAGTTCAAACCTGCCAGGCACTCCTTGGAAACTCAGTGAGGCAGCTCTACTCTGTCCTATAGTCTTCCTACTAGTTCAGCTGACTCAAGGGCAATGGGTTTGGCTTTCATTGACTCATAAAACTTTGCTCTTGTTTCCTTCATTTAGATCTTTAATTGCTCACGGTAATGTTTAGTAGTTTTGAAAGTGTTAAGTTTTACTTTTCTTTGCTAAATTTATTCTTAAACGTATTACCCTTTATGATGATATTTGTAATGGAATTGTTTTATTTTATTTATTTACATACTTTGTTTATTTATATACTTAGAAATACGATTAATTTTGTATAATGATACTATATTCAGTGACTTGACTCAACTTGTTTATGAGCTCTAGTAATTATTTGTGTTTTTCTTTGAATCAATTTATATAGGATCAGTCTTCTGTTAATACCCACTCAAACCCACTGCCTTCAAGTTGGGTCTGACTCACAGTGACCCTAGAGGTCAGAGTAGGACTGCTCCATAGGGTTTCCAAGGAGTACCTGGTGGATTTGAACTGCTGGCCTTTTGGTTAGCAGATGTAGCACTTAACAAACTATACCACCCTTTTGATAATAGACAGTTTTATTTCTTTTCCACTCTGGATATCTTTTATTTCTATTTCTTCCATAATTACCATGGGGATTTTTGTTTTAATCATGTCTATTTATACTTTATATCTTTTTGTTACTATATTAATAGTTGCATATATGTCAAAATGATATATTTTCTAATTGATTTGATCCATTGTTGTTATGAAATAGTTATCTTTATTTTTCAACATATCTTTAATTGTTTCCAAATAATGCAAATAAGTTGTTCTTGAGTGAATTACCATATGAAATGTGCTTGGAATAGTCTGTCCAACTTTTATTTTGTTTAGTGGATCCTCTTGGGGGTGCATGGAAATAATTGTCTATTCACAATTAAGATAAAATATTTTTAATTTTTTCCTCTCTATTGTATTCATTTTTGGACAGTTTCAGGGAGGAGATGTTGAAAACTATGGACGTTTGGGGAAAATCATTTCTAAAGTCTTGGTCATGTGTTTATTAACCTCCCTCACTGTTCTTGTTATATGGTAGGAAGTCAACATTTATTAAATTGACTTACTGTTATCTTGCAATATTGTTTTCCACAATCTGTTCACATGTTTCAAGGTCATGAATTGTTTTGAACAGTTTTTAGAATAAAACAAAATAGTCAGAACAATAGCCATAAGTATTTGCTGTGTGCTTAATATGTGTCAGGCGTGAAGCTAAACTGTATCTAACAAATCTCATTTAATTCTTACAAGTTCCTAAGTAGTTGTTTTGTTATAGTCACTTCTAGCTAAGTCACACAAAAACTAAAAATCATGGAGGCTCAGAATCTTACTTTATTACTGTAACTTTCAAGTAAGCCAGTTGCTGTTGAGTCAATGGCAACTCATAGCAATCCTAAAGGGCAGAGGGGAACTATCCCATAAGGTTTCCTGGTCTGTAATCATTACAGAAGCCACTGATAGATCTTTCTCTTATGGAGCAGCTGATGAGTTTGAACTTTTGACCTTTCGCTTAGCAGCTGAGAACTTGAACAACTGTGCTACCAGGGGACTTAGAAATTTCAAGGAATGAATTAAAATTCTGATCTACTTATTTGTTTCTAGAGTACACATTCTTAGTCATTATGTTATATAGATGATTGAAGAGAATTAGTGCTTTTAGCCATGCAGACACCATCACATATATTTAGAGGATATTATACAGGTATTCCCTACTATTTGAAAGTAGAGTGTTTCTAGGAAACATTTCAAAAGCCCAAATATCATAGAGCAAAGAATAATTGCCGTTTATTTGTATAGAAAAACTTTTTGAGAACATCTAGATGGAAAAAAAATAAGTTAGCAAATCATATCAAATAATACTTAAAATCTAAAGTTACTCTAACATGCATGATACACCTATGACTGCCTGATGCTGAGATGCTGAGTGTAGTTCCCAGAGAAGGAGCTTGGTGGGTCCTCTCTTCTGTTTGTGATATGTGCTGCCTCTAAAGTCTCACTACAAGACAAATATTGAACACTAGTTTTGCTTTTCACCTTTTTTCATGAAATCAAAAATATTCATGATTTCTTTTGGTTAATGAGAATTTGTACTAATGTAGGTCTTCCATAAAAGTGATGTAAAGCAAACTTGCCCAAAGAGGTAAATATTTGTATTTACAAGGCCTTTGTGCACTAATGAGTAGTGTATAATGTAGGTTCCACACTTTAGGTATTAATACACCATGTAGTGGAGTTGATTTTGACACACAGTGACTCTACAGAACAGAGCAGAACTCCTTCATAAAGTTTCCAAAGAGAAACTGGTGGATTTGAACCATTGACCTTTTGTTCAGCAGCCCAGCATTTAACCACTAATAAAACCAAAGCCAAACTTGTGGCTGCTCAGTTGATTATGACTCATAGACACCCTGTAAGAAGAAGTACAGTTGCCTCTGTTTCAGCAGCTAGCACTGCTCAAATAGAGATACCACAAGTGGATGGCTTTCACAAACCAAAGTTTGTTCTTACGCATTCTGGTAGGCTTCAAATCCAAATTCAGTGTGTCCACTCCTAGGAAAGACTTTCCTTCTGTCAGCTCTGGAGCAAAAGCCTTGTGTTGCATCAGTCTTTGGTTGGGGAGCATCTTGGTGCAGGAACTTCAGGTTTGAAGGACTATCTCCTGCTGCTGCTTTCTTGATGATGTGAGGTTACTAATTCTCTGCTTGCTTTTCTCTCTCTTTTTATCTCTCTTAGGGTGAAAGGATAAAAGGTATTACAAGCCACACTCCAGGAAATTTCCCTTAGCAGGGGTATTACCCTAATCCTCTTTTAACATAACCATCCTATCTACTAGCCACAGGCAGAGATTAGGATGTGCAGCATAGGAAAATCACAAAATATTGGGGATGATGGCCCATCCAAATGACTACGCACATTTTAGGGAGGGGAATAGTTCAATCCATTACAGCCCCATAGAGTTGCCAAGGGTTACCATGGATTCGAACTGCCAACCTTTGGGTTAGCAACTGTAGCACTTAATCACTATGCCACCAGGGTTTCCTAACCACTAACAATAAAAAGCAAAAACCTGAGAGCTGTTCAGATGATTCTGACTCATAGTGACCTTAGAGCTGACTCAGAGCTGAACTGCCCCGTAGAGATTCCAAGGAGAACCCGGTGGGATTTGAACTGTCTGCCTTTTGGTTAGCAGCCGTAACGTTTAACCACTACACCACCAGGGTTTCTGACTACTAATACCAAGTTAAAGTGATTTTTCCCTGGTGCATTTATTCATTCGCATAACTAGTAATCATATCTTGTGTCTCTTGTTCTATAAGCATGTTGTTTTGTGTTCTGGAAACAATAAGAAAATGCATTAAACTCAGAATTTGTCTCCTAAAACTTATGGTTTAGTGAAGGAACTACTACATAAACTAAAAAACTAAACCAACTGCTATTGAGTTGTATAGAACTATAACAAAAAATGAAAGGGTTAGTTTGTGGAACAGAGGAAAACTAATTAAATATTGATTATTGAATAAATTTTCTAACAAGTAGTTTGAGTTATATTCAAATTTTGCTTAATCATTTTACATGGTATGACAATTAATTTTGTGAATTTAGTCATTCTAAGTGTTACATACCTCATTGTTGAATATCACTGTGGTCATCTTTGAAGTACTCTCCTTGGGAGGAAGGTGGCTAGAAGAAGCTATGCAGCAATGCCAGCACCTAGCCTACCCTTCAAAGCAATTTTAGAACTCTTTCTGGCATGGCCATTGCACACACAGCCATGTTGGCAAGTTCGTAAACTTAATTGTGTAGTTGTTTGTGATGGAGTTATTAGCCAGCACACAACTGTATCAGAACACTTGCCCTACTCACCTGATCTGGCTCCCAGTGACTGTTTCCTTCACCTGAAGATAAAGGAAATATTGAAAGGAAGACTTTTTGATGACTTTCAGAATATCAAGGAAGGGTAAGATGATGACAGCTCTGATGGCTATTCTAGTAAGAGAGTTCTAAGACTGCTCTGAAGGGTGGACTAGTTGCTGGTGCCAGTGCATAACTTCCCAAGGAGAGAACTTTGAAGGTGGCTGTGGTGATATTTGGCAATGAGGTATGTATCACTTTTTCTAGGCTGAGTTTACAAACTCACTTGTCAGTCCTCCTAGTCTGGCTGGTACACCCTGTTAGTTTAGCAGTTGCCACGTTGTAATGTGTATTTTTGCTACCATTGTGTCTGCATTGTCTAATTACTTACTGTTTCCATTGTCTCCTTATTTCTCACATGCATTTATCATCATCTTTAAAATTTTTACTTTCTTTTCGAAATATATGTTTTCAGTGTTTAATTTAGGTAATTGTCATTATATAATTATGTAATTTATGTAACTGTAATTATTTAATTATGTAAATATGTAATTTATGGCTCTATTAATAATTTATTATTGAGTCTTATAGCTTCCTATATTCAAAGCAGGTGAAAAGAACATTTTTTTGGTTCATTGATCTTAATCTACTTGTAAGATCTGGAAGATTCACATCAATGACATAGTCCATGCAGGCAAGGAAACAGTGGTTTTGGGGGTAAATCATAGCAGTCATTAAAGGTAAACATTCTATTTTATTCCTTTTTATAGCTTCTGATGGCAGCTTCTCTCTTTGTGTCCCTTTGTTCTTTAGATGCTAATATTAACCATTTTGTCTTTACCTACTTCAAAGAAATTTTGAAAAACCTCTGGAGCAAACTCTTAAGGCAAAACAAAATAACTGATTAGGTCAAGTTATAGGGCATACTTGTTAAATACAAATTAATTTTCCTCCAAGTTTATCATTCCCCAAATACAAATATTGGCTGCCAAGAATCTTACATGTTTCATAGCCAATTCAATGTACAGGGAGGAAGACATGAGATAAAACAACAGATGAGGGATGAATGCCAGTTACCACTCAAAGGACCAAGTGCAACTTCTCAGAAAGAATATAATATACAATCAGGAAACTAGAACAAAATTGTTTGAATTGTAGAGAAACAATTTAAATCTTGCTACATTTACTCATGTTGATGGAAAAACATGTAGCAGAATGACAGTCAGTACAGATGGATTTGCCTATAAATGGATAAATTTTGGAAAGATCTTAATGATCCACTCCGCATTCCTTTTAATGAGCTACATCAACATGTTTACCTCAACAATGTAATGAATTCAGAGAATCTTGAACTTGACTCCTTGTCTGTGTCTCTCCTCAGTATGTGTAAAATTATATCTTTTATATATCTATGGGAAAAGGATATGTATTTTTTAACCAAATTTTTATACTGGTGTAATAAAGAAAGACATAGTAAACATAGATTATGCAAATGAGGTGGTAGCTTTGTAGCCGTGGTGCTACTTATGACAATTCTGGATATTAAAATAAAGAGACCACTGCAGTTTAGTGTCAAGTGTATGTAAACTACATGCCTTGGGCTCTCTCAATATGTTAGTTATTTGCTACTTTGAAATTTAGAATCCACACTTGTATAAATAATTCAGGTCATTTCTCGGTTTACTAAATAGACAGCATAAAATTTGTGACATATGTATCTTGAAGGTGCAGATCTAGCCACATAAGCATTCCAGGTGGTTTACATTTTAAGTTTTTATTTTTGATCTACAATGATTCTTCCTGCACTAGTTATATTTATGAATTTAATACTTTTGTCAAAGAATTCAGGCAAAATGATAATAGGCAATGCAAGCATATAG